>OY998142.1:4228755-5428755 GCA_963921925.1 Sphagnum tenellum
GCACATGAGAGAATAAGCACATGACCTTTTATTGCAACTTAAGTTATGCACACAGAGATAATCACCCATTCAAGATCTTTGTTAATTGCCCGGCCTTGGTAGGCAAGGAGATTGTGTTTAGATTCATTATAGAGTATATAGTAGCTTAAGGGATTTTGGCCCCTAGGGTAATACTAATAGGTCTATTTTTATATGAGGATTTCTTAAAGATGATATTTTGGCTTGTGTTGAAACTTGAGATTAGTTATAGAGTTATAATCTCTTGAAGGATTTTGGTTTCTTTTAGAGGATGTTTTGAAGACTGTAGTTTTGCATGGTGAAATATTGGAGTTTCCATAATTCTTCTTTTGCCTTGAGATACTTTTTCATGTAACTGGCAAGGCCACACACCCCTTGTTATATACAATCCCTATTTTCTGATTTTTGGAACTTCCAAGTCCTAGTAATTAACACAAGATCCAGTCTCGGTAAAATCAAGCTCTTGAATGGTTTTAGGGTTTACTTTCATGGATGTAGTAGCATCATTCTTGCTTTTAAAGCATAGTTATGCACATATTTTTGGCATGGTTACTGTTTTCAATGTTTGTGTCGATGTTGAAAATTTTGAATCTTGACTCGGTAGGTTAAAAAAACTGGATGGATTCTGTCAATAGGAAATAAAAATAATGGTTTCTTGTATGTCTGAAGCTTTTGAAGCTACTTACAAAACCTGCCCTTCCATCTTACAAACCTACTCCTTTCCCTCCCAACCTCTTTGACAAAAAGGAGAATGGAGTGGTTGGACAACACTAAACCCAAAACCCATCTCTGGCTTTTTGTATTTTGAAAATTTGAAAGTTTGGTAACAAAAGGCAAATGTTCTGTTCCAACTTCCCATGTCACAGAAAGAGCAGTCTTTGGAGATCTGTGCATTGGGTTCTCTTTGACTTTAAATCTACTGAAGGATCTGCAGTTGGGTATATGATTGATTGCCTATCTAGAGGAGGCAAACTGTACAAAGAAACTAGCTGGGTTGAGGCAAATTTAATGAACACACAAATCTGCTTGCAGTAATAACCCATGAACCCATTTTCAAGGCATTTATAAATCTCAACTCCACTCAACTCAACTCAAGTTTCAACTCAGCTCACTCTGTGCCTTCAATCTGAGCAACTACAATTATATGATACCTACTTACCACCCAAAATGTCTTGAGGCACAGACATTATTATGTGCTGCACAGTTTGTTAGTGACAGGTTCCTCCAATTCTCGTCTTCATGGCTGATTGGGTTGTTTGTGTTTTTTTGTATTGGATGCTCTGGGGAGGAAAAGACAAGGAGTAAAAGGTCCTAGAGCATTGAGGGGGAGAGATACTCACTGGCCAGTTGTTGTCTTTATGCTATCAAAACCTAGTGAAAGTGTAAGAGAAACTGGGATGCCTGTAAGAAGAAGACACTAATAATTAGAGGCCCCTTTTAATGTATTTGTTGTGAGTTAAAAGAGTTTTTGCACATTTGGACCCAATGAGTGTGATGAGAGTAATCAAAAGAATGGGGTTTTGGGGAGTCAAGTTTGGCATTTAACAGAAAGTTTCTGACATGCAAAATGCACCATGGAGCTTGGTGATTGAATTATGCACACAGCTTGTTGTCCTAGTGTTTTGTTGGTCTCTTTACCTCTCTACCCCGGAGGCCACCCTCTCTCAGTTTTGCACTCATTTTACAGGCAGAGGGTGTTAATGGCATTATAACGTGTGGATGCAACCTCTATTTTGAGATGTGCTGTTGCAGTAGGTGAGGGTTCTTCTAGGCTAGGTCTCCTTTCAGGAGGTCCTCCCCATTCTTATGCTTCTTATGACAAGAGTGGGTTTGGGAACTTGATGTTCTCCTTGTGGTTTGTCGTCTTAGGTCGTTCTTTTGTCTTCTTGGACGTTCTTTGAAAGAATTGGTGGGCAACCTTAGGTATCTGGCTCTGAATGAGAGTCCCTCAGGGTTAGGGTTTAGGTTAGGATTAGAGTTTTAGGGTTTTAATAAATGGTCAAACATTTTTACAAAGCATACCTTGTGAATGGTCATCTTCCATTAGACTAGGGTTTAGGGTTCAACCCTAATCCCATATGTGAACTGATCCAAAAGTATTCACAAGCAACTCAAGATGTAGTAAAAAAACGTGTGATGATACCCACTACAAAGCCCACACTGGGAAACCCCACCCACACCTTGGTCCCACAAACATCTAAATAGGATGAAACCTATCCCCCTCCCTTGTGACTCTTGTACACACTCACAAAAAGTACTTGCAATTGGCCTCTAATAAGCAAATTGGGTGATAAGGATATCTAGCAAATATTTTTTTTAAATGATTATTAAATAATAATAATAATAATAATAACACTATTATTATTATTTTGCATGGAGGTATTTTGATTGGTCCATCACAAATTTCTTTTATTATTGGAACATTGGACATGCCCAAAATAGAATCCAGTTTCTAGCAACTTTTGATGTGCTAAAAACATGTTGGCCAGTTAAAATTCATTACTATAGTTTTGTTTTTTTTTTGGTGACTAGAGGCTAGAAACCAGTGTTTTTTGGAGCAAGTTCACCATGGGAAGTGGGTTTCTCATGGTGTACCAAACCAATTTGTGTATGATAAATTTGTGTTTGTAGTGGCCAATTTTATTTTTATTTTTCAATTTTTTTTTGGTAAAAAAAATTTGACATTTAAAAAAACATAATTCCAAATCTTTCTATGTATAAAAAAAATCTAAAATAGCAAAAAATGTGCCACCAAAAAATTCATTTTTTGTAGCTTGCATTATTATTATTACTATCTAAGTAAACGGGTTTCAACATTTTTATTTGCTAGATTTTTATATTACATTCTCTTAGTTAGCCAAAAATATAGAAACATGCTTAGTTTTCTTAAACCAAATTTGAATTAAAAATTCTTCTTAAATGGTAGTTGTCACTTTGACTACATTACAAAATTGAAAAATAATAATTTAAAGGATTAAAATTGCCCCAAAGTAAGGGGTAGCAGCTTGCTTTGGAACAACCTTTTTTCATCATTAACTAATTTTCTGGGAGGTTTTTAATCATCAGATTTTTTATATTAGATTTTGATATGATTTTTTAGAACTATGGTTGATAGCCAAATTTGATTAAATCTTCTTTATGGACTCAAAAGAAATGTTAAATTTGGACTTAACAATCCTGATTTTTAGTCTATGTATTAAATGTGAATTGGATATTTATGATCTTTAGATGCAACCAAAATTTGAGGAGATTTTTACTATGGTAGGGAGTCCTAAATTCACCAAAGTTCCATTCAAATCCATCACAAATACGGGAAAATAATAATAGTAACAATAATAATATTAATAAATCCCAAATGGGCCTAAGAGAGGGACAAATTTGGCCAAAAAGCATTGTGGATGTCACCACTCTGGCACCTACCTCACAATTTTTTAATTAAAAATTATTATTACTATTATTATTATTATTAAAAACCTGGTAAGTACTAAAAGCATATTAAATGCTGTAATTTGTAACCTTACTCCAGTTTGATTTAAAAAATAATAAAGTAAATAAAGTAGAATGAAATTGAAGGTCAACCCTAGGTAGCATTGGAGAGTGGCACAAAAAACCACAATAGCCAGAAATATGGCGGAACTCTGCACGTACTCCCACGACACACACCTACAATAGCCAAGTGCCCCCTCCTAGGTACCTACCCACCTACCCACCTACTTACCTACCTACCCCCCTTCTTTGCCTTTTTTTCCGACCCTTCCCGCTCGCCCTCCCTCCCTCCCTCGGACCTCCCCCTCTCCGCCCTCTTACGGGAAGACTGCCGTCACTGGAGTTCCTCGGGTGCTTGCTGCTGCTTCTTCTCCTGTTGCTGCATCTGCTGTGAGGTGCTGTTGCTGCTGTGTTGTTGTTGGTGCTGCTGCTGCTGTGCGGTTTTTGGTGGTGAAGCTGGTGGTTCTGCTGCTGTGAAGTGGTGGTGGTTGTTCTGCTGTTGCTGCTGCTGTGAGGTTTTTGGTGGTGGTAGTTTTTATGAGTAGGGAGGTGGTTGAGAACCAAGTGTGTGAATGAAGCATGTAGGCGTGCAAGGAATGGGAGGTTCTAAAGGTATGGCAAAAGCTGAAGTTGGATGATTTTTTTAATTTGGGGGGTGTTCTGGTTTTGTTGGTAGTTGCAATGGGGGGTGGTAGATTGCATTGCGCAATAGACAATTGCAAGTTTCGTTTAAAATACGGTGCTTAGGAAGTGAGGACATACTTTTTCATTTTTTCCCTTTTTTGTGGTTGGTTTTCGTCCTGTTGCACCGCATTTACTTACTACGTTGAGCAACAGTGAAGATGAATCTATGGGTTTGGGGTTTTGGTGGAGCTCACTCAGAGTGGGGGTGGCGAGGCGGAAGAGGGTTATGCGAGGTTTGATGACGTTGCGTGTAGGCGAGGGGTGCAATAGTTGGTTTTTCTCATGTTGGACTAGCCTCTAAGAAGAGAAAGAAAAGACACTGTTTCTCCATAGCCTTGAATAAATGGAACTATAGAGTATGACTGATTACATGGTTGGAGAGAAAATGCAGCTTTTGTGAATATTGTCTACTCTGTAATAGTTTCAGAGGATTACCCTTCATCAACGTGTTGTGTATCTGTGGAGTTTTTTCTCTGCAATTCATAGATTTTGTAAATTGAAGATGGGTTTTTATATGGGAGAAGAAGCAATGCAGTCTGTGCCAGGGGATCGATGACTTTAGGGAGATTGTAGTCAAGAATGCAGAAATGTAGCTAGGTAATGAATGTGTCACCATCCTTGCTTCTGTCATCTCAGCTCAAGAACTGAAAAATCTGAGCTGCCTGAAACTTCTTTATTGTGACATTGTGTGAAGTCATGGGGTAAATTCTGAAGGACCCATGTCTGCATTGTTGCAGTATCCAGACATGGTGCTAATTTTATATGCAAAAGTCACAAGATCTTAGCAGACATTTCTTCAAAGACCAGAGCTCTGTTGTGAAGACAATTCATCCTTTCTTTTTTCCCTCTTCATCTTTCTTTCCCCTTGTTGTGTAAACCCTTTCCAACTTAGGTCACATGAAGTCTCCTTCGTTATCTGACTATGATGCTGTTGCTGGTCCATGGTATTATGGGGCAGCAGGGTTACATGGCCATACGCCAACATCAACTGATGATAGGTATGAGCAGCATAGCATTGATGGATCAAGCACCATAAGTACAGATGGGTTGGCCTCAGAGCAAATGCTGGGAGATGGTGATATAAGCTTCAGGCACACACATGCTGAAGATGTGGCTAGTAGTTCAGATGGATCATCCCCTTTGGGTTGGCCCCTTGGGAGGACAGATCGGCCAAGTGGGGAGCCTTCTCCTTCATCGTCGGAATTGAACAGGAGCAGGGATCTATTTATGTGGGAGGAGAAGAGAGAGAAAAGACAAACAGTACTTTCTGGTACATTTCCTTGCAAAAGATTTCAGACTGAACCCAGAACCATAAAACCCTTTAGCTAGCTAGCTCAATGGCTGTTGCACAAGAAGGTAGAATTATTGACTAGGAGGAATATCAGGTCATGTTTGTTGCCCCAAATCATGCCTGGTTAAATTCAGATGGTTTTTTAAAAGAGGGGTTCTCTTCACAAAAAACCTTGTTAGTGTGCCATGGGCTGGTATCAATATGAGACTGTACAGGGAGAAATGTTTCAACAGATCTTGTTGCAATACTAAATGCTGGGAATTTTTTTGTTCCATCTGTTATTGCAGAGGTAGAGTTGATGAAGGAAAGATTTGCAAAGCTGCTGCTTGGGGATGACATGTCTGGTGGTGCTAAAGGAGTCTGCACAGCCTTGGCCATCTCCAATGCCATTACAAACCTCTCAGGTATCTGCTTTTGATGCACAACTACCCACTGAAAGAAACCTACCATCACCCTGGCTTGTTCCAACCCTGACCTCCCCTCAACTCATCCAATCCTTCCTTGCACTTGCATGTATAAATCTTAAGTTAAATAGTATGTCATTTTGAGTGTCAGGAGCTACTTGCTTGAAGTGTAGGGTAAGGCCCAAGGTTGAGGGCATTACCAGAAAAAGGGGCTGTGCAAAGCAGTAGCCAAGCATGGACCCACTTCTGGTAATGCTCTCAACTGAGGGCCTTACCTCATGTAAAGACCTGCTAAAATTTGCAAAACAACAGAAGTTACCTCCCAAAAAAAGAAGATCCTACCTGCGATTTCTCAGAAATTTTGGTGCAGAACATGCCATCTAAATATGCTAAAAAACTTTCGGCAGGTCTGTAAGTAACTGCTGAACTGCAGGACAGCATCCTGTTTGGCCACTGGACCCTATTGGTGGATTGTGTGTAGCATTTGTGTTGATCCAGCAATGGGTGTTAATGATGAAACAGCAAACAATAATTATGATATATGCTGTCTGTAGGCCATGTATTAAGATGTTTTGGTCACCTGTCTGTTTGTAAGAGATTGTTGTTAAAAAATGAGATTTGGGTGTGGATGTGGTTCCAGCTTCCCTTTTTGGTGAGCTCTGGAGGCTAGAACCACTTGCTGAGGATCGGCGAACAAGATGGCGGAGGGAAATGGAGTGGCTTCTCTCAGTCAGTGATCACATTGTAGAGTTGGTCCCTTCATGGCAAACTTTTCCAGATGGTACAAACTTGGAGGTAAGGTCTCATAAACACACCTTACTGCCAATTTGCTTCATTGGGCCCTTGCTCCTGACACACAGAAACCAATCGGTGGCTTGTGGATCAAGAGTGTCCATCAGTTATTCAGTACTGGTGCAGTCTGGACTAAAAAATTCAAGCACTGGAATCCCACTTCATAGCTCATTCACATCATGGCAATTTCTGGTTTATTCTCCCTTTCACAGAATGCAGAATGTTTTGGAGAGCTCAAACTCTCAAGACAACCTTGTTATTCAAGGGGAAGGAAGAGAAAAGTTGTATTCAGCTACTATCCCCAGTTTTTGTTTGAAATGGAGTTTAGGGTATTGAACATTGTTAGTAATTTGATGCAGGTGATGGTGAGTCGGCCCCGCTCAGATCTTCACATAAATCTTCCAGCTTTACGCAAGTTGGATACCATGCTAGTGGTATAATATGACCCACCTGTCTGTGCTTTTTTTTTCAATGGAGTAGCAGCACTCAGCAAGTGTGACTTGTGCACTGGGCAGAGTATGCAAACAAGTCTCTATGTTATTGTACTTGCACAAGAATCTGGTTGCAATTTTGAGATCTAAAACTTCACAGGAGTCACTGTAGTCCAGGAATTTATTTGCCATGATTTGATACCCTTGAAAGTTTTGGTTTGTGGAGTTTTCTGCAGTTTTGACAATCTCATAAATGTTGGAATTTGTTTTGCCACTTGGTGAGTTTCTCATTTGATTTTGTGGATGTTCAATAACAGGACTCGCTGGACAGATACACAGAAACAGAGTTCTGGTATGTGGATCGAGGCATTGTTATGGCTGAGAAAGATAACCAGGGTGGTCCCAAGCTCTCTCTTCAACGGCAAGAAGAGAAATGGTGGCTGCCAACTCCAAAAGTACCGGTGAATGGTTTGTCCGTGGAGGCAAGAAGACAGTTGCAACATCAAAGGGAGTGCACAAGCCAAATACTTAAAGCAGCCATGTCCATCAATGGGCAGGTCTTGTATGAGATGGAGGTCCCTCAAATCTACTTGGACTCCCTTCCTAAGGTGCGGTTTTTTCAGCAGCATGTTTGGTCAGATCTGGCGTATAACCACTCTTGAAGTAATGTGCAAATGAAATCGATCAATTGTGCTGAAAATCGTAAATTTTATTTGTGTATTCAGAGTGGAAAGGCAAGCCTTGGAGAATCTCTATACAAAGGACTGTCATCAGAGAAATTTTCAGCTGCACAGTTCCTATCTACATTAGATCTCTCAAATGAGCACAGTAAATTGGAAATCGCAGATCGGTTAGAGACAGCACTACTCGTATGGCACCAGAAGATTCAGACAAAACAGTTGAATCCAGCATCAAAATCATCTTGGGGCATGATGAAAGACTTTGTTGCGGATGAGAACAAGCGGGAGCAAGTTGCTGACAGAGCGGAAAGTTTGCTCCTTTGCTTGAAACAGCGGTTTCCGGGCCTGACACAGACAGCTTTGGATATGAACAAGATACAGTATAATAGGGTAAGTGACGAAAACCAGTCCACCATTGAGGTTCTCTTTCCATTAGGCTGATGTGATCACAGTGGCCTAATGGAAAAGCCACTGGCATAGGGCCTTGTTTCTTGCGGCAGGGCCAGTGCCTTTCATTGGAGAGGTGCAACTGTGGTGAAAATATGTAATTAATCATGTTAGGAACTCTGGGAACACATGTTCTCGTGAAAAGAAGGACAGATGTCATTGTATGGTGAGTCAATCCGTGACTCACAGCTCTCATAGCTCCTGCAATTGGTTGATGCTTGACTGGAAGAGCTGTGAGGTGACTGAGCACAGCTACTTGAAAAAATATAATGGAAAGCTGTTGTGATCACAACCGCCTAATGGAAAGATGCCGTATGTGTGGCTGCTCTGTCTGTTGTACCCTTCAAATCATTCATTGACCCAAGTCTGAATTTGCTTCTGATTCAATGTAATGTGTTTTTATCATAGGGATGGCAGCCAGTTACTGATCCAGGTTTCATGCAAATTTGTCTGCAGGATGTAGGGCAATCAATACTGGAGAGCTACTCAAGGGTGCTAGAGAGCTTGGCCTCCACCATCATTGCCCGCATTGATGATATCCTATATGCTGATAACCTTGTTACAATGTCAGCTGTTCCAACAGCTCCAACATCAGGAAAAGCCGGAATCCCTCATTCAAAGAGGAACCATGGATCTTATACTGTGCAATTACCGGCTGTTGGTACTCCTCATACCACAACTCCTTTTGTTTCTCCCAATACTTCACCAACACCCAACTCAAACATGAACTCAAATTCAGTGCATGATGTTACGCAAGGAACAGTCCTCATACAAGGACCACATTTAACCCAAGTATTTTCAGATTTTCTGTCTAGTGAGAAGCTAGAAATGGAGATGAAGAAAGAGCAGGAAGATCTGGTGAAGATCCCTCCCGATGCAACCAACACATGGAGTTATGCAGGTGAACTTGAAAACAGCAATGCTCTGCACAGTCCACCGAGTCGAGACTAAACTTTCTTTCTGGTTGGGCTCTTGTTTTTTTTTTTTTTTGGTTGTGTACATCTGATTCATATCTAGTGATCAGACCTCAGCAACATGTGGGTCACACTCTCCTGTCCTTGAACAGTTTCCACACAAATTGCTACTGTGGATTTGTGCATATTTGTGGGACTTGGAGTAGGCGCTTGTTAAATGGACAAATATACTAGGTGATAGTTTCTTGGGTTTTTCTTTTTCTTTTGTGCTGCTGACTTCCTGGTTAGGTGAACCAGATATGACACTCTAATATTCTAGAATTTAATTCTTTTGAACTCATGTGCAATTACGTATCGCCCCAGGCTGTAATGCTATACAGATTTCAGATTTCAAATAACAAAAACCCTTGACCCACATTATCAGAGCGCCTGAAATTGTGCCCATGGAGAATATGGGTCCACTGCGGAATACCTCCTTTGGGTCAGAGTTTGAGTCACTGTAGCAAGTATTACCTTTTGGAGGATTGTCCAGGGTCTTCTACAAGCAACTCCTTTGTCTTATTTGGTTACTCCTCCAATAGAATTAACCTTGGATTTTTCTTTTGGTTTTGTCAGGTCACTAGGTATAGGATTCTTATGATTTCCATGGATTTAGCACACATAGAAATTTGCTAGTGTATTTGGAGGGTGTCTTATATGCATTAAAAATGACTCCTTAAAAAAGGGTGGCACCTTGTCTACCTCCAAGAGGCGTGTTGTTAGGAGTGAAGTTCCTCTTGTGCCTACTGCGGTGGGATCCATGTATGCATAGGGTTATGAGAACATATGCCTTTATGATGAGTGGACATTCCTGAAATGCAGGGCCAGACTTATTTTACAACTGGACTTGGCTACCACCTTGTTCAAAGTTCTAAGCCCTTATTTCTTGAATGTCCCCCACCATTGCACCTTCCCCTACACTTAAAAGCATTCGGAGAAAATTAGTAGTGTATTTGGAAAGCACCTTATATCCATAAATAGTCCTCCTAGAAAAGAGATCTTACACAGCAATACGCTCAATGTCCCTCCCACTCTTTTACGGAGTTGGTGTAACAAACCTCCCCTGTCCTATACCTGATGTGTACATATGTTTAAAAACTCTTGTTGTGGTGCTTGCACTTCCCCAAAGGAGGGTGAAATTTTGCAATAGTTCATCAAGGAAGAAAAAACTCTGCTCTAGCCTTTGGGGGAGGGGGGACCCCAGTGGCCATTTTGTATGTTAATTGTGGTAGAGTCACTATTGTCATGAAATAATACACAAGAAAATAAAGAATGGAGAGCGAATTGATTTTATTTAATTATGAAAACATTAATTCATATGTTCAAGATTCATCAGATGGCTTTTGTTGCTTTCTAGAAATAGACAAGCTCATTTGCACATATATAAGTTTTAGTTTTATAATTTGGATTTACATCCATTTAGTATTTAGTGACAACTAGGTTTTTTTTATCAATTATGTGCCTAAATAGCCAAATTATTATTTTAATTATCATTGATCTTGTGATAGAGCAATGGATATCTATAGTAAGATTGTTGTGATAATATGGTATGCTTTGGACAAGCAAAATTAGACCAAGATTCTCGATATGTTGGTTCAAGAGTCTTCCTAGGGTTTAGGGTTTAAGAGCTTAGTTAAGAGTTTTATTTCCTAGATGGATAGTCATGTCAACTAAAAGATGCACCAATTATGCAAAATCCATCTATTGCACCAATTCACAAACCCATTGCATTCCCTCATATCTAACCTTCAACATATCTTTAGTCTTTGGTTATATCCTTCATTTGAGTAGACCTACCCACATTGGGTTGCAAAAGAAGGCAATGTGTCGTGGAAATTTTATGAACTACTCCTCTTAACCATAGCCTAAGGCTTGACTTGACAATTATTTATTCGTCCTATTGAATCTTAAGAAACCAACATTAACATTAGGAGTATGTCCATTTTTTAAAAAATAGAAAAACAAACCCAAAGCCATCACAAACACACACACATGCCTTAGTTATTCATTACTCAAACCTTATTACATGTTCCTCCTTGTATAGATTCATGCCCAACCCCACATTGATACTCTACAAAAATGGCTACATCATGCCCAATCCATCAACCCTAAACTATTATCTTACCTCTTCAAAAACATGTGTTCTTCCCAATCTCCACACAATTAACTAAATTGTGTCCAATTTCTAGCACCAAAAATATTCCATCCTACTCAAATTTGCATATCTCAACTTTTCTCCACACCCATCTTCAATATGCTTCCTTTTTCCATAAAATCCTTTTCACACCCACAATCCAAAAGCTTTTTCAATAAGCTTACATGCATTCATGAATTTCCATCATTGAACATGAATTCCACCCCATAAAATCCTCCAAAACATTCCTAGAACAATAATAAAAAATAAAAATCATCTCTTTGACAATCTCCTTAACCCAATCTTCAAAGAAAAAATTGAAAACTTAATTTGGTGTAACATAGATAAATTCATAATGCCCTTGAATACCTATTAAGTGTCATAAAAGGTATTAAGTGGTTATGAATGGCAAGAAAGTAGAATAGTCATTATTTGTAACACCTAAAAGAATGATGACCCACACCAAGGGAACATTTTCCATCAACTGTATTCATGTTTTTAAAATAAAACTAATGAGACACCTTATGTGTCAACAAGTGTATTGTATTTATGTAACAGTTTTTTTATGGTATTAGAGCAAGGTTCCAAGAAGGGTTAAAGGGTGAACACCTTGGTTCATGAGATAAAGTTTTGTAAAAGGAAAGAGAGATTCAATGAAAAGAGGATTAACATGAAGCTTGAAGTTTCATTCTTTGTCAAAGAATGATTGTGATTAGAATGTTGCAAAGGTACTTAAAACTCTAGCAAGGGAACTATTGATAATGATATTTTGAGACTTCTTTTGAGGAAAAAAAAATAGTAAGTAATAATGGCCAACAAAGATTGTCTTGTATTTGAAACAATCAAGTTGGACAAAATTCTTGTATTGCAAAATATTGCACTTGGAGTTTCAAACATTTCGATGAGAAAAGGGTTGTGGAAAGTTGTAGATCCAAACAATATTTAAACATACCACTAAAAGAATGGGAGGCAACCCAAGAAAACTTCAAATCAAGGCATTGAACATCATTAATCTATTTGATAAAGGTGATATTTTTGGGGTCATAACACAATTTCAAGGCCCTTGGAAACATTGGACAACTAAAACAAAGACATTAAGTAGAAAACTTTGGAGTCAACTATATCAAAAATTTCATATGTGAATCATGCATGACCCACGACATGACAATGGTGGACCTAATACCAAATATTAGCAATTTACAAATGTAATTGTTAGGCATTGGTGAATAAAACAACAAATATGACATTATTATGAGGTTACTTATGTTCACATTGTCATTAAAGTTCAACAATATTGTACAAGCTATAAATAGTGAGAGGTAATTTTTATTTTCAGCAAGATATCAAAAAAACTCATCTATAAGAAAAAATTGAATCTAGTTGTAGACCAATATCAAAGGCAAGGTTCACATTCAAAAATAATAATGGTGTGAACAAATAAGTCATCTTTTAATGCTACAAGATATTAATGTGGAGCACACAATAAAAAAACTAATGGGGACAATAAAAACCAATCAATCCTTGCAATTATATGGCAAGTTTGGGCATCTCACAAGGACTTTATGATGAGTTTCAAAATAAAGTTACACAAGAAAACCCATTTTTTTAGATTAAAAAAATGGAATAAAATTGTTCTTGAAATTATTCAAGATCAAATTGAATCCATTCAAACTTATACATCCCATGCTTGTTAATTTTCTTTCCTTGTGCTACCACTTAAAAGGTTTGCATCTAGTGTATTAGGGTAAACTCAAGGTAATAGGAGCCTACAATACCTCTTGAGTTAATTGTGACCAGCCATGGTAGGCTAATATGGTAGCATGGGATTAATCAAAAAGTCATAAGATAGTGATACATGACAATGCTTTATTTTTTTTTACATTGTTTCATCATGCTAAAAATTATTAGTTATGGGCTTTAAACATATTTAAACATATTTTATATTTATTGAATTAATTTCAAACTTAATGCTAAATGGATATATTAAAAATGATATTTTACATACACAACACACATTTTTGACACTATATTAGTTTATAAGATTTATAAACACGTTGAAAAAAAATTGGTTATCTTCCAAGTGGCTCTATTAGCTAATTTTATCATCTTGCATTAATTTCAAGAGGTGTAAAATCTAGATTCTCACATGCTACTTTTCGCCCACCAAACCATGTTTTTACCCACCATTCCTATTTTCTCTCAATGTCTAGAGCACTAATGGCTACATTAAATATGTCAACAACTTCTTTGTTTCTTTCATTACATGCATTAATTGTGTTCTTAGTGTTATAAGTTATATTTTATTTAACATGGTTTTTTTATTTCTAACAAATTTTTTTTTATAGTCTTCCTCCTACATGCACATAAAGTTCTTGCTTGCATTTCTCTTTCCTTGAAACATTAACATCCTTATGGCAAGAACAACTAGTTCATTTTGACATGTAGAATTTGCATTACATGATAAATGTGGAAATGGTGGGTGACATGTCAAGATTGCTAATTATCATGAATTTTGTGTGCTTAAGCTACACAACACCAAAAGAATGTGTCAAGTACAAATGAATATAATTCAACAAAAAGGCTTGACCTTATTCACTTTTATTTATGTGGCCCAATACCAATACACTTATTGTTGAAAGCAAGTTATTTTGTGACTTTCACTAATGATCACAATTGTCACACTTGGGCGTTTTTTTTTAAGGATAAAAGAAAATACTTTAAAAGTTGTTGAGTAATTCAAGGCATGCCACAGGTGGAACCTCAAAGGTCAATCCATGGAAATAAAAATAAAATGTGAATTGAGAGGGATGATGAATACCACTCCAAGTAATTCAAAGCTCACCTTGTTGAACATGGCATTTGAAAAAGAATTAACTCGAACAAAAAATCCCCTTCAAAGTCAAGTTTTTGAAAAGAAGAATCAAATGTTCCTAGAAAAGGGGAAAGGTAATTTAGCCCTAGAGACAAATGTAGCTATGTTTTTATCAACAAATGCCCTTAGCATAACAAGTTTTTTGGTTAATTGGTTTCATACAAAACCTAATTCTAACACAATACATGGATAACAATTCATTGGTAAAAAGTCAAACTTGTAAGCAATCTAACATTAGTTGAATGCATTGCTTATGTTCATATATATAGGTCCTTGAAGTTTATGAAAAGAAGTTTGAGCCAAAATCCAAGGCATATGTTTTTATAAGCTATAATCAAAAGATTAAAACATGTACATGTTACACAACCTTGAACTATGAATGGTACACGTATCAATGGAGATGTGAGATTTTATGAACATTGATTATACCATTCCAAAGAGACAAAAAAAAATGTAAGTCCAACACAAAACACTATTGAACGTAAGGGGTTTTATCTACCCTTGACATGGACTCATATTATTACATCAATTGCACCAATTGTTATGGCACAACCTTAAAAGTAAACACCAACTTTAAAACTTGATAACTCCTTAAACAATCTTGAAACATGTGCTTCAACTCAATTTATAAAAATTATTTTTCAAGCAGTGGATGTTCCACTTGAAGAATTTTTTAAAAAGAGTTTATGAAAAGAAATTAAATGCTTATAAGTGGAATTGGGTTGAACAATGGCTTGAGACTTGGAGTGTGCACAAGATTATAAACACATTCCCAAATAAAGTGGGAGTGTGTGGAAATTAAACAAACATTAACAAAAAATGAAAGTCAAAAGCCCTAAAATGTCTTGTATTTTTGGATCAAGATTTCAAGGACCAAACCTTGTTTAAATCGAACTTTTTTAGACCATTGGAAAGTTTGTGCATATTAATAAAATGGGGTAAAATCCCCAAAACAAGGATTTATCTAGTAATAATAATATCGATCATTTGAAAGGTTGGAAGTCAAATTGCAAAAGTGACTATTAACCACTTAAATGATAGTTTGAAAAGTCAAATCACCTTTGATCAATAAGCTTGATATTTTGTTGAAAATCTCATTCCAAGGATTATAACTTTCCTTTAAAATCTTTCAATTTGGGTGTGAATTAAAAAATTTATAAGCCCTTAAAGTTGTGGGACTCATAACTTGGTAATTTTGGGAATTCCTCCTATTAAAATTTTAGGAAAATTCATTTTAATATCTCCATACAAAGTTGAATACATTATAGGGAAAGGATTGATGCTTTCGCCCAAATTTGAATGTTGGTCAATCTTGTGAATCCATGTTAACTTGTTGCTTGTCCATGTACCAATTTAATTCATAATTGCCTTCTTATTTTGGTTCTTGCAATTTGACGTGACAATGAACTTGAATTGAAGAGCTTATCATAATCCCATGGTGGAATTCCTACACAACCTTCTTGTATTGACGTGTGGAACTAAGGATTGCAACCAAGGCTTAAATGTTTTTTGCATATCACTTATGACAAAGTTGACCTTAATACCTTGTGACAAGTCTTTGGGGATGTTACAAAAGATCCATGATTTGAAGCTATGCATACTACATGATCTTTATTTCTCCATAAATACTAGTCATAATGGAACTTTTGAAATCACACATGTGCGTTTTAGATTATAATTTATTCTTATAACTTATAAACATATTGACAAAGTCCTTGGGCAACATTATTCATGAAAGATTTAGGAATTGCATAGGCATTATCTCTAGATCTATGATATACTAGGTGTTATTAGAATAATATTACGGCTAATGGGTGATAGTTTAGTTTCTATATTACAAATGTACTTGTCATTGATAGACCTAACACACTTCTACATAACCCAATTGTATTCTTGATAATGGCCATTAGGAGAATCTAATCAAACATTTTTTTAACCAATACACAATCAAATTCAATATTTTCACATTTGAATGGAATTGAATAGAATTTTCATAACAATTCACTTATATGTTCATCTTTGGATCATCATTAGTAATGTGCACTAGTTTAGAGCTTGAGTTTTTGTATGAAAAGGCAATTAGAATGGCCAGTAGGAAATTTCCCATGGGAGGTGAAAGGAGAAATTAAAGGGTGATCAAAATGCATTGATTAGGTGAAGTGATTCAAATGTTATTGGCCAAAGTATTAAAATTTGGAATGTTAAAAGGCAAATAGAATGGTTAGTATGATGAAGGGGCATTGTTTTGTGGAAAAAACCAATTTGTAGTTTTAATTAATTTATAATGATGAAAATCATTATATATTCAATTTTTTTGCTATGTTGGTTTGAAAATTAGAAAATGACAAATATGCACACCACCTTGTCAAGAGTTTTCTAATGAAGCCAAAAGCATAACAAGGGCGCTTACAATTGAAGAGAGTTAAAGCATGGTCATAAGCAAAACAAAATTTTAATATATAGACATGATAAGTAGGTAAAAGTCGATTGTGTCAAGGTACTCAATTGAGGAATCAACTTGAAGGAAGGTAATAACTTGTATACAAAATCCAACCATTTGTCATCCCACATATTCATATGTATTTTCTAGGGAGAAAGATTGTTAAAATTATTTCAAATTTCTAAAATCACCACCATTCAGAGTGAACTTATACTTTTCAAATAGTTTCCAAGTTTGTTCGCTTCAAAAATAAAATAAAATTATGGGACAACCTAAATATTTTGTAGTTCAATGAGGTTTAAATAGTTTTAAAAGTTAAATTATAATGAAAAAATGTTGAATATATACAAAATATCATTCCATACAACTTGTTGCCCATCAAAGTTGAGCCTTGAGAAATAGGGGCCAAAGTACTAACACACACAAGCACACCATGTGAGATGGATGATAAGAGAAATATGGGCCAAAGTACTAACATGTGTAATCACACCATGTGAGATGGATGATATGCAAATAAAAAATTAAAAAATCATTGTAATTATATCCCACATCTAACAATCATATTTAACTATGTGATAACCATCCACATGCATCTTCTTATCTAATCATCACAAAGTGCATAAACTATTTACCTATCTACATAACAACCACTTACATTACCTACCTACTTACCCATTTATTATATAGATGATTACCTAAGTAAGGGAGGGAGGGTGTATAAGATTTTTTATATAGGTGATTACTTAAGGAAGGGAAGGAAGGTGTAGAAGTTTCTTTCAATTAGGCTGCTATAATTACAATTACACACATTGTTATTTGTAATCATAACAACTTAATCAAAAGCCAAATGCAACTTTTTTTTCTTGTTGCATGGATAGGCACTTTCCATTAGAGGATCGCATGTGGGTTGGAAGTATGTAGATAATTAATGTTAGGAACGTTTCATATGTAGGGAACTTTTTTGAAAATTTAATAGAAACCTATCTTTTCATTTTAAAATGTCAAATGTCACCTTCTAATTATTCATGATTTGATTCACAACTCATGCAGCTTTGCATTTGGTCAATGTTCTACTTGTAAAATTATGAGGTGACTTTGCAGATAGCTAAGTGCAACAAATGTACTGAAAAGCTACTCTTGCCAAAAAAAAAAGAAAAAAAGTGATCAGAATAGCTTAATGGAAGGATGTTGTGAGGGTTTATTGAAAAGGTTATCATGTAAAACCTTTTCAACCCTTAAATATTAGGGCAGACCAATCAAATACATACCAAAGTACCTTAATGGATTTGGCACTAATTAAATAATTTGTCAAATTGCCAAAAATTTGAAAAACTTATTACATAACATGTAGAAATTTCAGAATTTCGTAATGCAAAGCAAGTTCAAGTGGCATTCACCTTCAAAATAGGCATGTCATATAATGCATAAGAATCGAGAATCAAGAATTCATGTAAAGACACATGCAAACAAGAATTAAACCATGTAGCACATGAATGGTGTGTATAAAAATGAATGAAAAATGATTCTTTCTTTCATTCATGTCCAAAATATAAATAATTTTATATGTGTGCCAAAAACATAAGGAAAAAAAATGATCAATGTGCCAAAGTGCATTTTTAAAAATTAAATAATTATTTGGTTCTGAGGTGCCAAATCCATTTGGGTACTATGGGTACAAACCCCCTTGGGCTACCCAAAATATTAACTGCCTATATACCCAACTTTTAACCAAACCCTAAGTCCTTACACTTTTGCCCCCATTAAAGCTTTCAAGACTTGGCTCTTGATGGGTACTTGAATTACTGGACATTTCAATTTGCTGGAACAAGTTGATGAATTTGCTAGCTCTCTTTGTAGGAGGCACTTACTAGTGACTATACCTACATAGGACTTATTGATAGGTAGTTGGGTGGAGGGGTTTCCCATACCAAGGAATTTCAGAATCTTGGGTGCTTTGGAAGCTAGCTTTAGGCTACCTTCAGACATGATCAAGAATGTAGTTGGATCATGGCACCCACATCCCAAGGAAACTCTTTGGTCCCTAGGCCAAGAAAAATCTGAGGCAAATTCAAGGATTAGTGTATCTATAGATCACCATAGCCTTACTTACTCCCTTTGTATGGACCTCCTTTGTAGGGCATGGCCCCAGGGTGGCAGCAATCAAGCATTCACAAAATAAGAGGCCTAAGAAGAGGGTTGATAGCTCAGCTAGGTACCACATTTTGGGAACGTCTGGCCTCTCATGGGCATTACCCATTGGTTCTAAGAGTATAATGGGTAATGCCTTGACTTGAGTGCCTCCAAGGAGTGTGTCCCACTATGGTCTTGCCATTTACATTAAAAAAGTATCTTGAGGCAAAAGAAGAATTATGAAAATCCAATTATTTCACCTTACAAAAATATAATCTTCAAAAAATCCCTCTAAAAGAAACCAAAATCCTTCAAGATATTATAACTCTATAACTAATCTCAAGTTTCAACACAAGCCAAAATATCATCTTTTAGAAATTCTCATATAAAAATAGACCTATTATTATTACCGAGGGGCCAAAATCCCTTTAAATACTATACTCTATAATGAATCGAGACATAATATCCTTGCCTTGGTAGGCAAGGCCTACAAACAAGGAACATTGTTTGGTAAATTTAGCCATTCTTTGTAAGATGTTCCCACTCACACAACATGTTACACAAAATTGCCTGCCCATTTGAGGAGTGGGAAATTGTGCTAATAAGCACATAAATTAGAGTTTTCTTTAAAGTCATCCTGTCTTTGGGCCTCTTTTCACCCTCTATCCCATTTTTGAGTGAGGTCCGCAAAGTAAGGAAGTTTTATGAAATGTGGGTATGAAATGCTGAAACTCAGCATTTAATGCACAAGGTTCGAGGTAACTATAGTAGTTGTACATGTAGGAGCAGCGAAAATATATGTGGCAGCAGTGGAGGCGCTCAGGAAAAAGGAAGGAGGGGATCAAAACAGGATGAAACTCAGTTTGGCACCAAAAATGGTTCATTTCTGAGTCCCCCCCCCCCCCCCGCCTCTCCCTTCCTTGAAGGCTAATGTACTTTTTTTAGCAGGTTTTTTTTTTCTAATCTCACCCGGTTTTTATTGGCTTGTATTGAAACTTGAGATTAATAATAGAGTTATAATATCTTGAAGATTTTGGTTTTCTTTTCGAGGATTTTTTGGAAGATTATATTTTTGCATGGTGAAATAATTGAGTTTTCATAATTCTTCTTTTAGCTTAAGATCCTTCTAAATGTAAGTGGCAAGGCCACATGAAAGACACACACCCCTTGTTTTGTCATGGCCTTGTTTCTCTGCCTTGACACATCTTAAGATATAAAGAGACAAAAAAACATTCCCAACAACAAGTGTACTGCAAAAATTATCAGAATCCAGGGATCTGAAGGACCAGGAATTCAGGACAATGGGACATACCTTGATAATCTATCTGTTTGAAATAGGTCATGTGGGTAGGTAGATAGGTAGGTAGGTAGGTAAGTAGGTCACAACTAGGTAAGTAGATGGTTAATAGTAATACACATGTAAAGGCTAATGGGTTGTTCCTAGCTAGGTAGTAAAAATAATAGTTCAGCTAACCCTAGTGGTTAACTAGGGATCTGGAACCCAATGGGAGAGTGTTTCCTGCCCATCTAGAGGCCAGAATGACCCTGGTAACATCCACATAAGAAAATTTGACATCACTTTGATGTCAGGTAGGATTTTTGAATATTGAACTTTTTGAAAAACTAGTATGATATAATTGTATTATATCAAATTTTTAATCTCAGTGTTTGTTTGTTTTGTTTTTCAATTTTGTGATGTTGCTCTAGTGATGATCATCCAAAATAATATTATTTAGCCAAATTTGGTGATATTCAAAATATTGAAAGTAGGGAAATCTTAAGTACCTTTTCATGTTGTAGGTAGTTGTGGGAAAATTTATCAAGCATTTTTAATTTGTAAAACATTTTTCCAGCAAAATTTTCCCAAAAAATAGGGAATTTGTAATAGAATATTTCTTTTTCCAAAAAACAATTCCTCAAAACATTGACAATTTGCCAGAAAAATTAATCATTGGGCAATGTATGTGAATTTATGAACCAAATATCACAAGGGTATGTCAAGCAAGTTTTTTTTTCTTTCCACCCACTTTCCCTATGTCACTCATACAAACAACTTGGGTTTACCACAATTTGTTAACATGGCAACATAGAGTGATACATTGTAAAAATTTATTGACCACATCATCATTGTGAAATATGAAAATTGGCCAATTGGCAAAAAAAATGTAAGGTAAAGTTCTATTTACATTTCAACCAAAAGGTTGTTGTGCACAAATTTTGAAAATAAATTCAGTTCCTTCAAGTAAATGTGAGAGCAATTTACATGGAACCAAAAAACATATAAAATTCCTTTATATGAGTTGAAATCATTTATTTAGGTAATAATTGGGCAAAAATTTGTCCTCAAACAAAAACCTAATGTCAAACCCTAACACCAATTTGATCCATACATTGGCCAAATGTGGATGCAAATTTGGGATACATCAAGAAAATGTATTATCAATGCTACAGGAAAACACCTAGCCTAATGCATGTACTGAGCCATTGACACCTCTTTGTTGGCTCCATCCCAAAAAGGCATTGTGGAAACTCTGTTTATACTATGGTGAGGGATCATGACCATGGATATGTTGTGAGCCCTCAAAACACATCCAAAGGCCGTCCCATGGAAATTTAGAAATCGTTTATGTATGGGCTTGAGTTGTGAAGTGTCATGCAAAGTGAAAATAGACTTTATTGAAGTACTAACATATTATAATGGAGCCAAAAAGATAAATATTTTGTTATATAAATTTTGATTTTGAACTTGATATTTTATGTAATTTTTTAAATTATTGGTTTAAGCTTTGTCATTTTTTTTCCTTGTCATTTTCCTTCCATGTTTTCTTTCTCCACTTTCTTCGTTTCAACAAGTAGGATCACCACGGTTCATAGAAAACCAAACACAACTTTTTTGGCCTGTGGGCTAATAATTTCATGCCCACCTTTTTTTAAAAAATATTTCTTAAATGAAAAAAATGTGTAATCTTTTTTACCAATCATGACTTTTTATAACAATGCACTAACAAATTTTGCACCCACATTCAAGAAAAAATATTTTTAAAAATCGAAGAAAAAATCATGACAAAAAATCGTAGACCAATCATGGCTTTTTGGGCTCAAGATCTAACAAAACCCACCTCTAATTTTATGAAAAAAATCTAATGTTGGATCATCAAAATTTGACCAATTGTGACTTTTCAAGTTCATGTCTAATGGACAAGTTGTCAAGCCCACCTATTTAAGGTGGTAACAAGTATTTTAAACCATGAAACACCAGGACGTTTACTTCAACAATAAGTGTTAAATGCATTGTTCACTTTGAAGTGGCCCAACACAAGTTTCCACGCATGGGCAACATGGGCCTCGAAGCAAATCGACATGGAAACATGTCATGTTTTGACAATGGCATGACATTCATTTTGGTCAGTTAGAAATTGCATGCCACAAAACATGAGCCTCAAAACTTGAACCTCGAAACCCGCCACCCACTAAAACATTTCACATTTTGGCAAGTGGCTTAGCACGTGTTTCAATGTTTGGGCAACCCAAGCCCCTAAAACATATCCCCACCAAAACATGGAACATTTTCGGAACTATGTTTTGGCCCCATGCGCCCATATTCCATGCTCCCCCATGCAATCCCCGTCCATGCCCCATGACCCATCCATGAAGTTTTAAAGTTTTTTCAACTTCACATTATCGTCCTATATTTTTCTATTGAACTCTAACATTTTCATCATTGCTCCTTGCTAGAGATATTCTTATGGTTTTGATAGTAAAAATAGTTCATGGCGTCGCTAGGGAAGTTTTGTCTTTTCACCCGCACTAGATCGTTCATCATGCTCTTATATGCAGCCCACTTCACTTTTATTTTTCCATTCAAAGCACAATAGTGTTGTGTAGGAATAATATTAGGAACAAAAAAAATGTCGTGTTTCATCTTATTGAAACTTCTTGATGTTTGTAGGTGGATATTAGTTTCTATATTGTTTTTGGCGATTGACACATGTTGTGTCAAAGGTTGAAAAGTTGCACACCAAATATTTCCTTGCCAAGAGGACAAGTTTATGACTTCTATAATGTTCATTTCCAATGCTTGTTTCTTTGGGTTTGCATTGTTATGTTCTTTGCCATTGTCTTCTTGTTCTCTATTTGTTCATTTCCCGCGTGTCATTTGAGTTTCTTCTTTTTTTTGTTTCTATAAACATTTCTTTGCAACAATGTACTTGTATTGTATTCAGTAAACCTATTTTTGTTTTTATAAACATTTCTTCACAACAATCCACTTGTATCATGTTCATTTTCCATGTTGTTGGTTTTGCATTGTCTTCTTGTTCTCCACTTATTCATTTCCCTCATTGTTGTTTAGGTTTTTTTTTTTTTTTTTTCTTTCTTTAAACATTTTTATGCAACAATCCACTTGTTTCTTGAATATGGATACTAGGTTATAATCTTACAGTGCTTCTCCCACAACTCTTGGGTGTTCTTAGATAATGTTTCAGAGTTTCCGTATGTTACCTTCGAACATCCAAGTGCATTAAAGCAATATTGCAAAAACGTAAATGGCAACATTGCTAAACAAAGGAAGTATGGGTTCCCTTCTTATTTCCAGTTAAACGAAGTGATTCAATGGAATGTAACATTTGAAACATGACCAATTACACTTAAAAGAAGTTTCGGTTACATGTTTCAACATCTTTATAGGTTTTTAATTTCTAGAAAAATGTTTCAATTATACAATGAATGGTAATTTTCAAATACCATTTGGTTCAATGTTTAACCCATGTTTCAACATCTTTAAAGGTTTCCTATTTCTATACATAGGTTTTGACTATTTAGTTGAATTGTAATTTTTAGATACCATTTCCTTTAGATTTTAACCAATGTTCTTAATTGGTTTTTTATACATATATCTGTTATGTTTTTAGTTTTGATTGTAGAGATTTTATTATAAACATTATACAGTGATTGATGAAAGGTAGGTGGATGTTTAAAGGAAATGTTATGGTCTATCCAATTGCCATTTGTTGATTACTATTTCAAATATTTTTTGGTGAATGAAAGTTGTTATCCTATTGTAGTGTTCTTCCCCCTACACTTGGGTGTTCTTAGATAATTTGAAGGATAACATCAACTTACCTTCAACCATCCAAGAGCATAGGGTGACATATTGCAACTTGGTTACATTAACAGCTATGTTGCATTGATTCAAAAAGTAATCTAAAACATGCCCCTATAATATGAAAAAAAATCAAATAAACATGTTTTGAAACCTCTAAAACATGCTAACAACATGGTAAAAATTCTAGTCACAACCATATAAACTACGTCTCACAAAGCTTAATATGTCACAAAATTTCAAAATATTGGAAACATAAAACAAAAAATATAAAACCTTGTTGTACAAAGCTAAAAACGAAACTTGTAAGAAACATGACAAAAACCAATAAGAAACATGTAAGAAACATATATTTCGACATGAATATCAAAACTTAAAAACCCATGAAACATGACACAAAACATGATATAAATAGAAACCTTGTTATTTGAAACCATGTTAGGATCATGCCTATGTAGAATGTTCTTCCAAGTAGTTTAAAACCACAACCCCTTGGAACAAGCAAGTGCTCGTTGCCCATATTGCGGAAACATTTCTTACATATTGGGATATACTATGTTATGGACCTTAAGTTTGCAAAACATCTTCTAAAACATAAATTTTGAAACTTAAGTTGATCCTAAAAATGCACAACACATTATAGAAACAAAGAGTTATTTTTTCTTACTTTGTGATAAATGTTTTATTCTAATCATCGGTCAATAATTGTACATGACAAATGTAATGTTGATATGAGAGAAACATGATAAAAACATAGAAATCAACCCAAGATAATGACCAAGTATATGAGAGATGTAATGTTGTTATAAGAAAATTTCATGAATAGCTTGTTTTTTATTTTGTGATGAATGTTTCATTTTAATTAACAATAATTAATTCATGCACTAAATATTCACAATGCTCTTCAATCACCATGTTGTAAAACAAATTGTTGTTCACTACCATTCCAAAGGTATATATTTCAATTGATGGAATTTAGCATGTTGTGGATTGTGTGTTTGGAAAATACCATCTGAAACATGATAGAAACATAAAAATAAACTTAGAACAAAGATCAGGTATATGGTAGATTTAATGTTGCTATAATAAACATTACATCATGAGTAGATTGTTTTTGTTTTTTTTTTAAAATTCTAATGAATGGTTAATAATACAGACGCTAAACATTAATAATCTTCTTGAACCACCACGTTTTCGAACAATGCATTGTTGGGTTCCAAAATTGTAAAAATATTACTTACAAATGATGGAATTTACTATGTTGTGGACCATGGGTTTTGAAAATCCCTTACAAAACATGATAGAAACAAGCTTACTAAAACTAAAATTAATTATAGGAAACTACGAAACATGAAAAAAACATCATTATGAAAAATCACATCCATTGAAACCACACTACCTTGCAATTAAATTTTTAAAAACAACTCATATACAATTATTGTGCAATTATCCACTGGGTATTACAATTAGTGTGCAATTGTCCCCTAGAAATATGATGTATTAAAAAAAAATTACCATTTTAGAAAATTAGTTAGTTGTATTATAATTGTAAATGAGTTGAAAATGGGTTTTTTGTGCAATAATTTATATACATTATACATACATATGTAGTCAACCATGTTTTTTTTTTCAAGAATTGCATTGTATTTGCATGTGGCAATTATTTTACAGCTATTATAAATGTGCCATTAAAGCAACAATTGTATTATAACTAAATACAATGTACATGCATGTAATCATGCCACATGTTCACATGTCCACCACCCATTATGGAATACATTTGCAACTAGTTTTCAACTATGATTCCCATTAATACAATTAGTCTAGCCATTAATGTGCCACTACTAAAGTACTACTATTCAGCTATGTTATGATTATATAATATAATTATTTATAACTTAATAAAAATACATATTCATTAATTATTTATATCTTCATCATGTGTGTTTCATTTTGAGTGATTTAAAATGTTATGGCAACATTACCTCAAGCTTTAGAAATCATCTTTGAAATGTATTTAGGAAAAGGAGTAATGAAAAATAACAAGAAGAGAAATAAGCTTTCCAATTTACAAAACATTTTTTTTTCCTTTTTTTTCTCTTTGGACCCCTCTTACTTTCAAACTTCATAACTTTCTTATTTTTTATTCATTTAAAATGATTCAAAATGTCATAGGAGCGCCACCTGAAATTTTACAAATCATCTTTGAACTCTAATAACAATAGAGCAATATATAAGGATTTTGTTAGGTGCTTGGGAACTAGCCATTGTAGCATTTGGTGGTTTGTTTTTTAAAAAATTGACCCCCTTTAATTTGGGGGGCCATAACTTTCTCAATTCTATTCCATTTTTGAGAATTTTTAGTGCCCCAAAGGCACCAATAGGAAGGGTCTAAGTCTTTCTGGACACCAAAAACAATAGAGCCCTCCCTTTGGATATGCCTGCCCTGAACATTTAAGTGTTATAGTTGCAATTCAATTGCAATTTAATTTGCAACTAAAGACTAACTAAAAGATTTAACCCATATGTTTTGTTTTTTAATCCCATGTTACAAATTATATAAAGAAGGTTTGTCTCTCATATTTTCATTTAAAATACAAGTTTCATTTTGGGATGAGCTCAAAAAAACTTAACCTAAAAGCAAAACATAATTTTTTAAAAAAACATTCATGGTTATTCTTCTATTGTTTTACCCACCTATGACCCTAGGTTGGTAGGTAGGTTTTAAGACCAACGTACATGCCTATGGTTATGTACAACCTTCTTAAATATATATTCCAAAATATTATTAATATGCCATGGCAAAAAAAAACTTTGTGCCACGTGTCAAAAGTTTTCAACCATTGTTAATAATCATAATGAACAATGGAGATCAATATTTCAAAAAACAATTATGTTAAAAAATCTTCATAATGCCACATGTTGGATTTTAATAGATGGATGACAATCAATGATGTCAATACGACATCATGGGTGCAATTATAATGGAGTTGCATAATAGTTGAAAATGAATTGTTTTAATATAGTTGCAATTAAGTTGCAGTGAATCGGACTATATATATACGGTGAGTTGCAACTCTATAACTCATGCAATTTGTTTGTTAGCACTCATGACATATAAATATAGTGAGTGTTTGTTTCTTTTTTTTCTTATTATAATGAACGTTTGATAATAAATATGTTGAACATTAACATTAGTTTTTAGCCACCACGTTTTTAAACAAAACGTTGTTTGTTTGCAATATTGCAAAATTATCAGTTACAATTGATGGAATTTATTATGTTGTGGACAATAGGCTTGGAATATATCATATGAAACATCATATAAACATGGTTACCAAAACTAAGGCTTTCTACTAGGGAACTGCAAACATGATAGAAACATATAAATCAACCCAAGAGAGTGATCAAGTATACGAAACATGTGATGTTGTTTATTTCTTATCTCGTTTGTTCATGAGTAGCTTGTTTATATTTTCTTCTAATTCATACACTCAACATAAATACTTTTTTTCCAAGTGAAATGTTAAACTAAAATTAAAGTTGATGTTAGGAAAATCCAAACATGGTAGATACATGATAGGAATCAAGTATATGTTGTAATGTTGCTCTAAAAGGTTTTACTTGATTAATATCTTGTTTCTTATTCTTTGATGAACTTTCATCAATGCACAATTCATACACTAAGCTTGAAGGTGGCATTCTTATTTTTTAGTCAATGAATGAGGCAATCCAAAGGAAATTTAAAATTGGGTGTTCTTGTTCAATTATTAATCATGTTTTGCCTTTGCAACTACATACACTCAACAACTGACATCAATATAAACATGCATTAGAAATATCAACCAACATAAATAGAAACATCATTCAAAAACTTGACATTAATTTGAGAGATGAAAGGAATAGGAATCTGGACATGAACATGATATTTCAAAACATGGATTTTTGAGCTTAAAAGCTTATTATGAAGTTAGAATATGGAACCTTGTAGAGTTCGTAGTGGTTGAAACCTAGATATGCTTTTCAAGATAAACAAGATGCTGAAAAGATCATGAGACTTATAAACATAGATTTATCAAAATACACATAGAGACATAGGGTTAGAAACATGTAAAATGACATTATCATCCATAAAAGACAATATCCATGTGTAAAATGCGAAGGATTGGAATTCATTTTTTTGAAACTTGTCAGTTCATGTGTAAAAACATGAAATTTAGTTCTAATAATAACCAATAAGTAACTTTTTTAGAAGCATAAGTTTTGATTTGCAAAAATATTTCGAAACATGAGTTGAAACATGTTGAGTCACGGAGCATTTAAAGTTCAGGTTAGAAAGTCCAAGTTTAGTTTCCTTTTAGATTTAATGTTTTGAGTTGCATCACTATGGCTAAGGAAATTGTGTAGGTGTTTTAAGCACATCATGTGGCCATTGTTCAATTGCTAGAACTTCATTGCTTGTATCAAGTGCACAAGCTTGCTTCATGATTTTGCTAATAATATTTGTTACTTTCTAACTACTTATTTCAAATCAACCAATAAATATTGCATGAACATATTGTTCTTAGTAGCATCCAAAACTAGTTTTAAGATGATATCACAAATATTTTTCTCAAGGTCTTCAATCCTCCAAGGAGCTGGACTTGTTCATGGTGTTTAATTAGGCAAGGAATGAGCATGCTATTGAACCCATCATTCAATGTTCCACTCAACAAGCTACAATAACATGCAATTGTTCCATATACTAGATAAAGGAAAAGGAACATTAATACTTTAATTTGATGTTTACATATGTTTCCCCTTTGCGACTAAAGACATTCACAATAGGCCCACTCAGATTATGGGTTGTAAACCTTGTAATTCAAATGTTCGTGTTCAAAAAAGCGACAATTACATATCCACCATCCTCCTTTGGAAAGATCATATAGTTGTTTAGGATTTCCCTTACATGAAGAACGACATTAACAACAAATCATTATTGTTTTTTGTTTGAGACAAAACCCCAATTCTTTCTCAAATTTGTTACCAATAATGCAACAAAACATCTCCCAATAACTCGTGGATGCACCAATCCACAGGTCTTTTAGAGAGTTGTGACTTTGCCACTTTCAATATCGTTTTCAAGCTTGCATGGTAGCTTTCAATGGCAACATTAGTATCCTAACTAGTGTATGGGAAATTCCAATTCCCCATTATCCACATTTCGCATTTTAGCACCCATTTTGAAACAACATACGACCAAAATGTTTTAACATGTGGAATCTTTTCCATAAGCTTTAGTAGCTCCTCTTTTGTGAACTTCAGAGGAGTTTTTCCATTGAGTTGTGCTATATCATCTATGATACACCCCATATTCTTTAAAACTTCCGCCCAAACTACCACATCCTTGATTTTAATGCAGGCTTGTTTTTGCCAAGTTTTTCTTACATGTGAAAGGCACAAAGATATCTCTATGTTTGGCCATACTTTCCTACAATCAAGTAAGACATTAGAAACATGATATAATAATCTTCGAAACATAGACAATCATCTAAAAAAAAACTGCATTTAATTTACAAAGGTCACTATGTGGAGACCATGTTAAGTCCACCCATGTTTTAGCTTGAAATGCACCGAAATAATCCACTAAAACATAGACCATTGAAACTTAGTTCCACCATTGAATCCAAGGAAGGAATTTAAATTCAAAGACCCTGAAACAATCTATGAAACATGATATAGTTTCATCTTGAAGCATATCCATGTTGAGGTCACTTTGAAACATAAAAACTCTAGCTCTGAAACATAGATTTAAATAAAATATTGTGCACCTAAGCTATATGGAATTAAAATTTTACCTTGGACTATTGAATTTCCACATCAACATCCACTATCAGAATTCCTATTTTTTTCAAACTAACTAGGTTGATAATTAGGTTTTTTTTACTAGAGGACGTGTATTTTTGACTAGAGTCTAAAGGCTTGAATGACAATGGGTATTTTTTGACTAATCAATTTGATTAGAGTGACCAATTTGACAATTATTCAAATTGGACATCTAGTCAAATTGGACTTTAAAATACCACCTAGTTAAATTAGTTAGTGGCCTAGTCATTAAAACCATGCAATCTAGTCAAATTGGCAAGTGCCCCAATCAATAAGGCCACCTATTGTATCAAATCATTAGGGCTAACTAAGTAGGCTTGGTCAAAATGGCCAATGGCCTAATTAAAAGGGCCAATTACATATTCCAATATTTATTAGTTGAATATCATGGACCTACATGTAATATTTTGATTATGTTTGACCAATTAAAAAAAATAGCAAATGTAAAAATTAATTAGTTATAATTAAATAAATTTTGACCAAATAAATCACGATTAAACTAATTATATATATATGGTTTATCTAATTATGGTTAAATTGACTATATTGAAATTAATTATGGCTCAACTACTTATGAAAAAACTAAATAAATTAAAAATAACCATAAATAATCTAACCATGGTCAATTTAACAATAGTTGGTTTAACCTTAGTAAGTTTAGTCATGATAATTAATTTAGCATAATTAATTTAACAATTGTTAGTTGGGCCATTGTTGGTTTTGCCATAATGAATTTAACCATGGTTACTATAAACATAATTAAATTAGTTATATTTATTATTTAACATATTATTATTTAACCATAATTAATAGACCCATAATTAATTTTAAAATATTATTAATTTAGCCATGGTTGGTTTTGCCATAATTATTTTAATATTTTTAATTTTAGACATAATTATTTCAAATTTAAGGTTAATTTTCTAAATTTTCTAAATATTAATCATTTATTTATGCACTAATTATGTGTTTGATCATCTACAAACTTATAATATGGTTGTTAGGTATATACATATGTCTACCCTCTAGTTCTTTTCCCTTTTAATTCACAAGTTTTTAATGTTTTGAATTGTATAATATTAAATAATTATGTGGTGTTCATGAAAAATATTTTTAGTCACATAGTCCTATCCATGAAAACTTTTATTCGTGTAGTCATATCCAAGGTTACAAGAATACAACTAGGCACAAAACATGGCATATATGATTGTATAATTACAAAATGGTCAGTAACCATATTTGTCCTAGTATAAATGTTAAGTTTTGGCATAGTGGTATATGTAGGGTATAGGCAACGTAAGGTAAGGTAAGGTATTTAAGTAATTTGGATTATATGTAAGGTTAGGTATGTATAAAATAGGTATGTAGATGTTATGTACATATAACCTATGTATGTATAGACCAAGTGTGTATAAGTTAGGTTATATTTAAGCTAGCTACATGTAAATAAGTAAGCCTAACCTACCTTAATGTAAATATAGATCATTATATACCTAAATAGGTACATAAAAAATTATATATTAGTACTTAGCCTTGGTACATAAGCTATAATATACTTACTTTCTATGTATAAATTATGATGTACCTAACCTTGCTATAGGTTATAATAGACATATTTTAAGTACATATTCTATTCTACCTAACCTAAGCATGAATTTATTACCTTAATTTAGGTGTAATTTAACTATATTACCTACCTACCTACCTACCTTGTAAGGTGGTTAACCTTGTGCACAATGCCTAGAATCACCACTAGGAAAAACCACCCAAGTGGTTTGAAAAGGTGGAATGGAAAATTTTCAACCATGTTCAAAGGCATTTTGATCAAAAAATTCCTAAATCACCATTGCCTCCCACCGCATGACCACTTTGGTGAGTTTCTAGTGGGATTTGCCCACTCAACAAAATCATGAGTGGTTTGTGTCATGTGAAGACCACCCAAAGTTGAATTGGGTGGTTGGCTGCAGTGGTTTGTCCACATGTTTTTGAAGTCCTTTAAACCTATGGAAACATGTGTGGTGAATACAACTTTGTCCTTGTGGAGGATGTTCCCATGGAAAAAACCTCATGTTGCATTGATGTGTTTCTTTTCATAGTAGCATATTTCTAAAACTAGAGGGGAAAAAACAATGTTTTGATGGTAAAAGCACATTGTTCACCTTTCTTCTAGGACTTTCCATTACTTTTGATTATGACATGAATTTTTTATTTTCCTTTTTTGAGTGTTTAGCCTCTCTTATAAAGACGTTTTTTTAAAATCATGTTTTCTATTAGTGCCAACAAATTATTTGTCCTATTTTTCGGGCCAAAACTATAATTGTACTTGGAACTCACAATTCAAAAAAACTCAAATTGTGGCGAAATCTAATGTTGTGTAAAAAAATGTGACTCTCCAAAAAAAGTGACTCCAAAAGAAAGAAATATGTGAATTTGAAAGTTGGAAAATTCAAAATAACTATCCCAACATGGATAAAGCAATTTCCCTCTTTCATTTATTTGTAGTTATCGACATGTGAACTTACAATTTGCATCATTGCATTGTTCCTTCTCGTCGATAAAGTCCTACACTTGGTTTGAAAGGATGTATGTTGTTTCAACTTTGTACGCTCCAAATTTGAAATTGACATTCCATATCAACTCTATGTGTGTAAAAACTTTGAGATGTAAATGTTGCACTACACTTTGAATCCCCTATAAATGATATGCATTCAAATTGAAATACAACTTGGATGACCTAGCCCATGTTTCTCTTGTTGGAGTTAAACAAAGTCCATCAAAAGTGCAACTCAAAATTAAAAAACAACATGAAAGCGACAAATGAGACATAGGTAAATTGTAAACTCCCATAGTCACTCACCCCTTGCCAAATCAGCCATAAAAGTCGTCATAAATGCTCATAAAATGTACATGGGGACATGCACTTACATATTAGGTTCTTCTACGTTAAGGAAATGTAATTTGCGATCGCCATGTGCATTAAATATGATGCATTTTTTACTATCAACACCTAAACATCTAGACACAAAAATATTCATAACCTAACCATGTGTTAGGTATCAAGAAACAAAAACCTTTGGAAGCAAAACATTGAAACATATTAAATTCTCCTCAACATAAAAAATTCAAAGAAAGATAGGAAATTCATCGAAACAAAAATTTCAAAAACATAACCATTTCACATAAATATATGAAATTGAAAGAAACATAAGAAATTTGTTGAAACATAGGATTTTCATAGACAAAAAAAAAATCATGCCCACTTGCCAAAACATAACAAATTCATAAGCACATTGAAACTTCGAGATTGTCTGAAAACTAAAACAACTTTCTAGTTTTTTGAAACAATGCAAAACATAATATGGGCCCATTAAAAAATAACATATGGTTAGCATTCAAACTATTTAAGATTAATTTGAAGTTACTGAAACATAGGAAAGATAATTAAAATGTAGTCCTTGAAACTTATCACATCCAAATATAGTCCCCAAGACATGTGACAAAAATATAGTTTTAATATTTTTATGGAAACTTGGGTGAATATTTCACCAACATTGTTTGATTATGTATCACACATAACATTTGAGGTCAAAACTCATAATCCATCATGTGTTGTCATAGATAAATGTTCAACAAATTCAAGCGAATAAAAAGTTTCATATTATAATGGAATCAACGAATGCCAATCATACATCCTCACATCGAAAACTTTTAAATCTAGAAAGGAATCCCCTTGAGTCAAAACAAATGCTGAAAACATTAAAAAAAAGTTTTATAACCTAAAATAAATATAAAATATTATATCACACTCCGTTTGATTCCATACTATGGGTTTTGAAACCAAATAATGATATTTCAAGTTTTCCTAAATTTATTTTACATGTTATCTCCTCAATGGGGCATTTGTTGGTTTAGAGTTAGCTTTTTGTCCCTATTTGTTTGGGGCCACTACTTGGGATTTCTTTTCTACAATTTTTTTTTGGTGTCTTCTATAGATGGGCATTTTTGTACATTATTCTTGGTCTTTTCATTTACATGTGGGGTTTTGAACATCTTTCAACTAATGTTGCCCACCCCCATATCCCATAGTATAATGTTAATTCTCCTTGATGTTGCTTTCAAAACAATAATAATGTTGTCATCAGCATCGAATTTTGGTCCAAGGTGATAAAAAGGCATGCAACCTAGGCATGGGTGCAGCTCTTATTGCAATGTTTTTAACACTTTCGCTTGAAGGTGTTTGACCTCAAGTGCCTACCAATTAGTTTGCAAGAAAGATAACAAAAAAATCACTATTCAGAAACAACCTAGAAATGTAAAACATAGAAGAAATACAACCTATGAAATTGTGACACGTGTTAAAAAATAATACATGAAACATAGAAACCTATAAAAAGACAATGTAATTTATGGATGAATGTTTTTTGAATGGATGGAAATAATGAAACATAGAAACAAATAAACATACAACCATTGAAACATAAGACCATTTGAACTCATAGGAACAAATAATAAACTATGAAATGAACAAGAAAACTTGAATTGAAACATGGCCTTTGTACAAAAACATGCCCATGACATGAAACATGGCCATGCTATTAAAACATGGTCTTGACATATAAACATAATCTTTATACAAAAACTTGATAGAAACATAAACTTGAAACATGCAACCTACTAAAATATTATAAACATGAAGGAAGCCACAAACCCCATTGAAACATAGAAATCTAGAGAAACACCTTATGATCTAGTCCTAAAGGTTGAACAATGCGGAAGTAAAATACAATGTTGGAATAAATTTGAGATAAATGCGAAAATATGCTGGTAGAAAGTTTTGGGATTTATTTCCACTTTACGACAATGTTCTTTATCACCACGCTTGTCCATGTACTAACTAAAATATTCTTCAACTAAGTATCCACATTCCCACGTTCCATTCTACGGGGGCAATGGGACATGTACAATTGGCTTAATGCCAATAACCACCCACCCATTAAAATTGTGCGGTTTGCCTTTTGCGTAAAACCACTAGAATGTTGCACATTTCACAAATTGATTCACCTTCCAAGTATTGTGATATCTAGGAATAAAATCAGAGTGTAATGTTTGGTGGTGCTTTAATATGAAAAGAGACAAGTAGCTTTACTAATTGTATGGAAACACCAAAGTGTTGTCCAACCCGTTCATATTAGAGAGATCTTTAACACCCCATTGCACAAATTTTTCTCCTACATTGCCTTCGTCTATGTGCATAAAATCCAATACCGGCATAGTCTAGTTGTGTACAATATAATAACATTTGCGAGTAGTTAGTTTTTCCAACTATAACATAAATTGTAAATAAAAGTCTAGCATTGTGCCCCACATTTCCCCTTGTTAATATAATAGTATTTTGAAATCATGGCCCTATGGTCAACAATGAATCTCCCTCTTTATATCACCCCCAAATAATAGCACATAGTCGCAAAGTTTGTCTTCAATAAACGTTTCAACCCTGTAGAGAAATGTACATTAATTAGTATTGGGGTGCTCAATGTTAATATGCTTTCATGTTTTAGTAATATCCATGTATCTAAAATAATGAAGATTTATGTTTTTTTTTATATTTGTCACAACATTTCTATGTATCTTCAATGTAAAGGTTTCAATCTTCCTTTAAATCTAGGTTTCTAGTGACGTTATGTTTCACTAAAGTTTTTGTACTTGAAACATCCATTTCTTGGACTAAGGTAAAGTCAATATTTACATCCAAAAAATGGAAAACATTCAATAGCCAAATAGTTATGGTCTCAACCCAACCTTCAACATCGTGAAGAAACTTCTTCAAAACATGATCAATATCATCTCTACTCGAAACATGAATCAAAATTGTTTTTGGGTTCAACTCAAAACTAGTAAGTATTGCCCCGCCAAACCATTTGAATTTGTTTCTGATGGTGTTGAGATTTCATGTAGCTTTCATGGTTTCATTCACATTCATAATTCGATCTTTCGAAACATGAACGACATCCTTTTATTGGAGAACCAAAATTTGAACCTTTGAAACTTGGACCTCCAAAACTTACATGCACAAAACTTGGATGTCAAAATTTGGACCTTTGAAATTGGGATGTTCAAAACTTGGACCTTCGAAACTTGAGGTTTCGCAGGTGAAATGTGTTTGAAGATATCAAAATCTACCATATCCACATCTTTTTTCACATCTTTTGGGTTACATTTTGTTTTAGATGTTTTTGTGATGTGAGTTTCCTATTTTTCGAATTGCTACTTGTCTACATTCTTTGATTCATTTCTTTCATGAACTTGGATGCCCCAGGTAGTGGCCACGAAGTCAGACAATGCTTCCAAGGATAACATTGTTGGAGCACCTTCAATTGTGAGTTAAGCTAGGAATGAGGAAACACACCTTTGTTCTACCACATTGTCCAAGGCAAACACAATTTTGTGAGGGACACTAGTTGACATATCTTGAACTTGAGGCAAACCCCATCACACATTTATCCATCCCATGTTTATGTCTTCACAACATCAAAAATATCTCCTTAGGTCCAAAAGTGAAGCTTCCCCTTGTTCCTCATCTATTTGTTCCCAAATTTCTTCGAACAATGCAATATCTTTGTGCACCATATCATTTACTACCCTAATTCGTATATCAATGAAAAATAATGACATCTCGAACATATTATCCAATGGTGACATGAGCCTTTCATACACATCCTATATATCCTCCTCCATAATACCCTCTTGAATTTCTTGTCCCCCAAATAGAAGATGACCATCTTGCTTTAATACATTGATGGCTTTATGCCAAGTTGAGTGATATTCCCCTATCCTCATCTTACTAATGGATGCATTGTTAACACCTTGGAATGGGTAGGCACAACTATCTAACGAGTGCTAGAAAAGTACTTTTACTAACCGAACTTTCCAAGGAACATTCTTGAAAGGTGTTTTCCTTCGTAGAATATTACATGTAATTATTTTAACCTCTTCAAAAGAATGTGACTAGGGGAGCTTAGGTCTCTCTATTGAAAGTAAACATTTGTCATTATTGACAATATGCCATAAAGGATTCCAATTCCAATTTATAGCTTCATTTTTTTTGCATTGGCGATATCAAACTCCTTGAGGTGCTTAGCAACAAAACCAAGCCTTTGTTGTTTTAATAAATCCTTATGTTCATTATTTGCCTCATTGAATTGTTGTAGGTATTTTTGATATTCCAAAAACTCATGCAGTGAATTGGCCAATGATTGTGTGTCGCTAGTTTCTATGAAGTCCATTGTTTGGGGAATTATAACAACAACCTCATCTCCATCTTTAGCCTACATTCAACCCAATAAAGAAAATTGTATTAACATACTTACATAACAAACATACATAAACTAAATAAGAAATAGTGATTAACATGCTACTTAAATCAAGATTTTATGTTACTTAACTAATTTCGTTGAAATTATAGGCATGTTTCAAGGTATTGGTGGGGGTGATAGAAACATGCCAAGAAGTGGCTATCTGTTGGGTGATAAAAAGAATACATGGAGTGGCTATGTTTTGGGGAATTGAAACATCTACCATGGCACCTACTAAAAATTTAAAAATGGGAAAAAACAAATGAAACCTAGGAAGAACATGAATGTGAATTATAATGTGAATGAATATACTAAACATGAAGTTTTAACCTTAATTGATGTTGAAACACCAATGATGGAAAATTTCAAACACGCATATGTATCCCAAACATAAATATGGAAAAAGGTTGAAGTAAATGATTGATGTGACTACGAATACATATGTTAAAAATCAAATGTAAATGTAAATGTATTGCGATGGATCAATATGGTATGAATAATTGAGTTTCACTTTGTTTCCTCTCATGAATTTTCTGAATGCGCAATGGGAAACAATGTTGAAATTTGGATCACAAACAAAGGTACCTAAACTTTTTGCAAATTCTTTTTTATTTTGTGCTTTCTAGTTCTAATAAAAAAGATTCCACTATAGTAGGTGCCAAATGCCTAGTGTTTCTATGATGTTCCCAACAAACACTGGTTTTTGTTTTGAAAGTTCCCAAAACACAATATTAGCTTATCGTTAAACCTTGTTTTTGCAAAGCACCCTGCCAAACTTTAATTTATTCTTCTTATCCCCACCATCTCCTTTTGGTTTTTTGGGAGTTGATGTTGGAATATAGAACTCCTCTAAATAGGTACCTAAATTTCTTAATGGTGAGCTTCTATTTGAAACATCCATTTGTTTTGACAACTCATTCTTAAGATCGTGATTTGAATGTAAAGACCCTAGAAAGTAATGTCATGGGCACAAAAAACTACAAGAACAATAACTAAACCAAGGACACAACAAGGAAAACAAATCATAAGAAATGTAAGCTTAAGTATAATCTAAAATTGGAAACATAAAGACGCAAGGCAAAAACATGGTATATGTTAGAAGACGATTCAAACAAAACTTTATTTTGATAACATATGAAAACAAATGTTATGACAAGAAAACGTACCCAAAATTGGTGTTGAACAAATTAAAAGGAATGGGAGGTCTTACCCTTATTTATGCCTCATTGGGGATTTAACTCAAGGAAGTTTCCATAGAAGCTTTTACATGTGCATTAACCAAAGAAGTTTCTTAATCAATAGTGAATTCAAAATTAACTAAAATTAAACTGAAAGTGAATTGGGAGTTAACTAAGAGTTAACAATGATGTAAATGATGATGTAGGTGATTATCTTGGTGTAAATGATGATGCAAGCGATGGATGATGGTGGTATTTGTGACATCACTTCCCTTTCTAGCGATGAGTCCCACAAGGAGTGACCTTGGGCTTGTTTGGATATTGCATGTGAAAGTCCTTTCCATGGCATTTAATAAGGTTTTCGATTGGTTCCCATGTACATTCACTGATGTCATAACCTTGCCAATGAACTATGTATTGTAACTAATGATGTGATATCCTTCAATCTAAGATTTCTTCAACCTCATATTCTTGCTCACCATTAACTACAATTGGTGGAGGTGGCTCATGTGTTCTCCTTAGAATGGTAGAAACATGGTAGGGCTTCAACAATGAAACATGAAACACAAGGTGAATTTTCATGGAATTTGGAAACTTGAGTTGGAATGTCACTATGTTGATTTGTTTCACGATTGTGAACGAGCCAAGTCTTTAGTAATCCAATTTTTTTGATGGCCAAATTGTCTTGATGTTTTGTTGTTGAAACTAAGCTTGACCTCTAACCTTGAAATTTGGTTGGTCTTTAATGTTCATACATTTTCCTTATATATTGCCCTTGAGTTTTTTCATGGTTGGATACAAGTTATGTTTGAATGTCTACTAGCCATGCAATTTAATCCTTAGCTACAAGATTCACAACATTGTTTACACCTTGGATGTCAAACCTTATATGTAAGCCATGATTTGCAAAGAATGGTGTTTGATGTGTTGTTGAATGCATTATGTTGTTGTGAAGAAACTCTACCATGGACAAGAGATTTGACCAATTATCTTGGTGATGATTAATCATACATCGTAAATGTTGCTTTAAGATTCGATTGACCCGTTTGCCCATTTGTTTAGGGATGGAAGGTTAATGATCATTTTAGCTTCACACCTGATAACTTGAAGAGCCGCTTCGAGAACTTGGATGTAAATTGAGGTCCACGATATTAAAAAATGTCTTCAAGAAGTCCATGATAGCAAAAAACATTATCAAGGAATGATTTAATTGTCTTTTTGCCAATTATTGGTTTGTTATAAGGAATAAAATGAATTGTCTTCATGAGACAATTTGTCACCACCAAAATGGGATTAAATGGGTTAAATCATGAAAGATCCATGATGAAATCCATGGATATCAAAAACCATGGTGAAATAAAGACCAATAATGGTTGAAAAAGTCCATAAAGGCGATGATGAATTTTTTTGCAAAAGCACAAACATCACATGAGCTCACAAATTCCTTCACGAATGTCCAAAATTACAGCCACTAATAGTCACAAGACACTAACTCCATGGTCTTGTTGAATCCAAAAGGGCGAACAACCAATGTGTCATGTTTAGTTTGGAGAATTTGAACCCATGCAAGGCCTTTTGGTACATATAACAATTTGTGATGATACAACAAACTATCACAAAACTCGAATTTTTCGAAGTCATTAGGAGGGTTATTCCAATGCACTACTACGAAATGCGTCCTAGTTCACTCTAGGTTTCACTAGATTTTGAGTGAATTTGGACATTTTATTTACTAAAATTATTTAACCCCTTAGTGAACGGGGACCAATTGCTATAGACAATGATTTGTTTCACTAATAACTAGTGAAACAAGGTTACTCTCAAGTGAAATACAAATTTACCAAACCATTCATTTGTTAGTTAATTAACTAACCAATATGAAAATCAATTAAAATTTTAATTATTTAATATATAATATTATTGATAATTTCCATAGTTATGACATTCTTGGTGCGAGAATGTTATGGAAGCCCAAAGATCTCCATAAAATTTGTTAAATTTTTTTAAAATTGATTAAAATTGGTTAAAATTTGCGTTGAAGAATGTTTTGACAAGGTGCTTTACCACGTAAATTCGTGAATTTTAAAGTGCAAAATGAAGAATGTCATTACTATGATAATTTCATGATTTTTAAAGCTTATTATTTATTGACACGTGTCATATCTATGTTAAGTTTAAAACCTAGCCTACGTAGGTAGGTAGGCCGGCCACATAATCAACCTAGACACTATTTTAGGAATTCGATAGGAGAATATTCGGTCAACATACCATTGTTGACCACACACAACACCACCCATGAAATTTGATCCCTTGACCTTTAGAATAGAAACAAACATTATTACCATGAAACCACCCTATTTGTTGTGATAATATGTTTCATTACATTCTATTTATCAAATATTTCATTTTAAACATTACAAAAACATAAACTTTGAAAATTCATATCTTATTGAAATTTTGTTCAAATGAAATGATTTGAGTTTACTTTTTAAAACACTTCAATAATGTATATAAGTAAATTTATTTCCTTTTGAAAGTTTGAAATCATTTGAATAATTTTTTTATGAATATCATTATTCAATAGCATTTCAATGACCGTTTTTTTGAATTTTTAAAAAAACAAATGAATAAAGTTTTTTTGTTAATATAATAATACTACCTATGTTAAATTATTTTCAATCAACATGTTTGGCTATTAATGGTTGCTAGTGGCTATTCTATTGATGGCTATTGGTGGTTTTTCTATTGATAGCTACTAGTGATTATTCTATTAATGGTTATTGTTAGTTATTCTATTGTTGGCTATTGATGGCTACTGGTGGCTATTTTATTAATGGCTATTGTTGGCTATTGGTGGTTATTTTATTACTGGTTATTGATGGTTATTAGTGGCTATTTTATTAATGGTTATTGTTGGCTAATAATGGGTATTATATTGGTGGTTATTCTATTAATGGCAATTAATTATTATTTTTAAAATAATTATTGATGGTTATTTTATTAATGACTATTAATGGCTACTTTATTAATGGTTATTGATGGATATTCTATTGGTGGATATTGGTGTTTATTAATGGTTATTATATTAATAGCTATTGGTGGCTATTCTATTGGTGGACATTGGCGATTATTAATTGGTATTATATTAGTGGCTGTTGATGATTATTATATTAATGGCTACTGGTGGCTATTTTATTGGTGGATATTGGTGATTATTAATTAGTATTATATTAGTGGATATTGGTGGTTTTATATTAATGGCTATTGGTGATTATTTCGTTGTAGGCCATTGGTGGATATTTTATTGGCGGTTATTAATGGTTATTGTATTATAAATTATTGTTTGATATTCTATGTTATAATATCATAAGCTATTGGTAATTATTATATTGTAGGGTATTTTAAATTATTGTTCACAAGTTATTATTTTCTATTATAAGTTATTTTAACCTTAGGTCATTATATTTTGTTTTAGATTATTTAAGTTATTGTACTTGGGATAAAATAATTTATAATAGCATAAAATAGAATGACCTTGAATAACTTAAAATAATATATATTAATTTAAAATAAAATAACCTAAGGTATAACTTAAAGTTAGTTGAATAATTTAATTTGAAACATCTTAAAAACTTATAAAAAACTAGTTAAGATACCTTAAGGTAAAATAACATATAATAATTTAGTGTACAATAATTATAATAGTCTATAATAACAAAAAAATATAAATTAGAATAACTAAAGTAACTTAAAATAATACAGGGTATATCATAAAGTAGCATAGATAAAAAAAAAATTTAAACATAGAAATGAACCTATTTATTATAGTAAATTGTAATAGTGAATTATGTTAAAAAATACTGAAACATGATGTCTACATAGTGATATTATAGTGAAATAACTTTTATTAGGGTGAAATCAATAAAATGCAATGAAATTATTTCACTTTTAAAGTCCCATAATGATTTAAGCTAATAAATTGCACCCCACTTTGGTAGTAGTGATGATTTTTAACAATAACATTAAAAGAATCATTGACTAAATCTTCAAGAATGCATTGAGGGAGGGCCTTATTCTCAAGATTTATCAATAATGCTTGAAGCTGAAGGTTTTTAGGTTTGAGAATGGTGTCACATTGTTGATCGTAAACAACATCCCCCTCCTTAAGCATGAGGTACAAGCGATAATATAACGCATCTGGTTTCCCTTGTTGTTGCATTAGATTGTAAGTAATCATGAACTAAAATTGAAACAAAGATAATGCCCATTGAGTTTGACGTTGATTTAACATTTGAGCCATCATGAAATATTGGATATTCTTGTGATTAAAGTACATAGTGATTTCATGTTGAACTCCTTCAAATAAATGATGCCATTCTTCAAAGGCATCCACAATGGCTAAAAGTTCTTCATCATGAATATCGTATTAATTTCGGAAGGAGAAAACTTATGAAAATGGAAACCAATTGGATGAAAAAAAAAATCGAATTGTGGGAGTACAACACTTAATGCAAAGTTAGAAGCATTCGTATCCAAGACAAAAGTTTTAGAAGGGTTTGCATGAATCAAAAGTGGGGCAGTCATGAAGGAGGCCTTCAAAGAATGAAAGACATTTTTAGCTTCAACTCCTTAAGAAAAAGGTTGATCCTTTCGAATTAGATAATTAAGAGGGGTCACTATCATAAAATAATGTGCAATGAATTGCCGATAAAAATTGGAAAACCCAAAAAAAATTGATTTCGAATAGAAGTTGGGGTAGCCCAATCCATAATGGTTTGAACCTTACAAAAGTCCATGTGAATTCCATTTCTAGAAATAATATAACCCAATAATTCCACCTCAGATTAATGGAATTCACATTTTTCCAATTTGGCATAAAAGACCAACTTCTCAGAGTTTTTCCAAAACAAATAGTACATGGCATTCTTGGTTTGCCATGTTCTTCAAAAAAATGGGGAAGTCGTTGATGTAACAAACCACAAAATCATCCAAATACTTGTGGAAGGCATCATTCATCATATGTTGAAAGACAACATGTGCATTGGTAAGGCCAAAGGGCATCGTAACATATTCAAAATGGCCATAATGAGTTTTAAATGTTGTTTTCCATTCATCACTTTCTCAAATGGGTCCAAATGGGGGTTGCATTCCTTCCTCTAAGTCAATCATATAATCATATGGTTAATGTTCAAGTAATGTGTTTGCATTTTTCTTTTCAAAAACACCTTTGTAGTCTTGATACTAAATAAAGATATCATGTTGTTGTGTCTTAGGATTTTTTGTGATTTGTTTTTTTTGTTATGCCCTTGGCTTAGTTTTTGTTCTTGTAAATTTTTGTGCCCATGACAATTTGAACAAACTCACTTAGGCCGACATCTATTATTATTTTCATTATTATTATTATTATTTTATTTTGTGGAAATCGAATGTGGATCTCTACTTCAAATGTAAGAATTTTCAAGATGTTGTGGATTACCCACCTTTTGAACATGTCGATTGAGATTATGGACCGCCCACCTCTTGTCGAAGTTTTGATTTACATATTTATTTGGCCATGTCCATTTCAAAAAAAAATCATCAATGGAAGAAGTTTTTGTTGCCCTTAAGCATATGCAATAAGAAAATTAATATCTTCATAAGTCCATTGCACACTTACAAGGAAACTAAGCATGGACAACATTTGAAATAATTCTAAAGGAGCCACAAATAAGCTTGCTAAAAAAGTTTGATGGCACATGCCCAAAATTTTGAGGTTTCGTTAATTAAATACATCTCATCATCCAACTTCATCAACACCACTATCCAGATGACTAAACCCAAGTTGGACTCATTGGCACCTTATTATCAAGCATGATTTTACCATGGTTTGCACCTCTTTTGGAATGTTAATCTCTTCTTCTAAACAACTTTGAAGCACTTCTTGAAAAATTTGGTGTTTTTTTGGCAATTCAAACGAAGAACGTACAACAAGTAAGTTTTGAATTCTTCGCCAAGGATCACACCCAACTTCTATGTATGTTTATGAATTTAGGCAATTGACATGTGACATTTCATGGGATGAGGCTACATTCATGAGCCAATTCATGTTTGGACTTTGTGAAGACATGAAAGAGCTTTTATTGACCATGCATCCCACAACCTTTAGTTAAACAATCTTTCGAGCTATGCGTTGTGGTAATCGACTTTTTGAACATTGATAAGAGAAGTGACGGGAACCATCACCAACATTGAAGCAATTCATGGCACCCATGTTGAATCTAAACATATGGTGTTTGCACCCAATGATGACCCCATGCAGATCGACAATAAAATAGTCAAACCATTCACAAAATAGGAATAACAATGTCATTGTGTAAATTATTTATGTTTGTACTATGGAAAATTAGGGCACATAGTTGACGTTTATCCAAAGAAATGTGTTCAACATGCAGCACGCACCACAATTTCTACCACTACCCAAAGGCCAAAAGAAAAGGGAAATGATGACGTAATTCACTATCATAATTTACTATAACAAATAGGTTTATTTCTATGTTTTTAAAAATATTTTATATATGCCATTTTATGATATATCCTGTATTATTTTAAGCTACTTTAGTTATTATAACTTATATCTTATGTTATTATAAGTTATTGTAAATTATTGTACCTTAAACTATTATATGTTATTTTACTTTAAGGTATCTTAACTAGCTTATTATAAGCTTTTAAGTTATTCTAAATTCAATTATTCAACTAACTTTAAGCTATACCTTAGGTTAATTTATTTAAAATTAATATATGTTATTTCAAGTTATACTTTAAGTTATTTAAGGTCATTATATTTTATGTTATTAAAAATATTTTGTCTTGAGTATAATAATTTAAAATAATATAAAATATAATATAATGATTTAAGGTAAAATAATTTAGAATAAAAAATAATAACATACGAGAAATAATTTAAGATGCCCTGCAATATAATGACTACCAATAACCTATGATATTATAACATAAAATATCAAAATAATAATAATATAATAACCATTAATAACCATTAATAAAATAGCCACTAATAACAATTAATAGCCACCAATAAAATAACCACCAATAGCCATTAATAACCACTAATATCCACCAATAACTATTAATACAATAACCATTAATAATCACCAACATCCATTAACAAAATATCAACCAATAGTCATTAATATAATAGCCACCAATAACCATTAATATAATGGCCATTAATAAGCACCAATATCCACCAATAAAATAGCCACAATAGCCACAAATATAATAGTCATTCATGAGCACCAATATTGACCAATAGAATAGCCACCAATAGCCACTAATAGAATAACCATTAATAAACATTAGTATCCATCAATAAAATGACCATTAATAACCATTAATAGAATAGTCACTAATAATCATTAATAGAATAACCATCAATAGCCATTAATAAAATGACCATCAATAGCCATTAATAGAATGGCCACCAATAGCCATTAATAGAATAACCATCAATAATCATTAATATAATGGCCACCAATAGCCACTAATAGAATAGCCATCAATAATCATTAATAGAATGGCCACCAATAGCCATTAATAGAATAGCCACCAATAGCCATTAATAGAATAGCCACCAATAGCCATTAATAAAATGGCCAACAATAACCATTAATATAATAACCATCAATAACCATTAATATAATGGCCACCAGTAACCATTAATAGAATAACCACAAATAGTCACAAATAAAATGGGTATTCATGGCCATTAATAAAATGACCACCGATAACCATTAATAGAATAACCACAAATAACCACAAATAAAATGGTTATTAATGGCCATTAATAGAATGGCCACCAATAACCATTAATAGAATAACCACAAATAACCACAAATAAAATGGCTACTAATGGCCATTAATAGAATGGCCACCAATAGCCATTAATAGAATAAAAATCAATAGTCATAAATAGATTGGCTATTAAAGGCCATTAATAAAATAACCATCAATAACCATAAATAGATTGGCTATTAAAGGCCATTAATAGAATAATCACCATTAACCATTAATAGATAACCACTAATGGGCATCATTGGGCACTAATGAAATAACCAATATTAGCCACCAATAGACTATGTATTAATAGCCATTAATAACCACCAATAGCCCCAATTAAAAAAAAACCCAATAACCATATATTAGAATTGCTTAGGATTGCCAAAAATAATTTGGGGTGAAATAATTTGTAATAGAAAAAAATGACTTAAAGTGAAATAATTTATATTAACCCAAAATTGCCAATAATAACAAAAGGTGAAATAACTTTCAATAGCCTCACATAATTGAAAATAAATTAAGATTAAATACTTTAGAATAACCTAAAAATAACTTATAATAGTTGTAATTAACCTAAACTTGAATAATTTATATTAACCAAAAAAACTTACAATAGTCGAAAATAACTTAAGGTGAAATAAACTAAAATAGTCAAAAGTAATTTATAATAGTGTAAAATAGTTTAAGATGAAATAGCCAAAAATAACCAAAAGTATTTAATATTAACCATAAATAGCCATAAAATAATGTAAGGTGAAATAATTCAAATTAATGAAAAATATTCATATAATAATTGAAAGTAGCTTAACATAGGTAGTAGTATTATGTTATCAAAAATCTTATCCATTTATTAAATTTTTTTTTTTCAAAAGAATGGTCATTGAAATGTTATTGAATAATGATATTCAATTTTTTTTTGTTCAAATGATTTTAAACTTTCAAAAGGAAATAAATGTAATTATATACATTATTAAAATTAAAAAAAAGTAAACTCGAATCATTTCATTTGAACAAAATCTTAATAAAATATGAATTTTCAAAGTTTATACTTTTGTAATGTTTAAAATGAAGTATTTGATAAATAAAATGTAATTTGACATATTATCACAACAAGTGAGGTGGCTTGATGGTAAGGGTGTTTGCCTCCATTCCAAAGGTCAAGGGATCAAACCTCATGAATGGTGTTGTGTGGTCAATAATGGTATGTTGACAGAATATTCTCCTATATAATTTTTATAATAGGTGCCTAGGTTTTTAACATAACCTAGGTAGTGACATGTGTTAATAAATCATATGTTAAAAAATCATGAAATTATCAGTAATATTATATATTAAATAATGAAATTTTAATTGATTTCCATGCTGGTTAGTTGGTTAACTAGCAAGTGAATGGTTTGGTAAATTTGTATTTCACTCGAGAGTAACTTTGTTTCACTAGGTATTAGTGAAACAATTCATTTTCCATAGAAACTGGTCCTCGTTCAGTAAGGGGTTAAACAATTTCATCAAGTAAAAATGTCCAAATTCACTCAAAATGTAGTGAAACCTAAAATGAATTATGACGCATTTTGTTAGTGTTTGTTGTTCATCACGATCAAGGGTGAGAAATCCATGATTGTGTGAACCCAAACATTTCATGACTCATGAGCATTTGCATGTTTCATCAACAAAGAGTTGGCACAACAACATAACTTGGCATTGATGGAAAAAATGACACCATTGGTAGTCATAGTGGTCAATGGCAAAACTTTTATTTAAGACCTATAACGCATGAGATCAAAGTGTTGATGGTAATAATTGGGTCACACAATATCAAAGTTGTTTTCAATATCATCTCATGTTTCACAAACCTTATCATCATTGGGTTATCATGGTTCATTTTGCATAATCCTCAAGTGCATTAGAAGATGAGGGGTCTTCATTTTGAATTGGTAAATGAAACTACACAATACACAAAACTTCAGTAAACAAAATACAAAGCTTTTCCAACAAGCACGTTGGATTTTGAACATGATTATGCATGTGAAGACATAATAAGAACTAGTTAATGCATGTAGAAATTCAAGCGTGAAAAATATATTGGGGGTAACCAAGAAATAAACATTTAAAACTTTTGTTCATGGGAGCAAGAACATTCATACAAACAATAAAGATAGGAGATGCATTCTTTGTGTTTGCCATTCCAACGTTTAATGCAAGACTAGAAATACAAAAATGCAAGGCAAGAACATGGTATATGTGAAAAGATGACTCAAACATAACTTTATTTTGATAACATATGAAAACAAAAGTTATGACATGAAAATGTATTTAATATTCATGTTGAACAAATTAAAGGTAGTGGGAGGTTTTACCCCTATTTATATTTTGTTGAGGACCTAGCTCAAGGAATTTTCCATAGGGGCTTTTATGTGTGCACCAACCAAGGAACCTTATCAAGAAACTTATTAATTAATAGTGAATTGAAATTTAATTAAAGGTTAATTCAAATTATACTTCATTGGGGACCTAGTTCAAGAAGGCTTTTATGTGTGCATTGACTAAGGAAGTTTTTGGAGAAGTTTCTTAATTAATAGTGAACAAAAAGTCAACTAAATTTTAATTAAAAGTGAATTGAGAGTTAACTAAAAGTTAACGTTGATGCAAAGGATGATGTAAGTGACTAACTATGTTAATGCAAGTGATGATGTAAGTGATGGGTGATGGTGGTGTTTGTAACAAGTAAATGCATTCGAAGATGAAACACATTATATCACAAAAACATGTTAATTAAAATTTATTAAAACATGGCAATGAGCACCTTCGAAACATGACTATAAAAAATTGCCAACTTTTACTTTAGGTTTGTTCACTCCGAATATCGAAACCTGATCGTGTCCATGAATGAGGGATGAAATTTCTGTAGATGTGTTTTGAAACATGATAGGTGTTGAAATTTTTTTATAATTTGCCATCGAAACGTAAACTTATATATTAATATCATAATATGTTTCCTTGGAATTGATGGAATGTTAAAACATGGAATCCAATTGGAAATGATAATTGAACATGATATTTTTGTTGGAGAAGTTTGAAACTTCTAGAATTTCAGGGATGGAAAGAAATTTCAGTATATCAAAACATGTTTCACATGAATTGATATGTGCTACTTTTGAATTGAACACTAGAAATTCGACTAATAAAATTGCTAATTGAATCTTATTGAAACTTAAAGAAACATTGCAATGTTATAAATTCAAATATAAAAGGTGTGATCTAATACCACTATGTTGCGGTTTTGGTGAAGTGAGGTGTTCAAAAATTTTTTATGGTTTCAAAACTTGTTTGATTGCTTGGCCTCCATGTTTCATAAAACATTTCTTATAAGTAACAATGAATTCCTCTTGAACTTTGTCACAAATCTTTAATGGTAGGGTTTTCTCTTTTTTGGATTTGTGTTTAGACGTTTTACTGGTTGTAATTAGAGGGCAAGTACTCTTTGGCTTCAAGATTGCATTCACATTCGCCCTATATTCCATAATGTTTCCACCCTTCACAATATACAAACCTTTTGTTACGTTTTTTAATGGTGGGTACAACTTCAGTTTGAAATTATTCCCTTCAAAATCCATAGCTTTGTCACACCCCTTCTTTTGATGCTCATTGATCTTCATTTTCGAGTTCTTATTGTAATGACAATAAGAACAAATAAATTATTTCTTGTCTTCTCGACAATGAATGTGGCATTCCTTAAATAATCACAACCATTTCTCACAAGTGTAGGTCTCCATGAAAATTATTTTGTCTACTTTCACATTTTCTACTATCATGTTTGTTTTTTCATTGTCCATGTTTCTTGTTTTCTATTAGTATTAATTTGGTTTTTGTGCTAAGAACAATGGAAGACTAGAAGAAGGGAGCATTATGCTTGGATCGCTTTACACCTGAGTCGGAAGAAGAAAGAAAGCTTGTAGTTGTAAGAAAACCAAAAACATTTACAAAAAAATTAAACCCTAATTATTGAACCAAAACTTGGAAGTGCCTATTTGTTTATTGTGACAATTGACACATGATGTGTCCTGCGTGTAATTAGTTCCTACCTAAACTTAAAAAACCTATTCCATTATTTTCATTAGTTGTCTTGATAGAATAATTCAACAAAAGTTAAATGAAATGTGCAAAAGTTGAAAAAGGTTTAAAACTTCATGGATGGGGATTGCATGGGGGAACCTGGAAGATGGGTGCATGGGGCCTTAACATAATTCTCGAAATGTTACATGTTTCAACGGGGATATGTTTCGGAGGCTTGGGGCTACCCAAGAGTTGAAACTTGTGCCTGGGCTGCTCGTTGAAACGTGGCATGTTTCAAAAGGTGGTAGATTTTGAGATTCAAGTTTCAAGGTTCATGTTTTGTGGTGCGTGGTTTTCGACTAGCCAAAATGAACGTTGAATTGCCATGTTTCCATGTCAATTTGCTTTGGGGCCTGCATTGTTTGTGCATGGAAACCCATACTAGGTGTTTCAAAGTGAGTGACGCATTTAAGACTTGTTGTTGAAATAATGTCGGGGCCATGAAACATTATCCATAGTGCATTTAATGTTGAATCGTGTTTATATGTTCATTAGACATTCATTGCATGGCACATTGTACCAATTTAATAGTGCAAACTTTGTTTCAAATCCTTGTTGTGAAATGCATAGGATATTTGTTTTAGTCATTTTATTTTTTCTTTTATCATAGCTTTAAAAATGCAAATAATTTTTTAAACTTATAGATTTTATGAAGATGACAGGGAATCTTCAAGATTTTAAAAAATGTCAAAATATGCTAGGTAACATATTTAGTTTAGAAAAATGAGTTATGTCAATATACATGCCATTAATCGCAAAAATGGTTGAAAATAGTCCATTTCTCATGGTTCCCAAGGTGAATTTTGAACTTCTTTGTGACATGAATTTATTCATTTTTCTTGTTTGTTGCTTATGTTGTAAATAATCCATGCACGGATCACATTTGTGCATAAGTGAAACATCTTTATTTGTGATTATGTTATAGCCATCAAGATTTGGTTGAATACATTCACAACACAATGCATGCATTTGAAATGGAAGGTGACTTCATTATATTTCAACATCTCAAGTGTTGAGCATTTCTACTTTGATTCCATGGATTTCACATTTTGGGTTACATGTTTAAATGCCCATGGTGAGAAGATCCATGCGTCCCAAAAGATTTTCATTAGTTTTGTGGCTGATGCAAAACCATCTTGCTTGGGTTTTAAAAGTCAAATTGTATTTTGTTTCCTTCCTTGAATGTTTTTTCAATTTTGTACACTTGAATTGAATTTATGTCCATTTGTTGGTTGGCATTTTTTTCCTTGTTTTAGTCCAAGATGTTATTGCTTTGGTGCAAATTTATCATCTACTATTGATAAATGTAGGTTTTGCCATTTGAAAGTTTGCCATGTACACATGTTTGATGATTCCATTATACAATTTTTTAGTTCTTGGAGATACTATCATTTGTTGGAGAACATTTTTTTTGTTTTAGTTTTTATAATTTTGATGCACATTTTGAACTACCACCCACCATGCAAGTTTTTCTTCATTTTCATTTGCTTACAAACCTTTTGATCAAAATAATGTTGAACCAAGCACCTTGTGGATTGTTGGTTTTGTGATGATTTTACAATGTTTTACAATGACAGATTTTTATTAGCTTGTGAATTCTATGTGTTGTTCACCAACTATGTGAAATGTTAATGTTGTAGTAGCATTGTTCACAAAATCAAGCAATGATTTTTTCGGGCTTGGACATTTAACTTGGTACATATTACAAAGGCTCTGAATTATGATTCAAACATTTAATCATTTATTTCAATTGTAGTTAAGTGTTTTTGGACGATTTAGCAATGCTTGTGAATATTTAAAGGTCACTTTATGTGTCCAAAAAACATTTGTTATTTCAATGAACCAAATATTCCTCCTTGTTTTGAGTGCAATCCATTGATTGCACTTAAAACTAGGATGAATATTGGTCTTGTCACATTCTACAATTCTACCCCACCATCCTAATTTTTAGTTGATTAATTTTGCAAAAGAATATTGTAAATTTTGGTAGTCATGTGTATATTGCAACCATCAACTATAGTTCAAAAAACCCCATTTTTCTTTGTTGTTGCAAGTTTGTTGTTACATCTTTGCTACTAGAAGTTTGTTGCCACATGTTTGTTGCTGCATGTTGTTCATTATAAGTGTAGGTGTTGAATCTTGATTCAACGACCAACAATAGTTGATTTGTTATTGAAGGTTTGCCATTGAAGGTTTGAGTTTGAAGGTTTTCAAGATTACCAAGGGGGGGGGGAAAACTAGACAACACTGGTTGTTACCTATTTATAGTCAAGGATCTTAAGTCAACAATGGGTCCTTATTGCAGATAGTACAAAAGTAATGTCTGCTTTTTTTCAATCTTGTCTGGCCTTGGTCCAATCCATGTTCTTGAGAAAAAGATGGATGATGCCCAGACACAAATTTGGGTCCTGTTACACAAACCCAAAGTGTGTATAATAAGACACAAAAATTGTGTCTGGGCAGCACCAAGACACATCTTGGTTGGGCAATTGGGCAGTCAGGGAAAAAAGGAGCAGACAGTACCCTTTGTACTATCTGCAATACTAGAGGACCCATTTTGTGAAAGAACAATGGATATGGAGGTTTAAGAATAAAGAATACACTTCACAAAATTGCACTAGAGGTTTCATAATTAAAAAAAAAACCCTGAAGTCAAGCTAATAAAATATAATAAAATAATGAAAGTGGTGCATTCTTTTTTCGGGTGAAAGACATTTATATGTTTTGAAAAACATGTTTTTCTCAAAAAATATTTCTCAAAATAGCAAGAATTTGCCAGACAACAATGGTATAAACAAGGGAGGGCCTCGAATGAGACCATGGGTGATATGAGCTTATCTAGTTACAGAACTTTTTATAAAAAAAAAGGCTTGGTCTAAACCAAATGCACCAAGAGGTTGATGACTATCCCAACTGTTGTTTGCAAGTTCATAGCAATAAGACGTGAGATGTCAAGGGAGGTTTGGTTTGAAGCTCAGGAGGCTTTCATTTTGTGAAGAGCTCATTTTCTCAATAACCGACCAGCAATTATAGATAGATACTAGATATGTGTGGATGGATGGTTTGATACATGGCTAACTCTGGAGGTGTGGTTAGCTATGTATGCATGGGAAAGGAATTCAATGAAAAAGTATTTCCTTTTCAGACACATCATCCATATTTTTTCCATGGTGCACTGGTGGGTGCTGATGGTTCACTCCGACATCCAGTCTAGTGAGTAAGTTTCCCTGACCCAGCCTGTGAAAAGAGCTCAGTTGGAGCTCATCTGAAGCTCAGCCAGCATGCAAGTAGAGCATGAAGAACAACGGCACTCTACAAGTATTGTATGCAAGATTTGTTGTTAAGTGATCTCACTTAGTTGCCTGACTGCCATTGGGAGGTGTTCTAATCACATTAATGTACTTCAGTGGCAGTTTGGGTGTAGAGTTCCGACAACCTCATTCTCTTTAATCTAATCTACTATACTCTCTTGTCCTCACTTTGTCATTCCTTTGTTGTTGGGATTCACTTTTGTGTCATTGTTCTTTCTTCTCTGCTTCGACTTAATGCCAAGTATGTACTTGATTGCAGGTTCAGAAGCCTGACTTGACTTGAATTTCCCTTTCAGTTAATCATCTTACATGTTGTGATCATTGGATTGATTCAAAGGTTTTGTCAATAAATATTTGTCCAGCTTCTTTTCATTGCTTTTGCATCAGGTATGACAAAAGCATCCACGAATCATAAAAAGAACTGCGCTCTTCTGAATATCATTAATTCCTTTGGTTGTATATAAAATGTGTGCTGCAATCCACAAACATTTTTTTGGGTGTCATTTTACATTTGGATGGAAACTATGGGTGGTAATGTAAATATTGAAAAAAAATCAACCACCCAACTTGCAAATTGTGTAGCTAAACCATGTTGGGTGAGCCCAAACTTACCATGGTAAACTCCTCATATTTGTGGGGGTTGCTTAGACTAAACATTACAAATATTGAGTTCCAAAATTTACAAATATTACAAAATTTACAAGTCTATTTCTTCTGGCCCAAAAAAAGGAAAAACGAAAAAAAGAAATTTATTTTTATATTTCGATTCTGGTTCTAGAACCAGGTCCAAGTTTGTTTTAAAGGGGGTTCCAATTCTTGTTCTAACCCAGTTCTGGTTCTAGAACTTGGTCCAGGTTCCAGTTCCAAAAATCAGACCTAGGTTCAATTCCAGAACTGAATCTAGTATTAAAGCCAGTTCTGGTTCCCATCCCAAAAATCAGAACTGATGATTCTAACTCACCAAACTGGGTAACCACCCAAAACTGGTATTTTCATCTTTGTTGGCCTTGCCTACCAAGGCAAGAATATTTTGTTTAGATTCATTACAGAGTATAGGAGCTTTAGGGGATTTTGGCCCCTAGGTAATATTAGGTCTAGTTTTATATGAGGATTTTTGAAAGATGATATTTTGGCTTGTGTTGAAACTTGAGATTAGTTATAGGGTTGTAACAACTCGAAGGATTTTGGTTTGTTTTAGAGGATTTTTTGAAGATTAAATTTTTGCATGGTGCAATATTTGAGTTTCCATAATTCTTCTTTTGCCCTAAGATCCTTTTTATTGTAAATGGCAAGGCCATAGTGTGACACACCCCTTGTTCCAAAAAAGAAAAAGAAAAATCTTGCTGCTACCATTTTTAACTAAAAAAGAATTGCTTCCTTCCCTGCATATGCATATATTGCCAAGGTAGAGCTCATTAAATGGCCATCCCCAATACCTAGAAATTAATTCATATTAAGTGTTATCCTCCATAGTTACAAATTAAATTGGCAACAAATAAAATTGGTGAAGTGATGAGCTAATAATAACTTGCCATCGTCTATAACTCAAATACTAATTCATTCCCATCCTCTATAATTGGAAATTAATTTCAGTCAGAGTGCTTTTTATAGGTTTCAAGTTTCCGAGAGAGAGATAAAAAGAGAGACCCCCAAGTAAAAGAAAGCCAAAAGATTCTGCCTTCTTCTTATTAGGTACTTGCAGCCCAAAACTTGAAGCCAAAATGGTGTTCCATAGAAAGGGGGGTAAAATAATAAATTCAGACCACCCTATCCAGCAATCCCATTGGCCTAAAACATAAAATTTAAATAAAAAAATCTTCAGATCTTTTACACATAACCCTACTTTGCTGGACATTGAACATAACGGTCCATTCTAAATATTTGCATTGGTCGTCTAAAAAAAATCACAAACCTAGGAGCAAAGACTATTTACACATTCAATTGTTAGTTCACTCATGATAACTAAATAAAATTAATTCAGACCACCAAATCCAGCAATTTCATTGGCCATAAGTTTTTTTTTTTTTTTTCCCCACACCTACAGACAAGCCTATTCAACACCCTCCATAAATTATGTAAACTAATTAAATACCATAAAACCCTTGTCTGTATACAGACAGGGTTAAAAAGAACAAAACGCCAAACGGGGAGAATAGAAGACTAGACCTTCTTTTCAGAATGAGACATTACGCAATGGAATAGTCATGGGAATTTGAGGTGGTTAGATGCGGCAATGATGAGAACAATTTGGTGGGTTTTGCCGCCACAACAGCGATGGCGGCGATTTCATTGTCCAGAACAAGACATTACGACAATGGAACGGTCGTAGGAATTTGAGGTCGTTAGGGTTGTAGAGCCACATCGACAGCCGGTCGTTTGCGGCAGACTTTCCTGGTCCCAGAACAAGACATTACGTAATGGAACGGCCTTGGGAACTCAAGGTCGTTTGCGGCGCCGACGAGACAGACAAGGGTTTTGCCGCAACAAACAACAGCGATGACGGAGACTTCCTTGGTTCCGGAATAACACATTACGCGGCGGAACGGTCATGGGAACTGGAGGTCGTTTGCGGGAGCGACGAGACAAGTCGTGCGTTTGCCGCAACAGCAGCAGCAGCGATGGCAGCCAGCGACCTTCCTCGTTTCCTTCTTCCTGAATCCCGTGCTCCTGCAACATTCTCGTTTGCTCTTCGATTCCATGCGATGATGATGTGAGGTATGTGACTGGTGGGCGGTTTTTTTTTTTTTCACTTCCTGGGGTCTTTTTTCTTCGCAAAGAATGAGCCAGGAATTGAAGAGTTCCAAGAGGAGTTCATGTTTGTTGTTGTTGTCCTATTTTTTTGGGAGGGCGTTGTTCTTGGGTCTCTCTGAGTCTAAAGTTCGAGGGCTCTTTTTTTTTTTTGTAGTAACAGTAGGGAGGGAAGAGGAGGAATCGATGCTTTAGGATATTGTGGAGAAGCTTGGAGATGGCATGGAGAGTCCTTTCTTATCCTCTGCAAAGGAAAAAATGATGGAAGTCTCTTCCAATACAACTCGAGTTGATGATGGAGGAGGTCATCGTCATGCGGGATTTGCAGTCCAAGAAGAATCTGGCCATGAGATTGAAGAGAAGAATGAGCTTTTGTTGAAAGCTCTCACAGTTGAACGTGAGGCTCAAGCTGCCTTGTATCATGAGTTGGAGAAGGAGAGGAATGCTGCAGCCACAGCTGCAAACGAAGCCATGGCAATGATCACGCGTCTACAAGAAGAGAAGGCACTTGTACAGATGGAAGCCCGGCAGTACCAGCGGATGGTGGAGGAGAAGACTATGTACGATCAAGAGGCGATGGAGGTTCTCAAGGAGGTCATTGCAAGACATGAGGAGGAGAAGAATGAGCTTGAAGAGGAAATTAGGATTTGCAAAAGGAAACTCAGGCTTTGTGCTCAACAAGTAGATGAGGGAAACCAAGCTATGCCGGAACCTCCGCGCAATGCTGCACTACAACATCACCATCCAGCAGGGTTAGAGTTTCAGAGCAGAACAGATACTGGTAGAAGAAGAATAACCACCACCAAGAGGCAACAACCACCTGTGACACGGGTGCCTCCTCCTAGGCAGTCACAGAATCCACAAGATGCAGAGTTTCTCAGCATGAAGAGAAGATGGAGCTTTCCAGATACCACCCAAGAAGAAGAAGCAGCAGCAGCTCAGCAACCTGAAGCGGCAGGTATTATGATGGAGAGGGAACTAGAAGAGAAGAGACTTTCGGTGTTAGAGTATGTGTGCAAGTTTGAAGAGCAATTGCATCATCAGCAGGGAAGTAGAAGAAGAAGTTCAGCAGCAGCTCAAACAGGGAGGCCTCAAAGTGCAGGGGAGTCAAGATCTAAGATGAGAACTCAAGAAGGGAGAACTGGGTCCTCAGAGTCATCAAGGAAGGTGATCTCCAGGATTGTGGAGGAAGAAGATAATGCCTTGTGCCAATGGCTTTTTCAGGAGGGAGTTGTAATGGGAAGAAATCATCTGGACCCATCATCTTCTTTGATGGAAAGGGGAGACAACAGTGGCACTGGCAAGCTAGAGGAAGAGTCTGAAAGTCAAGGAATGGATGATGAGTCATTAGGGTTGATGATGGGTGGTGAGCATGCAGAAGAGGAAGAGTGTGGGGAGGAAGAAGAGTTGTTCATTCAGGATATTTACGAGGTGCATAATGCACCTCATCAGCCTCGTGGTGTTGTTTTGCAAGAAGACACATGGGACAGCCAGGAATGGAATTCTGAGATAAGACATCTGTCAAATTCAGATCGACTGGGAAAGCCAGACCTTTTGATCTTGCATGAAGAGGAGGAAACACCAGAAGATGGTGTTGGAGAAGGCACCTACTACCCTGAGAGGAGAAACAATGAGGTTCCATCCAAAGATGAGGTTGGGAGTTCAGGTATTGACAGACAGTGGGAAGGTTTTTGTGATGACAATATCAGGAGTAACTCATCTACAATCAGCAGGGACAGTGCCTGCAGGGTGCCTGTGGAGGATGAGGTTATGCACCTAACCCTTAGACTCAAGGCACTGGAGGCTGATAGGAACCTCATGAAACAGACCATCGAATCTCTGAGACGTGAAAATGGAGAGATGAAGCTTCTTCAAGAGATTGCTCAGCAGTTGCGAGAGCTGCGAGGTTTGGAACAAAAGGATTTGCAACAACAGTCGAAACCATTGCCAGCTGCCTCACCATGTCAGGTAAGCTGGATTGACTCTGTATTGCCCAAAATGATATCTATTTGTGTGAAACTGACACCAAATTTGGAGCAATTAGAAACCTTGACCAGGACAGATGATTTCTCAGAACTATCTGGCCAAACTTGAAGCATGGAATGATGGTGGTGCAGAGGATTATGCATCACTGCTCAAGTATGCAATGTTTGCCCTGTGGAACCCTGTGAACCTGTAGTGCTGCTTTGCATGGGTGGATTCTCCTGAAGGCCTTGCTTGGTTCTTCAAGATCATGGCTTTCTTCTACTGCATCTGATATTCCAGGAATTCTTGGTTTCCTCAGGCTGTTTTGAAACCAAGTAGCATACAATGCTCCTGAGCCTTACTGCATAATTACTGAGTCAGAATATCAATCAGATAACTGACAATGACTTGGGCAACATCACAAACTGCAGTCTCCTGAAACTATGAGATAGCAAAGAATATATATTGTCTTTGCTGCTGTTTTGGTCACACAAATTCCACAGTACTAGATCCTGGTCTGGCCACAAGTGATGCTTCTCATTTTGCATTTTGTATATGAGTAGGTAACATGCATGGAGTCAATGGTCCTTGCAGCCTTGGTGGATTCATGAGATGCCATCCTTTTTTCTTTGTGAGAGGAGGATGAGAGGTCATGACAGGTGTTGTCAAGCAAATGGAACCCACTAAGTGTGCTGTGTGTGGGGTGTATGGTATATAGGGAATGATGTCATTTGCCCACTTATGCAACTCTGCACAAACCCAGTTAAGCAAGTAAGCACATCTTGTCATCCTTTATCAGAAGAGGGATTACAAATATAATTTTTGCATTCAGGTTTCCTCATTTGGAAGTACTAAAGAGAGTTGATGGGATGAGGTGGCTGTTGCTGGGAACAACTCTGCGACTCATTGGGCCAGCAGCTGTTGTACTGGCATTGACACAATCCTGTTTGAGCTAGATGGATTATTAGTGTGCTATGCTCTCTGGGTTGGAAAATGCTCTCTTGCTACTGCTGGAGAAGACCATTGTAGTTACTCCAAGAACTGTGATGTGCTAACAAAGACTACATGTGCAATTGGGCGGCACAGGCTGGCCTGTGTGTGTCTAGGAAACAGCAGTACAATGGACTACCCAGGGGAATCTCGCATAGGCCTGGGACACCTTCTTCATTCTTCGCCAAAACCATCGACCTGCGTCACACAGTTGCGGAGGGCAAACATTCCCTCTACCCTATCTGCAATCTAAAGTATGGCTTTACAACCACAGGAAACATCAAATCAGCCATTGCAATCAGGTTAGGGACAGCTCTGAGCAGTTGGGATGAGGAAGCCTGGGGTTCTCCCTCAAGACTAGATATTGGAATTGAGCAAAGCAGGGATGATTGCCTCTGTGTTTCAGCTGTATTCTTTGGCCTGCTGTAGACTGCATTTATTCATTGTATATGCAAAAGAGTTGCAGTGTAAAACACCCCTTAGACAAACAGGCTGTGGAATACATGAAAGACCCTTTATTTGTAGGTTTTATGTTTACAACTGCCTGCGTTGAGAACTAAAGACTTGTGCTGTCTCCTAGTGGAGACAAATTGCTTTGATAGTACTATGCTGCTCGATGTGACAAATAGAGAGCAACAGACTGCCATTTTGAGAGCGGATGTGCAATTGAGTGTTATGAATAAAAAATGCAAAAGAACTCTACAGTTAAAAGTCTCCTCAATGGACACGCACAGCTCTCATCCCTGAACCTTGTTTGCATAAGCTGTGTGAGGTTTCCTGTGCTCTGTTTGTTTTTGTCAAAACATAGGAGGTCCACCAAGCCTCAGATGCTGGTGTGATTTGAAAACACCAGCATGAGCTGATGAACTGCAGCAGATGCATCCACAATGAAATGCTACTTTGTCTGTAACAGTTGTGAGGCCTGTCAGAGAGGAAATGATCTTGAGAGAAATGGGTGGGCAATAGATGGCATTGGAGGTCAGAGTTGGAGTTCCCTCTTGTGGGTCAAACTCTAAAGCCAAAGTACCCAATATTTGTGGCTTAGTGTTATATCTGTTTTCTCTCAATGTTTTCATGTCTTTCCAAGTCCAGTGATAGAAATGCAACATGGCAGTCCTTCATCCAAGGATTCAGAAAGCTCTATGGCACCCACACATCAGTATGACCACAGTTATGCACAAGTTCATGGCAACCCGTGGAACTGTGGAACTGTTGACTCCAGACCACCAACTACGTGAATTAAGGTATGACAGTTGAGAATCTTGCTCTTTTTTTGCATGCCAAGTTTGAAACTCAAGAGACTTAAGATTTGTCAATTATGCTGTAAACACTTTCCTTGACATAACACTCTTGTTGCCTAGTTCCTGACAAATAAAACTTTGTTCTTCTTTTTATCACTCGTCTAGTTTCAAGCTCTTTTTTTATGAGTCCTAGCCGGCTAGCTGATAGAGCATCTCTACCGTTGCATGGGCAACCATCCCTGTAGTTGCAAAGTGGCAGCAGTTTTGGTGGAGATGACTCATCATGTAATGGCAATTTTTTGCACCACCCCAACCCATTCTTATCACCTTTAACTTCTGCATGTCATCTTGTTCCCCTCAAGGCTCGAAATCGATGGAGCTTGTTGGCCTTTGGATACTGACTTCAAATCCTTCATGCTCTATACATGATGTGTCTTGTGTATGTTTCTGCTATGGAGCAGTGGTGAAAGAATATGCATGATTTGACGGAAGCAAAGCTTGAGGACAATGAAGATGAACAGTGATTGTTGACATTATTATTGGCATTCACACTGTCGAGAAAGGCAAGTATGGAGGTAGCTGAGTTGGTCATTTTGCAAGAATGTGAGCATAGCCATGATCACATTTGGCATGATTATTTTTGCAATGAGCCCCATTCTATGACAATCACTTCGTCAAGTGTCATTACAAGATGCTTCTCATCTTTTTTCTACACATCATGATCCTTACTTTTTCTAAAAATGTGATGCTTGCTGTTTTTTGACTTTGTCAATAATTCAAAAATGCACTTCATCAATTAAGGTGTTACCTTATGGTGCAGCTACTGATTCATGTGATGAATATTGCAGGTTGGGCAAATCAATTACAATGGAGGTGTTTTATGAGACTTTGTAGAGTTGTGAGAGTGTTTTGAATCAAGGTACCTATAAAAATCAAATAGGGTTGACATTGACAAGCACATAAAGATCAATCACAATCATGGCTTCCCAAGAACATTTGGTAGCCATGGTTGCATGCACTATGCATGGAAAAATTGCCTTGTATCTTGGTGATTAGAATAAACATGGTAATAATATCCTTGAAGCAATTACAAACATGGGTTTGTAGTTTTGACATGCACATTTTGGTCTTCTTGGGGGAATAATGATTTGAATGTGCTTGATTATAGTCCTTTTATTGTTAATTTTTTGCGAGGTGTAGTGTCTAGTGTCACCTTTGTGGTCAATGGGAATGAGTATTGTTCATTATTATTTACTTATTGATGGAATATAGTCAAGTTGGTCTAATTTTGTGCAAATGATTCATGAACCCAAGGTGAATTTTTTTTCACTTTGTTGGCACATGAAAGTTTTGTAAGAAGGATGTTGAACATGCATTCAAAGGGTTATGTTCTCACTTTCACATTATTGCCAATCCTTTTCAACTTTGGGATTGAGAGATCATGTATTATGTTTTGATGGTTTGCATGTTGTTTCATAACATGGTTATAGAGGATGAGCATGAAAAACTTTCGAGCCTTTGAACTTACTAAGGACATTTAGATCAAATGAGGGTTGTCTTTTTGTTGATATCAAGTAATGCACACAACACATGAAAATAATGGATTACATTATTGATTAATGAATGACCTTACACTTGTGAACATTCCAAGGCAATAACCTTACATGAAAATAAAACTACCTACCTTTTCATGAGATTTTGAATGGTACAAGTTTTGCTTTTGAATTGTTTTGTTTATATTGCTAAAAGTTTACAATAAGTGGAACTTCATTGTTGCCTATCCCCCCTTGGTCATTTACAATTGTTGCAAGTGAAGTTATAGTATTGCAAGGTGTTTTGTAACGTGGTTGTGTTGCCATACTAGTTTTGTTGGTGGTTATTGTAGATGTTGATGGGGTGAGATGGGTTTGCAATTTTCATATCTCGTCATTTTGATGTAGTTGACAATATTCCTTGGCTTCTACAAACACAAGTTGTTTGTTTGACAATGTGAACAATACCATGATGTTCATGTCCTCCAATTTTGTTTTTTCAAGTGTATTGTGACCATCTCTTGTGTTGTATGGCTTGAGCGTGAAGGGGGCTTTCATTCATCTTTTCCATTTTAATTTTTTTTTGGGCTCATTTTGTTCCTTGTGGTTGTTTTGCAAATGTATTGGAAATGCTAGCAGGGTTGACATCCAACATTTCAACCTCTTTGTTGTTCTTGTTCACATTCAAGGAAACACACCACTTGTAGTCGTCTCCTTGAACATCAACCTAAGAGGTTAGTCTCTTTGTTGGCAAAGTCTTCTTTTGGTCTTTTTGCACATTTGACCACTTAGGCACATCTTTCAACACTTCATTAGTAGTTGATGAAGGTGAAGTTGTAGAGCTTCGGATGTGATAACTTGTAAAACTTCAAGGTTTTAACAAAGTATCTTCTAAAAAGTTACCACATTTGTTCAATGCAACAACTGTTTTATAGCAACCATAAAACTTCACAATGTCATGTTTTATGATCCCTCATTTTGATTCAAGTGATTTTCTAAGTTTTTCAACACCACAAATAGGTTGATTTTGGTTGTAGTGTTCACACACTTGATGTTAGTACAAGTTGTTTTTCTAACCATTCCTTGTTGTTGGATCTTGGCTAATATGTAAGAACATACAACAAAGTTAATGTTCTTCCTCGACAATGAGTTTTTTTCCCTTCTTCAATTTATTAGGGTATAGAAATCTTGTTAATACCCTGCATGTTCATGCAAAAGTGATGCAATGCCACAAATTTGATGTGGTAGGCTCAATTTTACACATATATTATCAGAAAATTTACTTACTGAAAAAGAGGTTTTCATCACAGCTCGTGTGGTTTTTAAAGGTTATAACAAATGATGGGGTAGAGGAATTCTCATCAATCTGAAGTTACTATTAGTGCATGGATTATTGTAGTCTAATGGAGATATTTTTAGTGCTAGGTGTTATTCCTAAAACACTATGTATTAATATTTCATTAGAGTTAATGTTATAATGATTATGAAATGCCAAAACAAGAAGAATGGTAAATTGAAAGTTGATTATCTCTTAAAGAAGGGGCAAGGTTTGGCTAATTCTAGATTTTAGTTTCAAACAAGCCCATGGTTAAACTTAGTAGGGGTTAGATTCAATTACATGCCAACGGGGAGTTGTAATCAACAAAACCTTGAATATCCCTTGGCATTCATCACTTTTATAGAATTTACAAGGCCTACTAATTAGGTCTATAAAATGGGCACCCATGCTAAATGGCCAATTGAAGGCTTAGTTCATACAAAATTTGCAAGGCCTATTGATTAGGTCTACAGAATTTGCACTTGTGTTGTATGACCAATTGAAAGACGAGTTGATTCTATTATAAAATTTCCAGGGCTTACGTATTAGGTCTATAAAATTTGCATTTGTGTTGAACCACTAATTAAAGAATTAGTCAATTCCGTTAAGGAATATGCAGGGCTTGTCAATTAGGTTTAAATATTCCAATGATGATGACTTCATCAAAGCATGGGATGGGCTCTAGTCATAGGTTGCAATTTTTTTTCTAAATTGAAAATTCATTAGCGGTCAATTCCAAACCGGAAGTTCAAAAAAACAAACATTTTACAAGTTATAATGTTTCAAAATGTCCTTTTGGATCTTAAGATATCGAAAGAGAAACAAATCTTTTTATTTTTTTCAATGTTTTCTGGAATCTTTGTGTTCTTTTAAATTTTTTTTTGGAATCTTTGTGTCTTTGCAATTTCATACAAATGTAAATATGTGTTATTTGATTTGAATATGTTGAAATGATTGCAAGAGATTATTGTTTTTTTTATAGATTAATTTAGACTACAATAATGGGGAGAAGTTTTTATTGGAATCTAGATTAATCTCAAAGAAAAATAAAATTGAAATCCCCATTTGTTTAGTTGATTTAATGTTTATCCACCCTAATTGCTTCCAAAATTTCAATGAATTAAAAATAGGGGTGGATGGTCAAATCTCCCCTTGGACGATAATTGGGCAGTACTTTGTACAATTTGAATCCTATATAAATCTGAAAATAACAAAGTTTTCAAATGTAAAATCCTTATTTCTTTTTTGTCATTTCATTGTCACTTGTAGTGTGTATGAACCCAGAGCCTAAGTTAGAGTTAATGCTAAATTGGTTAACATAATTTTGGTGATCACTCATTAATTCTAGTGACGATGATTTCATCAAAGTTGGTTTAGGTGGGATAGGCTCTAGTTGTATGTCGTAAAAAAAGATAATTATAAATTACAAATTTATCAAAGGTTGATTCCAAATTGGAATTAAAAAAAAACCATTTTACAAGTTATAATGTTTCAAAATGATCCTAAGATATTGAAAGAGAAATAAATAAATAAATAAATAAATAAGTAAATATATTTTCAATGGATTTTTTTTGTGTCTTTTCAATTTTTTTTGTGAATCTTTGTGTCTTTTCAATTCCATAAGCATGTTTATATGTAATTTCATACAAATGTAAATATGTGTTATTTCATTTGAATATGTTGAGATTATTTCAAGAAATTAACATGTTTTTTGTTTTTTTGAGATTAAGCTAGTTTCCAATAAAATTTTCTCCCTTAAATACCTAATTCAAGGATTTAATCCCCACTTGCTTAGTTGATTTAAGGATCCACCTTAATTGTTTTTCAAAATTTCAATGATTTAAAAATAGGGATGGTTGATTAAATTTCCCCTTGCATGATAATTAGATGATATTTTATACAATTTGAATCCTATATATGTTTGAAAATAACAAAGCTTTCAAATGTAAACCTTTTTTTTTGTTTGTCATTTCATTGTCATTAGTAGTGTATAGTAGTGCAGAACCCAAATGTGTTGGCTGCAATAGCCATGGCAATTGCTATCTCTCCCCCAATAGCCAGGGCACCCTTCAACAACACCCATGAGACACTTTTCTTTTAATTTATATTTTTTATTTACTCGGAGGATGCATCCTGGGAACCCTTCCACAACACCCATGGGACCCATTTCTTTTAATTCATATTTTTTATTCACCCCAAGGATGCATCCAGTGCATCCAGCGCATCCTTCCAAAAGACCCATGGGACCCTTTCTTTTAATTTATTTAAAAATTTTATCCCCAAGGTCCATCCATGGCAGTGAAAACCACCCTTGCTTCACTGCCCTTCATTTCACCACCCTTCATTTGACATCCCATGTGATTTTTAAAATTAAAAAAAAAAAAAAAATCCCATCCATGGGTGTTGTGGAAGGGTGCCTTGGCTATTGGAGGAGGTACAAGCAAGCAACTGCATTAATTAGATTTAGGGTTTAGGGTTTATTGTGACTAGCACATTAGTGAGTGATCACCACAAGTATGTTACCATCAGGGACCCGTAGTCAATGCAGCTTTTAGTCGATGTACTGACTATAGTCTCCAACTATCTACGTAGATAGTCGACTAGACTACCGAGCAATGGTCATAGTCGACTATTAGTCAGTTGTAATTGGGTCAATAAAACCTCAAAATAAACGTAACTTGCGACTCGTGAGCGCAACACACTACAGACTGTTGCAACTCGTGAGTCGTGAATGCAACACATTACAGACTGTTGCGATAGTAGCGATGTTGAAATCAGAAGCTTGTGACATCTAACAACAACATGATGCGAACGAATCTGCCATTGCTCAGAAGAGGGCTCGCAATGAGTAAATGACAACAGTTTACAATTAATTAATTCAAAGGCAGAGTAGCCGACTATAGTCGACTATAATCGATTATCTATCTATGGGCTAGAAGATAGATAGTTACAACTACAACTCTATGTAAATAAGGATCGACTACAAGTCCCTGGTTACCATGCTCAACAACTGCCTACTCAAAATTAGTAGATTTAAAAGGGAGAAGAAGACCTAACAAATATGTTAATGATAAGGAATAGAGTCCCAAGAAAAAAGAAGGGAGGACCCTTCACTCCATGGGGGCGACTTCTCTCATTGCTTGCATGGAAATTCTATTCCTAGAATTGGCTGCCATTAGAGTTATCCAAAAAGTCATGCCCTGTTGGGCCTGAGTTTGACCCCTCATTTGATGCTTCATCCCCTCCTGGCTGTTTGTTATCCGGAGAGTCATGAAATAAGGGTATGAAATCCTGATACTCAGCATTAAATGCACAAGGCTCGAGAACATTTATAAATTATAGTGCACATAGCAGCAGCAGTGATTGGTTGAAGGCGTTCAGGAAAAGAAAGGACAGGGCAAACTCAGTTTAGCACCAAATTTGCTCCTAAACTGAGTTTCATGCCCCGTTGAAGCCCAGTGTACTTCTATTTTTCCTGTTTTTGGCCTGGACTAATAGCCCTACCTATTTGGGTTCAAAGCTTCATTTTCTTCCAAAGGAGCACATGGTACAACACTTCTTGGCCACTCTTCAAGTCGTTTGGGTCCAAAAAAAGGTACCACCTACTATTTGGTCACCTCACCCTAGGCCCCTTATTTATGGAACGACCTTACCTTTGGGCATTACCTTACTGTAGAAATTCCTTAATTGTGTATCTGGAGGACACCTTATATCAGGGAATTTCTCCTAGAAAGGAAGGGATCTCACAACCCCAAAAAGAGTAATGCATCTTCTGCCAACTTTACATGTTGTTGCCTTGTTCTAGGGCAAAACATAGTGACAAAAAAGATGGGTAGATGCAGATCCACATATGCCATTCCTAGACCAAAAATCCTCAGGCAATCTTTAGGGGTGTTGTTAAAGGTAGCCTTATCTGGCAGGCATTTTGAAAAATATAACGCCCATAGTAATGCTCGTGAAGCCACTAGGTATCACAGGAATTTTTATTTATTTATGATAAAAAAAGCTGTGGTTCCAGTCCTAGGGATGGGCTTTACCCTACACTAAATCAGGGTCTCAGAGTCCAAATTTAACACTACAGTTAAGTATTGGTTAAGTATTAGCTCTACTAATATTAAGAGGCCGAGGCCATATTTAAAAGGTAAGGTACCATAGGTATCAGTGCAGGTGCTCTTTTGTGCACCCTGTGGCCCCCCCCTCCACCCCACCCCACCCCCCGCAGTTGAGGATTGTCCCAAAATGTGGGGCCGGACTTATTTTGGGAATGTGGTGACTCCTGACCCTTGTGCTTTACCTTAATGGATGGAAAGTCATGTAAACCTTCTCTCAATGGATGAAGAATCATATCTGACATCCTATCCACCTGATTTATGGACAAAAAAAAAGAAAAAAAGAGATGACAAATATTTGACATCCTATCTGGACAGAAAAGGAAAGACAAGAGGTTTTGCTCGGAGAACAGCAAGTGGAGGATGATGAATCAGAAGGTCGAGAACCTTTGAATGGTAGGTTATGTTAATTATAATGGTGCATTCACACCTGATGTTTAAGTCCATGTTAAATGAAAAATCTAGGTGGCATCCTAGTTGGCACACAATATTAAATAGGTCATAGCTTAATGTTTTGTAAATGTTAACTTAACATAAAAATTTTCATAGTTAGTAGGATTAAGTCCTAATTGACTAGCAAGATGTTAATGGACTTAACACTAGAGTCCGTAACACCAAGTGTGAACGCACCTTAAGTAGTAGAAATAACCAGCAATCCACAATCCCCCATTTGATTAATTGCCACTAATCGCATTAATTATCATCGATCACATAAATTAACACTGGTTATCACTCCAGACCGATCAGCACTGGGCAGTGTACTCAGAGTCAGAGCCTTTTTTTTCTGGCTATATATATGTGTGTGTAGCCAAAAAGGTTATATTGAAAAATAAAAAGTGCTAAAATCAAATGATTTTTGAGATTCTCAGTAGCCATATTTAGAAAAAAATTATGAAAAAAATTCAGATTTTTCCGCGTGCCTCAAGTAGGTTTAGCCAAAAACACAGAAGGATAGTTATTTAAATTAAAACTATCGTGTTTATCTTTTAGCCAAATCTGGCTAAATCTTACTGTTGATCATCGCCACTTTGGCTACATCGTCACAAAACAGTCTCGTAGTGTTGGCGTGAGTTCCAATGTATGCTTGTCTGCGCGTGCACGCTGCTTTGCAGTGCTTGTGTCTACTTCGCGAAACTCTTTCGGGGGTTTTGTTGGCAGACGAGAGAGCAAGAAGAAAGGCGACGGAAGAGAGCTTCAAGTGTCTACTGGGCGTGCGAGGTTGCTGAGAGAAATCTGTCGCGAAGAAAAAATTGAGGAAGATGATATTATCGACGTTTTCGTGGTAGTTGTGTGCGCATGTGTGTCTTTTGCTTCCATTCAAAGGGTACGGACTGATCAATCGACCAGCGCCATCTTCTTCTTCTTCATTAGGTGCAAAACAATAACAATGTTCCTGTGTGATCTTTCTTTCTATTTTGATGTTATTGAAATCTGCTTCTCTGTTGACGATTTGTGTTTTTTCGCCTGCTCACTTGCTTTTTGCAGCTTTTTTTTTTTGTGTATGTTCGGTTTTGAAGATGGTATGTGAGTTCGAGAGGTGGACAACGCCGTGGGCAACGAAGCTCCTTGAAGTTTAAATGGTACCAAAACATGGAATGTTTCGTTGTTTCTTTGTGGCGAGGAAAGTAGAAGCAGCTTTAGGAGCGGCGGCGGCAGCTTGGAGATGGCCAGAGGCCAAGCGAGTAACTCCTGGCCGTCTGTCTGGAGAGCTTCGTCGGTAATCGTTGCCGTTGTCAAGCTTTGGCTCGAGGTGCTGGTGCTTTTCTTTGCAGTGATCGCTTTCTTTGCGTCCGGCTTTCTTCGTCTCTTGTGCTTGCACGTTCCTTGTTCCTGCTTGGTGTCCCATCATCTCGAAGGAAGCAGAAGCTTCTTCGAAACCGAAGCAAATATGCTGAAGAAAAGAATCTCCGCGGGCGACAAATCGGACTGCGGTGACGGCGATGAACTTGATTTTTCGCACACTGGAGAAACAACTGCCGGATTCGATTTGCGTTACAGCAAGCATTGCGCGACACACCTACAGAAGAATCTTCCTGCAGATCTGCACAGAGTGTGCTCTCGGAAAGAGAGTGGTGAAAGAGGCGGATCCCGCCAAAGTCCAATGGAAATCGTCAATGCCGGTGAAGCTGCTGCTGATGGAAATGCTGACCAATTGCAAGCAGAGCAATCTTGGGAGGAGCCTAAGCTAGATGTAGCCCTCCAAGCCGAGCGGGAGGCTCTGGCCGCGATGTATCAGGAGCTGGAACAAGAGAGGAATGCTTCAGCCACAGCTGCGAAGGAAGCCATGGGAATGATCGCACGTCTCCAAGAGGAGAAGGCCGTAGCGTTGATGGAAGCTCGGCAGTTCCAGCGGATGGTTGAGGAGAAATCGATGCATGATCAAGAAGCGATCGAGGCTCTGCAAAAGGTTGTTGCAAAACGTGAGCAGGAGAAGAGAGAGCTGGAAGAGAAAATGAAGTTGTACAGACTGAGGTTGTTACTCCGTGCCCAAGCAGAGGAGGAGATACGGCGGGCTGCTGCCATTACCTTAAGGGATATTGATACAAAGCAATTAGGGTTTACAGATAGAGGAAACAAGCGGAAGAACCACATCTGGGGTCCCATTCTCACTGATGTATCTCATGAACCTGGAACACCCCATGCTGTGGAGGATTCAAGCTTGAACCTACCTTCGGCGAAGTTCATGAGCTTGAAGAGAAGATCCAGCTCTCATTCCTATGCAGCAACTGAGAGTGATGTGAATGAAGACGATGGGGGGGTCTTAGAGGAGGTCTCAGATAGAGGAGCATTGGAAAAAAAGAGGCTTCTTTCTGTCTTGGATTGCTTGTGGAAACTAGAAGAGGAGTTGCATCAGCAGGCAGGACTCCAACAAAATGCACTAATTGGGGAAACAAATACTGTGGGAGTAGTATCAAGCTGCAAGACACAAAGTCCAGTCAAGAGGACAATGAGCTCGGAGACAGCGACAAGTAGCTTGCAGACAATGATATCCACAATGGGTCAGCATGATGGCTTGTGGCATAGCTTTTATGAAGATGGCAACACTAATGAAAGAACTTGTGATGATGCATCTTCTTCTGTGGAGGGAGATGGAAATGTTACCCCTGTCCACCAACATAGTCAGGTGGATGAAGGTGAAAACAAACAAGAAGAGCAAGAGGCTGGCACATCTTATATGATCAGTGGTGAGGAAACAACAGCAGGGAAATCTAGTGATGACGAGGTCTTGTTTGAGCATGATGTTTATGAGGTACAGGAATCGTGTTACAAGCTACAGGGAATTGCTGGAGAGCAAAACAGGTGGAGGCATCCACCTAATGTGGATAGACTAGGAAAGCCAGACCACCTATTCATTCATGATGAGGATGTAAGAGACAGGAATGAACTGCAGTATGCAAGAGGTGACATCACAATGCCTCTGTGCAAAGCTGGGAACTCTGAAACCAACACATGGTTGGAAGAGTTTTATTGGACAGCACGGGAAGGGGATGTTGGCACCAGTTCCAAGAGTAGGAGGTGCCACTCCTGGACTTCCCTTGAAGATGATGTACAGCAGCTGAAGCTTAGGTTGAAGGCCCTGGAGGCTGACAGGCACCTAATAAAACAGACAGTTGATTCTCTTACACAAGAGAATGGACAAATGAAGCTTCTTCAAGAGATTGTTGAACAATTAAGAGACTTGCGTGGTATTGGAAGGAATGGTTTGCAACAGCAAGACTCTTTTCCATATGCTTTATCATTCCAGGTGTTGTAAATTTGTGCCTGAAACCCATATATGCTATGTTCTTCTGGGGGGCATGTGCATCCAGCATTCTGGCATGACGATTTGTTTTGCAGTTGGTCAGGAACTAAAACCCCAAGCTCTGCAAACCAGCAAATTGATGAATTTGGCAATTTGCAGGCAAAGACCTGAGGTTTAAATCTGAAATTGATTTTGTTTGCATATACATGTAGTTTTGATGTAGCCTGAAGTACGCATAAGCCCTTTGCTTTAATGCAAGGTACACATGCCAAGAAAAAAATCCTTCATAAGACTTGTAGGATGTTGTGGCTTGGCAGCAGTTTTTGGCAAGATCTACCCATCATGCCATGGTGCAGTGGGGGAGTTCTTCCAATCCATGACTCTTTCAATGTCTAACATAATTGGTCACTTTTGTATTGGTTATTGAGATTGCAGATCTGAAAACATAGTGGCAAATATGTCTCCAAACATTTAACAGAGAAAACCCTAAATTGCTAATAAGTCTCTTTATTCTTTCTGGTTGACTTAAGTGGTAAGAATGGAGAAGTTCTTAGTACTTGTGAAGATGCTGTTTACTAAACTGAGAGACATTTCTGTTTGTTGTGTCTGCCTTTGAAATCCTGAAAATAGCAAATTCAAGGGATTCTTTACCCTCAGTGGGGAGATTTTCAAAGCCACTTTGTCAGAATGGTACTCTTAGTGTTTTTAATGTTGTGTCTTGCCACTTTGTTTTTTGGTTTTTCCACAAATTTTGTTCCTGTTTCTTCTTAGCTTTTTTTGGTTCTTCTTCTCTTCTATATTTTGTTGAGCTGGCCAGTATCATGGCCGAGTCTTCCCTGCCAGTACATTGGAAAACATATGGCATTGACCTCCATCCACTGCCAGTTGCTGATGAAGTCAGTAGGGATGCTATGGTAGCTGTTCATTATATGCTGCTGTTGAAGGTCTCTGAACATGTGGATCATTGTTGTTCAACAGCTCCTCAGTCCCTTTTCTGTTTTCCAGAGATTTTTGGGGTGTCTTTTGTCTTTTCCCAGTTCACTGATATTTTGTGTGACCTGAAAGTCAGGTGATCTCTCCATTCTATTCAGGTTGTCTTAAATCTTAGTATGGAGAAGTTCTTATTACTCATGAAGATATTGACTGAGTAAACCCTTCTTGTTCCACAGTAGTTTGAAGTTTGTATTTGGTGAAATGTATTGTGAAGGTAAAATTGGCGAAGTGAATTTTGGGAGAGCACTAATGCAGTGTTCTGGCTGTGGGTGTTTTGTGTTGTGGCGTATTAGGGGATGATGTTTTTCCCACGTTTGCTTTACAAAGTTCAAGCCAAATTGTGCAAGTAAGTACATACTTTGCCCACCTGCTGGAAATCAGGGGCCAGACCTCAAAGAAGTCAAGACCTGGCTTGTTACGTGTGATTCATGACAAAGATAATTTTCAGATGCAAGGGATTAAATGGCCTATAGGCTCATATAATTTTTGAGATTAGTACTATAGGGAGCCTGTTTTGGGACAATGGCATCAATTTCCCTGCACTAACACCAGCAGAGGTGATAAGGTTTTATTCTGTGATTATTTTACAGCTTTGGTCCTTCAAGCTGCAGCCTTTGACCAGTCGGCACATTTTCCTTTATCTTGCCTGAACATGGAACTTAATTTGCTCATTCTCAATGATGAGTTCACTTGATATGGTGTGGGTGGTGTGGAGTTTCTGGTGTTCTTTTGCATCCAGGGCTAAGCTCTTTTAGGTGCTTCAAGAGGTAACTAATCATTTTCACATGTTGGAAATGTTCTGCACAGGTTGGTTGAAACATGGCTAAGAAGAGTTGTTTCAATGATAGATGAAGGGAAGCCTAATGTAGGTTGGGGACGACTGCTTCACACCTCCTCCATCCCTCCAGTAGCAAACTGCATCACTCATGGGTGTAAAGCAGATATCAATCTGTCTACCTGCATCCAAAATGAGTCTGTGAAATTTGGAAACTTCTCATCTTGGCCGAAGGATGTAGATACCAGGTCGGGGACTGCTCTGAGTGGGTGGGATTACTAAGGTATCCACAGCAAGAGGTGATTCAGATGTGTTCAAGCTCTCAAGTTTCCTCTCAAAATATATTGGAATTGGAACTGTATCTTCCTGTAATATGCAGCTCTTGAGATTTGTGAGACAAAAAGCATGGCAGAAAATGAAGCAAGATTATTGTCTCATCCATTCTTCTGCTGTATATATTGTCAAGAAAACCTCTTATTTTTCCCAATGCCAGATAGATTGACTGGCAGGTGAGAGGAATCAGACTGCAGTGTTTTCAATTATAAGGTATGCTCAGCTCTATTCAGAAACTTTAACTTGAAAATGTCACAAGGCCATACAGATGTTTGTGCATTTTCTGATTATGTTCACAAAACTTTCATGGACTTGGAGCAGTTTGGCACAATCCTTTCTAGACAAGCAGTTTCTACTTAAAAACTGAAGGTTCACATTCTAAGTTCAGGGTTGTTTTCAAGGTATTTGTGACTGGATGGCTGGTGGACTCACTGTACTCCTATGATGGAAATTGAGACGTACTTTGAGTGCAGAAATTGCATGTTTCTCTGACCTTAAGGGGACACATGACAAAGATTTTGTCCAATCCTACACTTGAAGCTGATAGTGAGATTTCTTTCTGGGAAATTTTCTGATGGACACTGTTCATGGTTGTGTTCCACATTCTCTCTCAAGGGTGCACAATTCTCTTCAAGCAAACTTGTGCTGTTGAAAACAGGGACAAATGGCCCCTTGCTGTGCAAAAAGAAACTTATGCTCTAGTGCTGTGAGTGAGAAGAACAGGATGACAAGGGAATCTATCCCTAAATCCTGACAAGGGAATCTGTCAAGAATGAATGGCTTTACTAGAACTTGGGTGGTGACTAAATTGTGATGATGACAATGGTACAAATATTAACAGCATTGTTTGCTTTTAGTGGCAGTCACCATCTAGACACGTGGGACTCTGGGGAGCCCTGGTGATGCCATTGGAGATGCCAATGAAGCTGCCGCCACAGAAGAGAGCGCTGCTTTGTTGGGTGTTGACACAGTGCTCAAAGGATTGGTGACTGGAGCCCCAGCTGCTGCAATCACTCCTTTACTTTCTGTACCAGCCTGTCCTGCTGCTGCTGACTTCCTTACCTGCAATGCAAAGATAGCCCCCTCTGGTCAATTACAAAGAAACCTTCAACGAAATAGACAAGAAGAGTGACTTCATTCAAACAGAGGATAGCTGCCTTCTCTGATGAACTGACTTCGAGTCTAAATCTTTTCTGCTTTGGTCTCCAAACCTGATGTCAGAAACACCACTACCACATGACACCCCTTGTGATCAAAGAGCACCACACTAGTGTAGAGATCAGAACAATGAAGCACAAAAGAAGAGTTTTACCAAGGCAAGGCGCTGCTTGTGAGTCTCACTAATTGACTGTCAAATCCCACTCACCCCCAAACGTTAACCCAAAGTCAGTAAAGCAGATCCTCTTCCTTGTACTTGATGACAAAACATATTCCACTCTGAAACAGCAGTAAGAAAGGGTGGGTTGCAATCTGAATAATGCAAGGTAGCTGCACAGGGATGGCAATTCATGATGTACATAACTACTGAAGCATACTCAGCACAAGTTCCACCCCACAATGAACTACAAATATGTTGCAAAGATTTCAATATAAAAATTTATGGGAAAATAGAGGAAACCCTCACTTGTCGCTTATAAGCTCGATATTCTTCACTTCCAAAACCAGGTACTGTAATGTGCCAATTGTGCTCTACATCAAAATAAAGGTTCAAAATGTCAAACCATTGATCATTCTTCACAGGAACTGTAATTGTGCTCTACACCAGCAGCACAATGAAGGCTGTTCAAAATGAATCAAGCAATGTAGCAAGCTTTGCTCCCTCCATCTCCCCCACTGCCATGATTCTATTCTCAAAAGGATCAACATGCCCACAATGTGCAAGGCTTTTTCACATGATAGGAAGACCAGAAGAGAGAAAGGGGTTACTGACCTAAGTGCAGTAGCACATCCTTTGCTTCCAGGACCGAGGACTTGCGATGCTTTGCTAGAGTACAAGCAAATGATGTCACCTGCATAAAAATTGAGGCCAGCAGATGCCAACACTCATGAGCTTTCTTTCTTCTTCCTTTCCAGTTCCTGAGAAGCCCTATTTTATTCCTGAACAAAAACCATCTCATATGTTGTTGCAGCATGGAATTGGATGACATACACTGTCAATGAAGTCGTCAGCAATTTCAAGTAGCACATCCTCCAGCTCAGGATCCAGGTGCTCTTGTGGGTCCACCTGTTTGAAATTACACCTATAAGATTGTGTTCTCAAAACCCAGGAAGAGCAGAGATAAATTCTCAAAACCATCCCGGAAGAATGACGATTGATTCCCAGAATCCTCCTGGACCAGTGAAGATCAATTCTCAGAAGCATCCTGGAAGAATTAAGACCAATTCCCAAAATCCTCCTGGAAGAATGAAGATCAATTCTCAAAACCATCCTGGCAGAATTAAGATTGATTCCCAAAATCCTCCTGGAAGAATGAGGATCGATGCTCAAAACCATCCTAGCAGAATTAAGATTGACTCCCATAATCCTCCTGGAAGAATGAAGCTGTTTATGATGTCTCTTAATTAGCAGTAGAAATCAAGGTTCAAAAAATTAGAGTTTACTTGTGCAACAAGCTCTTGGATGCTGCGCTTGCCAAGAATATGACCAGTGGAATGATCAGGAGGTTGGGTGAAAGAAGTCACAGCAGCACTAGGCATGTTGGAGGTTGGTTGTTGTGCAGTAGTGCTGGGTTGAGGAGTTGTTGAGATTGTGGGAGTAGCAGGTCTTTGCTGGTTGCTGCTGCCAATAACCTGTGCTCGCTGTTGTGGCAGTTGTGTTTGATGTTGCTGCTGATAGCCAGTGGGCTTTGGCTGCCATGTTGCCTGTTGTGGCTGCTGGGCTCCAGGCACCACCAGTCCTTGCATCTGTAGTGCTGCTCCTCCCACTGATGATGATGGCACTTTTGAAAGCTGCAAAGCTTGCAAAACCCCGACCTCAATCAATCATCAGACCTAGTCGACAACAAGATGAAAAAAACATCAAACTGTTGTTAAAAGTCATTTCACATAGAGAAATCCAAAGCAAAGATGATACAAAATATGATAGAGCTGAAACAAAAAAGATGGAACAGGACATGAGATGGTGCTGTCTGCTGGGGCTGGGATGATGGTCTGGAGGGGTTGTTCTGCTGCTGTAATTGTTGTGTTAGACGCTGCTGCTGCTGGTTCTGTTGCTGCTGCTGTTGAGGTGAGGCCAGGCCCGATCCTGGCCTACCCATGGCCATAGCCTGCTGTACAGGTGATGGTGCAGTTGTCTGGAAAGGAGTGGGTGGTTGCATCTGCCCTTGAACTTGCTTCTGCCTTGCCTGCAAAACCTGTGCAAACTCTTTCAACCCAATTGAAGTTTGTTGTGCCACTCTCTGTGTGAAATGCCCACATACATACAAAGGGAGCAACAAGGAGAAAATAACAGACCTGCATTGCATGTTGCTGAGGCAAAGAGAGCTGTGATTGCACCCCGTATTGGGGTGTGCCTTGCTGCACTGCTGCTGGTCTTGCAACCACACCCCCTGGAGATTGAGCAGGATTTAGATGGTGAGCATAGGAGCCAGGTGCAAGCTGTTGCTGTGGCTGCTGCTGCTGCAGACCATAGATGCCAGGACGACTTTGAACCGGTTGAAGAACAGAGCTTGGCCGTTGCTGCTGCTGCAGCTGCGCCTGGCCTGCTGCTGCTGCTGCTCTCTGTTGAGCCATAAGCATGGTCTGGCTTGAAACTCCTGATGTAGCGACTGAGCTTGAGGACAAGAACTGTGTGTTGTAATGCTGCTGCTGCTGCTGCTGCGGCATGTGCGAGAGTCGTTGTCCCGACCCAGAGCGCGACAAAGGATTTCCGGCGACTTGGGTTGGCGCCATTAACTGCTGGGAAGCAGGAACCTGCAGCTGCGAGCTTTGCGCGTATTGCACACGCGCAGCTTGCTGTTGCTGCTGGGTCTTGGCTTGGTTTTGATTGAATTGCTGCATCTGGTAGCTCAAGTGCTGCTGCTGTTGCTGCAATTGCGATGCCGCCGCTGTAGGAGTTGTCACCGCGCTCAATGCAGACATGGGTCCTGATGAGGTAACCGTCGGCAACCCAGCAGCAGCAGACGAAGAAGGTGTAATCATACTCGGAGCTTGCTGCTGCTGTCCTCCCGCTGCAGCTGCAGCCGATACCGGCGGCATATGTCCTCCTTCTCCCGCCATGAGGTCCTGCCCAGCCAGGCTCTCTCCCAAGAGCCTCTCTCTCAGAACCCCCCACCCTCCCCACACACACAAACAACAACAACAACAATAGCAAAAACCTAGCACTCAATCCCAGACCTTTGTTGCCCGATCCAAGCAACCTCGAATGATTCCTTGCAATGTACACAAGAAAAACCCAACCCAACCCAAGGATTCTTGGTTCTTGGGAATTCTAGATGGCTCTTTTAGGGTTAGATCTTGTGCATTTTTTGGTAGCAATTTGTTGACAAAAAGTGATGGTAAAACTGCAGCAGATCATGTGCAGTGTGGGGAGAGAGATAGAGGAGCAAGTCTTCCTCCTTCCTTCCTGAGTCTTTGTTGGATAATCTTGTTGTTGCAGGCAGGAAATGGAAGCAGTTTTGGCTCTTTTTTTTTGGTTCCCACCTTCCTACTCTATCTTTCTTTCTGTGTTTGTGTCATCTGCTGCTTTTGTTCCCTGCTTGTTTGTGTGTGTTTCAAGACACTGGGGATCATAGACTGAAGAAAATATGTGTAGATAGATGGTGGTACTCTCTCATAATTTCTCTGGTAAACAAAAGTATTCTATACTAGTTTGTCTTTCTGTCTCAAGTGCAAATTGCAACACTCATATTCTTGACCAGTTTCATGTGCATGTATCAGATCCTACACTTCATGCATTCTTTGTATGACTTTGCTGAAGTAGCATAGGAAAATTCTTTTCTCTGTGATCACTCATCTGCCAAGGCAAGAAGAAGAGGCAGGCTTTCAATGTTAAGGGAGCACAGCATGCATCAGAGTCAAAGGCAAGAAGACGAAGGTGGCAGCAGATCGAGGTTAGGGTAGCAGAGCATGCCTCATAGTTTCACCTTAGTTTGGAATAGATTGTACAACAAAAGGCAGCCGCCCAACAGCTTTTATGCTGAGATCAATTTTCTGCCTGACTGACTGCAAAATTCGAGCAGACTCGTGTTGGAATTGGTTGCTTGGGGAAAGTGAGTAACAGTGTGTTTTTGTGTGTTTGTATCTGACTGGGAATTGATGATAAAAGTTCAGTGAGAGTTTGTTTCAAGCTTGCCTCCTCAAGTTTGGTTTTGTTCTTCCAAGAGACCTGCCTGTAGGCAGTCTGTCCTCTGCATTTTGCAATTCAGCTCATGTTAGAATCGACATCCCAATGATGATTGTCACATTAGCCTATTGTTCCTGTGTTGATTCCTATTGGGAGTGTCATTGACATTGACATGCCAAAGGTTTCATTCTTCATTTGTATTTGTTAGCTTCCAAGCATATAGCTGCTGATGTGTGGAGTTGTCAAGCAGCAGAGAGGAAATAAGGAGCATGTGAAGAAGAGGCAGAAGAGTTGGGGGCCAGAAGCATTTAGACAAATAGAAGATGGAGCATGCCAAAAAAGATTCGAACAGGTGAGTATGTGCAATAGAAGTGTGTGTATTATGGTCAAATGCTTTAGAAAAACTCTCAGAAAGCAAAAGGGATGTGGTTGTAATGAATGTCACTGTGCCACAATGTCCCCAGCAATCTTCATGTTCTAACACACCAGTTTGGGTGCAGCAATTGGGAATGCTTCCCCAACAGCTGTGAAGCTTTCCAGTGTACCAACATGACATCCTGAATCGCTGCATTTACAGTCAACTGCAGGTCATGCTGTCATGATTCATGACCATTTTTTTCCCGACATCAGCGGGAGGCCATTCAGCATAAGGTCAATCAAACACCCAAAACTTCATTACAGGATGATGATGATGTTATTAGCTCCACTATTTTTGTTGTCAGTCTGCCTCAGTCTACTTTACATCAATGACATTTGTATGAAGGGTTAACATTTGTAAGAAGACAAATGTCATTGATATAAGGTAGACTGAGGCACATGATTTCCATGGTTGACTAGTGCTTCAGTGGCAACTTTCATTCCCCTCTTTGTGTCTTCAACAGTAGTAAGCATTTTATGTTTGTGGGAAATTTTCTACTGCATCTGAGGAGTACCAACTACCATCAAGACATTCTAAGAATCAGTAATTCAAAGCATTTTGGGAATGTCCCCCCCCCTCATGCCCCAGGGTTTTACCCATCACAAAGCATGATGCCAACATTATCATGAACCTAAACATATGTATTTCATGAGGCATCAGAGGGTCAATATGCCTTCTCTTTACAAGTGGGATGGATCTTAAGTCTGTTTATGAGCATAAGATCCCTCTATGAGTTAGGCCAAAGATCTGTCCCACCCATAATTGAGTAAGCAAAAGATCTATCCTCTTTTCTAGGAGGGATATTCACAGATATAAGGTGCCCTCCAAATACACTAAGAAATTTCTTCAAGTGCTTTTACTATTTGGTATCAAGCTTTTGTCGACCTGATACCACAAGCTGATTGTATTTTGGTGCCTAGTTAGGCATGGAGATGCCAAAACACAATGCAGCAGATGGTCAAAGAGATTACTACCTAATACATATTGGATAGCATCTGATAGACAAAATAATATCATATTAATTCAATTCTCCTTTAAGCAGCTGTCACAAAGTGACCAAATTTTATTTCCAGCAAAGGCCAAAAAAAACACAATCCAAACTAAACTAAGAAACTCTTTAAATATTTCAGTCTTTGGAGAAGAAAAACAACATTGCCATTTACATTTTATCATACAAATGAACCCAAAACTAGAGCTTAAAAAAAAGTAATAACCCAAAAAGAAAACCGCTTCCCCTCCTCTCCAAGATCCCCAATTTACAAGTGCAACTGTACTAAGAAGAAGTTATCTGGCTTATAATAGTTATAGACTCAAGCCCTAAGTTCCACTCTTATTAAACCCTTTTTCATTTGACTACTTTATGAAAAAGTAAAGTACCCATATAGTTCTGCTTTCACACACTTTCACAGATAAATAAATAAATAAATAAATATCCCCAAACAACACCCCCTCTCCCCAAAACCCAGCCTATGAAACATAATTACACATGACTAATTTGGTTATTAAACATAATCAAATTCTCTTATTATAAAAAGTCTCCACGATTTGAACTAAACTTCAGGTTCACAAATTTCTGGACCAGAAGAAATTCGCAAATTATTTCTTGACCAGAAGATCGCCAGTGCTCCATTCCAGAATTGGCTAAGAAATTTGGGTATGAGCTTGGGCAAGAAGGGATCTGATTTTGGGTATGAGCTTGGGCAAGAAGAGATCGGATTTTGGGTATGAACTTGGGCAAGAAGGGATCGGATTTGGGTATGCGCTTGGGCAAGAGATCGGACTCGGGTATGAGGGGCTTGGGCAAGAAGAGCTCAGATTTGGGTATGAAAATGGGTAAGAGATGGGACTTGGTATGAGGAGCTTGGGCAAGAAGAGACCGACCGGATTTGGGTATGAACTTGGGCAAGAGATTGGAGCCCACTCTGTGGAAAGAACGTTCAAGCCCAGATGGGTTGCGCATGGGATCCCGGATTCTCAGCTTCACCTGCGGCACAGAACTGTTTGTTGAAAGAGATTTTGTTGAGGAAATCAGGATTGGGTGAAGAAGAAGACGGGATGATGATCTCAGTAGTCTTCTGCAGAGCCCCCCTCGAGGAGTTGTTGTTGTTGTCATCGTCGTCATCGCTGCTGCAGCTGCTGCCACCACCAATCACAGTATCCGGAACTTCATTACAATCATCCTTGAGGAAAGCTGAAATAGCTTGCTGTTGTTGTTGTTGCTGATGTAGTGCTGCTGCTACCTGATTCTGTTGTTGTAATTCATAAATGTGTCTTGTCGTTGAGGTGGAGGTAGACCATTGATCAGGCCCTCCTGCTGATTCTACCAGGTTCAAGAACTGTGGCTGCTCCTGGTCGTTGTAGAGTACTGGAGAAGAAGGGAAGTGGGCGGCGGCGGAGATGTTGGCGACGAGCTGGTCGCAGGAGCTTGCAGCATCCAAATGGTCCAAGGCCTGTTGTACTTGGGCATGGTCATCATCATCCGTAGAGCAGCCGCAGGAAGGTTGCGTCGCCAGGCTTGCCAGAGAGTCGAGCTGCTCGTTTAGAGCAGCGAATTCAGAACTAGTCTCAACTTTGGATCCGGTTCCAGAGAGAAACGAGTGCTGCTGCTGCAAGGAGGCACTGCTGGTAGTGGTGAGATCAGGGAGGATTTGGGTAGAGCCACCGCCCTGATCGAACCTTGTTGTTGGCTGCTCATCCGGGAGTAGACTAGTAGCTGCTGCTACTGCTGCATGAGGTCCTCCGGGACCTGCTGCATCCGCCACGCCGTCCAGCTCCTGGGAAGAAATGCAGGGATCAGTGGAATTCGTCACATGTTGTTGCAGCAAGCAAGCACGAGTGACAAGCAACTCGTACAAGGCGTCGATTCGTTGCAGCATGTACTGAAGCTCAGGGACCCTCATGCCGACGATAGATCGCTGCCACCAAAAGGGGTGCAAGAGGAGACGATGGTTGAGCTCCTTCTCAGCCGCTAACAGCTGCAACACCTGCTTCTGCTGCTGCTCTAGCGCTTGCACCTGCTGCAGCTTTTGTTGCGCCATGTCACAATTCACTGGTGCGCTAACGACGGCGTTCTTGTTGTTGTTGTGGATATTACCAGCGTTGTTGTCGTCCTTGGTTTGCTGCTGCTGATCATCTGTGGTAACCGCATCGCTTATCAACGTCTTCTCAATCACATAGTCGACGCAAGGGTGCCCGAAGGAGAAAGCCTTGCCAGCCTGCGAGAAAACGATGATCCCTACATCAGAGCCACACAAGATGGAAAGCTCACTCGCTTTCTTGATCAATCCTACTCGTCGTTTGGAGAAACACACTTGCCGTGCACTCGGATTCTCTATCTTCTTGATCTCTATCTTGGCCCTACCCATCGCGGCTTGTGAAAATTGACCACACACCCAACCACCGCGCACTCACTTGACAGTCCGAGAGAAGAAAAGGACAAGAAGGCAACACCACCACCACCAACAACAACAACAATTCTCCGTGTCTCTTCTTCAGGTTGCAAACTAACTTTGCAACAAGAACTCATGCCATGAGAAACAACAGCAAATGACTTCTTCACTGTATGTGTGTGTGTGTGTGTGTGTGTTGTGCATAGAGAGAGACCACCGGCCTGCCTGAACACGAGTTTTAGCAAGGGGGGCAGAGTTAGTTTGTTCATGAGCATGCGCACATGAAGGCGTCTCATCCTGACACATGACAAGGGTATGTCGGAGATGACGAGCAGTGAGAAAGCAGGTGGCGTGTTTCATGCTACTGCACACCTTCCAGACGACGAGCAGTCTGTAACCCTAATTTCCTTCTCTACCCTATTCCCTTCCTTTGCAGTAGGAGTGCCCTAATACTAATAATAATAATTAGGGAAATAATAATAATAATAATCATTATTAGGGAAAATTTCCCACAACCCATTTTGAATTTACACCTATCCATGGCCTTTCCTGGCACAAGGTTCCCCTTATTGCAGGCCTCATAAGTTTTGAGATTCGCTAAAAATAGCTACCGAAATCTCAAAGTTAAGTTTGCCGCGGTCTCAAAACTAAGCAAAAATTAAATTTGCGCGGGAACAACAAGATGTCGAGCAGCAAGAGAGCGGCGACGCCTTTCCATAAATCGCACGCGCTAGACTTCGCCCTCGAGGTCGTCTCAACGGATTCTCGTGGGGATGTATCGGTACGATGTTTGTTCTGCCTATACGAGGGCCGTCAAGTTGTCGAGGTCGGTGTCGCGGGGCGGAAGCGCAAACAGCGCAACGATATTCAATATTTCACAAAGCCGTTCACACCATTCAAGTACCGCAGTCATCACCTGGGGCAGCACACGACATCGTGGACCGAGTACCAGATGCTATCGGTCGACCGGAAGAAACAATATTTCGATGGGCGCATCAAAGCGACCAACACGCTCCACCACCATTTTGATCTGGACAAGGACATGTACAGTTCTTCTTCTCTGCCGATATCGTGGAGGTGATCATTGGTGACCTATTTTTCCGCGATGGTGAGCAGCTCGAAGACACTGACGATAACGATGAACAGAATCCGGCCGATGCAGCTCGCAAGCAGCTCATCAAGAAGAAGAATGAGAAGAAGAATGCCATGAAGTTGTTCTGCTAGGAGAAAGAAGTGTCTGTCTACACGATGACCATCAAGGACGTTGTGCATTTTGACCTGGCCATGGACTTCGTCGGCATCGGCCTGTCTTTTCGGCAGACAGCGGAAGCCATGCAGAAAGCCAAGACGCGCACGAAAACGGCGAAACTCACTGGCCTCAATGATTCCATTGTTGGTCAGTACACTCGCGTCCTCGTCGCTGTCGCGCTACAGCAGATCGCCGTCATCCTAGATGATGAGTCGGTTTGGGCCATGTTGCTGGCTGGCGACGGAAGTACGCATCGGGGCCAGTCATTCTTCGACCTACACGTACACGCCTGCTATCGCGGCGAACTAGTGAACTTGCATCTCGCTGCGATTCTGATGTTCGACCGCCATTCGGCTGTGAACATTTTCAACTTGATCGTCAAGTTCATGGATGTTCTGTATAACAAGTGGCGTGCCAAGCTGATCGGTGTGTCAACGGATGGTGAGAACACCATGACGGGTCGTCATGCTGGTGTCGTCACCCGCCTCGTCGATTGCGCCGACCACGACGTACTGCGCATTTGGTGCGCACCACATCAAATCAATATTGTGGTCAAGGCAACAGCCGAGGGCATCAACAATGGTGACTGGGTCAAGCAAGCCTACTCATTCTTCGTCTACCTGCGCGCGCAAGACAACCTGATCATCGCAATGAACGTTAAGTGCCCAAAGAAAACCAATTGATGGGCGCACCTGGGCCGCTTGCTGAACTTTTATAAATCCTATCGCCGCCCGCTGCTGGCGTACACCAAGGACAAGTGAGCCGACTTGATGCCTTTGGACCAGTGGTGGATCATCATGTATGCGGTGGCGCTGGCGATCGACTCCATAAACATCACGTTGGTCCAATTACAGGCCAAATCCCTGATGATCGCCCAACAGGAAAATCTCGTGCAAAATATGCTCGGCACGATCATGTCCATGTTCAAGATTGAGTTTGGCGCTGCTGACAACGGTGAGGCTTGCGAGGAGAATGGCCATGACCGCTACGTGCACCAGGGCTCGCTGCGAATCCCGACTGAGGTGATCGTTGACCACATCGAGAATCAAGGCTCGTTCGTGCGTGACTGTTACGAGAGCCTTGAAGCAGCTAATCAGCAAACCATGATCAATCATATCGCAACGTAGCTGTATAGTGCCGACCCGATCATGCACGACATCATCGACAAGCATGATCAGACGACCACGTTCAATGACGCGTGGGACTGTGCCCCAGGTCGGTTCGAGCACTTGCGCTCGTTCTGCGGCGGGCTGGCGACCGTATTTGCGAACACAACATCTATTGAATCCGACTTTTCGATTCTTAAATGGGAGCTGGATGACAATCGCACAGCTCTCATGCACCTATCACTTGAAGGCATCTTCCAAGCAAAGCAGCGCCGCACCCTGGAGATGCTCCTTGGTTGAACTTTTAAAAAACTCATGAATTGTCTCAAAACTAAGCTAGTTTTGTTACTTTTTTTATTTCTCAAATCTTAACTCATGAATTGTCTCAAAACTAAGCTAGTTTTATTAAATTTTTTGATTTCTCAAATCTTATGAGGCCTGCCTTATTGGGCCCCTCATTTTGTGTAATGTAAAACCCCGGGACAGGTGCTTTACAGAAATAAGGGACCCCAATGTGAGAGCCAAGGGAGTCCTGAATTTCCATAAAAAAATGCTCCCCTCCCTGGGCTTTCTTTACATGGTGTAAAAATCAGGCATTGCTTTTTATTTTTATTTCTTTCCCATGATACCCTATGGGTACTCACCGGATACTTACCAGGTATCATAAGAAATGTTTTTTAAAATGGCCCTTGGGCTTTATGTGAATGGAAAGCTGGCCTCCATTTTTGTAAAGTTCAATGGCCATAATACACTAGTATTTCCAGATACACTATGAAAATCTGGCCAGGTTTTTTTACATGTAAGGTAAAAAGTCCCCTGTGCCACATGAGGTGAAGCTGAGGCAAACCCAATTCTGGTAAAAGCTTACTACCAAAGGCATATTACCAAACAATTTTGGAAAAACATGGTCTAGTTTTTATTATAACAAAATTCAGGTGACCATGTTTTTCCAAGAATGTTTGGTGTTCTTGTTGTTAGGCCTTACCCTACACACATACATTGAAGTACCTCATTCATAGCAAAATTAGAAGCTTTCACAAGTAAATTACATTTTGTAGCAATGCTTTCCCATTCTTTAGAAAGATTGCAATGACATCCCAGTACAAGTGCTTTGTATGCACATAGGATTGTTGGTAGGTAGCATGTTATGAGGTGGGCCAAAGGTGGGGGAGGCCCTCCATCTTTCCATAGAATCTTCTATTTTGAGGAGCCTCCATAGTTTCAAAAAAATTTGCGATGGGCCAATCAAATTGGCTCATTTCCAAAAAAAAAAGAAAGTAAGACTTGTGACACACCCCCAACTAATTAATATGAAACAGAATACATAACCCCATTATAATAAACTTGGGGATACTTATTGAGATATGGATGCAAACCTCTTGATTAAGTAAATTCATTCTATTCTTATCTTAATAGAAAACCAAAACACCAACCCACTAGCAAGGAAAATGAAGGAAAAGCAAAGGGAAAAAAAAGAAAGAAAGGAGAGCCACAGAACTTGACTCTACTAAACCCTACAAGTGGCCACCCAACCCAAGAAAAGCAGGCTACAAATCATTCTAATCCTTGCAGTTGGCTAAAATCATGACATGGCCTACAGAAAGAGCACAAACTGACACGTAAGCCCATCTAGTCACCATCTTGAACTGGAACTGGTCTAGGAGCTCTCAAGCTTTTCAGTTGTTCTGGACGTGTAAAGCCCAAACAGACAGACAGATGGGAAAAAGAGAAAAGCACTTTTTTTTATCCACATTAACATTTGGAAGGGAAAGAGGCCCTTTTACTACCCTTTCTCAACACACAAGTCTGGGATGTTGCCTAATTTGGTCAAGTTTCACACTGCTTGGATTGCAGCCAAAAAAACAAGCAAATCCCAGAGCTAGAGAAAAGCTCTCACAGGTTGCCACCTACTAGGGGTTGGTGGTCCCTCTTATTGGAGGGTTAGAACTGGTGGTTCTGGTTTCAGTTATTAAAAACTAATTGGAACTGGGTCTGATCTTTGGAACTGGTTTCAAAATTCGAACCAAAACTATATTACTTTGAGAACAAGACCTGCTTTAATGTGTGGAACCAGAATCAGAATCAAGATTTTTGAAATATATATATATATATTCAAAGGACTAGAACTGGGTCCTAACTGGAGGCTAACTGCTAGTTCCAGACTAGGTTACCTTGAACAAGATCAGAAGTGGGTCTGGTTTTTAGAACCAGATCAAAACTAGAATTGGAACTTATGTTTTTGAAGTCTGGACTAGATTGATAGTTTCATTTATGTGTGAAACCTGAACCAGGAATTTATTTTTTAGAACCCAAACTAGAAGTTCTTCATAAAAAGTAAAGAACTAGGGTAAACATGCCCCCCCCATCGAACATCAAACCCAGTAATTGAACATCAATCTAGTGCAGACTAACCCTGGTCAAGAGTCGGAGGCTTTTGGGTCAATGTTTAACAATGCTCCTATCATCGAATGCATGGTCTTAAAAAAAAGATGTTCACTGAATTTGGGTGACACACACATAATGTTGCTTTTGTGTGCAGCTATGAATTTGAGAAAGTGACAAAATTAATAAATATTTATTTCTTGTTATGAATCACACATGTTCAGTGATGGGAAAAGTATGGGCACGTTTTCATGCGCATAAGTGAAAGCAAATAAGATGAGAAAATATTAAGGTTCAGTTTTTTTGTTTGGTTATGGGTGTGTTTAAGACGGGTTTAACAAAAATTCTCAAACCTTTTTTCAAAGGCAATGTTTGGTTGAAAGGTGGGTTGGATTCATTTTCACAAAACAAACACCAAGACAAACAAAGAGAATGTTTGGTTATGCGGGGTTTGTTTGTTAGATGAATGGGTATGTAATTATTCATAAATAAGCCTTAAATGCTGACAAGGATACAATGCAACAAGATTAACAAGGACATCAAGTTTTGAGCTTTTCAAAAAAAATCATTAAAAGCCTTCTAAACGTTTAGCCCTTAAGATTCTTACTAATCTTCTGCAATTTACATTCCTTCCAAAAAACTCAAACACCAGAACAAGTTTAAACATGGGCAAAGTTTAACTTACAGATGTAGCTCATTGTTATTATTAGTCCTTTTTTTCAAATATGTTTTCCAATAAAAGAACAGTTCCAATTCTACCCATAATTCTTAAGTCCTATTGGAAAAGTGCAAAGAAATATTAGAGTTAATCACAATTCAAATCTACCAGTAGAAGTCTAATGTGTAGAAGAAAGGTCAAGCTTGAAACTTTTCCTACAAAAAACAAATCTTAAAGAGAAAATGTAGAAAATAAATGAAGAACAACCAAGTTTTAAGGTAGATGTGCAAAACATTACATTACAAGTGAAAATAAAATAAGTAAGTGACCAACCACCTAGTTCAAAGGTAGATTTGTAGCAAAGAGATCTCAAAATAACATCACGTAGAAAACAAATCACCATTAGAGTTTGGGATAGAAGTCATAGATCATATTTACAACCAAAGGTTCAAAAGTATTTGGATTATCGTTGGATTCAACAATCTATAGTCCAAAACCCTAGGTCAAGGAAATTGAAAAGAGCAAAGTATGAACTAACTCATATAAAATTCTTCTCATAGTTTACACATCAGTAAAAGATGTCAATTTATGTGAGAAGACTTTGAAACTTTTTATATTTTCATCTACTTTATTATAACATGCAATAGATACATTTTCAAAATGGCAATTACACATTTTGGATTCTTGGGATATGTATAAAAAAGAAAAAGTCATATCATTAGTTGGGCTAAAATGCACATAGCCAAGTTTTTGGAGGTTTGGACCCAAAAGACAATAACAATCATAAATCTGAATGTGCTTCGAAGGTGACGAAATGGCATGTTGGACCAACAAGCAATGGACAAGGAAAATTTGTCCCATGTTCATGAATTAGATACCAAAAGAAAACCACCACAAATAAATTGAATCCTTATAACAAGTAGGAAAGGCATGTGGATGGATGAAGCATTAAAAACATTAGTGGATGTTGACAAAAGAGGGATATGTTCCTTAAGGAGGGCAAGTAGGTCATGGAATATTCTTTTGAGCTCACTTTTTTACCACTTGAATGGAAAAACAAGGTCTAGGAAGGTCAGGCCAAGAGGCGTGTTTACAAAAGAAAAAGATGTTGTGGTGATCAAATGGACCTTAGATATGCAAAATGTGGATTGTTTATAAGCCTACAACAACTAAAAATGAAGGTTGCAAAGCTAACACAAACAAAAGATACACATTCTGAGATGAAATATTGGGCAACAATTAATGGTATTAGTTTAAGTAAAGACATTTAAAGGTGAACATTTGACAAGTAGGACTAGAAGTCTACAAAGCATAGGGATACACCTATTTCGCACAATTCATTTTATGCCAACACGTAATCATTATACATCTAACACAGTTACATTACAAATCATGGATGGAATTTAAATGAAATAGGCATTTAAGCTGGTAGACTCTAAAGCAAAGGTTCTAACTAAAAGAGGACCAGATGCAATTTATAACACCATCTCCAAGTTTTGGGAATGGTTAACTATAAATTATGCAACAAGTGTTGCAAAAAGGTGTGTTACCGTAGTTTTACATTTTTAGATGTGAAAAACTATGAAATGATTACATCAAACTTTACAAACCAAGAACCTACACAATAATGCAAAAGAGAGCTTATATGATTTCTTCTTTTTTCACAAAGTTCTTAACTTCAAGAAATTTGTTTTAGGTAAAGTGTCTTTTACCAATTGACACTTGTTAGTTTTGGATGGGCATGGTAACTATGTTACCCTAAAAACAATAGAATAGGCATAAAAATTTAGGTTAGACATTATTACTTCACCATTTCATACATCACATATTCTACAAACATCAAATGTGACTTGTTTCAAACCATTTAACACAACATTTAAAAACACAACACCAAAACATGTTATTTATGATTACAAAATTAGTAGTAAAAGCCATTTGCAATTGGTTATGATTACATGACTTTGTAGTCCAAACAACCGCATTGTAATGCCACTAGTTGCTAAGATGGTCATAGTCGTAACCACCATTGCGCCTGCAACCACAACTACAAAATATTATTTATATAAATATATATATTTGTATATAAATAAATTATGTATATTGATCAAATAATATATTAATAGATTAACATTTAAATAATTATTCATTTAATTTAGTTTTAGTTATTTATGTATCGTATACATATGGTTTGTACATCAATCGTATAATCGTATAAAAAATCATACAAAATATTATTGTATTATACATTATTATACATTCCATTGGTCAACGTAATTAATATATGTCATTAACATACTGATGATCAAAATTGATTATACTCAACATGGTCAAACTGGTCAACATGATGGGAACATGTATTGATCTTGGACCTCCTTACCTACCACATCACATGTGACACAATATTATCACAAAAAAACTTTATGATGTTCCAATGTTTGAATGTATAAATATACAAAGTTTAAAATTTAATTTCTTTTCCAATACATAATCAAATGAACATATGAATATGAACTATTAAAATTTGGAGCATAATCTACATATGTGGACAACCAAAAATTCAAATAAAACATTTTGTACATAGAAAATCACTTTTGAATTTTTAAAAATTTAACGTATCCATTATGTTTCAATACATGATAAACTTTAATTAATATATGTATAATTTGAATATAAGAAATTGATTTTTTTTAATTTTTTAAGTTTCTGAAATATGAATATAATATGATATTATTAATAGACACATGTTATAATATATGTATACATATATAAATATATTCAATATTTATACTTTATATACGAATATTTAATTTTCATTATATCATTTAATTTAATAATCATATATTAATTCCAATTTTATATTTATTTTCAGCATATTGTAAGCTAATTAATAGAATTGATATTTAGGAAAAAAAATTACCAATTAACTTTATTATATTTATTTAATCCAACCACTTAACACAACATTATAATTGTACTGGTTTTTCATTATTTCAATTTTTTTTAATTTTAAATTTATTAAAATCTACATATTTAATACAATATACATACATACATATGCAATGTTATATGTATATAAATATTTACTGCAATATGTTTTAAATATATAGGTAATACAACAAATCATTTTTAATAAAATTAAAATTAAAAAATTGTAAATTATAATTCAATCATATTTTTCTGAAAGGTCATTTCATATATAAATTTAATATATGTTGTAAATTTATGAATCCTAAACCCATAGATAAATTTGGTAAAAACTTTGTGAAATTTGGTTTAAATAGCTTGAAATTGCTTGAATTAGAGCTTTGGTAAAAACTATTGCTGGAAAGCACCAGTTGTGTATTCACGAGAGTCAGTCTGTATTCAAGAATGCTTTTCTGTATGCAAGACAGTGAGTCACTGCTATTCATGAGGAAGGTGGTGGTCTGATTCTTTGTGAGTGTCAGCACCAATGTTATGACCTCACTCATTCTTATTGTTGGTCTTGGTTTGTCACAATTTGGCTACTTTCAAAGTTCTTTTGTGAAGTTTTCTCTGCAATCTCATGGTTATATTTTGGATTCAAGACACCCTGAAAGTACTTGGGGGCCAGGGCTAGAGGTGTGCCTTGTCTGGCCCTTGTAATAAAAAAAACTCTTAAGAAGCATTTGCTCATTGGCAGACAGTTGGAAGACTTACTGGCCAATCATTCAAAGCTTGTGTATGCCAAACCCCACAGGAGAAACTCAGCTGCCTGGGAAGCCATGACAAAGGTGAGAAAAGTGTGCACAAGTGTGAAGGAGGCTGATCTATGCTTTGCTTTTGACTCTGTCCAAAAATTCAACAATGCATCTCTATTGTGCCAAGAATTCTTAAATAAATAAATAAATTTCAGCTTGTAGCAATGAGCTATTGCTAGCAACTCAAGCTGAACATGACTCAAGTAGCTCATTGCTACACACAGATTCAAAAGTTGAGATTGAAGCACTTCAAACCCATCAAACCTATTGGTGTTGGTGATACTGGAAGGTACTATCCTTCATCTCTTTACAGCCCCAGAGCTGCAAAACAAAGAGTCGAATAATAAGAAAAAAATAGGAACAAAATCAAGATTGACCAAGCAAAACAAGCCTGTCTTTTCTTGTAATACCCAGTAAAGTAGAAGACATTCATAAATTCAAATTCAGTCTGGTCTCCTGTTTCTCAAATTAAAGGTATAAATGCCAATTCTCAGGTAATTCACCATCTAACAATTTTGACCTTTGGTGACTCTCAGTTTGGTAGACACAGTTATCACAACTTGTGGATGTGCTGTTAGGCCAAGATTTTGACACCAGCATGTCAACGTGATGTCAAAAGACTGAAAAATCACCTGGGCATATACCACTAGTTTGTTCTACTGTCCAGTGGTGTTGGCAAACATTGTTACAGTTGGTGGTAACCTGCAGTGTACATTTGGTTGAGCTGCGAGGAACAGGACCTGTCTTTGCCATGAAGGCAAAATGGCAATGTTAAATTGGAACAAGGTAGGTTCACTGTTCTTCATGACAAGGTCCAGCTGTGTATGGTCTGAAATCAACATTAACCTTAACTTGAGGTCACCATGCAGTTGATTCTGATGGACTTGTAATTTTGGAGAATTCTCAATCCATGTAAGCATATTGACAATTCTCTTCAGCTTTTCTTGCCACTGCTTATAATGGTTGTTTTTTGTCAGGATGTGAACTTTCAAGGCAATCTTTAACGCCTAGAAAAAAATGTCAACTAAGGCATGAAAACGTCATTACCAATGGCATTTGAATGCATGAACATGTGAGACAAACATCAATACATTACAGGATTACTGTTTAGAACCTTTCCCACATGGTTAGAATGTGCTCCTACTTTATCATAGGTCACTCAAATCTCTCTGGAGATTCAGATGCTCAGTTGAATGTAACTAACTGTCCTAGAACACTTGCACCTTGTTTGACATGCATGCATTTGCTACAGGTGCACAGGGCATGTGCAGAAAGACAAATCTTGGAACTCATGGACCACCCTTTCTTACCTACACTTTACACGCATCTTTTGAGGTTCCTTAGCTGATCCCATTCCTTTTGTATTTCACACTTTTTCAGATGCTTGACTAGATGTCCGTCAATTTTACTGAAGACTTTGAACATGACCCATATGACTGTTTTGAAGGAGTCTGGCTTGATCCATACATGGTTCAGCAGATCTAGGAATCATTTGTTTGCTGTGTCATTTAGGAGGTTGTTTGGGGAAGAAGAGGAAAAACATGAATAAGGATGTCGATATGTAACTTTTTGTGTATGCAGACAACTACACACTTGTGCTTGATAACTGATTACTGTCCAGGTGGTGAGCTTTTTTCGGTCCTTGAAAGGCAACAAATGAAACACTTCTGGGAAGATACTGCTCGGTAAGTTTCCATCTTACCCCACATTTATCCAGAAGATAAATTAAGAATCTCTGACAATTTTTTTCTTTGTCTCTTCAGCAGATTCCCTTTTTGTCCCAAGACTGATATGATACCAGAAAGTCCCCTGCCATTTCCTGTTGTAGAAGCATACAGAAATTAATGGTATTATAAATTCTGATCAGATGCATGAGGATTGACTGATGCTCACTCCACAATAAACACTCAATGCAATCCAATAGAACATAGTTCATGTGAGAAACCCATGGTATACAGATTTGTGGCCTCATGAAACCTTCACATTCCTAACTTTCCATTTTGTGACTGACAGGTTTTATGCTGCTGAGATTGTCCTTGCACTTGAGTACCTTCATTGCATGGGTAATTAGAAGGCTTACTCCCAATTTAAAATTGCCAATGTCATATCAGATGGTGATCAGTCTTTTCTGTTTATAGTGAAGAGTATTGTAGTATTCATGACCTAATCCCATTAACTTTGTTAATCCACAATTTTGAAATTATTGTTGCCATTGGACACATTAAGTCTCAAATATATCAGAAGTTTATAGAAAATCTGATACTGTCATGCTTTTACTAGATGGTTCTCAACCAGAGTTGATATATAAACTTGATGTGGAATATTGAAGATGAGAAAATTACATCTGCTTAATTGCATCTGAGAAATTACTCCACTGTAAACATCATTTATGGACCAAAAGACACCTTGAAGGGTATGACACTCAGATTTCTCAGGGTGGATGAAAAATGTAATGCAGGTGTTGTGTATAGAAACTTGAAGCCTGAGAATGTATTAATTCAACAGGATGGGCATGTACAACTTACAGATTTTGACTTGCCATTTGTAACTTCATCTAAAGCACAGGTGTGTGTTGCTCTATGGTCTTTTTACGTCTTGAAGAAATCCATTCAGACAAACATAGAATTTCATCAATTTGTCATTGTGGCCGCTTATATATGGACTGCAGTTTTATTGTTGTATTGCATGTCTAACTTGTTAAAGGCCATTAAAAGCCTCCAAGGACAGCAGACTCCTTTTTGGGTCACTTTGATGTCACATTGACGGTTTTTATGATACTTTTCTAAGTTTCATTTTCAGAAAATTCTTTATCTAAGTAGAAGGAAAGATGATATAGCATATAATTTGAGCATTTAGAGGATTGCAGATGCATGCAAGCTCATAGCTTAGGTAACTGGTTGTATGGCTATGCAGTTGGTAACTCCAGAGAAACCAAAGCAATGCAAAAAGCACAAAGATACAGAGCTCCCCATTTTTTTCTCAGAGTTCACCATGGCTTCAAACTCCTTTGTTGGGACTGAGGAATACATTGCTCCTGTAAGTTCCTTCTTTTGTAACTGGTGCAGGTTGAATAACCTGCCAGAGAACTCGCAGTCCCATTGTTGGGGTGCAGAACTGTATTGATAAAGGAACACAGGGGTTCACCTGCTAGTAATGGTGGAGTTTAACACCCTGAATCTTGGAACACTATATGTTGTTGAATAATTTGGGAAGGTTCCCTATGTTTTCAGATTGCATCACTATCTCTGGTTAGGTGATAGTTCATTATTTTCTTGTTTCTTTCTGCCTTTCCTTCTCTTCTCCTTGGGTCTCTTTCTTCACCGGTATCTCATTGAAAGGGGTTATCTAATAACAGGAGATCATTACAGGCCAAGGCCATAGCAGTCTGGTGGATTGGTGGGCTCTTGGTATACATTCCACCTTCCTGTCTAAAAACTGTACTTTGAGGATCTTTTGAGTTTTTCTCCTCTAAAAAAGCTAGTGATTTTCTCTCTCCTCATGGATCCAACTCTTGTTCAACTGTTAGCAACCATTTTATGGGGATTATGTCTATCGTGGGTTTAATGCATCGAAATGATAGTACTGAGAAGTATGTCTGAACAACAGCTCTGATCCACTTCTCTCTATGACTTTGGGTTTCTGGATTGGGGCCAGGTGTATAGATTTATGAGATGTTATACGGTCACACTCCCTTTCGTGGGAAGAACAGGCAAACAACATTCACCAATGTGCATTTTGCAAGTCTTACATGCTATTCTCTCGTCGATTGAGACATACAAATCACATAGCCTTTGCCAATCCATTAAAATATAAATACAAGCAATACTATGTTTATCATTTAACAAATTTAATTTTTTAATGCATTGCATTTTCACAAGAACATTATTTTTTCATGCATAAGACCTATGACAACTTAGGTAAGACATGATCACATGCCATATTCAAACACAAAACTCAAAAAAATTCATAGTACCATAGCCTAGAGTCAGTTTCCACATGGACAAAACAAATAATTTGTTTTATTTTCAAAATTTAATTCGTTTTTACAAATTTGAAATTAATAATTTCTCATGAACTATGATATTGTCATACGAGGAGTGAAATTATTCAGATTATAGCCAATGATAATTAGGATGGTTTTTAACACCTCAACCTCATATTTTCCTGAAATTTCATTTCACTATTTTAAAGATTATTTAATGAGAAAACTGACCCTAGGGTAAAGGATGTAGTTTCAAGACATCATATCTTTACTGAATAATGGCAATAAGATTAGGCAAGATATATGATCACATTTTTGGCCACCTCGCACCATAAACCTAAAAGAAGGTCTTCTTGGTAGTGAAATGTGAGTGTCTTGGATGATAATAGGGTCATTGAAATTGATATATAGTTATAAGGCTTGGATTTGAGGTTTTTAAGGGTTTTAGTGTATGAATATTATACTGACTATATTTACGGAACTTTTAAAAACTTTGGTCTCCTAGTTTTGAAAACAATTCATTATCGATTTCACATGCCCACTAATATCGAGGTACTGGTGGCAAAGAGCACATTGTTTGATACTTGCCACAAAACACCAAACATGTACACTTTTACAGGCAGGTCTTCAAAACCAATTTTTTTGGTCTGCCCAATTTCAAGGGCAGATCATAAAATTGTTGTGAGTTAAAAGTTTTTTTGGGCAGCCCTATACTAACCTATACTCTAAACCCTAGACTTCAGCGGGCATAGAGGTGCGTGACATCATCCATGCTCACAGCAGGTGTCAGTCTGCTCATAGCGCAGCTGATCTCTACTGACCTCCTAACAACTAGGTAAGCTAAGGTAGCTCAGTGGCTACAAGTAATCAAATAGGTAGGTAGAGTACACTTTGTCTGCTACATTATTAGCTGGGGCTGTGTATGCTTTAGGTTGTGGCCAAGCTAAAGCTAACTACTACCTTCTCCAAAGACTTTAAGTATAGAACTCCAAGAATCTCCTGAGAGTCTGAACAAAACTCCAGTTGAATCTATTCATTCCAATCCTCTTAGTCCTTCAAGATAGTGTTTTTAAATCCACACTGAGAAATTGGGGGCAAAAAGCATCATCAGTCCCAGACTTTGAAAGGCATTATCATTCACAAACAGCCAGGAGTTTCGATTCCTCTTCCACAACCAATTTGGGTGTCCTATTCAGGCACTTTTTCAGCCTTTTTCCTATACGGGACAGGCAGCCATCTGCTGCTCTTTCCGTTGGTGGTCTGGATTCTAATGTGAATGCAGGGTAGAGAGCATGCTTTAACTGTGAGTTGGCCTCGATTCTAATATGAATGCAGGGTAGAGAGCATGCTTTAACTGTGAGTTGGCGGTGGGAAAACCCAATTGCACTTTGGAAGAGTCCTTGGAAAACCCCTTACCACCTACTAGAAAGCTGGCTCACCCTACTGGAAAGGTCCCTCTCCTACCAGGCTCACTACTAGGTTTGTTCCATTGTACATACCAAGTTCTTGAGGTTAAAACAGTGCAAGTATTAGTAGTGTATACAAATTGTTTCTGGTAGAGTACAGATAGTTAGTACTTAGAACACTGGAAGCATTGGTAGTTTTATACAAATTGTTCCTATTATGAGTATAGACTCAAAAAACCCAACTCTCTCTGCATGAATTGCAGTAGAACCTGTTTTGCTGTATTCTGGACATGAAAAGCTCCTAGTACCACTCATTCCAATTCTTTGAAATTGCAAAGCTTGGATTGAGTGACAAAAGAAGTAAAAGTAAACTGAAAGAAGGATGAAAACTGTGTATGTGCGGAGCAATCTGCATAGAAGAAACAAATAAGTAATCTGCCTCCGGAGCTCAAAAGCACTGACATCATCATCCTTACTGAATTTTCAGAGACTGCAATTTGAAATTAGAGCATGTGAATAATAGAATTCATTGCTACAAGATTGGACTGACAGTCATGGAACAGCAGACACATATCCACTTATTAAATGAAGAACTTAACAACCTAACATGGAGCTAATTAGTTATGAGGCCTAATCTGGGCAAATGCAGCTAAGCTTTGCTAAAAAATGCAGGGCATCCCCTCAATTTTATGACCTACGTGAGAAACATCCACCCAAAATAAGTGACTACCCAAGGGTGCTGGACACATAGGTAAAAAACCTATGGTACACTATCTACATAAATGTTGTTTGGATACCATTAACCTCTTTCAGGTGCTGGCAGTGGGAGGCTCTATGGCAGGTTCTGAGACAGGTGCTGAGGAAGGTTCTTCGGCTGGTGCAGTGGCAGCTTCTTCTGCAGGTGCAGAGGCAGCTTCTTTAGCAGGTGCAGAGGCAGCTTCTTTAGCAGGTGCAGAGGCAGCTTCTTCAGCAGGTGCAGACGCAGATACTCCAGCACCAGCTTCTTCAGAAGGCACAGAGGTGGGTTTTTCAATAGGTGCAGAGACAGCTTCTTGAGCAGGTGCTGGTGTGGCTTCTGCTTCAGGTGCTGAGGCAGGTGCTGATGCTTTAGGCTTCTTGTTCATTATCCTCTTCACCAGTTTTTGGAAAATTGCTAAATGTGATTTCAGTGCTGACTTGGTGGGAGCTGGAGGATTTGCTGGTACCTTTACAGGCTCTTCAGTTTTCTCCACAGGTGTCACCTCCACAGGGGCTGCATCAGAGCTGACTGGTTCTGTGACGGGTGGCTTAGAAGGAGCTTCTTCAGTACTGACTGTTTCTGTGGCGGGTGGTTCAATAGGAGCCTCGTCAGTGCTTCTTGGCTCTGTGGTGGGTGGTTCAATAGGACCCTCTTCAGTGCTTATTGGCTCTGTAGTGGGTGGTTCAACAGTAACTTCTTCAGTGCTGACCAGTTCTGTGCTGGGTTCCTAAGGACATGAGGTCAAGCAGAATGTATCAGCACGAACCACTATCACAGTATGCACATAAACCAAATGAATTATATGAACATCAGGTGGCCTTCATGAGATGCCAAATTCCAGCAAAGAACTGAACTTTTGAAAGGAGTTGCAAGACAACACATTGGAACCTCACAGACAAAAGAATGACAAAAGCAAGGGAGTATGGAAACATAGAAGTGCAATCATGATACACATACCAGGCTGCCAACATAAACTACGTGACAATGGAAATTGAAGGTTATGTACTTGAGACAATTGCTAATTTTGGCATACCTCAGCTGGGGCAGCAGAAGTTTCCACACTTTCTGGTGCTTTTGGAGCTTCCTCAACTGGTGCTGCTGCAGGCGCACTAGATTTTGGTTCATGACTCTTCAAGGCTGCCTTCCTGAACTTGGAGAAGATACTGAATTTGGTTTCTTTCTGCTCCGGTTTTGCCTCTGGTACAGACACTGGATCCACGTTGGTCAACTGGGGTTCCTCCTTAACTGGAGCTTCCTTTCCCTTTGCTTTGTTTTCAGAATGCAAAAATTTCACCTTCAGCTTCTGGAAAAGTGTAGGACTGGAAGGACCAGACGTCTCTGCAGGCTTGGTCTCAGGCTCTGGTGCAGTGTCAGTAGCTGGAGCTGCTGTTGAATTCAGCAAATGAGTTGGTAGAATCAGTACTGGAACAACAACCACAACAGCAGCAGTAGACAAACTCCCAGAGAGTACTGCAAATAGCAGCATGGTCTCCTGGCAGTCTCCATATGAACAGTAACACAAAGTTGTATGGCCAGGACCTAAGCCATCCTCCCTAGTGTTAACTATTAGCTACAATGGCATAAGGCCAGCTGAGGAAATTTATCATGACAGGAAAACTCCGACAATAGAAAAACAAATACACAAGATGCTAGATCTCCCTTCATGAAGTGCAGACAACCTCTCTGTTGTAAGAAATCTCTCAAAGAATGATAGTAAGGGCAACAAGAGCAGGACAAAGGAAAAGGAATGACAATAATACTACAATTGACTGAGGTTCGATCTAATGTCTGACCAAAGAAGAAGGCATCATGCAGCTGAGATTGATAACTCATGAAAGACCCACTGGTGGAATTGTCAATAAAGAGAAAAAAAACAACATGGATGGCAGAAACAGGGACACATATCAAGAGTCTAAAGTATTTTGATCCTCTTCAACATCTCTGATACTACTGACCTGCAGTTGTTTCTTCCTTACTCTCGGAGACAACATCCTTGGTCTCCTCAGTGGGAGGTGGTGTAGTTTCCTCCTTGGTCTCTTCAGTGGGAGGTGATGTAGTTTCCTCCTTTGTCTCCTCTGTGGGAGAAGGGGTAGTTTCCTCAGCTGATGCCGCTGTAGGCTCAACTGATATAGTTTCCTTGTCCTCAGGGGTCGTCATCTCCCCTGCAAAAAAAGGGTGAAGGAAGGCATCACCACTAGGACACGGATCTCTCTGGCTATCTCTGGCAATGCTGAAAACGCTGAGATCCGTGTGCTAAGGTTTACAGATAGTACCTATATGAATCTTTAGATTTCCCACGGAATTTCAGATCTCTACTGGAAGTCTAATTGCATGCAAAGAAAAAGAACGCAAGAGGGGGATGTTACTACTACCATGTCAAAATTGCGCTCAAAACGCGGAAAAAAAGAGAGTTCTCAACATCCTAGAGGTTCCCGCTCGTACAACAATACGAACTTCAGAGACGAGATTTACTTAAGACTCCGTTTGCTTTCAACAACATACGTTGAGAAGGAAGGTATTGTACGAAGAAAGGTATTGCACACAGCAAAGAAGCAAAGCTACAAACTTACCTGCAGTATCTTCTACGACCGTGGACTCCGCAGCGGCAGCAGGGGCTTCAGCTACCTTGTCTTCGGCGGGAGCAGGCTCTGTCATCTCCTAGAGAGGAGATTATCTTCGAGTCGCACACAGCGCTCACCAGGGATTCTCACAACGCACGCCGCCCGCGGTCCCTAGCCCCGCTCAACGGCAGTAATGATAAGTACACGATTCGGCAATAGGGAGGAGAAAAGAAATCCTGGAACTGCGCTTCCGCACTACAGATCCAACACCAAAGCTGTAACAGCCAACAAAGATTCGCCACCGGCCCGCACCTCGCAAGCTCGGAATGGAAGAAAAACCAGTTTTCACTGATCACAAAGTCTCACACGTACACAACCAAATTAGACGCAGACAGAGAGACAGAGACAACGAAGAAAAAATTTCAAACAAAAACGAAACCCCTGTGTACTGGAAAAACGCCAGATACGTAGCAAACCTCTAAACTCTCTGCACCTCCTTGCAACAAACAAGACCAGTACTACAACCCCCACAACAACAACATAAACAACAACAGTAACGATGCTGATGATGAGTCCACAAAACGGAATAGTAATGCAGAAAACCAAAACTTGTCAGAGTAGGGAGCAAAGCATATACGAAGCAAAAAAAAAACTAACACAAAAACCAGGAAAATGAAAAAAACAGAAAAAACAGAAAACAGAGAGTGAAAAAAGAACAAGACAAATGTTGTAACAACAAACAGCTACCAGCAGCAACCACCTCCTCGACAACTGGTACTACTACAACTATGTACAACAGGCGGAGTCAGAAGAGAAGAGACACACGCACACAAGAGAAAGACGCACAGAGACACAGACAGAGAACAGAACAGAACAGAGTGAAGCCGGAAATATTAGCGTGAAGAAGAAGAAGAAGAAGAAGAAAAAGGGGGCGATAATCTACGAAAATTGAAGAAAACAAAATCTCCAGAATTGGCGAAATTGAAGGAATTCTAGGGAAATCTCCAGAATTGGGCGAGAAATTCAATGGATTCCCCAGAAATAGGGTGGTTGTTGGTAGTGAAAATTGGGGAAAGCAAGCACGAGGGAGGGGGGGTGTGGGCATACAGAGAAGCATGGCAGTTGTGTTAGCTGTGCCAGCAAAGAATGAGAATGGGAATTTGGGGCTCTGTCTTATTATGGCAACTGACATGGCCCAAATTTGATCAATGGCCAAATTTGGATCAATTTTCTATATTTTTGGCCAATTAACACCTGATTATTAACTAACTACTCTGCAACAAAATAGGATGGCATGGCCTGGCCTGGCCTCACTAAGGTGGCGCACCTTATCTCCTCCTCTCGTTTAGGCCCTCTTATTTTGGGAATGTCCCCACCCTGGAGCCTTTCCCTTGCACATAAAGACTTGCTCTAATTCTTTCAATTGTAATTACAAGGGCATGTTACCCAGTATATTTGTTTCCTTCTTTGTTTGGGGGCTGGTTCAAAAAACATAATGGCTTTCTTTGTTTCAGCGATGAAGGCATTCTTGAAATGCCCCGACTTTTTAATAAGATACCCAAGGTTGTGTATCATGAACTAAAAAATAAATAAATATGGTTTTTATGCTTTATAAGGCCTCGAACACAGGCTTGAGCTCGTCTTCGCATTGCATGGGCTTTTATTTCAATAAAGTCCACAGCCTTGCGCCTTACCCTACACCAAATGCACCCTGGACGGCTGCCTTCCATAACAGAAATGATTTTGAAGGCCCATTCTACTATCAACAGATGAACCCTAGAGGGCTACCTCCCCTTGTGTACAGGACTTTAAAGGGTAGATGTGTACCATGGAAAGGTTAAGTCCTACCCATTACGTTGGGTAGGGTGCCATGCCAGGCGAGCCCCTTTGGGCAAGCACCCAGGAACAAAATATAATAATCTGCCACCTCAGACATTGATGTAGATCACTAGGCATAGGAGGGGGAAAGTTGGGACACCTTCTCTTATGAGTGGGATGGATCTTTACACCTTACAGAAGGTGCATTCACACTTGATGTTAGGGACTCTAGTGTTGAGTCCCTTATCACCATACTAGTCATTTAAGACTTAAACTTACTTATCATGGAGATTTTATGTTAAATTAGCATTCACTTAGCATTAAGCTATCACCAATTTGACATTGGGTGCCACCTAGGATGCCACCTAGATTTACATTTAACGTTGATTTAACATCAAGTGTGAATGCACCAGAAGTAATCATAATTTCCCTGCCATTCTTAAGGAGTGGGGTAAGATCCCTCCTCTTCTCGCAGAGGAATATTCTTATATGATGGGGCGGGCACTCATTTTAGGAATCCTGGGCTCTGAGGGCATTACCCTACACTTAAAGCACTTGGAAAATGTTCCAAAGTGTGTTACAAAATAATGGAAAGAAGTCTAGAGGCATTTTTCAAAAGAACCACTTGAGTGGGCATTTCATTTTTATTTTTTTTAATTTTAATGCACCACCTTTTGAAGAAGGACAGAGTCTGCTTATGATATGCCCTCATGAAATTTCTGCCCGTGCTTTAGTAATGCACAAAGAGCTTGGCATTCTTGAAGCGAGGAGCAAAGGGTTTTCATTGTGTAGCCATATATACAGAAGGATGATTAAAATTTTATACTTTATTTCTAGCTTATAGCCAGATTTGGCTAAATCTCCCTTGCGATGGTCAACACTTTTTTCTACGTCTTCCAATGAATGATTGCCACTTTAGCTACAAACAGAAATTCGTTATAAAAAAAACACTGATCCTGGCTGAACCTGCCCTTATCCTACACAAAAAAAAATTGTTGGAAAATGTTTTCATGATAGATCTTTTAGTCTCCCATTAGATTCTAGCTACATAACTTTAGAAAATTTTGGACTTTTGGAGGATAGTTTTCATCACATCATTGCAGGGTATGCTTATGTATATATGTTTGTGTATAATTTTACATATTATTTATTTTATATATATATTATTTATATATAATAATATCAATTTCATCCATTTGGAAGGCTTGTCACAACACTGATATTTTCCAAAAATAATTTTACGAGCACGCCAATTTTGTGTCTGTTATGTCAGGCAATCAGGCATTAGAGTTCTCCCAAAATTTGCCAATAGTTTTTGCTCATGACACCTTTGTACTGATTGATTGATTACTACTCAATTATAATCCTTGCACCGAAATTGCAGGTGTTCAGAATCTCCAGAAGCTCTTGTCAAGGCTGTTGGAAACACATGAAGACACAATGAGAGGATTTCAACAACATTGCAACACAGCTTTGAAACACAATGAAGAGCATTCCAACCACATTTCAACTGGGCCATACACAAACTTTCCCCCTTTGTGGCTCTGTCTTGTCTCTGTTGGTAAAAAGGGGTATCTGCATTTGTCTAAAGGAACTTCCAGCAGATGCCCAGGTGGAGTCCCCATTCTAGGATGGAATATGCTGGAAAGTCATTAAGGCAAAATGCCATTCCATCTGTAAATATGGCAAGAAAGAGGTACTTGCCACCACTATTCTTCAATACCAAATTCAACATTCCAGACATCTTCAAGTCGATAGCTGATTGTCAATTACACTAAAAAAATTAACTTGCTAGAATGTCGTGACAAGAAGCAAACCTTACAAGAAGATGCATCCCATCCAAATGGATACAAATGTAGCACATATGGACTCTACTATGATTTGTGTCTCTTAAAGTCTCCCACATAATAACCCAAATTTTATTTTATTTCATCTCCCAAGAACCAACTTCTCAATGTTGTGAGAAGGGGCTAGGTTTACATAAAGATGACATCCATACCTGGCGACTTAGCCCATGATCCCCATATCATGTTTCAGCATCACCACAACCCTCCACATGCCAAATGGGAACTTCAATGGTTTATGTATAGGGGAAGGCACAGCTATCAATGCAAGTTTAGGGTAGGGTCAAGTTATCCAACCCATAATAATATACCATATTTTAAGGTTAAATCCAAGTACATAAGAAGCAGTGTTTACTTTTCGGGCGAAATTTCACTATTTTTTGACAAAGAAATTGGGAAAAAAAAAATTTCTAGTCCAAATTGGAATAATTTTTCTATTTACCAAAAATTTCCCAAATTTTAATATGAAAAAAAAAAACGCTGTTAAGAGGGCATTACACTATTTCAAAAAGCTTGCCATCATTTTCTATTTTTTTCCTATGATTCCCACTGGGTATTTTGCAGGTACTCGTTGGGTATTACAGGAATTGTTTTTTTTTTAAAAATAATGGTGGTATTTGCCAATGTTGGGCCATTACCAAGTTTGGTCAGTTAGAATCATTTGGCTGATTTTGGTTAGTAAAAATCGAACCAAAACTGGGTCCGATATCTGAAACGGGGTTTAAAACAAGGTTCGCAGCTGCAACCCGAACCAAACTTAGTCTTGATTCTAGAACCGAAACTAAAAGTCGAAACTCTTGAAAATATTTTATTTGAGGAACAAAAGTGTCTGATTACCAATTTTTTCTACATCTTCCTATGTATGATCACCACTTGGGCTACAATTTTTAATTCCTAAAAGGGTAACACTGATTACATCCAGTGAACCCAATGTATTTCAGAGTGTTCAAAATGAAAAAACTAGTGAAGGTTATTTTGGGGGAATTGAAAAGGGGGGGGGGGGGGGGGGGGGGAGGGGGAGAGGGGAAGGACACAAATAGGTACCAAAATCAGATCTTATATATAAATTCACTTAGTGTGTGTGTGCGTTTGTCCGACGTGACAATTTCATGTTTTAATTGATCGACAGAACCGGCCTGAACAGTCGAACGAATGCACGCAATAAAGGAATTCTATGGCAAAATTAGCCTCTGCCATAGAATTAATAGACTTCACTGACATCAAATTATGTCTATTGCTAATTAATTAGTTACACATTTTTGAATGACTGTTTTTTCTTTCTTTATTATTTTACTGACTTAGTTTGACCTCTTGGGAATCCGATCTACCATATTTACTTTTGTTGGGTGTTTTTGAAATTATTTTGAATCCAGCCACCTTCTTAATTACCTCTCGCAGGAAAAATTACCGGCAGAACCGGCAGGGCAGGGGGCAAGGCGGGCAGAGCAGAGGCAGGGCAGGGGCAGGTCAGGGCGGGCAGGGCAAGGGCCAAATAAAGAGTAAAAGATAACAAAAAATAAAACTTATAGAACTTCACAATGGCCGAAGGTCGCGGGGGACTTCACAGTGGCCTTCAGCCAGGGGCAACCCACTAGTATAAATAATGAAAACAAACATTTCTTCTTCTTCTTCTGTTTTGTTCCTACCTTAGTCTATTAAAAAGTAAAATTTGTTCTTGGAAAAACGATACGAAAGTGGTGGCAATCATTCTAAACTGGGTACGAATTGCAGGACAAGAAAACAAAGATTCCTGGGACCACACTGACTCCCTCCCTCACTGACTCACTGCAGCTGGCACAAACAGCAGGTGGAATATTTATTTAGTTCAAAACTGGGCTGCCCGCTGATTCCTTACCTATAGGTAGGTACCTAATCAGCGGAACTTCCCGTACATACGCCGTAGTGGCGGGGGTAATCCGCCCAACATGGGTCTGCTACATGGAGCCCCCGAAAATCTGGATTCCTCAGGGCACCCCCCGGCAGGATTTGCCCCTCTGGACCCACTATTTTGCCCTTTTTCTGAAATTCCTTTCTTTGGGACCCCTATTCCCCCACTCTGTAAAGCACTTTTGGACGCTTTTTTTTCTTTTTTGGTTTTTTTTTTTTTTTTTTTTTGGGCTCCCTGCTGTTGTTAGAGGAGGACACTGGACACCTTCTATCCATCAATAGTACCTCCCCTACATACTACCCGACACCTAATTCTTTTCTTGCCTTTTGTGAAGGCAGGCACGCAGATAGTGCGGGAACAGTATGAAGGATGGATGTTTTAATTGGTCAGGAAACTGTTTTCTGTTGGGTTCCAGTTGCCTAGCTAACCATGGTGATTACCTCAGTTGCTTTTATTTACTACCTACCTACTAACAACCCATTTGTGTGTTGTTAGTACATAGGTAGTAAAAACAGCTCTTACCTAAGTATAAACCATCTACATACCTAGTTAGTTACATACTTTTCTACCTATCTACCTATATATGAGACTTATTTCATACCAAATTGGTTACCAAGGTGAAATCAAATATTAACTCAGTTAAGGTTCATCCACAACTGAGTAATACAGGGTATCCAGTGGATGGTGCACTGATGGGGTGCTGGTTCACCGTGGCTGATAAATTGAGGGTGTTGATGAGGGTCCTCACCACCATAAGATTCCATGTACCATAGTCTTTTAGTTTGGTTGACAGCATGAAAACCATGAGGCCATATTTTGTTTTTTAGGGTTGTCATATGTGTTGTAACATTTGAAGTCAGAATAATGTGTCTCAGATTAATTAGTTCATAGGTGCACCCACAGTTTCGTTTTATTTTTTTCTTGTGTGTGTGTGTGCGAGAGAGAGAGAGAGAGAGAGAGAGAGAGAGAGCACATTGATTTGTCCCTCACCATTTATTTTTTGGAGCTGTGGACATAGTCTCCACAAGAAGCACCCCTTTGGCCCCTTGCTCCCCAAATTAGAAGCCCACTGGCTTCTCTTTGGCTGCCATGACCCCTCGCTCTCCCCAACTCTCCATCTGGCCTTTACAAGTTGAAGTTTGCCCAAACAATATGGGGGGAAATATGGGTTCTTGGGGAAGACAAGGATTCAAAGAGTAAGGGAAAAAGGGTTGTTCACCTACCATTTAACTTCATTGAGGAAGCATTGAGGTGATTGCCTTCATCGATCACTACAACTCAGCTCACTAATATAGCATTCACCTCACCAAGGCAGCACGGAAGTGGTTGCCTTCACTTTAGTGACGTGACTGCTTGCTTCACCTTCTCCCACGGGAAAGAACCAAAAAGTCCTCACACCTCAACCCTCCTTTCCCCCAAAAGAAAAAATGCAAGCTCAACAATCTCATTGACTCTTAGAATTTTCTATTCTTCACACTATTTGTGGCCATTCTCTACATGATTCCATGGTAAGGGTTGGGAGTATGGGCATATATTAATGCTGAGTACAAAAAAGTTAAATTGTGAAGGGAGTCTCTCACTTATTTCCTTCCTAGGGAGACTCAACATATAGGTAATTGTAGGTAAACCTCCAAGGTGAGGGCTTTCCCAAAATAAAGGGTCTAGGACAAGGTGGTAGCAAAGTTTGACTCGTCAATTTTAAAATGTAAACCTTTGGTGAACTAATATCTATGTTGGTACCATGGTGAAAATCAATGTCAGGATTGAAGCAAGTCTAGGTTCAAGTTTTAAGGTCTTCAAACCGAAAAAAACAAAGTTTTGTTGGAATCACCATTGGAATTTAAATAAGCAACAGGCCTTTTTCAAATTTGAATTAGAACTTGAATTGAAGGTGTTGTTCCATTTTGGATAAGGTTTAAGTTTAATGGGTACATAAGTACAACTTTTTTTTTAATATAATATTGACCCTACATTTTAGACAGGTTATTATATTGGATAAATAGTAGATAATTGATTGCATAATCCTTATCTTGAATTATGTGCATTGCTTGAACAAACTAATATTAATGGTATAGCCACTCAAAGAAACATTTGGGTTGGGTATGGAAATTTGTGATGTCATGCGCAAAAATGCAATACCAAATGATTTTGAAATTAAAACTCTAGACAAAATATTACAAAGCAAAACAAAGTAGATCAAAAATTCAAAATCCAAAACTTCCAAATAGGAATTTGTTGTTACCAAACTCAATAATTGGCTTCTATCAAAATATTTCAATAGGCAATGAAAAATCTTCACAATTTATATTAATTAATTTTTTTGGGGTTCAAATTATTATTGTAAAACTTCATAACCAACGACCTATGGTATTCAACTCAACAAATCTAGTCACAAACTTTTAAAAAATCAATAAAAAAAATTTGCAAAAATAAAATTGATTTGCAAGATGATAATAAAAAATTATATTACAATTACTTTTGTAAGACCATCTAAAATGTTTAGTTAGCTTGAAATGTTTTAAGATGTTTTGAAATGTTTTTTCTTGAATTGGATCTCCAACATTATACAAATATGGTATTATATGACCTTTAGTTTGTTCAACACCAATTTTGGGTACAATCTTGTATTATAGTCGTGTTTTTTTTCTCATGTTTTCATAATAAAGTTTTGTTTGAACTTACATCTTACACACTTCATGTGTGTGTCCATGAATTTTGTGTTTCATTTTTTAACTTAAAACTAGGTTTACCTTTTCATCATGTTTTGTTCATGTCCTTTGAAAATCCTGGTGTCTTGATTATTTTCATGTTGAGGAAAATTTGAACAAACTTTCATCAAACCTATTTATATCGATGTTGTTGTTTGTATTGTCATGCTTGTTTGAAAATTATGTATGTGTTAACAAAAGAAGTAATTGCGTCAATGCAAAACATTTTTGTTGCCCTTAAAATTACGCAACAAACAAATCAAGCACTTCATAAGTCGATTGCTCATCTTCAAAATAATTGAGTTTTAACATCCTTGGGGCATGTTTTTACAATGTAACCCCAAGCAAAGGAACCGCAAACCAACCTACTTGACAAGTTCAATGGGACATGTTCAAAGTTTTAAAATTTTGTCAACCAAATGCATTTAATCATTCATTTTCATCCTCATTGTTATCCAAATGGCCCAACCCAAGTTGGACTCCTTCACATTTTGTTACCAGGCACGGCCCTTATTTGATTCACACCTTTGTTAAAACATTGATATTTGTTTTTTGACTGACTTTGAAACCTTTTTTGATGAATTCAATGTCATCTTTGGAGAGACAAACACAAAAACACACATCAAGCAAATTGAGGTCCCTTTGCCAGGAAACACTTAAATGTGGTGTACGCATCCAAATTCAAATGGTTGGCTTGTGACATCTCATGGATGAAGCAATATTCATGAACCAATTATTTAGGTTATGTAATGACATGAAGGACTTGCATTAAATCCTACTACCTTGAATCAAATTATTGCGCAAATGGTCCAATGTGAACATAACTTGGAAAAGTATTTGGAGTTGCCCCCCATACATAAGAACTTTGCATCCCCCATGTCAACTCAACCACTGGCACCTTCACCAAAAGATGATCCCATGCAAATTGATGAAACATAATTGAAGCCCCACACAAAACATGATAAACTATAATGGCATATAAACAATCTATGTTTGATTGTGGAAAATGAGGTCATGTTGCTTGTGAATGTCTAGAAAAATGTGGCCAACATGTCACACATGCCATTTCTATTACCAAATCATAGTTTGAGAATTTGAAAAACAAATACATCCAATTTTAATAAGGACCATGAAACTAAACTTTGACGCATCTTGTGATGAAAATGTTCCCCACTTATTTTCATAACCAACACCATTTTTTTAATACCAATAATTGTCAAATGCAACAAATTCATGGCAATCAAGACCCAAAACTATTTTATTCGTGTGCATTTGCATGTTGCATCAACAATGAATTAACATGACAACATAAGTTGGCTTTTGGTGAAAAAGCACACACCAATACCAATTGAAATTATTAATGGATGAAGTTTCTCCTTAAAACTTGCCACACATGAAACTAAGGCATTGCAAGCATTAGTAGAAATCAGCCAAAATGTAACCACTCCATTTGTACAAATTGTGATTAATCATCCATGGTAAATATTACAGTAATTTTAGAGTATTAATGAAAATTAATGTTATATTTAACAAATTATTGTATTTATAGTTAATAATTACCAAGAAAAATTTTTATTTCACCGATAATTATTTTTACAACAATAACTGTAATTATATAGTAAGTAATGTAATTAGTTGAATAATAATTTTAAAAAATTTGTGTAAAATTTTACTTTATAATCTATATATGAAGGCTTTTGGTGAAGCAACCCCTGATTCCGCCCCAGTGTATTTTTGGGGATGTAAATGAAGCAACCCTTGACTCCACCCACCCAAACCGTCATCTATCCAGCCGGACGGACGTTTCATCCATCCCGGCCACAAGCAAACCATCGAACCTGACTCCACCTCCAATTTTCACGGAATCCAAAGGCGCAGAACCTCCCACGGGGGAAGAAGAAGAAGTCCTCCTCCTGTCCCTGGCAGCAAAAGGAAAAAAAAAACTGCCCGTTCCCTGTGTAACTTCCTCCTCCTGTCCCTGGCAGCAAAAGGAAAATTCGAAACAGGGCAAGGCAGGGGCAAAGGCAGGGCAGGGGCGGGGCGGGGCAGGGGCAGGGCAGGGCAGGGCAGGGGCAGGGCAGGGTAGGGCACGACGGGGTAGGGCAAGGCAGTAAAAACTAAAGAGTAAAAACTAAGAAAAAATAAAAAATAGTGGCCAAAGGTTACAAGCACTCACGGGGGACTTCATAGTGGCCTTCGGCCACAAGCACCCACTAGTAACCATTGTTAATTCATTACTTATAATTTTAACATAAAAATTTAAAATTGTTAACATTTAAATTATAATCATTAAATTAATTTACATTAATTATATTAAATATACTTCGATCAGATTCTAAAAAATAATAAATATTTTATTTATTTATGAATTATGTATTAATAATTTGTGAATAATTAGATAGCTAATTTGTAAAATATTAAGAAGTTAATTATTGCTTATTTAAGTGATTGATAATGAATATTGAATATTTGTAATGTATAATTTATATTTTAAATATATGTATATTTAATCATTATTATTTAAATGATTTTTTAATTATCTAGTAATTGAATTGTTACAAAATTTAAAAACTGAAAAAGTAAAACATGAGAAAGTTTTGGAATTACAACTTAGTTTGTCAAGAACTTTCAACTTCAAAACTTATCCCACATTGTTTGTTCTTCATTCCTATTTTGAATAATATATTAACAATGGTGTGTGGTCACAAATTTCACATTAAGAAATTTGTGCACATGGGATGAGCTAATCAAAAAGCTCAACCCACAACAAATATATATATATATATATGCACATATTTAAAGTACTTACTTTCCCAACCTACTTATTTACCTAGTTAGGTAAGTACCTAATTTGACCTACCCACTTAGGGCGACCTATGTACCTACCTACCTAAATACCTACCTATATGAGTAGGTATTTAACCTAGCAAAGTAGAACCTACCTTTTTTTTTAAAAACCTAACTAGGTAGGTTGGTGTTAACCTAGGTTTATAGGCACCTATGTATGTACCTACTTAAGTACCTACCAACCTGATATTAATATTTTTATTAAATTATTTTTAATGTCACATGGCATACTTACATTGGGCCACGTGTCATAATATAAAATCACCAAGTATTTGAATTGAACGTCCTAGATTGATTCAAAATAATAATAATAATATTTTAAATAATCAAATATTAAAACACGTGGCAACACATCACTTGCCCTCAATTGTAACCAAAATAGTTGCATCTTAGTCGCATGCGACAATACGTATACAATGAAGTCAAAAGATGAAATGTATTTGTTGACTTTTTTTTCATGCAATACCCTTTGTCATTTGCGACTAATTTATCACATGCGACTTGTCTTAGGCGACTAAAGGGATTTTAGTTGCAAAATGTCTTTTGTAACTAAAATTTAGTCGCAAAAACTAGTCAAAAATACATGTTTTTCTTCTAGTGAAGTTACTATTGGACCACCCATTAACAAAATGGTTTTCAATGTCATTTCATCTTCAAAAAATGTGGTAAAGGACTCTTGAAGCTCTAAAATTTTCAAACAATCACAACAACACATCTTGGGTTTTGTGATTAGGCTTTATAACTACATCCTAATCAAAAAGGACATATGCAACTAGTTAATCATAAGTTACTAAACCCATGTCGTTTCACCCATTTAGTCGCAAAGGACATTTAATCACAAAACCCAATCATTTTATCAACCACGATTTTTTTTTGGGGTTTAATATTGAAATTTTATGTCATCGATGACCTTGGTATGATGTGTAAAATGCATGTCATCTCAACTTAATCATTTTATTTAATTAAGTGTTACAAAAAATGCCTTGATGGATGGATGACATGTGTCAAAAATCTATAAACACATTATGAGTCACTGCACATGACCAAAAGTCAACCTAGCTTACCCTAATTAGGTTAAGCAACCTAGCTTAATTTGCCTAGCCAAAAGTCAACCTAGCTAAATTAATTACCTATGTTAAACAACTTAGGTTACCTAACTTAAATTAGGTGGTTTAAATTAAAAACAAATGTCAAACTCCTAGCCCAAGAAATCTAGACTAGGCTATGTAACCTAAACCAAGTGGCCTAAGTATCATAAGTTACAAAAGTGAGAACTTGAACCCTTCATTTTCACTTTGGGGTTCAATACCTCATCCATTGCACTACCACATTGTTTTATATTAATTAGATTTAACACAAAATTATAAAGCTCAAAAATTTTAGCCTTGAATTAACCTTGGCCACCTTAGGTTGACTTAATTCAACCTTCCCACTACCTACCAACCTAACCTAGACCTCCCTAGGTTGATTTGAGATGAACTAATTTGCCAACCTGTAATATTTACTAACCTAACCTAAGTTATCCTAAACATTCTTAAGCAAAATAAAACCCTATGATAATTATGTCACATTTAATTGCATTATAGTCAAATTTAGCCACATCCAGTTACATCATAGTCACATCTTATTGCATAAACTCTAGGTGGTTACAAACTTGATAAAATATCTTATAATGAGGTTACCTACATTGATTTGGCAAAAATCTAAAGCTAGGAACCTAAGCAAACCTACCTAAATTAACCTGTTAGTAGGGTAACATATTTTAGGTATATTTAAACATACTAAATGAAGTAAATTTATTATTTCTAACTAAGTAACTTACAAGGTAGCCTATATTACCAAAAAAAAATTTACTTAGTAGCCTACACACATATTAATCTAATAGATATGTTAACCTAAGCTAGTGTGTTAAATAGTTAAAAAGTCAAGGAATTATGTGTCACCTTTTTCAAAATGACTATTAATATTGTAGTCATAATTACAATTAACAATATACTTTTTAGTACACATACACATGCATGTGAATTCATGATTTCAAGAACCTCATGGCACACAAAAAAAATGGCACACCATGACAAATATTGTGATGTCATGGCCTCCCTATATCATGGACCCTAGTTTGCATCCAAATTTTGGATGAGGTTTTTTTAATTTCTAGGCATAAAACTGAAGTTATCATTAGTTTCCCACCCTAGATAAATGGGCAAACAAAATTGGTTAGTCAAATCTTAAAACAATATTTACATTACATAACCAATTATCATCAAAACAATTGGTCAAACACTTTGTGCATGTGGAGTCTCTTTACAACAACATGATGCATTTGTTAACACATCAAACATATTTTTTTACAGATCATGGTTTGCACACTATGTTTGATATCTAAGGTGTGAACAAAATTATGAATCATATAATAAAATATTAGGTATTGTGGTTGGTGGACATTAAAACACAACTTGTATCCAACCTTGAAAAGGCACAACTTGGCAATATAAGGAAAATGTTTATGAACATTGGAAGGAACAAGCAAACTTCAAAGTTGGAAACCAAGTTTGGTTTCAATGATAGAATATCAAAATGACAACATTTCAAAAACTTGAACTATTAAAAATTTGGTCCATTCTCCATTATGAAAAAATCAATGATGTGGTCCTTTAGCTCAAGATTTTAAATTCCATGTAAATTCATCTTCTATTTCATGTTTCATTATGGAGCCCTACTAACCATCCATTCGTTAACAAGTTGAAATCTCTAGATTATTTAGTTCCATAGGCCTCCTAGTGACTTCTAGTTATTAGTGGTAGACTTATTGTCCCTTACACAAGGGGTGAAGCTAATGGGATTAGGTGATTTGGGTTAGTGAATGGTTGGGGTAATCCACCCAATCATCTAAGAGATTTCTAAAAAAGGATTAGGATAAATATCCTATTTTCTAGGGGTCAATGTGAGCCTTATGTGTGATATGTGGGGAAGGGGGATAGAGGAAATGAGGGAGGATGAGGCGGTGCATTAGATATTTGTGTGGGATATGGAAAACTCTACTTGGAGAGTGATGGGAGGAATGAAGAAAGATGTACGTACTTGGTATGTGATTTTTAATGGAAGATGGTTGAAGCATTCAAGTCTCTTGGGTTGCCTTGTTATTCTATTAAACTAGTTTGTACCCGTTGTGTTCGCTACCGGGATAGGCATTGATGTGAAGGATAATGTAATCATTTTATTACACCAAATATATATCCATTACATATACATGCATACACTACAATCTACCAAATACTTCCTTGTAAACTACATTGCGAGTACAGCCTTCCAAATGTTCGTGTCTAGCTACGGTTAAGATCTTGAGACTGTCTTTGGAAGTAACCCTCATTTTTTTCATTTTTTTCCCTCATAATACTTGTAAACATGGTGAGAAAAATTAATAACTAAAAAATCAATGCGAGTCTTTCCACTAAGTAAAGCCCTTGCCTAAAGGCTTTACCCTGCACATTACTCCCCCAACCAAGAGTTTTTTTATGAAGAGTTTTTTTATTTGATACAATTCAATAAGAAACTCATTTTCTCTTTCAATTGTGAAAAACTTGTGTGTTCACAAATTCAACTTATTAGTATTTTTCAAAACATATTCAAAATCAAAGCAAGAGAATTATACTGATAATTATAATAACAATAGAAAAAAATTTATGATAATCCAAAAAATCCCATTAATTGTGTTGTCACCCTCACAAAAAGAAAAAGTTCCCCTATTTTCATGTACCTCGGTGGTGGCGTGTTCAAATCACGTAGACCGTAACAGTCGTAAAGAGCAGCTGCTGCTGCAAAGCAACATGCGCACAGGACGCAGTTGCAAAGAAAGAGTTGCGGGCTGCTGCACCTGGCTACTGGAGAAAGGACCTGCTGCTACTGCTAATCTAGTTTTGTTATTGTTGTTGTATGGGGACCGCCTGCTATGGGCAGGAGACTGAAAGGAATGGATGTTCTTTTGTGTTTGAAAATTTGATTTTATTAATATAGCAAGGTTTGTGCATTCAGAAGTTCCAGTTGCATAATTTCCTGCGTCTGTGACTCTTTGTGTGTATGCAGATGTGTGACTACATGTTACATGTTCGCTTGTGTTTTGTTTCACCCTGGCTGGCTGTCTGGCTGGTTGTGATTTTCACAATCTTATTTCTTGTTCAATGCCAAAGAGAAAGAGAGAAAGAAGGAGAGAAGGAAACTCCATATTCAATACACATTTTCTTGTTTAGTGCAAGAGAAAAAGAGAGGAAGGAAACTCACCTTTGCCAAAGTAAGAGGAATTTCCTCTTCGTTTCTTCAGCAATTCTGGTAGCAATTGAAAATGCAATCATTCTTTCTGGAGAGTTAGCCAGGAGAAAGGACCTGCTGCTACTGCTGCTCCAGTTTTGTAAATTTGATGTGTTGTATTTTCAAGTTTGTGTCCTTTCAATGTTTGTGGTTGTGATAATAATGTCACAAATGTTTATGAATGTGCCAATAGTGGTCCAATTATTACCTTTCAAATTCAGAAGTTCCAGTTGCATAATTTGCATAGTTTGGTCTGGTTTTTTGTGCAGCCACCATCCCATTGCTCATGCTACAAAGTTGGAGAGGGAACCATTTCTGCAAACAAAGCAAATTGAAGGGTTCAATCTGCCGAAGGAGGGAGACATTTCTCCATTGCAGAAGGCAACGGATGCTTCAAGATCCAAAATCCAAATCCAAAGGTTCAACATTAATCCTCAACACACTGTCTACTGAATGTTAAGTATTCTCATCTGTCTACAGAATCCAGATCCATAAAATTGAAGAACTTCAACAGGAAAAGCAAAACAGAAATCCACAGAAAGAAATGTAACATGCAAATATACATCAGAACTTTGATCTTGCACAAAAAAAGAAAATTACAACGTGCTTACATATCATAATTCTGATCAAGCAACCAAAGAAAGAAATCACAACCTGCAACACATCAGAATATGATGAAAAAAATAGAAACGATCAAGCGAAGTTCTAGGAATTGGGAGAAGAAAGAGGAGGAAGCATCCGTCGTCTTCTTGTTTTGTCGCTGCAACAGCAGGAATGAGTCCGCAGTGTTGTTGTGCTTCCCCATCGCCGCCATCGCCTCTTCTTCTTCCCCCGTGGGAGGTTCTGCGCCTTTGGATTCCGTGACAGTTGGAGGTGGAGTCAGGTTCGACGGTTCGCCTGTGGCCGGGATGGATGAAACATCCGTTCGGCTGGATGGATGATGGTTCGGGCGGGCGGAGTCAGGGGTTGCTTCATTTACATCCCCAAAAATACACTGGGGCGGAATTAGGGGTTGCTTCACCAAAAGCTTTCATATATAGATGTGGGAGGTAGAGTAGGGTATGTTATGTAAGTAGCCCTACTGGAGTCTTCCAGTTTCGAGTGTATTGGATAGTTATAGTGGCCCATAGGCGCAAAATGTACTTTGCGGGGTGGTCCCTTAGAATATTTCTTGGGGTTGGTATTCTTACATTTTTTCTAGGATAGAAAGTAATGGGGTTGACCATGGTTAACCTCTGGAGTACCAAGCTACTAGCTACCATGGGAACGTTGCTACCAATCCTTGGTGGTGGGACTCAAAAAGGGAACAAACCAACTAAATACCCCCTACAAGCTAGAAGGTATTGTTGTAGGCCAAAGGTAGGAGCTCAAAGGGAAGACAATTAGTTGTAGAAGGTATATTGTTGAGGAGGGACTTCTCGAAGGTTGTAGGTGGCAAGTAGAACCACTGAAGAATCATCAAGTAGGGAGAAGGAGGGACAATAGTGGTAAAATGGTCTACGAACCCCTCAAGCAACATCCCAAAGGCATTGAAGGTACTATAAAATCGAGGAGAATAACTATTCCTAGGTTCTCTCCCCCTTTTTCATATTGCTCCCTTCCCTACCTTCCATTCCCTACTCCCTAATTGAGATTACTTATAAAAGGGTAGGTATGGTCATGGACATTATCTTCCTTCTTCTTGGTATGACCTTTTATTTCCTACTGGAGTAATTGTAGTAAAAGAAGATAAGGAAGATAGTTCTTTACCTGGAGAAATAAGGTATCAACCTTGTCCCCTAGTCTTACCCCTTGGGGGATGGTAATGATTTGGGGCCACAATTTCTGCCCTTAACACCACCCATTACACCAAAACATGGAAAATATGACTACATGACTACTAGTCCATATGGCCCCATGGTATTTACCATTAGTCACAAAAAATGGCATGGTCATAAATGCCATTTGTGACTATGTCCTCCATGATTGCAGGACATCTTCAATGGCCAAAATTTAATCTTCAAATATATTTGATTTATTTTGAATAATGTCTTGTTGCCACATGGTAGCTTAGAATGAATTCAAAAGTTTATTAACCATTTATGAATGGACACATGGCAATCTAGAATAATAAAATTATTTTTCCTACCCAATTATATGATGCCACATGGTAGTCAATTTTTTGGTCAAATAATGACACATAGGACTTAGCCTACGCCACCTACTAGGCTAGGAGCCCTATGCTAAGCGACCTAGCCTACATATTAGGCTAGGCTAGGTGACCTAATATAGGTTAAAAACAACCTAGGCTATGTGCTAACCACCTAACCCTCCTCTTAGGAAAGCTAGTCCATTAATATTCCGTTCGAAACCTAAGAAGCACCTAGGCTGAAGGCATTAGAATCCCCCACCTCAATTTTGAAGGGCAAAGTCCTTTGCCACCCTAGGTCAATTTAAGGAGGCATAGTGACGTGTTCCCAAGTCACGAGGTGAAACCCACTAGAGGGTTTCACAAAGTCAAGTTGCGGAATTTGAAACTTGGAGGCACGCTCCCGGCTTCCAACTCTAGAAAGGGGTAGAGGGTCGAGTTGGGAGCCCAGGGATTAGACTAGGAAGAGGTATTAGTTGATCAAGCTTGAATCTACATCAAAACAAACCACCCAAGTGGTTAGTTCACTTTCTGGGACATCCTTTGGTGTTGGGACAAGCCACGGGCACTTCGGACCACAAGACTCACCACGGCCTGGACTCGGGGGATGCCACCACCATCCCCCATATAGTATACTCTGCGATGCTCCGCCGCACCTACATCCAAGTGGCTCTTTTGCCCGGGACTCCCAAGTTGGAGTCCCGAAATCCAACCAAGTGTCCCGGTTTTGGACTCCAGGGACTTTGAGAGGTCATAGCTCCTCGTCCTGACCTTGGATCGCAACAAGGTCTCAACCGAAGTTGTAGCCGTTGTCAAGATCTTTTCAACGGCGTATCGCACTCCTGAATCGGACATCAGAAGCTAGTCGATTCCTGACTTTTAGTGGTCGGGAGTCAAACTGCCAGTTTGACTCCCGACCCTTCTTTTGCCCATAACTTGGGCTACAGATGTCCAAATCGAAAATGCGAGAGCATTTTCGATATCTATGTTTCAAGACCTCTCCAAGACACCAAGAACACCTCAATGAGAGGTGTTTTGACCCTTGCTGTTGAGCTCTGACATTCGGGAGTCCCGGAGGACTCCAAATCCCCACTTTTTCCAAGTGTTGGGCTTCACCCCCACACTTGGCCAAAGTAGGGTTGCGACACATAGGCTAACCTAGGCCACCCAACAATCTAGCCTAGGCATCCATAGGTTGTTTTAATAAAATCTAAGTCTTCCTAAGTTAAACCTAGGAAACTTAATCTACCTTGGGGCTACTTAAGCTAAACTAAGTTATTTTAATTTAACCTAAGTTAAACTCAATAGATTAGGCTAATCTTGGCAATATTAATTTACATTTGGTTAAAATAGGTTATATTAAGCTATACTAGGTTTAAACTTGACAAAAATAGGTTATTTAGGTTAAACTTAGCCATACTTGGATATACTTGACCACGTTAGGTTAAACTTGGTTAGACTAAATTATATTTGGCTAAACTATATTATATTTGGTTAAACTTAACAAAAGTAGGTTATTAATGTGAATGTAGTTATAATTGGCTAAACTAGGCTATATTTGGCTATTTTAAATTATACTTGGCTAAATTAAGTTAAACTTGGCCAAAGTAAATTATTTAGGCCAAACTTGGCTATACTTGGCTATACTAAATTGTATTTGGTTAAACTATGTTAAATTAAATTAAATTGGCAAAAGTAAGGTATTTAGGTTAAACTTGGCTAAACTCGGTTATACTTGGCTATACTTGAATATATTATGCTATATTTGGTTATATTAAAATATATTTGGCTAAACTAAGTCCTATTAATCTAAATTTGTGTGAGGCGACTTTTTGTCCCTCTATTCCTGGTTCTACAAGGTGACTATGCTTAAAAGCACAAATGTTACTTATGAAGGAAAAATAAAATGCAAGTATATTTCTAGATGTTAGATTGCGTTCATAGTCGAAATTAAATACCTTGCCTCTTATGCATCATTCACAACTTAGAACCGATAGATATATTTTCTTAACTCAAACACTCCAAGCCCTGGAATTTTATGTTAAATTTTCATTCATTTAAACAAACTTTTAAAGACTCAACACCATGTTCAACTTGGCTAGAACCACCAATCACTTGAAATATTGTTTCTAACACATACATTATTCAAATCCAGCTTGCTTTAGCTCATTAGAAAGTTAACTTCAAGGCACACCTTGCTACTAAATTTCAAGATTTATAGCTAAATGAGTGAGGAGTTATACAACCAAACCCGAAAGGGTTTTACAAAGGCAGTTAGTTCACTTGACTGTAGACCACCAATCATTTGGAACATTATTTCTAACACATAGGTTGTTCAAATTTGTCTTGCTTTAGCTCATTAGAAAGTTAACTTTAGGGCGCACCTTGCTATCAAATCTCAAGATCTATAGCTAAACCAATGAGGAGTTACACCACCAAACCCAAGAAGGTTTTATGAAAGTAGGAAGTTTAATTGGGTTGCAAACTACTAAGCACTTAAAACATTGTTTCTAACACATATATTATCCAAATCTGGCTTGCCTTAGCTCTTTAAAAATTTAACTACAAGGGCGCACCTCCCTACCAAATCTTAATATCTGTAGCAGAACTAGTAATAAATTATGTTATAAAACCCAAGAGGTTTTCTAAAGTTTTTTTTAGGATTTCAAACTTCTAACATATCGCTATTCACTTCCATTCTTTCAAAACTACTCCCACCATCCAATCTACTCTCCTTTTTTCTACCATCTATTCAAGACTACCCATTCTTCTCCTACCAAAGAAGGTTATGGGAACAAGTTCTCTCAAAATTTGAGTCGAAAATTACATTTTTCGAATAGAAACATCCAATGATCCGAGTCGTTTTTTCAAAAGAAGGAAAAGGGAGGTGAAGATCAATCCAAAGCTTGGTGGCCAATGGAAGGAGGAGGAGAAGCTTCCAATGCTCGGAGGCCACCAATGGAAGGAGAAGGAGAAGCTTCCAATGCTCCGAGGCCGCCAATGGAATGAGAAGGAGAAGCTTCCAATGCTCGAAGGCCGCCAATGGAAGGAAAAGGAGAAGTTTTCCAATGATCGGAGGCTGCCAATGGAAAAAGAAGGAGAAGCTTCCAATGCTCGAAGGCCGCCAATGGAAGGAGAAGGAGAAGCTTCCAATGCTCGGTGGCCAATGGAGGGAGAAGGAAAAGCTTCCAATGTTGGGAGGCCGATGGAAGGAGAAGGACAAGCTTCCAATGCTCGGTGGCCGATGGAAGGAGAAGGAAAAGCTTCCAATATTGGGAGGCCAATGGAAGGAAAAGGAGAAGTTTCCAATGTTTGGAGGCCACTGGAAGGAAAAGGACAAGCTTCCAATGTTCGGTGGCCAATGGAAGGAGAAGGACAAGCTTCCAATGTTGGGAAGCCAATGGAAGGAGAAGGAGAAGTTTCCAAAGTTTACAATTTGTGTGTTTGATTTTTGTGATAAGGAATGTTCTTCACAAATTGTTGACAAGTGTTTAGGGTAGACCAATGATTAGCATAATATGTCAAATGAAACCATGTCACCAAACAAGATACCTTCCTTACATTATTTTGAGGGATACATCTTATGCTTGTTCCCTATAAAAAAGGTTTGTAAAAACAATGAAGTAACATTAATCTATAGGTTTTATCTTTAACCCCTAGAAGATGTGTGTCCCTTTATCTTTTATTTTCCCATGTTCTTTCCTCACTTGCAGGTGGATGAAAACATGGTAAAATAGACAATAAAAGTAGTCATTTCAAAATATTAATTTTTTGACAAAAGTACAAGAAAGTAGATTCAAAATCACTTTAGGGTCCAAATAGGATAAAAAGATATGTTAGCAACCTTTCTTAAATACTATTGATTCCAAAGGTGATGTGTTTACACAAAATTGGTTGAGTAATGCTAAAATAATGTTTTAAATGTTTTTACAATGTTTTTCAATGTTAAAAAACATTGGTTGTGGTTTAAAAGCATGTTAAAACTTTGTATTCATTGGATTACTTTCAAAATTATGTAAATGTTGGTTTGATAGATTTAAATTGGAACATCACAAATACAACACACATTTTCAACATTAATTGAATGTATTATAATTGTAAGCATGTTTGGTAAACATTGGTTATGCAAAAATTGATTCTTTTGTACATGTTTGCATTTCATATCCTTTAAGAAACATTATGCAATTATGATGCCTTCCATCGGTAAGTTAAATACAAAATATAGGGAACTTAAAAATAATAAATGTATTTGACAACTGGTATGTTTGAAAATGTTTGGTCAAGTCATGTTCAAAACTGTATTTAGATTATAAATTTGATATATTATGATTATAAATGTGGAATGATTAAAATCATATAAATACATTTTATGGGTAAATCATGTCGTTCAAATATTAAAAAATCAATATTGCTTGCATTTTAGGCTATCCAAATTTGTACAAATAAATGTCATAATTAAGCACATTGTATCCTTTTACAACATAGGCCACATTATATGCCATCTTTGTCTTTTAATCTTCCCAATTTGGTGGTATTTTTCATGCAATTGTAATAATTATTCTATAGGACCACCCCAACTTGGTCTTCATGAAAATTTCAGCCATTCAAATAAAACTATATGAATTGCTTAATTATTCAATGGTTTTAAGCTTAAGAAAGCTTTGGATGATGGGTTGGAATATTGGTTCCAAAAGGGCTTGTCCAAAGCTTTGATCTTTTGCAATAAATATATGTTCATATCTCATTTTTAGCCTTCAATCAAGTCTTGTAATTAGTGCATTATTATATGATGTAGAAGTTTTACCTTTGATTGTTGACCTTTCAACCTCTGATTTGAGCTTTTTTTCCAAAATAATTTACATGTCCTAAAGATCATCTAGATAGCTTATCAAATGGGCTTATATGTTCCTTTGGTTTTTTGTGAAGTGCAAGGAAATAATGTAAAATGTTCATCAAATTTGTATCCCTTTCCATTGCAATTGAAATGTGAGCCAAAGATGTAATATGCCAAACTTCACCCTAAGCTATGGTAAACATACATATATTGGTATTAATGCATCACCAAATCATTATGCATTTATTCATTTTAATTAGATTAGGTGGAATCTTGATTAACAAAGGGATTCAAATTATTCATCTAATGAAAGAAATTTTGACACAATAAATGTTAAATCGTCGTTTAATACTAGGTTTCCCTCTGGTATTTCATTTTCACAATTAAACATATACATGCATACTATATTTGATACTAGACCAACATTAAATATGGCCTTTCTTGGATGTAAGCTTTGCTTTTTAAAGACGATTTCAGAAAGTTTTTGGATTGTCAATTGATAAGTGTGATTGTTTTATCATACTTTTTTCCTAGTTTTTTATGTACAACTATTTGGAGACTTCATGTTTGTGGAGGATTTGAGATAACGGTTCCACCCAAAACCATGTAATTGTACTTCAAACTAAGGTCTACACCAACCTCATACCATTGCTTACTTGATGTTGAAAAATAAAATGTATTTTTATTGTGACAAATTAATGTCACCTAAAACCTTTTGGCACATGTGTTATAACTTTTTAATAACATTCTTTATCTATATTAAAATATAGACAATTACCATAGGTTTGAGGGCCTAAAAACATGTTTCACAAAGTAGGCTAGGGTAATGTCAAAAATAAATTAATGTCAAGTAAAAGAACTCAAACTACCATTGTACCCTAAATGGAGGTTTGTAATGGTTTCCTATTTTTTCTTGTTATTTGTGGAAGAATCAAGTGCATTATTAATGTCACTAATAAGGCCACCAAGTAAAAATATCAAATGAGTATAAGTGACTCCATTCATAATCAAAGTATTTGAAAGGATTGTTTCATGGGCAAAGGATTGCATGCACTAGTAGTAATGTGGATTTAATTCACTGCAAGTTTCAATAACCATTTTGATGAAACCACCACTAATTTACTAGGCCAAAAAATTAGTTAATTCACCATTTTTTTAATGATCAATGATGGGTTGGTATGGACAAATGAATTCACTAGCATGTGATCAAATGTGAAATTGACATGTGACAATGCAATTAAATCAAATTTATATGATTTTTTAATCATCATTTTATATTATATTATTTATATATTTTAGAAATGTATGTATTTTATGTGGTATACAATTGTTGGTATCAAGGTTTAAATTAATGTTGCGTGGTTCTTGAGTGGTTAGCCACTTTTCAACCTAGTTATTAACTCGATTTTCACAATGATCACCAACCTTAGGTTCTCACACGAATGAAAACCAATCATGAAAACAACTTTTGTTTTCAATTTATTTTTGGAAAACTAGATAGGTTTCTTCATAAAATCGACATTTGGTTTTTAAATCATGTGCCAAATTAAGGTTTTGTGAATAGTAGCTGCCAATTAGGGAGGCAAAGGTGGTATTTGTGGTTAGGGTTAGGGGAACAATTATAAAAAGAGCCTAAGTTCTTTTTTTGCAAGTGTCTTATGTGTTGTATTTTTTTTTGGTTTTTTCACATTGTTGATGCTATTCTTTTCATGTTGGCATTCTTATTGCATGGTGTTGCTATTTTCTTGTTGGTGCTACTCTTTTTCGCACTGGTGCTTGTCTTACATTGGTGTTGTTGTTCTTTCGTTGGTGCCATTATTCTCACATTGGTGTTGTTGCTATTTTTTTTGCGTGGACCTACTAATCTTTTTGTGTTGTGTTGTTTCTTTTGTCATGTTGATGTTGTTGGTCTAATTGTGTTGGTGTTATTGTTCTTGTTATGTTGGTGTTATTGTTTTTATCGTGTGGTTTTAATGTTATTCCCACCTTGTGTTGTTCCTCTTGTTGCATTAGCAGTGTTGTTCTTATCGTGTGGTCCTAATGTTCATCTCCCGTTATGTTATTATCCTTATCATATTGTGCTATTGCTCTTGTCGCATTGTGTTGTTACTTTGGTCGCGTTGGTGTTGTTGTTTTTGTTGCATTGGTGTTTTTGCTCTTATTGTGTGGTCATGCTATTCTTTTTGCATTATGCTACTTTCTTGTCACGTTGTATTGTTGTTTTTGTCATGTTGGTGTTGTTGTTCAAGTACCTTTTGGCCCACCCTTATGCTATTGTTTAGTTCATGTTGGTGTTGTTGTTTTTCTATTGTTGGTGCTACTTTTTTGTCCCTAATGTTAGTTTGGTATTTCCCTTCCTTTCTACCCTATGCAAATCAAGGCTTGGAAACCAAACACCAAATTAGTCAATAGTCAACCTTTGAGGTGACTTCTTTTTCATTTTTTTTTCCCGTTTGGTCTTTTTTGTTTTTTTTCTAATGTTTCTCTCTCTCTCTCTCTCTCTCTCTCTCTCTCTCTCTCTATATATATATATATATATAAAAGAATTTCATATACTTTCATTTTGCATGATACACACATGATATATCATTACAAATTGTATCTTATTTTGTAAATGTTTAGGAAATAGATTTCATTTTGTAAATGCTAGTTTTGGTAGATCATATAATTGTTTAATTTTTTTGCCACTCATCAAAGAACTAAATTTTAATTTCAAATTAAACATGGAACAATCCTTTAAAATTGAGAATACATATCATATATTCATGAATGAAGTAAGGATGGAAGATTTGAACCTTTGCAAGAACTTGAAGAAAATGCAAGTGTCCAAACATAAGGAAGCAAAAATCCAAAAAATAACGAAGAAAAAATGAAAGAAAAATTGGGAAAGTTACATGCACAAAGATTGTTTTGGAAACCACATAGTATAAATGTTTTATGTTGGGCATTTTATTTTGTTAATGATAACAAAGAAGTTGATTTAACAACTTTTCAAGTCATGCATTGTATTCTTTGTTAAAAAATTCCAATTTCTTTATTTAAATCCAAAAATCAAGCACGAAGAGGATAAATAAAATACAACACAACTAATGGTATAACTACATTGAAAAGACATGTAAATGTAAACCATTATATTGTTATTTTTAAATTGAAGAAGAAGTGAACAATCTTTTGAGGGAAGATGAAAAAAAACCTACAAAGAAGAACCAAATATGTTTAGTAATTCCATATCCAATTTGTTTTCCTCCAAAGGAACCTTTCAAGAAAGATGATTTGTTGCAAAAACAATTTTGGAGGATTTGGGATTTCTAATTATCAAAAACCATCTTCCTTTATAATTTGTGGAAAGGATTTGGTTAAAAAAATTAGTATGCATTTTGTGTCCAATATATTTTTTTCTTTCCGAAAAATCATTTTTTCATGAATCATTGTTGAGTTTAGTGAAAAAAATAAAACAATTGTATGTTTCGTTAGCTTTAGCAAAATGTCACTCTATAACTACAAGCTTTGATTTATGGATGTCAACAGGTGGACATGATAATTTTGCATTAGTGATCAAGTTTTTAGGGGCTAATTGGCAGCCAAAGCACATTGCCTTTGGCCTTTTTGAGCTGATAAATATTAGTGGACAAACTTTGGCCAATAATTTGACAAAATTATTAAACACTTATGAGTTGACCAGGAGAAGTGTTGTTTATGTCAAGGATGAGAGATTTAATCTTAACACTATGATTGCAACCCTAAAATCAGTTTTAAGTTGTGATGTATTGGGTTTGGAAGAAAGTTTTAATGGAATTTGTTTTGGTCATGCATTTTCTAAAACATACTAATATGCAAAGGCTTAAGATATATATCTATCAAAGCTATTCAAGAAAATTTACAGAATTGCATAATTTGGCCAAAACATTTAGGAAAGGGTGGGCAAGAATGGAACAAGACATGTGTCAATTCAAATCTTCCCCCAAGGAAATTGAATACTCAAATGAAAACAAGGTAAAATTTTTATTTTTTCTGAAATGTTTTATGTTTACATTTTTTTTTGAATTCCTACCATACATAATCAAACATTTTATTTTATTTTTGCATAATTGCCATTAAAGTTATCCTTTTATAAGAGGTTTTGCAACTTAAATAAACTATTATATTATGTAATATAAAGTTATGAAGATGATTGCAAAAGTACCACCTCCATTGACATGGCACATATTTTAGAGTATTGTAGATTCCCATTGGCCTTGTTGTGTTTGCTTGTATTTTGAACTAGTCTAGGGGTCATTGGTTATTAAATGATGCATTAAATTTTGCCATATCGATGAATATAAAATTTAGGAATGGAATTGATTATGCAACCTATGGCAACCTAATGCGAGAAGATGCAAATGTTGTTTTTGAATTATCATGTTTGGTTTCCAACATTAAAAAGGAAGTTGTTGGGGTTTTGGATTATTTTCTTTCCTTCTTAAAAAAAAAATGAAGAAAATAAATCCCATAATATGTTTTTTTTATGTTAGACCCTAGGTTTAAGACCCTTTTTCTTGTGTTTAATTTAATATTGGTTGTGAACAGGGTAAGGCCATTATTGAAGAATATCATATAAAATCTTTGTTTCCTATGCTTCTTAAGTGTCATTATTATTTACATCCTTTAGCTGAATCCAAAAGGGATAATGTTGATCAAAGGGTTGAAAAGGACAATAATTTGAATATATTTGAAATGATTGTAGTTAACACAAGTGGGCTAATAACAAAATTGAACAATAGAGAGCTTTTCATTTTCATGTATTATCAAATGGATGTCAAAGACATCAAGTGTCCACTTCAATGGTGGGAAAAACATGAAAACATGTTTCATATTGGTTATTTTGTTAAACAAATCTTAAGGATAATTGAATCCCAAATTGAAATGAATAATGTCTTTTCTATAATTATAATCCTTACTAGTCTTAGGAGATGTTTACAATCAAAAAAATTGGACAAAATGATTTTTGTCAACAAAAATTGGCCCAATGATCCTAAGATATGTTGTAAATCTTGTTAGCTTGGCATAATTAATTGAAAATAATTTAAATTTAAAGGAGAGTTAAACAAGTTTTAATTTTTTTTTTGAAAGGGATGAAGTTATGGAGTTTTGAATTTTGGATTAAATTTTGGGGGTTGGGGGACCCTAACTATGAATGGACCCAAGTTTTTGCAATAAAGGTATTTGAAAGGATTGTTGAATTGACTTGAAGTCCAAATTCATCATGGAATTATTACAAAATATTTGTATTCACCCAAAAAACTAGGAAAATGTTTTTATAAGTGTTTTTATAATTATTTAAAGAAACAAGTATAATATTGGTTTAATGAAATGAATTTTAGTAGTTTGTTAAAACTTATAATTGTACAAAATTGTCAACTTTTAATTCATAGATCTTGTTGGAGAGGTTGAAGGAAAAATTTAAAAGTTCAAATAAAGTAAACAATGAAAACCAAAGAATAATAAGAAAAGAAAGACAAATTGTCAAATTATTTTTGATAAATTGCCTCTTGTTTCTAATGGAAAATGCAAAGCTTTTAGTCTAAAAAGAATATGACAATTCTCAAAAGTGACTATCTTTCGGAAAAAAATACTAAGAAGAAGATGATTAGCTTTACAAAATCTTACTTAAATATTATTATAAATCAATGTCATCCAATTTGAAGGACTACCAAAACTAATTATGACCTTTCAATTGGAGGCAATTCCATCTTCAAGGGTGGATGAATACCCTTGCCAAAATTATAATGACCCTTTAGAATTGGTCATTGTCCATGAACTCTTACTTTCAGCCTTACAAAATCATTATATGTAATTTTCTAAATCAATAGCCAATCATTATCAAATTTCACAAAGTTAAAGCTTTCTACCCTTAAAAATCACATCAACCACAATATTTGACACACATGCTATAACTTTTTAATGACACTATCTATCCATATTAAAATATCAACAACAAGGGGTTGGAGGTGTTGATTCATGCTTCACAAAATATGCTTGTGTTAAAATTAAGTCAGTCTATAATTTTTTTTCAAGAAATCATAACTAATTCCACAAACTTGTCCAAAAAATAGAATTCCACTTGGAGTTGATTTATGAATCCTCTTGTATTTTACCAAAAATTAAGTTTGAAATAAAATTAATAGTTGTTCTTGTGAAATTTTTGATAGTTGCAAATGTTTTTACCTTATAATTTTGGTTTGAATTGGGAACAAACTTGCAAGTCACAATTGAAGACCAAGATTTTGCTTAGGCTGATATTTAAATCAAATTCATATTCCATTTTAATTAGCTAAACAATAATTACATGCCAATGTGGACTTTGAGGGGGGGGGAGGGGTGGGGGGTTAATTCCCAAAGGGAGTTGTGAAATAAATAAATCATCCCATTTAGTTTCATTATTTGAACCCAAACAAAACAATTAAGGAAAATCTAAGTGTGTGCATTGCAAGTGACAAGGGAAATGTGACCACCTAAAGTCAAAGTCAAGGTCATTCTTGATGTTGGTTATTTTTGTGACAGTCCAAGCATGTCCATCATCCTTCTTGTCCTTTCCATGTATCTGACCACTTCCTAGCATTTGGCCAACAAATTGTTTAATGGTAGATTATGGTAGTAGCTCAAACATTATTGTCCCATCAAATTTTGGACGCAATTGCATGATTCCATCAATTTTTAGATTTTTTGGAGGAAAATACTATCACACAATGATCTGCTTGTTTATATGGGGGATAAAACAATCCTAGTGTAATGTGTGTTCAAGTTTTTGGATGGTTTCAAAGAAGTAAGTCAATGCTAAATTTTTTTAAAGGAGAGGTAAGCTTGCCTACACTTGAGTTTGATACAAATGTGAGTTTTCTACCATATTGGGGTTGGTCATTAAGAGAACCAAAGTGAACCAACGCACCATGTAAGGTGTCACGGATGCCAACGCCATAAAGTTCATTCATATGAATGTTCATCTATGATTTGTTATGAACTTATACTTAATTCCTATTTTTGTTTTAGTTCATTCATATGAATGTTCATTTATGATTTGCTATGAACTTATACCTAATTCCTATTTTAGTTTTAGTTCATTCATATGAATGTTCATCTATGATTTGCAATGAACTTATACCTAACTCCTATTTTAATTTTAGTTCATTCATATGAATGTTCATCTATGATTTGCAATGAACTTATACCTAACTCCAATTATAGTTTTAGTTCATTTTCAATTTATTTTAATTCGTTTTTACTTCATTTCTAACTTTTAATTAAAATCTAGTTCATTTTTAGTTAATTTTTAGTTAACTTTCAGTTGAATCTTGGGTACACATGGCTCACACTTGGGCCACATGTAAGTTGAAAATTTCTTTAAAAACTTCTTTGAACTATGTGCCCAATAGGTATAAATATACGTAGAATTCCCAATTACTTTTTTGTTTGTTGAACATTAGTTCTGGGTACATTGTTTTGGTCATAATTTGTTCTGTTTCGTTCTTGCAATAAAATCTTGTTGGATTATTATTTTGCATGTGTCATGGTTTTTTTTTTCTTTACAATCTGAATTTGAAACAAAATTTTCCCTTGTTTTTGTGTTGGTTACGAAATCTTGTAGATTTGGTTGTTTTCATGCCCTTGACACAAGGTGGATGATGTGTGTATAAGAAAATATTTTTACATTGTATTCCTATCCCATAATTATGTATAAACTATTGATCATCCATGGTGTTTATGTACCTAATAACCCCGAAGTCTTTTCCTTACTTACCTATTTATATAATAACCATTTATGTTGTTGCCTTACTTACCTATGGTACTTATCCACCTACCTATGTAGTTAACTAGTTTTTATGAATTAAAAGTAAAAAGGTTCATAAAGTAATCTTAAAAGGTCAAACCTTCGCAATTTGGTTGATCCACAATTAAATCATAATGGGGTTTCCAATGGATGGCAAACCAATGAGGGTTGGGTCACAAAAAGACCTTTGATTCTTCTAGTGTATCTAAGGAGTGCCTTATAAAGCATAAAACCTTGCAAGGTAGGAGTTCCATTCTTGTAAGCATTTCATTTTTGTAAAGAATGTTGTTGTACCTTGATGTCAATAGCTTGTTATTTATATAATTACCTTGGGGTTAAAATTGGTGACTTATTAGGTAATGAGGTTTTATAGTTTCGTAATGGTTTGGTGAATCATCACCAATTAATTTTTGCAAAATTTAATGTGCATGTTGAATCACATGGCTCACCATGTGATGTGTAAGACTTTAGGATTTTTTTTAAAAAGTTTCATTTTGTTGGTATATAAGTGAGTGCTTAGGACCTTTGGAAACACTTTCATTTGATGAAAATAACTTGTTATAAAATTGAAAAGTTTTATAAAATACCCTTATGAAAAGCATTGAAAGATTATTCTTCAAAGGCTTTGACATAGTTTGTGAATGTGTAGAATCCATAGTAAGAAGATGGTTGTAACATAATAATTATACATAGAAAACAAATAGGTGGGCATATATTTGTACAAACAAGAACAAAAATCTTCATAGCTATGTAAAACAAATACATAGTTTCGATCCTATACATGTTTGTATTTCACAATCTCATTTTTGCATGTGATACTTGGTGGGTGCCAACTAGGTATCATAGGACAAAAAAACAAAACATGAAATCCCTATTTATGGTTGGTAAAGCATCGGAGTGAAGGCATTACTGAAATTGGGCAACATTTGATTGTTGCTTTGTGTGCGCCCTTATTTTAATAATGCCATCACCTGCGGGCTTCACCTAATCCCAATTGAGAGTCGCCCTCTGGGCTTTGTAGTTCACCACTTTGGACATCAATCTAAGCATCAAACTTGTGTTTTCCCAAAGGAGCTTATCATTATGTCAGTCTGGTAGTAGAGATGTTCCAAATCCTTTAAATGTATGAACTATGAACATGACTCGGACTCTTTAAAATGGTACACCCACCCAATATTGGTTTGAACTTTCAAATGTAAAGCACTATTTGATGCCATGTCTCTAATACCCATCCAAGAGGAGGCATAACATTCCTCCCTCTCCTAAGGAATAGGCACGAGATTCCTCCACTTTTCTAGGAGGGACATTCACGGATATAGGGTGTCCACCCAATACACTAGGAAACTTTTAGAGTAGGCGCAATATACAAGATACCAAAACTTTGGAGGAGGTATATTCATTGATGTAAGGTGGCCCCCAAATACACTAGGAAATTTGTTTGAGTGCTTTTTAAGAGCTTCATCAATACAAGTCTCACATCTGTTGTCTTGTAAGTTACATGCGTTTGAAAGAACAAAGAAGTATGACATCATGTATTGCAGACCAAGGTGTGTACTGACCGTAGTTACTCTTGAACTGTCATGCTTCACAAGCTCTTTGAGTTATGGTTTTTGTCAGAGACTAAAGCTAAAAAGACTCCTTTGCAGGATGCCTCCTCTCCCACCTGAGCTGTACGCAGTCTTCCCGTTCTTGGCTTTTTGGTTTGTTGCCAGTGTTTGGACTTTGGACCACTGTTGGATAGTTATTAGAAATATGGCATCAAGTAACTGAAGGTCATCAGGGCAGCTATTAAGACACATACTTGTGATTTTCAAAAATGAAAAGGGACCAATTTTGATATATTTATCACAGATCTCAAAAAATCTAAGAAAATAGCCTTCTATAAATCTTGTTCTTTTCCCTGCCATTCCATGAAAACCAGTGGTTTTTTGAGGGTGTTCCAAAACCAGAACCAGAGGTTCTTTGATTTCAAAATTCTGAAAAAAAAAGAAATGGAGGTTCTTAAGAAATCACATACCACACCAACACTGGTTGAGGATGTCTCATTCCTATGCCGCTCAAGCTTGTCATTTCAAGTGTTAATTTGAACCATTGTGAGGTTTGCACTAGCAAACTTCATGAAAGAAAACTGTCATTTATGGTTCATTTAGGGCCGGCACCAAGTGTTCACCCCTATATTACATCACCCAAACACACACAAATACACACATACATAATCTTGATATCCATGTTACAGCCATCAGTTCACATCTTACAATATTTTCACTATGACAGAATTTCAATTCCAAACAGGATTGTTCATGGAACTCCTATAAAGAGGACCTAACATTCCCAATTTCAATACCTACCCACATGATCATTCTTGGCAAGCACAGAACTACAGGTAACCTAGTGATTTATCCTGCAGAAGAGGCCCTCAACAAACAAGGTTCAAAAAAAGATTTTTGCTACACCCTCATCACCTCATCACACAGGCTAGGCATGTATGGACTTTACTAGTTAGACAAATCACTTGCTAGTGATAAAACTGCATTCCGTTCTTAAAAACACTGTCCATGTAATCTGTAAACTCTCCGAGCTTTTGATTAAGGAGGACATAGTTAAGTAAATCACAACAGTAAATACATTTTCAATTTACTTGACTTCCAGCAACAAAATTTCCCAAGCAGAAACTTGCATTGTGCCATAGCAAAATATGGTGTACTTGGTCTCTTCTGATGTGAGAATCAAACCCCTTTTCTTTGAACATTTGCAAAACATTTTTTTATGCCAGGCCAATCATGGAAGCACCATATCAAAACTAAACCTGGCTAAAAATGCATCAACAACCAACTAATGCAAATTACACCATCCGAGGCTATTCATTTGGTGAGACAATTCATTTGGTGAGAAAAATCTCTTGAAAACTTCGCGAGTAAGATAAAATGAAGGGCCAATAGTGTCGCCATTTTGAGAGAATGATCTTCATACCTCACAATGTGTGCTAAGGACATGAATCCCACTTCAATTCCAATCAATGCTAGACCACATTGAACAAGTTGAAAAGTTCAAATCTCAGTTCATGAATGCCCAAGCTACCAGTGTTTCTCATCCATTGTTGCAAAAGCCATCAATAGACCATCGTTTAACATGTTACAATTGCATAACTAGAAGTATAATTTTGTAATTAGGGTAGTATCTCTTTGTCCAAAGCATTTGAAAAAAGTAATACTCCTATGTGAAGGAGAGGGAAAAAGAAAGAGAATGTATTTTGGAGATCTAATCCTCAAAAGGATGAAAACAGCTATTTTTGCCAATTGAACTACCATCTTTACAATTCATGACTTGGTAAAAGAAGATTGAAGCAACAAAGAGATGATAACTCTCATGTGAATCTAGAAAATTTCCATACTCACAATTAAGAAAGCTGGAACAAGATTAAAACTTTTCCTAGGAGTCAAAGAAAGACTTGCACTTATGGACTGAAGAACTGGGAAGAAGAAAAACACAGGGGGTTGAAATTCAAACAAAGAACAAGCAGCAGCTCATTGCATGATGGCTGTCTCTTTTACACAACTTCCATAAGGATGATAAATATTCAACATACTAAATTGAAAACACATGGTGATTAGCATGGTGAAGCCCAAGTGGATCCTTAAGTTATGCTGGAAATGAACTCCACATGACCATAGTACATAGGAATACAAAACTTTTGGTCTGCTTCTGGGTGCATCACAATGTCTTTACCCTGAAGGGCAGAGTCAATAAAACTAGCAGTACAAACAAAAGTGACAGTCTCTCACTTGTTCAGGGACCATTAACAGTAACACGTATGATAGCAGACTTATCTATCACAAATTACTCACTGACTTAATCAGCTCCTTACAATGGGTATAGACAAGTGTAAAAAACACAAACCTGTGCACTGAGTTCCTGTGCGAGATGTGCCAAAGGACATGCCTCATTTTGACCAGGGGCAACAATGTAGCTACAACGACTCCATGAACTTCATTCATGTAGAAGAACACAAACACACTAAACAAATGTAACATTGCAATTTAACCAACGAGCCTCCCAAAATTTGCAAACCATTATGCATTTTTCTACTTTATGGAAATCCAGCACCCGTTACATTAGAAAGTTTGGAGAGCTTGGATGTTGCATTACAATACATCTAGGAAAATCAAAGAGATAAATTTCAGCACAAAGTAAGGTTGTCAAGAAATCGTTGGAGCCTTGACAGATACATCTAAAAGATGGTCATTCTTCTATGACCTACCCCTAAGGAGTTGGTTCATTTGCTCGTGCCAGCACAGCAGTCGGTAGTTGCGATAAATACATGGGAAAAGGCCATCATAAATACACAAGTCGGCACAACCAGAAAATGGTTTCTCCGTCCCGAAAGATGGTGTAGTAGATGTGTTATAATCATCGGCCCAATTCTGAATCGAAAAGACTAACTCCAAAAACAATCGGTCGAGACAGAGAAGTTGCATAGCTATGCGACCTTCCCTTCTTCCGAAACCAAAACCCTACGTCAACTCGCATCTTCCACACACATCTCAGGAAACCAAGACAAGATTCCTCCCAAGGAAACATCACGACATAATATTACTCACATCCCAAAGCAAACGTTCTAATGAACACAACAGGATAATAACACAACAAGGAAGTAATTGCAGGAATCGATGCCATCGGCAAACTGCTTCATTGGGGAGACAGGCGCGGTTGCGTTAGTCTACCTTGAGATGCAAAACCCTAATCGAATTAGGGTTGTCCAGATGACTCCAACAGTCGGAGACATCTGGACGGTCCATTGAGACGAAGTTACGTGCTCGATGTCCAGCCGTAAGTGTAGCGCTGCATCTGGACGGTCCACTGATGTGACATTACGCCCCACAGTTACAAAACCCTAAATTGGATGGGAACATTATGGTCTATAATGTTCTTTGATCTTGTGTCGTGTTTTGTTTCTTCCGTTGTCATCGTCTTCTTTAGCCTCTTCTGCGAAGCACTTTGTCGCATTTTGCTTTCCTGTTGGAAGTTTTTGAGAACACGGAAGAAAAGACGGAGGAGTTTACAGAACAGGGGAGAGATGAGTGGAGGGGCGGGAGGAGGAGCTGTGGGCTCGGCCAAGACGCCGGCAGATTTTCTCAAGTCTATTAGAGGCCGGCCTGTGGTGGTGAAGCTCAACTCGGGAGTGGATTATCGAGGTATGCTGTAGGCTCCGATATTTTTCATCGCTATATCCTGTGTCTTTCCGTTGGTATCTGTTACTCCAATATATGTTTTTTCCATTTTTCTTTTTTCCTTTAGGATTGCATTGTTCGCTTCAAAAATGTCTTCCCCGAGGTTCGTGGATTAGGGTTTGGGCGTCAGTGTCTCGGTGTGTTTCATGTATATAACTAGAGTTTAGTGCTCCACTCAGCCATTTAAACTGTAATTCTCTTTCTTTCTGTTGCTATTTTGCAACGCTCTGTGTGCATGCTTCAACAAGTACCTCATTTTTGCTTTGAGAATTTCAATCTTCGCTATCAAAACCTATTCAAAAGGTTTCAGGCCTAGGGTTCAGGGATCAGTTCCCCCTTTCTTTTTTTATGGTTTGGGATTGCAGCATGGTGTTGATTTGTGCATCAGGGTTATGTGCCCTTTTTATTTTATTTAAAAAATTTCTTTCAAGTTCTTTCTGGTTATGCTTCAGGTTTAGAGTTAGGGTTAATTGGAAATATGATTGGAAGCCTGTCTTAGGATATTGCTTGCTGTTACTGTCAATACTAGACTTTGCTTATGATACCATTGGTTCCTGAATCTCATCAATTTAACTTTCTGCTGTTCAGATCAACTACAAGCTCTGTCACCTTTGGTTCAACTTTGATAACCAACTCCTTTCTGAAGATTTCTCTTGCTGCATCTGCAGAGCCTCAGAAAGTTCTGGCAGATGCTTTGCAACCTTGGAATGTAGACCATCATTGCCTAGAAGGCTGTTACCTTGGGGTTGAGTTTGACAAATTCACACAAAATTTAAGAGTTGATGGATGGTTTTAGTCTCTCTTCTACAACACATTACTCTTTACTTGATTGATGATACAGTTCTCTATGGTCAAAGATACTTCCAGTGCCTTTCCCTTGATGTTTGTCTGGTATTAAATGCTTGGCTTAATACTACTCCAAGTTTAGCACATTCAAAAGTCATGGTCTTGGTTGGGTGCAGGAATTTTAGCATGTTTGGATGGGTACATGAACATAGCAATGGAGCAAACTGAGGAGTATGTGAATGGTCAACTGAAAAATAAATATGGAGATGCCTTCATTCGAGGCAATAATGGTAACACTTCCTTCTTCCCCTGTCAGAGCTCTGTTCATACAAGAGGTAGCTAGCAAATGTTGGATGAAAGCCACAATTTTTTATCTGGTTGGATGAGAGTAAAGATACAGTTATGGTCAATTTGTCCAAACACTGACTTTGTACTAACAGCAGATGAGGCTGTATCTGAGTGCATAGGCTCTGCATTTTTTTCACTCTGGAAATGTGCATTTCAGCTCCAAAGCTCACCCCGGGGTTCACATCCAATCTCTACAATGCAAAGCTTCGTAGGGATTGGATGTAAACCCCTGGATGAGATTGGATTTTGCTTGCTTGTTCAAAATTGGGAGACTAAATTTGTGATGATTGAATGGCACATATTGCATTGCAGAATGCCTGGAAGTTCAAGAATATCATAAATCGTGTCCACGTCTTCAAAAAGCTTGATAGATTTGAGCACTTGTTTGTGTTTCAAAGTTCAGGTTCATGTGTTTTGTTTAAAGTGAACCCATTTGTTGACCCAGTGCTTATTACATGCAGTTCTATATATCAGTACAACAAAGAGGACACTTGGAGATGCATAGCAGGATTGTGTGAAAGGAAGAAAGTACTCACAAATTCACCGCTTGCGATTTGTGAGTGAATTGGAACATGTGGTGCTTAGGTCAAGCTAGAAGGGCCAGATGCTATGGCAGTGGGGTGGTTGTTTCAAGTTTATACATTCATTTGTACTGAACTTACATGGGTTTTCAATATTGTTGGCAAATCCTTCCCCTTTCACAAACATTGAAGCTTACTCTAAGGGGAACCCTATTTATTGAGCATTTTGGTTTTGTTCAAACAGATGGTTTCCTTAGTTTGACACAAGCTTTTGATTTTTTATGCAAGCTTGTTCTTGTTTACAAAATCAGTCTATTATGACCCATGACCCAACAACCCTGCTTGGGACTACAGGAAGAATTGTGAAATGAGAGTTCAAAGATTTGAGATATCGGTGTCAGTGTTCTTTTTGCATGCAAACTTGCAACTTTGACCACATTTAGTTCTTTACTGCTTAAAACCTTGGGAAGAATATCTGTCACTCATGGTGGCATATGTTTTATCAGCCCCTGTGCTATGTTTTTTGGGATATTAAAGTATAGGAGAAGTGCCTGTACTCATGTCCTTTTCCAGCAGAAAGCAGAGATGGGATTTCTTCATTTTAGAAATAGTGATAGGCTGGCTAGTATCTTCTGTGGATCAGAAGATCCCAGTACAGCCTGGCTGGTACCTTCCACTGCAAAAGATCCTGCTTGCTGAAAACATGTTTCTTCAGGCAGGTAAGGGAGCTGAAAATACAAAGGAAAAATTCTGGCAGTCCTTTCTGTGGTGGTGGTGTGTTCTTCACCAGTGTTATTAGAAAATTAATCAAACTCATGCTTTCAATGCCTGCGCAGATAGACAAGGCTTACATTTTACTTCAGCCAGTTGTATCAGGTACAGTTGAGTCAATTGCCTGGGAAAAGAAGAGAAAGTATGAAAGGACCTTGGAGCCTTGGGGTTTTTCCATGGTTGTGAGAATTCTCTAACCTTTTTGTAGTCTTTTGCACTTGTTAAGGCATCCATTGGAAGACTCTTGGAAGACACAGAGAGAAAGACTATTAAGCATACCAGTGCAAAGAGAAGAGATTTGAAATTGGGCATCATCAAAAACCTAATAAAAAATCTAGGTGCTTAGTGCATTCATTTGTGCAGCATGTACATACACAAATTGTCACACCAGCAAGGCTACCTAATGTGAAAGAAACTTCTAGACATTGTCACAACATCATACTTCAAATTAAAGCCCAAGAACCATATTATTAAAATGGGTGAGTGACAAATTCTTTGAGCCAGTGTTGTTTTCATTTTCCCAATGTCAGTAGGTGATATGCTTGGCAGAAGAGTCTAGGGGGATATATTGAACACAATTAGGCATCTAATAGTTCCATATAAGATGCTCACAACAATCTCAACAAAATTTGTTTCTCACCAAATACTGTTTGTGTCTAACTGCTGTAAATCCTATTTTGACAATGTCCCCTCTGTCTGAAGCAGAGGTCTAAAGAAGCAATTTGATATCCCCAGATTTACAGCTGCATTATACATTAGCCGCAAGAGTAAGACCTCAAGTCTATGGACAAATCCCTAACAGGATCAATGTCCTTCGTTGTTGAAGCTGAGGTGCACCATAAGGTGATTAAAAAAGCTATGACATCCTCAACAACGAAAAAGATTTTGACCTCCAATTCTTGCTAGGGGGTTTGAGGCCACCCACTCCCCAATCATCTGGAGATACAAAAGCATGAGAAGCAGAAGGCCATCTCCACCCTATATCACTGCTAGATCCCCTTGTTAACCGGTGCTTGACAGGAAATTGTTTTCTGGAGAGGGACCTACTCCGAAAGAGATGCTCAGTTTGAAAGAGGTCATAAGGTGAATGAGGTTTTCCACCTGCATTCAGTGTCTCTTTGTGCACCGAGGACACCTGTGCTCCACGAGAAGCAATCTCAGGCCCTGTTATATCATCTGTCGCTACTCCAATTCTTGAAAGTTTGTTCCTAGAGCTTGTTGGTGCAAGAGCACCAGTCCCTCGTACTCCTACACCTCTTGAGGCTACTGGCTCCAAGATATTGACCTTGGTTGCAGCTTTCTCAGCTATCCCACACTGTGGGCATGTAGGGTCTTGACGTAAAGAGTCAGGAGAAGCTTGCTCCAGGCACTCAGCATGGTAAACATGACCACAGACGAGAACTCCCACTACAGTGCAATCAGTGATTCCAACCATTCGATGCGAACTCCAGGGTGGCTGTTGACTTAGCAAACGGTTGCACACACCACAAGTCTGTGATATGCCATTACCAATACACAATTAAGTTTGGACAGGTCAAAAGCTGCCAGAGGTGTACTCATGGAAGAAACTGAACTCCCTTGACAACACAAACAGCAAAATTCCAGTTAAACTGGGTGCAATATATGATACCTCAGAGTGCGAAGAGGCACTGGCAGATTGGGTGTTCCTTGCCCTGATCCTTTCCACAGATAGCAACCCTGTGGCTTTATCAACACCTTCTTCATAGGTTGAACCCCAGCCAAAATCAGATGGGCTGCTTGCATTTGTCCAACGCAAGCGCTCTTGGTATGGTAATGAAACTGCTTCAGAAGATGTCTGCACAGACCACATTACACATCAGAACTGCACTTCGCATCTCCAATACTCTGTAACTTATGAAACAACACCCAGCCCTCAGAGATGGGAACTCAACTGGTGCAAACCAGATATAAGCTGGTTTGTCTGAGATATGTATAATAAGAGTGGAATTGGAATTTGAAGTGAGGCTCAGAAAGACTGAATACAGGCTCTTCAAATGGTGCTGCAACACGGGTTGGGGTAAAACTGCTGGTTCACCAACTAAGTGCTCCTCTGTGGTGAGTCACAAGTCACTAGATATTATGGACATTCTGGCTGATAAACAGCCCTTTCCAAACTGAAGAAAGTAACAAAACAAACAGATCAACAACATGACTCCTCGGTACATAATATTAGATGTGTGGACATTCTGGCTGATGAACTACCCCTTTCCTACCAGCAGAAGTAAAGGAACAAACAACTAATCAACAACATCACTACTTAGCTCCAAGGCAGAGTTTGGGTTCAGTAGGTCGCTGGGTTCCTGGACTGTGAGGTTGGTGTGACTTAATTGTATACCTATGCTTAAAGTGGCAAATTGCAGAACTCATTCCAAAAACATGCATATAAATGAACAATTCCTCCCAGCAAAACAAGGAAAAAAAGTATGAGTGGCAAGCATGAATACTACACCTGCTTGGATGATGATAGGACAATGGTTGGGCTTGATGTTGGTACTGCAACACAAACACAAACAATTTCATCAACAGGATTTACCTGCTACATATCTGCCACCACTCATCTTAAACTTTAATAGGTACACTACTTCAAGTTACTGCATTCTCAATACCAGAGGCCCTTAAACTGGCAATTTGAAGAGCACATGATAAAGACCCAGAGCAATTATCAACCTGGTGCTTTGAGCCCACATAAGATTTTGGTGAGTCTAAGGTTGAAAGCCTCTTTTGGTTTTTGCTTGTACAATCAGATTCCAACATTCCTTCACCCTATCACCAGGACTCTCCACTGATCACCTACCTGAGTAGAAAAACTCTAAGAACACCATCATACCTGTGGGGGCAGGAACAATATCGCTGATGTGATCACTGGATAATGCAAGAGGATTGCACACATTTGTCCTGAAACTGTCAAAAGGACTGTCCCCTAAAGAGAAAAAGCTTTCAGAGTGCCTGCGGAAATGGCCGATCAGCCTAGCACTACCTAGCCTACTCCCACTTCTGCTGCCCCTGCTACTTGAAGACAGGGATCTTTGACGGAACTGAGATGCATCTGAGGTTGTTGCCAGATCTTCAGGTTGGGATTTATTCTCCAACCAACTGCTTGAAAGCACAGGTGAAAAGCCCTCATTGCTGCGCCAATGAGGTTCCTGTGCTGCTGTTGACCAGCCATCATTACTGGTGGGAGACTCTTGTGGCCTTGCGGCCACACAGCAGAGGGACCCCGTCTTGACTTTGTTGTGCTTTGTTTGGTTGAGTGTGGAAACCACAAACCCCAAATGTGTACTAGCTGATGTTGCAGAATTCAATACTGCATGTTACATCTCTACCTGCCCTTCGCCAGTCCAGGATTCCTGATATATGTGTACAAGCTGTGACTCCGTTCAGCTTTGTAGAAGTTGACTTTCCTTTGCAGAGTACAAACACTTTCATCCAGGCAGAATCAGTAACCAGCTTCCTTTTTTAACACTCTTCCAAAAGCGACAATCCTGCCTGCACAAAAGCATCTACAGCAGCTGAGAATTGTCCTCAGCAGTTCATTGCTGGAACATCAGGGATATCTTTTAACAAGTATCAAGGATATAAGTACTGAGAATATCTCAACACTTATAATTTTAAGTCCAACTGAAAAGTTTGAGAGATGACTCTATTGTAATGGGTATTTCAGATTTGAGAACATAACAGCAACCAATCAGCAAGCATAAAAAAGAAGAAATGACCCCTAAAGAAAACAGAAAACAAGACCATAAAACTGAATTTTGGAGTAGTTTGAAGTACAGCAACAGTCACACATGTTTCATGGAAAGTCAACAGCAATGTATATGATATTCACCATAATACCCCCACTAACTTCATCAGTTCCTAGCAATGGGTGTAGGCTAATGTCAAACATGAACCAAAACATGGAGTTTGGCTGGCAGTAATGGGAAAAGTGAACCATGATGCCAGCTCAACAAAACCTGAAAGAGAAAGAAGAATGTAAAATATGAACAATCTATTCACCAACAGTTTTGCTGTTGCTTGTCTCTGGTGTCTATAATGGAAAACTTGCAGCTATCCTGTACTCATTCTGCTGAGGATTTGGTTGCCAGGAACAGAACTCTTGGACTTAATAAGTTATCCTGAGGGTCAGGATTTAGTAAGCTGAAAGAACATGCATGGGCAGCAAATCCTCATTGTCATCATTCCATTTAGCAACCTCCTTCTGAGAACCTGAGAGTAACAAGTGATCGCACTTACTTTCAAACAAAGAATCTGGAAAGCTTCCCATCAAAAACACTCTGTACTAACCAATTGGGTGGTCAACACCTGAGTGCAAAAACTGCAGGAAGGAAGAAGAAGAGAGGAGGCTGACAAAGAACAGAACTAGTTCATCATGATGAACAATGACCAGAAGCATCCAACAATGGACTTTTGCTTTTCACCAGGAAGCATGAATCACTACTACTACTACTATAGACAACAAACTCTGAAAATTTGTCATCTACATGTACCTGGAAGCCAAGAATAGAGCACAGAAATTAGGAAGCATACACACACACACACCCTCTGAGCATCCTCCTCACCTTGGATACTTGCTCCTGTCTTCCTTGTTAGAGATGGGACACACGCACTTTCAAACAAGGATAAACTCGGCAAAGGATTTGAAACCCCCAAGAGGCAATAAACCCAAACACAAGACAATTGTCTTCATACCTTACTCTCCCTTACTGCTCAACAACAAACAATCTGCCATATGATTGTCAACAACATGGACACATACCTAGCTCCATCATCATCATCATCTTCTTCTTTCCGATTTGCACCAGTAGAGATACCTACCTACATATGGTCACCGCCAAGCATGCATTCATTCATTCATTGCAGCGGCAAAAAAAAAAGAGGAAAAAGGGAGGGAAAGCATACTGTAAAGGGCCGCAACAACAACACCAACAGCAGCAGCCGCCCTATGAGAACGCGAGAAAACGGCTGCTCACCGCCTATGAAGACGACGCTAGAACTATAGAACATGGAGCCAGATCCCATGGCGACAGCAGAAGCAACTGCAGCAGCAGCGAACCAAGGATCACCAACAACAGTGGCAAACAGCAGGAACACAGAAGAAGCAACCAGGTATCTCCCTCATCATAATCAGCTATTCTGTCCCAGGCTTCTACAACAAAAACAACAACAACAGCTACGACCACCACCACTACTACTACGACGACTAGTCGTCAATACGTCATGCTTTCCTTCCATGGGAAAAACAACAGCAACATGTCAACGACAATGGCACGGCTTGCACGCAACAAGAAAAGCCAGAAAAGAACAAGAGAGCGTCAAAGACAACAAAGGTGTAGACGAATTGACCATTGAAGATGGTGTGGGACACGAGAAAGAGAGCGCGCGCTCGCCTGGGGTTCTGATTTAGGGTTTCACCAAAATGGATGAAAGGAAATCATTCATTCACTACAAACAAAGCCAGAAAACAACAAGAGCATCAAAGACAAAAAAAAAGAGGAACAGACGAACAGACCATAAAAACTAGTGCGGGACAGAAAAGAGACAGAGACAGAGACCCTCTAGGGTCGTAATTTAGGGTTTCACTAAAATGGATGAAAGGGAATCATTCATGCATTACAAGAAAAGCCAGAAAACAACAAGAGCCTGAAAGACAACAGAGAAATAGACATCAGACATCGAAGACAGTGTAGGACACAGAAGAGAAAGAAAGAGAGAGAGAAAGTCCCGGTTCGTGATTAGGGTTACACCACAATGGACGAAAGGAAATCATTCGTGCATTAATTACTTAACACACTCAGTCAAGAACTGGTCGAAATTTTCTCAGAGTCATATATGGAGGGCACCTTAGAACAGATCAAAGGTCCACCCATGAATAGTCCGCACTTGGGCATTCAACATTTGAGAATCTTCCAGGCACTACCCAATTCTTGTTCACACAGACAGACACCACCATGTTTTGCTTTAATATATAAGATTTTTGATGCTTAAAATAATTGTTAACTGTTCCTCCAAGCCCCGTTCATAAATATGAAAGCTTGCATTGTGAAAGGGGCCAGGCTATTTGTACAGTCCTACGATTAGGGGGCGTTAATCGCGGGCGAGAACGACCAGTTTCGACATAATAGGGCATCAAACGGATAAACTGAGAATGAAAATTTTACAAAGCGAAATAACGGGGACCCAAACTAGTTTTTCCACCAACTTGGGTGGTAAATTGAGTTTCATCCTATCTTTCATTTTTCCTCACTGCCTTCACTGCTGCTGCTGCATAAATTTTCACTGCTCCTACCTGTACAACTACTATAATTATTCTCGAACCCTTGTGCGTTAAATGCTGAGTTTCAGCATTTCAAACTGAGATGTAATAAAAATTTCTTACTTTGCAGATACCACTGAAAGAGGGGATGGGGACTGAATGCAGGCCAAGACAGGGGGAAGACAGGGTGAGTTTACATATAACTCTATTGGCCAAACTTATATTATTATCCCAACCTAACATAAATCTGATTGTGTTTCATTCAAAAAAAGTATTGTGCATAGTGCGAGTGGAGCTGATTTTGCCTTTAGTAAAGTTTCTAGATCTATTCAATAGAGGTGTGGTGTGTTATCAAATTGGCACATCACATCCAAATTAAAATGTTATTCATCTGCAACACAAACTTGCAAAACACGAAGCAAAAAAAAACAAGGAGCTTTGTATGACACTGCATAATAAGCACATCACAAAGCACAAGCGAATGATGTGATTTTGAAGCCAGAAAGTTGATTTGAAACACCTCTCTTAGGGGCTTATCTTCCTCCAAAAGATTAAATGTTTAAAACCCCCTTCATATTGAATCCATTTTTAAACTAACTTATTCTCGTGCTTTTACTATCACTTTTCATTGCAATCTACTGCTACACGAAAAGACTAATTCTCCTATCAGAGAATGCCACCTTGTCATGAACAAGGAGTGGGGCATTCCCAAAAGGAGGGCATGTTTCTCAAAGGTTTCAATCAAGGGTAGACCTGCCTTTCCATGGTCCACCTCTTTGAGGGAGTTTCCCAATGTAAAGTTCAACTCTTCAATTGTTTGGATGAACATAAAAAATTTGTTCCCCTCATATACTTATGGAATGCATTATGTAAATCATAATGCCCTTTGTAATGCTATTTTGTTCAAATGAAAGGCATTACAATAAATGTAATGGCCTTGATACAAGTGGAAAAGCATTCTTGTATTAAGGTTCCCTCCTAATAAATCATTTGCAACAAATGTTTTTAACCCCCATTTTAATTTTAACCTAAATTTATTATTTTTGTTTGGGTGGAGGTTTGGAATCATTTCGTCCTAGTGCACCCAATGTTTGGAATATATAATAATTGTTTGCCACACATGAACACTCCTTTGTTGTTTCCATCATTGTTCAACAACCTCGTGTCATATTTCAACATTCAAAAAACCATTAATTTTTTTCTTTGGGGGCTTATTTCAATACCCCCCACCCTGACTTCTTGTCATCCCTTAACATCCGTTCATCACCCTTGTCACCCCCACCATCACTTTTATTATCCCTTCACATCCCTTTCATCATCCCTTGTAACCTTTGATAAAAACACTCATTAAATTTACTAAGTGAAGTTGGCAAGAAGCTTCTACTAAAATGAATTTGGATAAATCACTATGTGAAACCCTGATTTTATGACTACATATATAACTACATTTGTAGTTATATATGCCTTTAGTGACTACATGACCATGTAGTCAAATCAGACTCATTTTTACTATTTAATTATAGATGTGCTCATATTTATAATTTGATTCCATGAGTTTAAGGATTGTGATCATATCAAATACAAGACTACATATATGATTGGACATATGATTATATAGATGGTTACACATGATGGACATGTGATTATAAACATCAAATGTGACCTCTACCCAACCTAACATAACCACCTAACTTAGTTATTTAGCCTAACTTAAATTGCCTAATGTTGACATACCTACCTACTGGTTTTGAACAAAAATGTAATCAACTTATGGGCATCTTACCCACCCATCCATTTGTTAACCTACCCATTTTATTGTACCTTACCATACCCTATCTACGTTATCACTTTTTAACCTAGGTCATTAACCCCTAAACATGTATATAATTGTATGTATGAAGACTTGAACCTCTCAACTTTATAATGATAAACCAAATCCTTAAAAAATGCAACACATATTTATAAGATGTCTAAAAAAATTCAACCTATAATTATGAATATTTCTTTCTTTCACATCTTTTTACACTACTAATTATGTTTTAAAAAAGTAATAAGTAGGTAGGTAGGTAAGTAGGGTGTAAATAGGTGGATAAGAAGTTGGGAGGTGTCATTTACCACTTTAATATTACTAACTAGCCTACATATATTGACCAATGCCTAGCTTAACCTAATGATCTACTTAGTTTAATCTAACCAACTAACTTATGTAGTCAAATTAACTAGCTATTTAATTTAGTTTAATTTAGTTATTTACCTATTTAACCTAGATGGGTACATTAGGCTAGGTAAGTAAACTAACTCAATAAGTATTGTACACTGAGTAAATAGGCTAGGTCAGGTAGGCTAGTGAAGGTTACTTTAAGTTCAATAGGTGCATTAGGTTAGATAAATACTCTAAACTAGTTAGGTAAATATGTTAAGCTAAGTAGGTAGCCTAGTGTTTGACTAACTTGGTTTTGCATAACATACAGTACACCAAACATGGCATATATTATTACACATATTATTGTTTTTTTAGTAGTATAGGTCACATAGTATTACATGATTATGTAGTAAAATCGGATTCATGGTTATGCCACAAGTAATAATTATGGTCATAGTAAGTTTTTCCACTAATCATGTGACTTTTATTATTGTCATAACTTTTATTATTACAATGGGAAGATATAGTTAAATATTATAAATATTTATTTATTTATGATATCTAGATACGTGTTTAAACATAATAAAACCACATTAACAATCTAGCTACTTATTTATTTACATAACTTTTGAACCTAACCTAGTTTAACCTACAAATTAAGCTACCTGAATTAGGTAGCATAAGCTTAAACAACTTAGAAATCTAAGTTAAAAGTTTAGGTAGGCTTAAGTAGGTAGGGCCAAGTAGGATCCTATTTAATTTTCTAGTCACAAGTCTTTTTTATTGCCTCATCAAAAGTGGTACTTTTAATTTAATATATTGAATGCATGTATTGTGTGTAAATTAATATTTTTTCATTTATTTATATAGTTTACAAAGTTGAACTTGTTGACAAAGGATATGGTATAAATTTAATAAAACGAAACATTACAACATTATCCCACATCATCATTTGTTATTCATAAATGCAACACTAATCAACTCCTTAAGTATTCCATTGATTGCTAAAAATAGTTTAAGTTAAGGAAGTTGTAGGGAGCGTTGTAAGGAACATTGCATCACATGATGGGTTGTGGTGCAAGAGATGGTGCTACTAAAAAACATGAATGAAGAAGGATTTGCTTAGGAAAATTCTTATTCTTTCGAAGGGAGATGGAGTTGGAAATTTTGCATAGAGAAAAGGTAAGACAATATATTTTTGTTTTTGTTTTTGTTTTTTTGTTTGCATTTTCTTTTTGCATCTTCTCTTTATATGTGTGTGTCTCTTGCACATGCTTGCATGTGCCTTATGATCACAAGACATGAATGCATTAGAAGATTATCATTGTGATTATATTGTATATATTTCATATATATAAACCATAAACCTTTCTTCTCTAGGCTTGGCATTCAAAATGGCCAACATGTAATATCAATAGCATGCACATAGAATGATATCTTTCCAATTCCCCTAGCTTTGTTGTCCCTAGTTTCTTTTTACTAGTTGAGTATGGAAAGTAATATAGGTTGATTTATATGTGACTATCTATTTTTTGTATCTACGATGAAATCTTGGATATGGTGAATGGGGAAATAATGATTTTCCAAAGCATATATCTATATTGCTCAAGTCTTATGTTGGTTCTAATATCATTAGAAAGTCATGGATGTTTGTTAATCTCCACCAAACATGGTTTGTCCTTTTGTCAATGAAACTTGGTTTGGTGAAAATTAATGGATTATGGGATGTGGAAGCTCATTGCATGGGTATGCCTACCACATGTTTCATGTTAGTGAATTTATTCTAAGGCACAATTGTAATATCAAGAATTAGGGTTTCATATTTGTTGAAAGGCACCCTACCCTTTTTTTTCCAAGAATTTTGCAACATTAGAAATCAAGCACCTTTCTATAAGAAAAATGATGTGTAACAACAATAGCTAGGGAGAAGAAATAGAAAATCAAAAGATATACACCCCTTGATCTATGGAACTTTTTGAATGAAACTTTTCAAATTGGCCCTAAGTTATGTCACTTTTGAAAAAAACACATTTCCAATGTACTTTGGAGACCTTGAATGTGTCAGTATCCTCTTGAAACATATCTTCCTAGGAATGTTTTGATTGTTTTGGTGGCAAATCAATAGTAGGGAATCCAATATTTCACCTTCTTTTAAGTGCTTACTACCTACCCCATCCAAAAAAAGGTGAAGATGGGAGATGGTGCTTTCTTCATTTGTCACAATGAAAAAATAGTTGGAGTGGTTGATGGGGTTAGAGGCTAGGATTAAACAATCAATTTTCTCACAATTGAAATCTTTCAAAAACCTTGTTAGTTTAACAATGATTATTATCTTGCACATGCATTATAAGCTTGTGGGAAACTAAAAAGATCCCATCATTGTTCAAACTACATTCAAAGAAGGGAAGAAAGTTGGAACCTCAAGTGTTGCAATTGTCAATGTTGTTGTAGTAGATTTTAGGCCACATGTATTCAATTAATTATTATTTTTCTATTTGCAACAAAAGATAATAGAAGCATTTTTCCTACCACAATTTCAATTACATATATTATATTATATTATATTTCTAATTTCTAATTTATAAGAGAAAATAATTATGATTTTAAACTTTAATAGTAATTATTATTCTTATAAATATTTTTTTTAATTTTTATTTTAAACATTGATTTATCAATTTTTAGAGCTTGTGTTATTACAAGTTTATGTTTAAATGTTTAGAGGTGAATTTAAAGTTTTATTTGAAAAAGAAATGAATGAATTATAAATGGTGATAATAATAATTACATTAATGAGTTTTTTTATCTTTTTATTTTTTCAAAATCCTAATGTTCTTCAATATCATGTCCATAAAAACATTTACCCATGTTTTGGCTATGGACCATGTATATGGAGGTATTAATTTTTTAAAATACTTTTATATTTTGGCTCCAAGTTTTAAAACCCATTGTAAAATTATATCATTCAAAAAAATTTAAATTTTAACTAAATCTTTTATTGATGACACATTTTCATGTTTGCAAAATGGTGAAAATTCTCCACCAATAAACGTTTCAATTACATCATTAATATGTATTGTAACGTTTTCAAATAAATTGGATAAGTTTATAAAAATATTGAACTTAAAAATTTTCAAATAAATTGGATAATTTTATAAAAATATTGAACTTAAAAATTTTCAAATAAATTTGATGTCGGAATTGCTTATGTGTTAGAAAAAAGAATTATTATAATTATTTTTCAAATAAATTAATTAGGATTAACCCTTTTTTTCAAATATTTTGCAAATATTTTGTTGTTTACATTTTTTTTAAATCTTTCACTATTTTTTCCATTTTTTTCCCAACAAAAATTGCCAAATTACAAAAATTTGAAACCAAAAAAACATGTTGGTTAAGGGGGAGGCGGTTCAATCCAACTATTTAATGCCAGAATTTCACCAAATAATGTTCCTTTTATTTGTACAAAGGAAATGAAGGTAATATATATATTCTTACATCATGATTTATTTTTATTGTTTTGTGATTATTTTCAAGTTGTGTAATTAATCATTTGTATTAGTGTATGATTCATGTTGCTAAATAAATATGGTATATTAAATGGTTATATTGACTACTTTATTTTATTTTATTTTTTGGCCATTTTTTGCCAATTTAAAGGGGCAACAACATCAACAAAAGACTTTTTTGAAAGGAAAAAATCTAATTGTGTCAAATTCTATATATATATAATTTATTATAATAAATTGTAGTGGGTAACCATAATATTGAAAGATTTAAACAAGTTTTGCAACTCCACAACTTGTTTATAACCAAATATGGTTAGATCTTCTTATGGATTGCCATTTTAGCAACATCACAAAAATAATAATAAAATTTATACTTAATCATATTTGGGAAATGAAAACTTTCAATTTTCCAAAAAATGGGGCATAATTTATAGAATGGAAATAACATTGTCAAAGACTTTTGGAATGCATTCTTAAATTCACATTGAATTCATTGAAATTGTAGGTCAATTTAAACCAAAAACAAATTGTAAATTTATTCATAACATTTTTATTTTTATTTTTTAAACCTTTTACATTTAATGTTTATAAATTATAGGTTTTTGAATACATTATTGAATAAGCTTCAAGATCATGTTTTCATTTGTAGCATTTGAATAGGTTTTGAAAAAAAAACGTACATTAAAATTTGAACTTCCTAAATATTCCATGTCAAACATAATAAAGTTAAACTTTTCTTTCTATATTAATACAATCTTGAAGTGGTTTGGTCATTAAGACCTCAGCGTGCCTCCATGAAATCTTAAGTTCAAACCTTGATAATGGATGCATCAATGTATGATGTAGTTTCTGGCAAAACCAAAACTAAATAAAATTCATAGCTTGTCATGACATGTTGTGAAAAAATTAAATCCATGACTCCACGATCCAAGAGTAGCATCACCTAGGACCCTAAATTGCTAGAGATTATGAGATTTGAATGAATGTATGTTTCCGAATGTGCTACCACCAATCTTGTGGCCCAATTTTTTCGTAGACTTTTTTTTGGGTTGTTATCAACCCCTTCTAGACTCTTAACCTTTGCATGAAGATAGTCACCCATTACTTCAATCAAAATTTAAGTGTCCATTGTTGCAAATTCTTCATTAAGTTCAAAAAATGTGATGTATTGTTTTTTGGCATTTACAAAATTATGCTTCAAACTCGGTCTCGTACTTCCAAGTTCCACACAAGGGATGTTGAAGTTATTTGTGAATCACCTTTCAAGGAATGCATTTGCACCTTCTAGGCAATATGTAGGAAACATTCACACATGGAAGGCAGCATGCTTTGTTCTCACCCTCAACTTCTTTGAGTAGACATGTATATGAAAGATTTCTATGACAATTTAAAACATTAGTACTTTAATCAATGTAACTATGATCACATAATTATTCTTGAGTATTTGTAGCTTAAAATGAAAGTCATGGTGAACAATTGTGTACCTCACAGTGCAACACTTCATCACTAACAAATGTGAAGTCCTTGAATGTTTGAGCCTTTTCTAAAGATACATTGTCCTTGAACTCCTCCAATAAAGCATGTGCACAATACAAGTCATTGATAAAAACCAATGGGTGACTCCCCATCTCAATTTCTAAATGGTGTTTCCCTTTCTCGATCAACCTTTTACGGGTCTTCTTCTTTCCCTTGTTCAACTTTTTTGAGGGTTTCTAATGTGTGTTGATTACCTTGTAAGTCTTCTGGGCCATATTTATGCTTCAACTTGCACCACACATTTTCATTTTTGATGTAGAACACATGTAATCATATTAAGCACCATTGATTATACTTCAAAATTGATTATAACCAAGTGATGGTTTTTTACCATTCCATGGTCACTTGTCATAATCCTTATGGTTAGCACAAATAACTTTAAACATAGAATCTGCACATGTACAAAACAAATAGGAAAAACGAAATAAAATCAAAGTCATTAGTTAGGTTTACTTTTTTTTTGTTCTTTCATGGTTTCTTTACAAAATTCATGGTAATGGCACAAAGAAGGTCAAGTGTAGGTGGAACCTAGTTTTGTCCATTGCCATTAATTAATATCTATTAATTACTAGGCATTGGGAGGAAGGGTTGTAGCTACTATTGATGGGTGTTGCACCTAGGGTTCAAAGTAGTTACAAATCAAAGAATACCATAATTGAATGTAGATAAGCTTCATGTGATCTACATGAGTTCAATTACAACTCGCACATGAATAATGTAGCGGTTAGTATTTAGGATTGCCATAGAAGCTAAGAAAGTTCATGAAAAAATACATTATTGGTTGTGTTGATGAGGGTTGCAAATATTGAGGTGTGATTTCATGAAGAAGTTGAATGGTTGTTCATCAAACTTTTTGGGGGCATTCAATTGATTTTTCTAAAATAAAAAATAAAAAAAATTTTTTTTTACAATATTTAGAGGTCTACATGCATCTTAGACTTGGCATGCATGATCATTTGACCTAATGACTAATCCATTCAAATATAAATATGAAACCTACTTAGCTTTTATAGACCCATTTCAAAAAAATGTGGTGAGTGCAAAATGCAATTTGTGAATATTGATTTCACACATTCAAAATGAATGATTCAACTCGTGTGCAAATGTTGATAATTCAAAAGATATGAAAAAAAACATTAATTATAATATAAATATAGGGTCTTAAATTGTTACATATGTTTTATTAAATTATTGTAAATGTAAAATGCAATTTATTAGTAAATGTTTTCACATGTTAAAAGTTGATGGTTCAACTCATGTACCATGTTGATAATTGAAGAGATGTCAAAAAAATCATTAGTTCTTTATAATGCAATATTTAAACAAAGTTGAAGGCTACTTCAATTTTCACATTAATAATTTGAAATTACTAAAGAATGAAATAGGGTACAAATTATACTCATAAGTGAACAACATAGTGAATACAACAACTATGAATGACATTGACCATTAATTATTGCAACAAGCCACTTACAAACTTAAGATGGCCAAATGTAGTTTAAATGTAATCAAATTAGATAATAGTCGTAATATGTGGGGGTGGAAAAAAAATCCTTCTTGTGTATGATTTAAAATAAGCATTCCTCCATGCTCTTGCTTAATGTAAATCAAGAGAAACAAATGGTTATCATGTGCATAGTAAGTTACTTAAGATGGTATTTGATTTGGGTGACCTACTACATTTGAAAGGAGTTCCAAACATTAATGTGGATTGTTTTTTTCAAAGGTGGTCAATAGGAACATGTGCATCTATGATGGAATTTTTTTTCAAAACAATTCGTAGAACACCTCATGTCTTTTGAACGCATGTTGAAGCAACCATTGATAAAATGTAATTGATTTCTTGAAAGCAATTATTGAAGGGAAAGCCTTGTGTGCCAATGGAATTGTTAACCTTAATGGTTGTTTCATCAATTTTTAGTGCAATTGGGCAAAAAGTCCTACATGTACAAAGTTTATGTTTTGGAATAATTAAATACACATTCCAAGGACCCACCCTAGCCATGCATTTTGACATTGATAAAAGAGCAGAGGGTGTTTGATCATCTACTATTATGGCAAATCCCCAAATGTGTTGATGTTGTGTTAGGGATATTTGTGCACAAGAGGTGGATGGATGTTCAAGAAAGATGAATTGTAAAAAGACCAATTACTTTCAATCAACCCCTCTCTGTTACATTGAATCTAGTCAACCAAACTCTTATTAAAGTATCCATTTCCAAAAGTAGGTTCACAATTTGTGTACAAATTCTTTTAGAAGTTGTTGGATGTTGGGTCATAGCTCATGGTGTGCAACGTGGATTATTGTTGTTTGAAGACTTAGCAGATCTATTTGTTTGCACAAGTTGCTAGTGATTTTTATTTACATTAAATAAGATGGGCACCAAGATCATTATCACACATTTGGATGTACAAACTAAAAGAAGCTATAGAGTTACTAAAAAGAAATTAATGTTGCATTTTCAAGGCATCAATCCAACACTCTAGCCTCAAGGTCCTTTGAACTATTTTACACATCCATACTTGGATGGACATCCAACCAACACTCCAAAGGCCTTGAAAGCAAATTTTGTGAAATTATCATGGACAATGCTTGTCCAATTTGAGCATCTTTTGTACCACTTATAAGTAAGATGTCTTTAAATCATACTTGTTATTACATGCATTAGTTTTGGTTGATTCTTTGGAAAAAAAACATGACATTACTTATCTTTTAAAAGGTTTCTATTTTTTTTATTGTTTACTTATATGTGTTCCAACATTGATTAATGTAATGGACTAATTAAACTTTAAAAGGCTAACAAAAGCCAAAGATGAATTTGCTTGCAACCCATATTGGAGTGACCACATCATTGATTTTTCATATCCAAATGGATGAGTTTTATGGGCCCAAGCTAAAGTGCAAATGGGATGGTTATCAAACATGAAAAAACACATGTTTCATTTTGATGGAGGAAAAACCAGGTTTGATTTTCTTGAATCTCAAAAGTTGAAGGAATTGAAGTTGGAAGAACCAATTTCTAAATAAATGATTATGATCAAATTTCTCTTAGATTACAGTAGTGGAAACCTTCAAATATATGATTGAATTTATGACTAGTATTCCAATCATAAAGGACAAAAATGATTAATAGCCCTTAAAGTCATTAAGGACAAATTATTTAAGACAATAGTCATTTTAAGACATGTTGTGACATAATAGTCATTTAGGACATGATGTGGCAAATATCATCCATTAGTCATCAAGGACATATGTGGAGTCATTAGTGATAGTTTAGTCATTGTTCAATATTCATTTAGGACATAATGTGGCATAATGATGTAACAAATATCATCCATCAGTCATAAAGGACATAGGTGAAGTCATTAGTGATAATTTAGTTATTGTTTGACCACAATGAATGTCATTTTGGAAGTTCGATCCTTAAACCCCAAGGATGGAGTTCAATTCTTTTACTACCAAACCACCTTGCTTGTTGTGTAAATAGTCTAACATTTATTCTACTTAAACCATATTTGATTTAAACATTACACAAAACTTCAAATTTGATCATTCATATTTTATTGATAATTTTCCCAAATGAAAATTGAAAATTTATTCATAAATTTCCTTCAATAATCTACACACTTATGTAATTTATTTATTTAAAATTAAATTCATTGCAAAAGAAAATTATTTGAATTTTTTATTGAATAACATTTCAATGACCACTATTTGGAAAAGGTAAATCAAGTACATGACTTGTAAATGGAAAAACATTTGTGACTAATACATGAATAAATAATATATATCTTTCATATTTTAAAACTTCATTTGATTTAGGAATTTATATTATAGAATTTGTGTTTCAATATATCATAATTTTACCAATAGCTTTTAATTTAAATTTATGAGTTCACATAATTTATCCACATAAATGTTTTATAAATGGATCATATATAAATTATATATATAACATTTAAAACATTAAATAATTAAATAATTTTTTGAAAGTATAATTTCTTTACATTTAATCTAATATAATTATGTAATAATGTTTTTACACATGTAAACTAAATATATTCATATTTATACATATAATTTATAAATTTTTATTTAAATTTATGGTAAAAGTTTAATATACAAATAAATTATATATTTCCATACGCTTTTATTTTGTTTTAAAGTAAAAATATATAATTTTATTTATTAATATCATATTTTAAACATTTATTTCAATGTATAATATCTAATTTATTCACATTGAATATTTAAAATGGATCATATATCAAATATATTGAAATATATATTAAAAATATGTAATAAAGGTTCTTACATTACTTATATGTATGATATTAATCAAAATCAAATCCTTACATGTAGTTCATTATGTCATTATACTCATATTAAATTATTGATAGTCATTTTTGAATCATTGTAAAATAATTGTATGACCACATTGTCTATGTAATGACACATCATTTTTTTCACATCATTGTATAATGAGTTTTTAGTCATATTTGAAATGACTTTATCCTAGTAACATTTTCAAATAATATTTTGGACGTCCAAGTCACTTTGCCATCAATCACGGATGCCATATGGATGAAAGTTTGTAATGAAAAAATGATGTTATCCTTCCTATTATCACGTCATCATTATTAGTCAAATGTTTCACTAATGTATAACAACAACTTTTTTCCATATAGTATTTGAAATAATATTCTATGATTACAGTCAATTACGTAGTCATTTAAAATATCTAGTCATTGATTTCTTGGTTGAAAAAAAAAATTCATCTAGTGTCGATTGACTAATAATTAACAAATCTTTTGCTGATCACGGTGATACATAAAAGAACACATATGCCTTCATTTGATGAAGATGAGTGTGTCTATGAATATTTATTACAACATGTTTAATCTTCTTCAAAATGAAGAACAACTCAATGTTGCCCAAGGTGCCATGTACAAATGCAATTTGTTTAACAAGTTGCATCAACCTATCAAGTTGAATGTTTAAAAGGTTTTAAACTTCCTATTTTGCATTATAATTCAAGTGTTGTGCTTTATGTTTTTGGCTTTGAATTACTACAATATTGACATCTTTTTGTCTTGTTAGCATATCATTGATTCAACAACAAACCATGAACAAACAAATGTCCCACCAATATGTTGCTAATGCATTTGAACCCAATGTGCAAATTATCAAGGTTAGATTTTTCGATTTGCAAAGGTTGAATTAAAATTTGAAAGATGAACTTTTAGTTGGTTTTTTGAATACCTACCTACCATTTCCCCACCACATGTTGGATATGTAAAGTGCGGTTACAAATGTTTAATTAACAACATTTGAGTGATTTAAAAAAATATGCTCCTTAAAAAATACCAAGTTTAAAAAAGAATATGATGTTGATGACTCGACTACAAAAACAATGTCAAAATACATGGAAGGATGCATCTTCATGGATGTTACTTTGAAAAAATATCTAAATTTCTTGAACATGGAACCTAGCCTTTCATAGGTGGATCCATTGTTCCTTATGTGCTTCATGGATAATCTATTCAAAAATAATGTCCTTCCCAAGGGGTTGGGGACCATACCCTTTTTACGAAAGTTTCATCAAGATGAATAATGGATAAATCAAGGTGAAAACATGTATCACTTTAGATGACACCCATCATAATAATAAAAAAAATCATATGGAACCTTTCAACAACTATACATTGGCCTATATCTCTTGGGTTGTACTAAATTTGAAGATTTTTTCTTTCACTAAAGAATTTTTTTCCTTGCCCATCCCAATCATTTTTTTATATTAATGACAGCATGGAACAATACTTGAACCTATTAGAGGATGTAAGAACATCACATGTAAGAAGAAGGATGGATAGTGGACCACATCTTGTCCTATCTTTTGGTGATATGTCTAAGAACATGTTGGTCAACTACATATGTAGAGTTGATCTTGAGGCCAATCAAAACAAATTAGAAGCCAAAAGATGAATATGGAGAAGAAGGAAAAATTGAAGTTCCTACAATGAACGAAGCAAAAAAAAAGGGGTTGATGGAGAAACATAACCTTGGTGGTTTTTACTATTGGACTATTGCATACATTTTGACACATAAATTTCAAACTGCCTTAAGTTATTACAATGAAACCTTTCATTTAGACTTGTCTACCTTCATAAGCAAGGTTCATCACTCGAATATTACAAATGTTGTTCATAGTTTAGAAGACTTAAAGGCATCATTAGTGATCAACAAGGCCAATTTCATTTGCATGTCTTGGTTTGGAAGGTGGTCATGGAACTAGTGGAGGAGGGTGCCAACTTGGACATAATTCCTCCAGGGGAGGATTGGCTCTCTTCTCCTGAACCATTGACAACAAGTGTTTATTAGACAAAGGTTTGTGATTCCAATATAGTGATTTTAAGAGATAATTAATAAATTAAAATTAATAATGTTTGGTTCATTGCCTAAAAGACTCAAAGATTAACTTTGATACGTTTAACCTTGTTATAAGATGATAAAAGTTTCAAGTCAAATGAATGTGATCATCATTGGAAATTTTTGGAGATGTAAACTTGAGTCCAACCAATGATGATGATGAGTTGAAGATTAATGATGATTTTGGAATTCCTATCCATGAAAGTATTAATGTTGATTTGGAGGAGAAGCCCACCAAAGAGACATAAAGCCGTAAATTGATTATGGGCGGTGCTAGTAAGGAATCCCATTTAGATGATGATTTTGATATTCCTTCTAACAAGAGAATCAATGTTTGTTTGAAGAAAGTGCTAAACAAAAGGATACATAATTGCAAGTTGGTTAAAGATGATGTTAGCAAAAATCATCTTAGTTCAAATGACAATTTTGAATAACCTTACACATTCAATTAAAATGATCAAAAGTATAGAATTCCTAATTACCATATGGTCTTATCCATTAAATTTTCCATTAAGGTAACAAATTTTTTTACTTCCCATTGGCAGTACATGAAAACACTTTCAAATTGCTTACATTGCTCCTACATGTATAGGATTTACAAAATTGCTAGACTGTTTTACATCAATGTGCATATTGCATAGATTGAAAAATCCTTACATCACAACATTTTAGATGACCTAATCTTTGCCCGATATCTCTACATCGTTTTTTTGAGATTTTTTTTAAAGTAGTAGGAAATGTTCATATGAATCAACCCAATTTTTTTCTTGGTACTATAATAACAAGCAGTTAGTCATATAATGTCTCTGACAACTATCTGCCCTAAAAGTGGACAAAAGAGATTGTTATTTGTTGGGATAAATTATTTATATTTTTGAGACATTTTTAATTACATCACCCATTCTTATTGTTAAATTTTTCCCAACATTATTACTTTCAAATTGCTTGCATGGTCTTTTTTATAATCAACTAAAGCTAAATGTGTTATGTGATTTTGTGCCAAATGTTTCTGTAAATTTTGTATGCATAGATTTTCATGAAGGCATATTGAACATTGTAAGCATATTTATATGAAGGTCTCAACATTATAAAAATGAACAAATAAAATTTTGTTAAAATAACTTATCACATCTCATGGTTTGGCATCGTGTCTCACACTTTGGCATTGCATCCCACAGTCTTGCATTGTGTCTCACGATTTCACATTGTGTCTCACAATCTTTTGTCACATTTCAAGGTGACAACATACTAAGGTGTAACATTTTTAGGCACATGTGAAAATCCATAATTGCCTAAATTAACATTACGAAGGTAGTGTGAAGGCACCTTGAATGACACAAGTCACTTTATAAATTATCATTCAAATTTGTTATAAAAAACATTTCAACCTTAGTTTACCTTATGGAGAACTTAAATTTGAAATATGAACTTCTAAAGTATTACTTTTGTTGAATAAAAGACTTAATAAGAAAAAACCATATTTGAATGTACATAGAAAATTTTGGTCACCAAAATCCTTCCAAAAAGTCCTCCTTGGTATCAATGTTACCACATCATATTACCATTGAATCCTTACTCTTAAAAAAACATTGTATAAAAGTGCATGGAGTCCATATTAATTGATTATGGATTGTTACAAGTTTTTGGGTACTCCTTTGAAAGTTCGTTATGTTATGGCTATTCAAAAACTATCCATGAATTTCATACAATGTGATTATATTATATATAAAATTGTAATGTTTATTCATTTTCCATCCCAGTCAACTACATTTATCACATGGACAATTACAAAATTCAAAATCCTGCAAAAATTGTCTTATGACAACATTTTATGGACAGTGTAGTGTGCTTTCACCTTTCATAGTCTCAAATCATAACATGACTCTTCACATAACATCTTTCACTTTCATGTCATTTATTATGATTTTATTGCATTTTTTCTTTTTAAGTCTTTCACGTCCATTTCTTACTAAGATGTGAAAACAATTCTAATGAATGTGGATTCAATAAGGTTGGATGTGTTTTGTGATTTTATGCTAGATGAATTTGCAAATTTTGCATGCATAGATTTTCATGAAGGCATATTTGGAACACAAGTCTTTCTTGTTGCATCGTATTTTAAACAAATAAACATATAAAATCAACATTTTTTGGCAAAATAGATCATTGCATAAGTTCACATTCATTGATGTTGGCAATTGAACCATTGAACTTTGAGGAGAAATTGATTGATTTAGAGGTTAATTGTGAGTGTGTGTGAACAAAAAATCCAAGAAATGGTTTGGTTTTGACATAGGTCAATGGAGTTAAGATGTGCAAGAGAATCATCACTAGTGTTAAGTGAAACAATGTAGTATGTGTTTAACTCTTGTTTTTTTTGGTGTTTAAAGTGTGTGCATTTGACATGCCTTTGCTACTTTGCAAATTTTGCAATATTTCAACTCATTTTGAGCTTTTTGTGCTTGAATTGTCTAGAAAATCACAATTGATGTCAAACAATTTATTTGATTATGTTAAAGGCATGGTGCATGTCCTCTCTTATCCCTGTTGCAAAACTTAAGTTGAACTAATTGTTTTTCCAAGTTGAACATATTTTGTGACCTAAAATCCACAACTATATTTGAAGTTCAAAAATCATTTATATTTGAACTCCCTAGGAATTTCAAAGCAATAGGATCATTGTAATGTTGTGGTGTTGTTTTTTTTAATGGCTACATTAGATAATGGAATGGGAAAATCTTGAGCATTGGTTTGAAGATATAATCATCTTGGTAACTACACATGCCTTGTTTCTGTTATGTTGGTTGCAATGCAATATACTATGGTAAATGTTTGATCTCAACATATGTCTATGTAAAGTTCACATTCAGATGTTGTTTAGTCGACGTTTTGCAAAATTTCAATTGACTAAGGTGAATTGTTCGTAAGACAAGTTGTTGTGGATGTGCAAGCAACTGGTGGAAAGTCTTTTGCAAAACTTTAAACATGATTTTTTTTTTGCATCCTTTGGGGTGAAAACTATTTAAATTTAGTTCATCGTGTTAATCTACTTGCTAGACAATTGGGACATTGTGCTTGATCTTGAAGACCACAATGATATAACAATCAATGGAACAAAAAAATATGTTTAGTAAACTTCTAAAGCTTGCAAGACATGAATAATAATATTTGAGAGGTCGTCAAAGTTTGATCCATCATTTGATATATGGAAATTTTTATGCTAATTGAGTAGCTTAGGGATGTGCAACATGAAGTGGGTAAGAATGTGTGAAAATACTGTGCTTTCAAGCACTGTACATAGAATTGGAATATATCTCCTATGGCCCACATAGGCAAGTCCAATATTTGATACTACCTCTCTAGTATAAGCTTATCAACTTGGGATTTTGAAGGATTTAAACAACATGGGCCAAATCATGTAGTTTTGAATTATTTGGTAACAAATACTCAGAAGCTTCACAAACTATCATTAGCCTAGACATATTATTTGTTTTTGGTTCTAGCCTTGGACTCCTCAATAGTTTGTTGCCTCCAACTTTTATTGAAGTAAAGTGACCTACATCGCAATTTCTTGAAAAAGCCACTCCTAACTTGAATAATTCCTAACGTGGTTGTTGATGATTCATCTATTGTTGTCGAGGCACCATTTCTAAGCAACCCATCTAAATTAGGGTCAAACAAAGCTTCTCCATCTAGATATTCATTATCATATCCCACATGAACTAGCAAAAGCCTAAACTTAACTCCTTTTAATAAGACACCTAGGGAGTGGGCACACTTGTGCAATAGAAGCCCACTTTTGATAGATGCCTTGGAGAGTGGTTAGTTTCAAGAGAAGAAAATCTCATGGACATTGATTGAAATGAATAGATGTTATAAAGGCCTTTTTGTCATTCAAAGCAAATGGCAATTTGAAACAAAAGTATTGCCTTTGGCCATCACATTGTTAACCTAGATGCGGCCATCTAAGAGTTCAACAAACCTACACAAAATTCATTAGCTTGTCTTCAAGTCAACATTTGAAATTGTGTTGGTAAGACCAGATTAAGATTGAACAACATGGAGTCAATAGGAGGAATAGATATTTATCAGAAACACACATATCAACCATTACATAGGTCAAGGGGCAATTGTAATTTTTGTTCAATTCTTAAGAACAATCTATGCAATAGAACTTTGAGAGACATAAAATGTTGCTTAAATAAAATTGCTTTCATTTGAAAAAGAAATGGCTTTCTAGTGAACTATTAGTTATCTATTCCAAAATACCATCAACAAACTCCTTAATTCATAAAATACTACCAAATGTGAAAGATTAAATCACCCAAAGGTGTCCAACTACAAACATGTGACAATTGATAGGGCTTATAGATACAAGCTTGTAATGCAACATCATTTTCAACCTTAATAGAATTCAGATTTGAACTAATAATAAAGTTATAGAGTTTTCAAATCATGACTTACATGATCAAAAAATCATGTGGAAAATTCCTCCCACCATAGTTCCAAGATCATGCTTTTGCACAATGCACAACCCAAGATTTATGCCACCATAAAGTTATGACATTAAGGGGCACGTCAACATGTGTAAAAGGATTGAACATGTCTTGCAACTTGTTTTCAATGATTCCAATGCATGTATTTTGCACCTCAAATTCAACTTCAATTCATTTGGACACATAAACTTGAAAAGGATTTTCTTTAGGCTTCTTAGTTTCTATCATGGGAGTTACTTTTGATGACCCAAACCCTAAAAGCGCATCATACACCTCAAGTAATATCTCCTTGTTAGTTTTAATTTTGAAGTAGGCGCCTAATTTCTATCACAATAGCTACTTTTGATGACCCAAACCTTAGAATTACATCATACACCTCAAGTGATATCTCCTTGTTAGCTTCAACTTTGAAGTAAACACTTGGCCAGCTTGACTGATTACATAACTTGGAAAAGGTAGCAAATTGCTTGGAAGGTTGTGAAGGCAAAACTAAGGATTGTACATTTTTTTTGGCTCAAAACTTGTACCAAAAGGCATAACACAAACATCTTTTCATTCACACTTGCATGTTAGGTGCATCACATTTTAATATATAAGGTATCCTACATAAAATGTACTACACTAATTGTGGTTGTGGTTGTAGTATTAACAAAACACTAAGAAAAGTTTTCCTCATGTATGGAGTTTCATTTCAAAGATAGAAACAAACTTGATTTCATGGCCCATGTTGCCAAGAAATTTTGACTTTGCATGGTTGGCCTCCTAAATGACAAGTGCAAAGGTTCCAAAGTCGTAAAATGTATCACTATTGGTGAAAGATTGAGGATTGCTAATAACACCGCAAGTCACCATGGTCCCCCAATAATGAAAGAAAGATGTTTTCTCCACCATTTTTGTAATGCATTCGGCAACAAAAATCAAAGTTTCAAACACTAAAGAACAACAAAACATAATAACAATGTACTAAAACAATTGCCACACATTATCAAAGGTTCACAAGAATGTTTTTTGGGTTTTTCCACTACCACCCATTGCAACTACTTGTCCAATTTGACCACTATTTGACTTAGTATCATTGTGCACAAACAATAAATGAAATTGTTTACTAATTATTTGTGCATAATTTCCATAGTGAAAACAATGATTGCCTTGTTCACTAGCATTGGATTTTATCCATTGTGTTGAATTTTATAATAATGAAAAAAATTTGACATGGAAAATATCTTAACCCTAGAATTTTTGCAAGAGTGGTAATATTGTTTAATAAAATTTTGTCAACATTTCAACTATTAACATCTAAAATAAGTTGAATCAAAGTTTGATAACGACTGGAAAATTATATTCATAAGATGCACCTTGCACTTACACAAGAATTCACCTCATTTTATTTTTAAATAATTTTAAATTGTTAATGTGGAAATTAAGGTAGCATTTAACTTTATTTATACATTGGACTATAATGATTAGTGATTTTTTTGACATCTTTTCAATTATCAACATGGTACATTTGTTGAATTGTACATTTGTATCATGTTGAAACCATTGCTTATGAGTTGCATTTTACACTTATCATAATTTAATAAAAACACATGCAATAATTTATAAAGATGTCACATCTTTTGAATTATCAACATTTGCACATGAGTTGAATCATTCATTTTGAATGTCTTAAATCCATTACTATCTAACTACATTTTGCATTCACCATAATTTTTTTAAATGATTATTTAAAAATTTGTTATATTTCACATTCATATTTGAATTAAAGATTAAGTCAAATGTTCATATATAACAAATCTAGGGTCCATGTAGACCTTTATATATTTAAAAAACAAATTTCAAACTTGTACATTTACATAAATTTGAAATTATGTTTTTCCCCTAGTTAGTTCATCGTTGGACAAGTTTTTTATTACAAATGTTCATGATGTCACATTAACAAAACCTGAAATAAAATTCCTTAAATGATTTTTCCATTTTATTTCTTGATGTATTAGAAATATAAATCTTAGTTAAATTGTGTTTTAAAAAAGTAGTTTCGGTATATATATATATTTTATTGTTCCATGATTTAACATTTTTTTAGGCTTGTTTTGTTACAAGTTTATGTCTAAGTATATAAAGATGTTTAAAAAAATTATTCAATAAAAAAATGAAAAAAATGGTGATATCATAATAATGACATCAATGAATTATTATTATTCTTATTATTATTATTATTTTCAATTTTGTGGCATTGTTCAAATGATGATCATTGATAAAAATATTTTATTATGTTTTGGCTATAAACAATATATAGAGATATTAGTTTGTTAAAATCCTTCTATATTTTAGCTACAAGTCTTAAAACCTATTATAAAATTTTAACTTATATATATAAGTTTAAAGTAAGTTTGATGTTGGAACTATTTATGGTTTTAACATTGAAAGTATTAATCAATATTCATTATGAACAATCTTTTTGTTCTTTCAAATTTATGAGTTCAAAGTTTTAACAAAAATTCATTGAACTTGCATTATTTCTATAGGGGGCCATTAAGTGTTGGAGTTCTAAACCATGTACATCAAACAAAATATTTTTTGAAGTGTATTATATGACTGTTTAACCTATTTTTTTCACCTTATTATTATCTACTTTTTTAAAATACACATATTTAAACCAACATATATTAATTATATGTTTTAACTATTAATTATTACATAATTTATATTCATTATAAATATATTTCTGAATAATTCTAGTACCCATAACCAACATATAACATCTTATATTTTTACTAACATATATGTATTAAAGGAATGACCCCCCCATGAAAAATTTCCTTGAAATTTCATTATTTTCTAAAATTTCTCCAAAAATAACCACCAGCTTGTAAAAATTTGCCACCAAAGATTTTTTTAAAAAAATTGTTAATTAAAGGGGGGGGGGGGGGGGGGGGACATTATCCAACTATTTACTTCCAAAATATCACCAAATTATGTTTCTTTTATTTTTACAAAGGTAAAATTGCACATTACAAAATATACACATTACATTTGTACATTAAAATTACCAACCTCCATGCCTTGAACTTCATCCTCACCATTGTTGTTTTTTTTAGTGATCAAGAGGGCCATCTTCCCTCTCTTTCTCTCCCAATCCCAATTAACCACCTAGATGCTTTCAAGATAGTACTACTAACTTGGGATGTCAAAGATCACAATGACCCACTTTGGATTCTGAATCAACCAAACAATCATGAGTAAAATAGGAGCAACAAATTGATCAAGAAGATTATCTATCTTCTTGTTGCTTATGATGATCATTGGAAGGTTCAAAAGTTGATACTAGTTGTATCAATGCATGAAACATCTTTGAGAGATGTTAAATTCATGTTAGGTTTTTCTTGCACAACATGATTAAGCCCAAGAATTGAAGTCAAAAGTTGTCTATAGGAACCCCTCTTAATTACCTCTTCCTACATTAAGAATGCATACAATTTACAACTATTTTTAAGGACCTCATAGGCACTTTTTCTTCTTGTTTTTTTGTTGTTGTTGTTTTGGTTTGTTATTTGTTATTTTTTTTTCTTCTTCTTCCCTATCTTCTTTCCTTCCTTCTCTAATTGCTATTTATAATGACAAAAAAATCTCAAAATAAATAAATCAAGGTGGGCTTTTTTGGTGTTTAAAGTGGGACAACAACAATTATCACTTTTTCTATTTTTTTTTGTCAATTTCATCAATTGTGTGAGCTCACGTGTGAGTATGAACATCAATTATAAATAAATATATATATTTGGACATGTGTGGAAATGGCATTATGACTATTGGAAGGGGAATTTTTTTTCCCAAAACACTATCACTCCTTCGTTTCAAAGGCAAAGAAAAATTAAAAAATAGCTACCATTGTTTATGTTTTTATTTATTTTTAAATTCCATGAATTTTCAAACATTATAAATTTATATAAAAAAACCATAAGTTTGTTCTTCAAACATTATAACTTTATATAAAAAAATCATAAGTTTGTTCCTCAAACATTATAACTTTGTTGACAAACCTTTTTTTAATAGGAGTTTTCAATTTGATGTTATTTCCCACTTTTCAATGCATGCATTTTCCTATTCCTACTTTCCTTTCCTTGAATTTTTGTCCATGTAATTGTTTTATGCAAACTAACTTGAACTTCTTTCAAAGTCACCAAAGTCAAACCCATAGAAACTTGATCATCATTTGATCCATATTGACACACCTTAGACATCACATGCCCAAAACAAATACCTTCATAATCCCACAATAACTTCAAAGATTCATAATCAATAATAGGTCATAATGTAATAGCCATAGATGCCAAGTTGTTGCCTTCATCTTCCACAAAAGCAATCACACAGTAGATTAGTCCAAAGTTTTCCAACAATGCTTGGAGTTGCTAGTTGTTTCATACACTTCAAAGAATCCCACAATAACATGCCTAGGGGTCTAGCTTTCATCCAAATAATACTGACCAATGCAAATATGTCTACACCACCTTTATACATCTAGAGATTAATGTTAACAAAAATGTAGTTTGAAGCTTAGGCAACACATGCAAATCCATGGTCTTTTGGACCATTTTAGGTAATAAAATTTCCACAAAAATTGAACAAGATGGAAAAACAAAGTGAGGACATCGACGAAAGATTACCCTACATAAATAGATGTTTTCACATGTGGAAAGAAGCTTATACCCTTTGCAAATATGAAGCACAAAGTCTTCAAGAAACCTTTGTTGGTTCATTACCATGTTTGTAAGGATTGGTCAAGCCAGAAAATGCAATGATTATTGACCCAAATGGCCTAGCCCATTTCTTCCTTAACTATTGACTATGATTTGAATCAACATGCACAACCATGGATTTCTTAATTAGTATCAATTTTCTTTTGCAAACAAACGAAAATGTGTAGAATTAACATGAATTTTCATAAAAGTAAGATCATTTGTTTTACTATATTTAATGAGCCCCTTGCAAAGAATATAATTTTGGTTTAAAATGTTGTTAATTACTTGGTGAAACATGAAAATGATACATCCCAACATTTGTGGGTTCACAAGATCAACAAACATGATGTCATTGACAACAAAGAACCCCCCTTCATGTTGAATGTTTTCCACTTCTTAATTTGAATTTCAATAATTACAAGATGAAATTCATCATTTTTTAATAAATCATCATTACATTGTAGGTGGATGCTTCCAACATTCAAATTGTTAAGAGTTGGGTTCATGTTCACATCACAAGCAAGTTTGTCATCAATGTCGACGACACATTCAACAACAACAATGTTGTCTTCAACCATTACTAAACATACACAACAATAAAACCTAATTCCACAAAAACAAAACACCAATGAATGAATGTATGGTATGATGGCTCAATTTTGACAAATAAAACATTCGGAAGTGTTAAAATGGTTGTTTAATATTATGTCATTAATTAAACGAGGGATTACATAAATGGTTTAAACTAATAAACACAATATGAAAAGTTGTTTAGGTAGATATTCCAATGCCATTTGTTATAGAAAATAAAATTAAAACTGAAAAAAAATTAGAACTTATAGAGACTTATGAAAAAAAGTTCTAATTTTGATCATTCAAAAGTCCATAATTAAATTTTGGCTTAAGTTTTGAAGCAAAGATATGAGTTTATTATGTCAAATCATATCACATATTGTGTCCCTATGAATAATCTGAAATGAAATACAATGTCAACTTCTCAACCTTATTCGTTCCAATCAGCTAGGCAATTCATATTTTTAATTTTGAGATTCATTATTAAAAATGAATGTACATTTAAAAGAGAAATTATACATATGTATTATCAATCAAGTTGTTAATTTAAATATAATAATCAATTGATAAATTTAAACATATATATTTTATCATAAACTTCAAACCAAGGATAACTTATAGTAATCATGAACGTGACACACAAAATGAACCACCATACCATGCATTCACCCAACATCTAATTTCAAAAATCAAATTAGAAAGAAAAAAAGTGCAAATGTCCAAACAATTGAAATGAAAAAAAAAAAAAGCTTGTGGAAAGAAAAAACTCAATTTAGTTCAGAAAACATGATGAGGGTGTCGTGTTGGGGGGTGTGGATGGAGATGCTCGAAACACTGGAGACGGTCTAAACTCTAGATGATGTGAATTTCTTCATTTGCTCCTATTGTGGACAAGTGGGTTGTCACCCAAAACTCTTTTCTGATAGCAAAACATTGGTTTTATGGTTGGGTTGGTGGTTTTAGCATTTTGATGAGTAGGAGTTTCATGGATTTTGGGGTTTTTCTCTCGAGCTTGAAATTGAGCTGATTTCAGATACATTGATTTCCAAGTCTTTGGTTGGATTTTTGCAAAGTTCACAGGGGGTTTTGCAGTCAGCCCTCGAACGAATCACCTGTTGTCTGGAATGTGAAGTTTTGTGTTTGAGTTTCTTTGACTCAGGGACATCTTTCTTGGACTCAGGACATCTCTCTTCTTCTTCTTCTTCTTTTGTTCTCCCTTGTTGTGTTCTTCAGTTATGTCTCTTGCAACGCTAGCATGTTTAGAATTATCCTGGCAATCACTGCAAAAGGGTGCACATGTTTTTGGTTGAAGAGTGGAGAGAAGTGAGCTGATGCTAGACTCTCGAGGTACTACTGTTATGGAGGTGGTGGTCTGACAATCACTTTTGGAAAGCAGGTGCTGGTGGCAGGGGGGATGGTTTGTGGATGGAAGGCAATCTTCTTCTACAAATGGGATATGAAAACAATTGCACAATTGTAGAGGGAAGTGCAAATATGCGACAATCAAATGGCAGTGATAAAATTTGCTACAATGTAATAGTAACATTTTTCTCATCATCAATCCATGTCTTTCCTCTCTTTAATTGCTGGCATTATTGCACTATATTTCCCACATGGGCTAGAAATGGTCATAGTTGCATATCAGTAAATGCCGTTCACTTTTGTATCTTTTCATAGCACTGTTCTAAAGAGAATCTAGATGCATGTGCCTTCCTTCCCTTCCTTCCAACACCTAAAATTTTCCACAATGGTCCCCCTCAACTGTTCTAACCCTAAATGTCTGGTATACTTTTGACAATAGGTTTCTGTTTTGTTGAGTAGGAGGGACTCAGAAGCAGGGAATTCTGAATCTTTTCAAGTGGTGCTCTGTCAGGAGCTGTGTCCAAAAGTATCACAGCACCAATTGAAACTGTAAGGTGATTACTTGTCTGCCATATCTGTACGATGTGTTTGTATTTTGTCATACATTGGACTGTTGGTGAGCAAGTGACAGGGATCATTTTACTTGAAATGGTAATGATGTTTGAAAGTAATTAGAGGGTTTTAGAGCAGGGGTTTTGCAGCTACAGTTTACACGCCTTCAAGGAGATTCTGAAAGTGTGGGTGCAAAGATGATTTGGTTTGCAAGAAGGAGCACAAAACATTTTTGTGAGTAGGGATTGGTTCTTGGTGTAATTTTACTGGGATTTTTGCACAAGGGTTAAGGGTTTGTGTTTGGTTTGTTTGATTCTGAATCTGTCTTCAGAAGAAAGCATTAATGATGCGTCGTAGACATCACAAATGATATTTTTCTTGCATCTGTGCATGTTTGTTTTTGTAATGCAGGATGAGATTGATTGTAGGTGTTGAACCCAGGAGCAGGTGAAAACCTAAAGGAGGTGTTGTACCAATGTGGATGGCGAGGCTTATGGCAAGGAAATGGTGTCAATGCCTTCTGCACTGCTCCTCTTCAAGCAATCGAGTTGTTAACTTTTGAAGCTGTGAAAAGATGTTTAACCTCTGCTAGGAACCGTTGGGCTGCAGCTGAAGACTCCCCTCAAATCAATCTGTTGGGTTGTCAGCCAGTGAGTGTACCTACGCCCTGGTTTTCTCCATCAATGGTTGCAGGAGCTGTTGCAGGTGTTGGTGAGCACTGTCTCATGCTACCCTGTTGAAGTGCTCAAGCTATGGATGTTCACCTACAGAAGGAAAAATGTTTGTCTTTTGATTTCTTGTCTCGTAAGGAATTTCATGTAGGGTAGGCCTCAAGGTGGGGGGCATTCCAGAAATCAAAAGGGCCTAGAATAAGGCACTAGTCAAGCATGGTTCCACATTTCTGGAATGTTCCCCACCCATAGGCTTTTCCCATTCTAAAGCAAGGGATGAACATAATAAAAAACAGCACCAGAGATTGATTGAGATGCTGTTCATATGGCAGCACAATGAGAGAAAATTTGGGAATCTTGGTGTGTGTATATATATACATATATATATATCAGATGCAAGTTCTATTGGGTGGCACCCAAGAGGCCAATTTCTCACATGGAGTTTGTTGGCACCGATTGGGGCACAGGACTGATTTACAGTGCAGACAGGAGGGTATGGTAATGTGTGGCACGCAATCAGGAAGATTACACAAGAAGAGGGTATAGAAGCTTTTTATAACGGCCTGGTGCCCACAGTCATAGGATTGGTGCCCAATTGTGCTGCCAATTATTTTGTATATGACAGCCTCACATGCTCATATTGTCACTATTCCAACAAAAAGCAGCTGGGTAATCTAGAAACACTTACATTTGGAGCTTTTGCAGGTGCAATTTCATCTCTCTCTCTCTCCAAACTTCACCCTACAACCCTGAACACTAATTCTTCCACATCTATGTAATGGGTTGGATAAACATTGTATTCTCCACTTAATGGAACATTTCCTATTTTAACTGTTTGTTGCTGGCTTGAACTTGGTATAAGGGGCAGAGCTATTACCTGATGATGAGCCACTTGGTTGGTTGTTGTTGCAGGATTGGCATCAAGTGCAGCAATGTTTCCATTTGAGGTAGCACGGAAATGGTTGATGGCAGGGGCAAGAGCTGGAAGGAAGATAACACCAAGAAACATTCAATGTGCAAACATGTAGTCTGTGCCTCGTAAAATATAGTTCTCACCTTTGATGCATTGTGGGCTTCAGTTCTGCTTATCCCAGACTCCAAAGGCTTCCAAATGCAGGTATTATACTAATCATTTCTATGGCCTGCCAAGCTCCCATCACATCTCCCCTTTCTCAGTACACCTCATGTGACTTGAAGATAATATTTGCAGATGAGAAAAACTCGATCTGCAAAAAAGCCATACTAGCTCTGCAGAAGGACGAATGATCAGCTGACAAAACATAATTCTCACCTGTCACGTTTTGTAAAATTCAGTTATGCTTATCAGACTCAACACAGGCTTCCAAAAGTGGAGATTATGCTGATCATTTCCATGGCCTGTGAACCTCTTCCCATCATATCTCCTCATTCTCACTACACCACATTCCAGGGTAGTTGAGCAATTGCACCTGCCTGCCAAGAGATGGCAAAGTAGCTGCTGGACACATCTCAATCTTCCACAATCTCAAACTGTTGCAAAAAAATTCTTCTGCATCATATGGGCTCAAAAAACAGTATTGGTAAGTGTGAGAGAATTGTCATCAACAAGAACATCTTCAGGTGCACCGGAACGGTACCAAGAACTCTGGCCACTGTGGTAGAACTTCTGCATGTCTTAATAAAAGAACTCTCATCTGGATGTGTCTTGCCTGTCCCCATACTCTGTGATCTGATGAGATAGTCACAAAGATCAAAAGCCAAAGAGTTGCAACAAAAAATCTTGAAGAATTGCAGATTTTACTTGCAAGTGTGCCTCTCGAATAGTTACAAGCCAGACAAGCGTGGCGAAAGCTCAGCCTATTTCTGTTCCACTGAAAGATGGAAAACTATGATACAATTTTTTCAGCAGAAAAATTCTAATTCTCATCAATCTATACAAGAAAAGAAAGCATCGAGCTATTTGCTCACTATTTTCTGCTCTATAGGAGCTGGAGCAATCTCTAATTGATGCGTCTCTCCTCTTCTTCGCTTCCTTGAATAATACTTCTTTGAATTCAAGAAGAAAGTCCATGGAGCGGGAAAAAAAAAACTATTTTACACAAAACAAGAATGTGAATGTCGTCCCGATCTGAGAGTAATGACACGTTCTGGAGAAGCGTTGTAGAGATCCGTAAGCAGATCCGTGTATTTTACACAAACAAAAACACGAATGTCGTCCCGATATAAGAATAATGGCACGGTTTGGAGAAGCGTTGCAGCGATCCGTAAGTAAATTTGGTGCTGTCCGTGTGTGTACAAGAAGGAAGGCGGGACTGAGAATAATGACATGTTCTGGAGAAGCGTTGCAGCGATCCTTAAGCAGATTTGGTGCTGTCCGTGTGTGTACAAGCAGGAAGAGCAAAGAGAGAGAGAGGGGGGAGAAATAGTTACAATCGGAAAATTGGTGTGGAAGAAGGATTCGACCTTGGAGAGTGTTTATTGGGAATATGACTTCCTTCCCCTGCATCCTCTGAACCATTGCCTGGACGATACCGATGATGAGGAGGCTTGCTCTTGAACTGCAGTCGTGAGGAGTTGATGTGAAGAATCTGGTGATGGCCGCGCTCTCTGTGCATTTCTTCTTGCCTCTGTCTTCACGAATTTGGCACTCACCTCCTGCGGTCCTTGATTCACTTCCGGAAGCACTTCAGGAGAATCGGAAAAATTGTAGGGAATGTTAGATTTTCGGTAATAGAATATACCGGCGTCAAATGCGCGGGCCGCTTCTTCTTCCGTCGCGTACGTGCCCAGCCACACTGTCCTCTTCGCGCACGAAGGCCTGATTTCCGAGATCCATTTGTTGTCTTTCAGCCGGATTCCCCGGAACCGACGGTGAAATCGCTGGACTCCGACCGGCTCTTCCGATGCTGCAGAAGAGCTTGCAGTTTCGTTCTCCGACTGTGTCGCGACCGATGAATCTCCGGCGCCTTCCTGCTCGGTTTCTGAAGTAGTATAAGAAGAGGTCAGAATTCCTACAAATTCCGGCAGATCCTCAACCCAGGCATCTCCCTGCTGCATCTCTGGCGCTGAACAGCACTTACTCCTCTGCTGCAACTCCTGTATTCCCTCCTTCATGTACATATCCAACTCTTCCTTCCTCACAAAATCATGGAGATCGGGCATGACGTCGTTCAAAAACTTATCATAGTCGGAACTGACCACGATGTTAGGAGAGGTCTTGTTCTGTGATGCAGGTAACGTGCCGACAGGCAATGCCTCCTCGCCATCTCCAAGTAACGAAGTCGGCCTTGAAGCCTTCAGGATGTCGGGGCTGTACTTACTGGGCGACTGTGTGACGTTGAAGGACGCGAACGTGAGTCCAGGCGCGGGAAACGAGCGACAATGACGATAACGTCTTGCCAGAGAGGATGTCGGTTGCGCGTTTGGCGATGACTGTTCTCGCGATCCGCGGCTGGCTCGTCTCGGCCACGTTTTGATCCCGTTCACGACAGATGAGAAGCGACCGTTTCTTCGCGGCAGCAAAGGAACGCCTAACAGAGAAGACTTCAATGCTCGCAGCTTCACCGCAATGTAAAATTCTTGTACAGCATGTTCACAAGAGTTCTTCAAATCCGAAAGGAATTGAAATTGCCGGAGCGAATCACGCATGGACGTAGAGACCGACTCCATCTGAGATTGCAACTTCCAATCCCCGACCAAAAAAGAAAGAAGAAAAAAAACCTCCTCACTTTTCTGTTGAAAGCACGTAATTTAGCTTCTTCCTGCGCCTGGGAACCTAGCCACTCGTCTCTCACCCTCACGAAACCAGTAATCGACGGAGCTCTTCACAGAAAGAAACAATATCCAAGTACTAGATCACAACTCTGGGCGATGCACATCGTCGATAAAGGCTCACTACAGAAATATTGATGAGGAGGAAGAGGAGGAGCTATGATTTGAAAACACACCAATTTTTAATTTTTGGATCTTTCGTGTGCCTCCATTGTTGCACTGGGCTTGAAAACAAGAAGATCAATATATTGATGCAAAATTGGCGGATTCTCGCTTCTGCGCAGAAGATCACGCTGCAAAACGAGTGCACCCAATTGCTACACCCGCACAGCGAGTGCACCGCAACGACGACGCTGCTGCCGTCGCCTTCACTAAGCACCCGATAGCGCGCTCCGCGAGCTTCTTCGAATCGGAGACGACGACAGTAAAACGTAAAAAAAGTTAAAAAGCATACGCGTTAAAAGAAAGGATTATTTAAAAAAAAATTAGGCCTTAGTTTTCCCCTTTCCCGGAAAAAACAGAGAAAACGGAAACACAAATGAAGGCCGCAGTGTGGCCGCGGCTTCATACTTTTTCTCTATTTTAAATTTATTTTCCATTTTCCATTTTATCAATTTTGGTCTTTTTTTTCGCTTTTCTCATATTTTTGTCAGAGATGTTTTCTTCTTCACTACAGAGAAATACTTTGATCTCTAAGTTGAAAAATATGATATGTGTGTGTGTGTATATATAATTATAATTATTTTTTGGGTGCACCTTTTTTTATGGACTAAAACTATTTTTTTCAAAAAAAACAATTCCCACTATATATGTATATATAAACTCAATGTGCATATTATTTTTTCCCTGGTTTTGGAGGTACCTACTAGAGGAAAGCAGAAAATAATTTTTTCATAATTCAACATTTGAGCATGTACTGGAATTTGGGATATATTTAAGACCAGTCACAAAGAGACAACTAGGTTTGTTAGGAAAAAAGAAAAAAAGAGAAAAATTCATGTTATCTACTCTTATTTTCCATCTAGAAGTCCCAATATTGGGACACCACAATTTTAAAAAAACCATAATTGATAAGATATGTTTAAAAACAGACTAAATTTATTTTCAAAATTTGTTCAACTAGTTTTTGTTACAATGTGAATAAAAACTTCAGCTCAACAATTTCGCTAGTTCGCCAGATTCTGACATTTCACATTGGTGAATATTCTTTGGTTGTTTGTTTTTTATTTCTTTGGGGGGTTATGGGGTTGGGGCTTTTTTGTTTTGTTTTTTTCCCAGTTTTCTTATGTAGCATCACTACTGAATTATCTCCAAAACAAAAAAAAAAGCATTAATTAGCAACAAGTTTGTAAAACATTATTGGAATTGAAGAAAATTGTTAAAAGATTGCTACAAAACTTAAAACTGTCTCAAGATATGACAAAGTTATCTTTGGGAAAAAAAAACAACATTTTGGCAAGTTTTTTTTCTCTAAAAAATACATGGAATTTTCAAAATATTCTCACCAAGAAAAACACCATTGGTAATGTTGTCCACAATTTATGTAATATTATAAAGTGGGGGTATTTATTTTGTTTCATATTAATTAGTTGGGGGTGCCTCATGAGCCCAACTTTTGTTTTTTTGCAATGAGCCAATTTGATTGGGCAATCGCAAAAAAAAGAGTTGAAACGATAGAGTGCCTCCCCCCTTGGCCCACCTATATAGGTGAGAAGGGGAGGACTTTGGACAAAACATGTGGGATGAAAGCGAGATGCTATTGGGAACACCATTAGGGAACACATTAAGAACCTAAGGAACATGTTGAGAATAAAGAAAAAAAATCTTTAAGCACCCATGTGTTTTTCTTTTTTTGGGTGTGTACTTTCTTTTATTAACTAATTTAAAATCTTAAATGTAAGGGATGTTCTATGAAATTGGGAGATAGAAATACGACAATGGTCATTTTTTTTCAAATATTGAATTATGTGGTTGTCTACTTGAGAAATTGCTTTGCATTTGAAAGTCCTTTTGGGGATCTTGTGTTTAAGAGGAAAGGGTCTAATGTTTTTTCTTGACAATGTTTTGTATGTGTAAGTTAATTTATAAGGGCTTTTCCACTCACACCTTTTTTTTTTCCTTTGACGAATTTTGCTATAGATTTTATTTTTCACACCTTTTTTTGTGTTTTAAAAATATTTTGTGTTTAATAGTAGAGATCAGACACAATTTGTTGACAATACCCACATGTTTTTTCTTTTTTTTTCCTTTTTGGGTTAAAGGAAAACCATACCCTTTATTTTGACATCATCAATGACCATGCAACCTAATATAATTATCTTATGGTTAAGTTTGGTAATTTACTTGGTAGTTGAATTTCATAATGGTTTGGTGATAGTTTTAATTATGTCCATTCATGCACCGCAATTCCCATCTTTTGAGAAGCATCCAATATCTCATGGATAAGCATTGATCTAAGCTTATGCCTTTCATGGTTGGGGCAACTATTTTGGGATTGGCAACTTTTTTCGTACCTTTAGTTTGCTAGATCATTGGATCTGGCATAGAAGCTGGCGATATTTACATCATAAATTCCCTAAAACTCCTTGCCCCATATTGGTTTCCGATTCTATCAAAGGGGTTTCCTCTTCTCGTGACAACATAATAATTTATATGTAAAATCATATGCAAATTTTTTGTCATATTAGTGTGCATTGATTCATATATGATAATTAATGTGAAAAGTCTTTGTCACATTAATGTGCATTGACTTACATATGATAATTCATGTAAAAAAGTTTTTGCCATTGTAATGTGCATATGAAGTCACATGGGCAGCCATGGGAAGCCATGTGATATGTGGATTTAAAAAAATATTTTGTTTAATTTTCTTGTGGTTAGTATATAAACGGGTGTTTGTGAGATTTAAGGACACCTTCATTTAGTGGAAATAAGTTGTTGTATAAGTAAACTTTCATGGAATAAAATTGTGAAAGAAATTGAGATTTTACTTTTGAAAAGTTTGAACATAATTCATGTCTGTGTGAAGTCCATGATAGGAGAATGATGTGGCATACTAGTTACACATAGACAATAGAAATGTGAAAAAATATTTATGTAAATAAAAACATAGATTTCCATAATAATGTAATAAATATACATAGTTCGGTCTTAAACCCACTTGTCATTTACATCTTTTGGTTCCATAATTGGGACTTGAGTTTATGTCCTTTATGTTGTGGGCCTTTAGTTTTGTTGTTGAAAGTTCAGTAGGAAAAAAAAAATTATTTATTTTGTTTTAAATGTGAGATGCAAGGTGATTTGTTTTTTTATCATTAAATCATGGACAAAAATGACAATGTGGGTGGAGGAAATTCAGCTTGTGGCAATGGAAATTATGAGAGGTAGGCCAAGTTGAGTTTGGTGCACAATTGAACGCATATAACAACATCATGAAAACAATAAACACGAGTCGTTATGTTTGACCCCAATTTTGCTTTTGGATTTCACATGTAATCCTAAGCATGAATTATAGTTGGATTTGTGGGTATTTGAAAAGTTTCGTAAAGAAAAGAAAATGGCAAGTGTTAAACCATATGAGAGAATGTATATAGAAAGTTTACAAAAGATAGTAGGTGTTGATGAATAAGTTCATGTTTGTTAGACCTTGTTGAAACCTTGAAACTTTTTTGTTATTAATGTAAAAAATGTTGTAGGTTTTTGAAAAGAAATAAAAGAAATAAAAAATTTATTTTTAGGGTTTGTTTTTTAAATAAAACATTAATGTCAATGTTACAAGAGGTTTTTGATTCCCCGAGCACATAATTTCCAAAAGATAGGCAACAAACCCCATCATTGACATTAAGAAATGTTGAGCCAAATTCACATGTTGAAAAACTTATTGAAAAATATATTGAAAAGCCTGGAACTATAAATGAACTAAACATGTTAGTGTCATAACTATGTAGATGATAAGAAAAAAATGGATTTCAATTTGACTTTGAACCTACAAGGTAACACCAAAAGATGATCACACTAAAACAACATTTTTTCTTTGGACTTAAAAATAAGGATGTACTTTTAAATTATGCCAGAACCAATAATTTGCATGTCATATGGAGTGGAGGTTTCATTCATATTCGAATGGCCATGATTTTATAAATGTTATCTTTTAATTTAAGCATTTGAATAAGATAATTGCAGGGTTGGAAATGTCTGGTCCTTTTTGAAAATTACATTGAAAGGATGAGGAAATTTTTATTACGAATGCAATTCAGGTCATTAGGAATTTTCTAATTCATAAAGAGAAATTATGAAAGTTAAGTGATAGTTGATCAAAGGGAACTAATTAGTTTGGTGTATTTTTAAAATTTTTTTATTAAAAAAAAACCCAACATGGTTATTCTAATTTTTAGGGGAAGTAAAGGTGAAGATCTTTAAATATTTATAAGGGAATATAAGAATCTTGTATTGGTATTGGGCTTGGAATAATTGTAGAATGATTTAAATTCTTTCCTAAATTCTTAGAATGTACAACATCATATTAGTTTAAATGATAAACAAAAACATTAAGGGGATCATGGAATGACATAATGAAAACCTTGGTGAAAGATTATTTTGTGAAAAATGTTTACTAAAATTTAATACTTGAATTAAATAAACTATAGTAATGGATTTTAAAGTTAGTGAGAGAGTATAAGAAGAGAATAGTGACATTGTAAAATAAACTTTAGTGATGTTTCAGGGCACAAGGCCATGAAGGAACCAATTCAATTTATGCTGGAATCAATGCATTGGTGCTAGAACATTTCATCATTGGTTTATTGTTGAAGCAACAACAAGTGAGATATGAACAAGCGAAAACGTTTGATGAAGTGCCAAAAGTGGACAAAAAGAAAGAAGAGAACATGAAGGATGTTCCATAACCAACTATGTAATCCATTATACAAGCAATTCAATTTTTCACTAAATCAGAACTGCGAAACACTTAGAAGTGAACTCTCACATGGAATCAACAATAGAGTAGATGATAAATCAAATGAACCATTTAAACCTCCATGTATTATAACTAAAGACTAATAAGAGTAGAAACATGGAGAGGGAGATGTCAATAGTTCAATGTTACAAGTGTTGGGAGATGGGACATTATTTAAAAGAATGTCCCAATTTGCCGGCCTTGCCCACAAAAAAAAACATGGGTTTTTTTACTCAAAGGTTTTTTGTAAAAGAAAAGAGAAAAACTTAAATACATTTAATTAAACCAATGTGTGAAAGGTGAGAAAAGGCTTTGATGGGTTTAGAAATGAATTTCAAAATTTCCGAAGATGTGGTTGATGTCATGGCCAAAAATTAAACGACCGATGGAAGACACTATTCATCCTAACACAAACAGTAAGGGGTTCCAAGAGATGGCAAAAACACCAAAAAAGAAGAAAAAAAATTGAAGGTGAAGGTTTGGATTCCAAAAGTTTCCAATTTCTAAAAATTCTAATATTTATTTGGTGTTGAAGGATGTGAAATCATAGAAGGTAAACATCACCATTAAATAATCATTGTTAATGGTGTCATTAATTCGAAAGGAATTGAGGAAGAAATTATTAACACTTAAAGTCCTAAAGGTTCCCACACCTTTGAATGTCAAATAGCTAAATGTGAATGTAATTCAATCATTGATGTGTAATATAATAGATCAACGTTTACACAGAGTGTTGGTGGATAGAAAGGTAAGAGTTAATGTGATGAGAATTCTTATAATGAGGTACTTAGGGTTAAAATTAATAGATTAGTTTAGTAACTTAAAAAATGACTAATAAACAAGTTGTTAAGACATAAGGAATAATTAACAATGTTGCAATCACTATAATGGAGGTTTCTACCATTATAGATTTTTATGTGGTACTGGAGGAAGATGATTTTTACTCAATGATACAAGGTAAACCTTAGTTATCAAAATCATATTGTGAGGAATTATTACGCACCTTCCACAATAAGATATGCACTCACAAAAAACCGGTTGGAAGTGGAACTACTATGTAATTGTAGTCTAACAAGTAAGGTGGTTTAAAGTAAGTAACGAAATTCAATAAGAATCTAATGCATTATGTCCAATTTGAAGATGTAAGACACTGTGAAAAAAATGTAACTCACTATGATGGAATATGAAGGAGCCGTATGTTGATGTTCATTTCAAGGTCATGCTTGATGACTAGAACCCTTCCGTTCCAATTGTTATAACATTTACATGCAACCTCATAATGTAACATGCATTAGATTTTTAAAAAGCTAATATAAAAAGAGCCATGTTACAAAATCTCATAAATTTTTATTTTATGTTTTTGATCAAGAGTTGAGCTTCGGAACTAGAAACCACTTGCTTAGATTGAGGGAAAAAAAACAGACAATTCAACCCCCTCTACTACCAACAAGTGTACCTCTTTTAAAGCAAACCCGATGATGCTGAAATTTTGGGAGGACCTTCTAAACCTCTCAAACTAAAACTGATTTAAATTTGATATAAATCCAATGGTGAATTTGGGAGGAAAAACCAATTGAAACAAAAATCCAGAAGCTTTGTCATGGAAATCCTTCCATGAACTCCACTACAACACCCTCTACTTCCAACAAGTGCACCTCCTTTACAGCATAACCGATGATGCTGAAATTTTGGGAGGACCTTCTAAACCTTTCAAAGTAAACAAATTTAAATTTGATACAAATCCAACGGTGCATTTGGGAGGAACAACTAATTGAAACAAAAATCCAGAGGTTTCACTACAAATACTTGTTACCCATAACTTCCTTCCACGTTTCATTTTTGCACAATTTTTTTTCCATGCTTCATTTTTGCACAACTTTTTTCCATGAACACCTTTCCACCCATAAGCACTAATCTTCTCCTCACACTTCATTCTCCTTTTTTTTTCTTTTCCACATACACCAAATTCCTCTTTCCCTTGGTAAGCCTCCATGACCTTCCTTGAGCTTGTTCCCCTTGTCCAATGAAAGCTTTGAAATCTTTTGCTTTAATCAATGGTTTCTTCCTCCTTCAAGGGCCAATGAGAATTGAGAATGAATTGCTATCCAATTGAGTTTAGGATAAAAATTGTTAGGCCCAATGAGACACAAGAAATAATCCGTCCTCCAATCAAATCTTATATATTTAATTCACTACGTCTGTTCGTGACGGAGCTCGGGTCTGTCACGGACAGACAACCGGGCCCGGCTCGAGACTCCTGGGATTCGGAAAACGGGAAACGGGATTCGACAAATGGGATTTGGAAAACGGGATTCGAAAAGGCCCGAACTTGGAAAACGGAAAACGAGATTTGAAAAAACGGGCGGCTAGACAGGGCAGGGCGGGGCAGGGGGCAGGGCAGGGTCCGTCCGTCCGTCTTACAAGGTAGGGCAGGGGGCAGGGGGTAAGGCCGGGCGGGCAGGGCAGGGGCCAAATAAAGAGTAAAAGATAAGAAAAAAAAAACTTATAAAACTTCACAGTGGCCAAAGGTCATGGGCACCCACGGGGGACTTCACAGTGGCCTTTGGCCACGGGCACCCACTAGTAAGATGACAATCTTCATGATTAATGGGATTGGAGGATTCATCTTTCCCCTTATCTTGGATATTTTGATGAGGTTTTTTGAGTTTGATCCTTATCCTTTCCGTCCATTGCCCGTCACATCTTACTTCTTCATCCTAATTATTTCAAGTAACTAGCTACTAGGATAATTTATCGGTAGTAACAAATAAACGTTCTTGAGTTCTTACTTGACTAATTCAATGGTTGAAGTAACATCCCCGTGTACCATTTACTCTTTTGATATTACCTACCTATTTATTTTGCCACGCACTAATTAATTATGTAGTACATAGTAAATTGGAATTAAAATTCGCATCACAAAAACCTTCACATATTTCTAAATCCACCGTCGAAATTAGGGTTTGATGAATCAGTTAGATCTAGGATAATCAAGTTTTCATGAGGTTCGGCCGTTACTCCCACACCTTCGTCTACCCTAATTTGTTAAATAAAAGCCTTGACCCCTTCTGAACACAAGTATCACATTGCTTCGGATGTCAATTTGGTTTTTGTTGATGCAGGTGAGAATTTAGTCATGGCGGATAATGTTGATACGCCTGTGAATCCTTGAGTTGCACCAATCGAATAAGAAGAATTTGAAGAAGTACCGTTTGAGGTGAATGTTTCCCAACGACCGCGCGAAGAAAAATTGTCCAGGCGAGTGGTGCGTAGTCGAGTTGATCGTTCGGCATGGGATTGTCAATTGTCTCCTAACCCACATGCCTTAACAATCTATTTAGAATTTGTCCTGCTTCCGGAGTCCCACCAGAGAGGTTTGAAGAGTGTCAATTTGAAGACGATGATGTTCGTCTTCGTTGTCGAACTTGGGTTTCCGGTGATGGCCGTTATCGTTGGCTGCGAAGCCCTATCAACCCCCTTTCCATGGAACATCGAACCGAATACGTAGCTCGCACCATTCGTTGCATTCTACAGTTTTTGCAATTATGATATATCCCTTTAAAGATATTTACTAAGTTGTAATTCACCTTACGCTACTCATGTGGAAAATGTTAATACCTAAGTTTGATTTTGATTCTATTTGAGTGTCTAATAGAAGTGAAGACTAAATAAAGATGTATTAGGATGGCAAGGCATGAAATGCACATATTTGGAACTAGGTATAAGGGTTACCATCAAATGAAAATTGCTTCAAAGGATCAATTGAACATCATATTCACCACACCAAAAGGAACATTTTGTTACACAATAATGCCCTTTGGTATGTGTAATGCTTTAGAGACATTTAAACATTTGATGAACAAGGTTTTTGAAACATTATTGGGTCTTTTTCTATAATTTTTCATTGATGATTTTGGAGTTTATAACGATAAAGATTCTCACCTTGTCAAACTTGAATTAATCTTTTAATGATTGAATAATTCAAGAATGATTTGAAACATTTGAAAAAATCACAATTGATTTGTTAAAGGAAAAGATGGTTAGACACATTGTGTCAAAGGATGAGGTACCCATAGATCATGAGTAGTTTCATAAGACAAATTCATTTAAAAAATGTTCTTAAGTTTATGAAATATCTTCAATCATATTTGTATATGAGCATAAACTTAAATTTAATTAACTCATTAAAAAAGTCAATGACTCAAATGCACATGATTTCAAACATCATATTAGACAACCACATTGAAATACCAAAAAAGATTTACCATTATTCTTTGATTATTATTAATTCCAAAAACTTTATGTGTACAATTCCAAATTGATAAGATAAACTAATTTGAACCAAAAATATTGAATGTTTCACTGTATTAATTCTTCAATTTTTAAAAAAAAACTATGAAATGCATTATAAAAAATCATTTATTTGTCAAAATAATTTAAATGAGTTATGTAACCTATCATTATTCTTTATTTTAATTGGTTTCCTCTTTTCAATAACATTTATTTAGATTCAAAATTATGTCATAAAAAAATTGTATAAAAAATTCAAGATTAATGGAAATTATTTAGGATAATAAATGACCATACAATATAAGAAACTACAATTCATGAACCCTAGTGTGACACATTTTGATTACCAAATCAAAAGTGAAAATGAAAAAAATACAAAAGATAAATAAGGGATTAAATTCTTTTTCTCACCTATATTGGTCAATAGAATGAATGAATTTGTTGTACCTACACTTTCATTACTACTTATAATTTTCAAGAGATCAAATCCTATAAAGGTCTAACCTTCAAAACTCGTGAAATGACACCAAATTTCATTAAACAATACCCAATCTTACTTACTATATGATTTCTTTCCAATTAAGGACAAAATGAGGATTTGAAGCTCCAAAGGCAAGGTAAGGTGATTTGACCGACAACTTTAAAATCACATACCATAGCATTCAAATCATTGTTGATTCAACCCACATAGTTTCAATCATGTGTATATCAACTAAATTTTTTGATATCATGTCTTAGTTCTAAATTTATTTTATCATCTATGTTTATCAGATATGGTGCACTTATGTGAAAAGAAAAAGACAATAAAACAACGAATCAAATATAAATGATTTTTTTGAAGGTTTTACAAAATTTTCAACATTAATGGAAACCTTGTTGGCAACATAAATGGGAATATTTTACAAAAAATACTTGATAGGTTTTAAGGACTTCAATTGTTAAATTTCTAAACATCTAAAACTCTAATGAAAAATAAAAGCTATTAATCTAATAAAAGCTTATTATGGAAAATATAGGAAGGTTGATTCAAGATTTGAATTCCATTATTTGATAATTAAGTAAAAATTTGATTGATTTACATACTAATTAAACTTTACTTTCTAGAAATTCAAACTCATGATCAAATTTTGAAATTGAACAAATGTGGAAAGCATTAACAAATGACATGTGTGTTGCTAATTCACATAACCAATATTTGGTACATATGTTTATATGTATTGTTCATCACACAATTAATTTCACTCATTGGTTATTCCCCTTACAACTATACCTGTTACTACGTTTCATGCTTGTTTTCATTGGAATCACATATCTTACATAGTCACTTGATTAAATGTAAATCAAATTAAATCGTCAAGGGCTACTTTTAGGAATAAATAGTAATTTCATGATATAACACAATTGGTACAAAAGGCGATAAGGATGAGTCCTGTCCCCATTAGTTTTTTAGGTTAATGAAATTTGTCTAAAGAGAAGACATAGGTACATCTAGTTATTTCATTGGGTTCTGGTGAAGGCTGCTACAATTTTATTATTTGCAAAAGTTTGGTGACAAAGTTGTGAAACATGATCAAATTCCCAATTGAAGTTCATAAACAATGCTGAATCTCTTGCTTCCGAATATGCAGGGGATTGTGGAGAAACCTTCAAATGAGAGGGATTACTAGTCATGCACCTCATCAACAATTATTGTTGTATTTGCCACAAACCCAAGGTCTGCCAAACTCTCCATGTCATCCACCAATGCAACGGGTAGGGGTGCATCCTACAAAGAAATCACTCACATATCAACACCCAACAATCTTTATCTCATTGCATGAAAGCAATGCATTATGACCATTGGCTAACCCAACTTATATTACTAGGGCTTCATCTTGGGTGTCAGGCATCACATGCTGCAATAGGCACCAAATAGAGTGGGAACAGAGACTGACGCTATCCAATACTGCAAGATTAATTTATGAAACTAGGAGAAAGCCCTGCAGTTGCTATGACTAGAATGGGATCTATTGTTGCAAGAATGTTTTTTTGGTACCTGATCTTTGAAGAAAAGTTGCTGTCGAGCTGCCCTCAGCTTGAAGAGGGCCTCACAAACAACCTTCAACCTGCCAATCTGTAAGCCCACTTTACACCATTTATGCCCCAAATATTTTCCCAAGCAGTAGGGCAGAACACCCATTCCTTTACTCTTGATAACTTTTCTGGTTATGGGAAACTACTAGCAGACTGTCGATTTCTCCTTTGTGTGTCACTGCTGAGTGTCTGTAGAACATGAATTTAGTTGCATTAAAACAACACAAAGAAGACTCTGACTTGAACTCCAATCAGATTTGACAAACACCCACAGCATCAGAACATCAATGCTTGAATTTGGACATGTATAAATTGCAAAATAGAAAAACCCCACTATACGCTTTCCAAGAAGAAAGAACATTCTGTAAGTGAAGTGGCAAACTGACAGTGGTAGAGCTTGGGAGTTTCTTGGTAATAGGTGCTCTCTCTCCAATTGTTGCAGCCACACAAACAATGCTTACAGCTGCTTCAACCCACACATATACCCACAAGTGCAATCCAATGTGCATGACATCACAAAATTGCTATTATCCTCCCAATTGCATTCACATGTAATTTTGCTGGGAAAAAACTCAAGGACTGGACCAATCCTTGGATTCAACCATGGGAAATGGAGAAACTTTACAGCTCTTTATGATTCACTGATCACAACATCTCTCTTACTTTTCGACATGTGAACAATGGCACTAGTTCTAAGTCTGTTGATATTTTGGGAGGGTGTGTACAAATCAAGGAAGAGGCCATTGTGGAAGTTTTTCCAGTTGATCCACCACCCAAGTCCATAGGCACATCATGCAACACTTGGAGATGTTCAAACCTGTGTCCCACACAATTCTACTGAAATGAGATCCATCCCTTACAACAGAGGCCAGTTTTTGATAGCCTTTTTGTCAAGTCTGGTTTCAAAGCAAGCTGCATGGTCTTTGGAACTTGCCAGGTGACATTTTCATGGTCCCAGGGTTTAGGGCCTAGGGTAAACCCTGAACCCTAAACCTGCGTATGTGACACTCCCACCTGAAGCAAATGATGGGTACCCTTCTTTCAAATAAAAATGGCAAGTTCAAGAAGAGAAAAGCACCTGGGGTGAGATTTCATGATCTCTTCCATGTCTTTTCTCTGCATGGTGCTCAGTACATGGCGCACATATCTGTGCATTATCATATAAAAAAATCATTTTCATCAAGACAAAAATCTGTGACTGCATTCGATGGAGAAATCCTGAATGACTGGAAGAGCAAAACATTCAAGACAAACCCACACACAAAAGATTCCTGACTGCATCAAGATGGAAAAGCAAAAGAAAGATACATGGGTTAACGGATAGACCTGATTTCTGCATCTCTTCTCTCTCTTGGTTTGACCTGCACAAGATCCCCATCCACATAAGCTGAACAAAAAATGCATGTGATATAGTTGCTACTCTCATGGCTATAGAGGTTTGCATCCAAACACCAAGGAGGCTGAAACTTCTGCCCAATTCTTACACTAATCTTGTTTACAGCTATGAGACCCATAGGGCTCCTCCACATAGAAATCAAAACAAGCAGAGGTTTAACATGCAAAACACTTGTTTACTTACTTGGCTGCCATTGAGGCTAGTGATTTTCCCTAAGTGTGCAATCAGCATGTAGCGGGGTGCAACACCATTTCCAGAATCTGTTAGTGGATTCTGAGAAAGCCGGACTTCCTGCACAGAAAAAAAAGGAGAGATTCATTCTCCAGACAAAAGAAATCCCAAGAGAGGAAAGACGGACAGGCAGCAAGCTTCCCTCCAACGCTTGACACTGTGATGAGCCCAGTGCTGTCAAACTGCTGTTTATGGGCATGAAGAAGAAGGGTATATTTTACAGCACCTCAAGAGCAGGAAATTGATCAAGTGCATCCACAGAAGACCACTCCGAGATTTTGTTCCCAGCTGCCATAATGCCATCACGAAACCTTAATATGGCAACAAACATGACCATTCATATGGACTGTTGGCATCAAATTTGATGTGCCAATTGTCAGTGCAAGAATGATTGATCATGTTCTGGGGCTGCACCTAGAAGAAGGCATCGTAATGCTGCAAAGGGCTTGAATTCTGTATCCTTGTGATGATGATCAGCAGTAGAGCTAGAAGAGTCTGGATACCAGAGCTGTTGAAGGCAGTTGCCACTCAGATATAGTTGCTGCAAGCTGCACCCCCAAACAAAAAAAGCACAAACTCTCACTCTCACAAATTCATGTTCATGTTTGGTAAGACTGCAAATGTCAGAATCCATATTCTGCCCATTATGAATCTCTTCGAGCATCTCTGGTGGTGCTCAGTATGTGACCATACAAAAGTACTTTTCACATCCAAGTCTAGTTATTTACTTTTTTCCAACCCTGCCCATAAAACTAAAACTGGGATTGCAAATAGGTGGGAGACTACTAATAGCAACCCACCTAGACCAATCAAACTATCTAGCCAACCAACAGCAGGTGTTAGGCTTTGATGTGCCTTTTATGAGCCTCTACATCCTGTGCAAAAATGCTGGGCCAAAACCATTTTGCTGAGCCAAACCAGACATGTTTTGACTTTTCTTCATCCAATTTTCTTTTGCAGGGCCACATACTGAGCACTGGTGGAGCTGCTCTTAAAACAAACCTGATTTCTCCACATATGGGTAGACCCTGAAAAAATTATGTAGAGCTGGAACTTTGCACTGGAACTCTATTTGAATGACCAAAACTCCAGCAAGGAGGAGTATTTGGAAGGCACAAGTCTTGTTGGGTTAAAGTCTAATTAGGTGAGAAAGAAAACTATCAGATTCTTTTGAGTGCACAAAGACCAAAACCACATGCATTTTGAAGGGATGAAATGCAACCTCTGCAATTGAGATAGCTTTACAATCTCATTCCAGTTGTCAAACAAGTTGTCTTCCAGGTTCAAAAGGCGCAGTGACTCGAATCCTCCAACAAAAGGCTGACTGGTGGTTGTTGTTTCTGTGCAGGTGGGGTCCGCCTGCCTTACCCCACCCTCCCACATCAAACATGAAGACAAAAAGACAAATTGCAGCACTCAAATGAAAAGATGCTCAATCCAAAGAAAACAAGAACTACATATGCAGCAAATGTTTATCATCGTTTCAGCAAGAACAATAAGCAGTTGACATGATGGCAACCGACAAGTACCTCAATACTCTGCAACTTATTTCCACAAAGGGAGAGCTCCTCAATTTTTGGAAGGCACCCATTAAGCACTTCTACCTGCACAAAAAAATCCAGCATTGAATTAACCAAGCTTAATGCTGCAAGGGCAAAAAGAAATCACGACATTGAACTCACACAGACAGCAAAACACAATCAGAAAGAAGCATCAAAAGATTCCCAAAAACAACAGATACGAGGAGAATCTTTGAGACTTTTCCACTTTAGTATATGGAAGGGAGGCATGCTATACATGTTTCCATCTCATGGCACAGTGGTTGAGCACAAGTGTTGTCAAGTTTGAGAGCACTGGCAATCCATCTCTCATGGTAATTGCAATGCGACTGCTGCTGAGATCAAGAAGCTTTAGAGCTGGTAGCTCTTCACAAATGCGGCCAACTTCCTGCCATAAAAAATAAAATCACAAATACCAAAATATACTGCTGTTCAATACTTTCATTCACTAGCTACAGTTGTTGTTGTCATCATCTGTCATAAGTCAATAGAAGTTTGTGCAAACAAACACTCTTGTGATCAAAACACATATGTATCAGTTTTTTTCTCTCTTTGCGTATCTCATTTGTTTACAGCCAAAGTCCTTGGGGAATTCTTTCTTTCTGGGATGGGTGGGTTTCTGTGAGAATTGTTGTCTCTCTTTACCTGCCATTCCGGGATGAGATTCCCCGTAAGATCCAGATCAGTAATGTCTGTAGAAGCAGCAGCACAATAATATTCACAGTTATAGAGACCCTAATTTTGCTGTAGAAGATTACAACAATTTGGGTACTACTGAATCAATCCAAGAAACAAAAGAAAGAAAGAGGAAACATATGAGCATTTTGTGCATTTCAGTTATAGAAACCCCATTATTGCTGTAGAAGATTACAATTTGGGTATTACCCAATTGCTCCAAGAAAATTTTCAACAGAAACAAAGAGGAAACATATGAGCATTTTGTGCATTTTGCACAAGCAACAAACCATAGATACCATCATAACAAAAATTCCCACAACCAATTTTGTTTTTGTCAAAGAGAAAAGATCAAATTTTTCATTTGCACAACAACAATAAAAAAGAGAGGAGGAGGAGGGAGGCATGAGAGATATGAGAGGAAGAAGAAGGGTGAGAGAGAGATATGGGGTTTTTCTTTTTACTTGGAGCAGACAATCGGATCTCGCCTTGTGCTCCTGCAGAACATACACCAGTATATGCAAGAGTGGCAACTGTGAGCATCTCCAGATGTGCTTGATGCTCTGCCACCTGGTTCTTGCCAACAAGTTCAACTGCCACTCGCATCCGCCTCTGTGTTGTAACATACATGTCATCTGATATCCCCCACCAACACATCCCACACCCACAAGATCTATGATGATGCTTGTTGTTGTTGTTTTTGTCCTTCTTTCTTCTTCTGGACGTAGAAAGATGTGTATTTCACACCCAAAAAAAACTGTATTTGCAGAGACAGAGTGGAGACAGAAATCTCTTCTGTTGGATGTCTTCTGCATGTGCATTTTCTCTTTGTGTGCAGACAGAGGTCGTCTACATGTACATTTTCTCTTTGGGTGCAGACAGAGATGTCTTCTGCATGTGAATTTTCTCTTTGTGTGCAGACAGAGATAGATGTCTTCTGCATGTGCATTTTCTCTTTGTATGCAGACAGAGATGTCTTCTGCATGTGCAGCTTGTCTTTGTGTGCAGACAGAGATGTCTTCTACTTGATCTCTTCCAGTATCAACAAACAAAAGAGGCTAACTGAAGAAGAACAAGAACAAGAGGAGGAGGGTTTGTTCCTTACCTTCTTCAGATTGTGACAAAGTTGCTTTGTAGCGAGAAGAGAGAGCGTCCAGCAATGAAACACCAGCACTCAGCTTGTTGGGTCGCACAAGGGAGCCTGATGGCAGCTGATCTTGTGTGCAGAAGTACTGAATCCCATTCACTCTTCCATTGTGCCGACCTTGTCCACTATCCCATTCCACTCCCACCCACACTCCCTCGTATCCTTGCACTGCTCCCACATACTTCACAGTTCCCCTTTCACTGCTGTTGCTTGCGAGAGACAACACTCTCTGGCCCACACAGAAGCAGCAGCAATTCCCATTGCTCTCTTCCATTGCCATGCCCACAATGAGTTGTTCTCCTTCTTCTTGCTCTCTCTTTTGTTTTCTTCAGATTCTTGGCAGAGTCTGAATAATGATCATCTGACCCATACCCATTACCAGAAGAGGCAAGAAGAAGAAGAATCCGATGAGAGAAGAGAAGAGGAAGCAGGGTTTTCTTTCATGCATCCTTTCCTTCTTTCTTCTTCTTCTTCCTGTCTTGGGATTTAAATTTTGTCTTCTCTGGATTTTTGTAGGTCTTGAGGAAGGAACCAGAAGACATCACAATGTTTTTTCCTTGGGTAGGTAGGTCTTATACATCTTCTGCTTCTTTTTCTTCTTTGACCAGTCTTCTTTTGTCTGTGAAATGATTCTGCATCTCCCAGATTTTGCAAAGCCGTCTGTGGGCTGTGTGAAGAACGATTCTGTGAAGTAATAACAGATTTTGTAGAGCACCGCTTTATCCTTCTTTGCTTCTGTTAGTGTTTTACTTTGGTTGGTTTTTTTAGGGTTTGTGGAAGGTTTTGTCTTCTGTTTCTTTCTTTAGGGTTTTCGATAGGATTTGTGGAAGGGTTTTTGTCTCATGTTTGTTGCAAAAGAGAAAGAGGGCATCTTGAAAGCTTGGAAAATGCACACAGAGAGACAGAAATAGATTGAGTGGGTACTTATTACTTGGTGGGAAGCAGCAGCATGTGCACACAGTTTCAGATTTTAGGGTTTGAGGAAAAAGGTCAGAGGAGAAGGCAAGAAGATGGACATGACAGGAGCTGCTCAGGACATTCAAGAGCTTGTTCATGCATTTGCTCAAGTGAGTTTGGTTGTTGTTCTTTCACCATTCCACCCCAGAAAAAAAAAAAAGCTTCAAATCCCCATTTCCTCTTTGCACAATTCTTGCACGTCTGCATGCAACTGTCATCAACAACAAACAAATTCCTTTCTTTTCTTGCTTGCTTTCCAATTATTGTGATCATCAACAATTCTTTTCTAATGTCAGTCCACGGTTTTTTTTGCTTCTAGTTTTGTGATGAACAAAAGAAAATTCCCTGGTTGTTATCAACATCTATTCTGGGATTTCTTCTGGATTTGTGGTTTTGTTGTAATGTTGTGTTTTTAGGGTTTTGTGAGCAGAGGGACCAAAGGATTGGGGAATTGGAGATCTGAAGATGGAGAGAAATGAGACCATTTTTGTGTGTATGTGTGTTTTGAATTGTGTGGGGGAGAAGGTGGAAGGAAGAGAATTGTCGCATATGAAAGAGCTATGGCAAGCTCGCAGATTTTCATTTATCCATGAAGCTTGTCCCAAGGATGTTACACAAGACTTCTTCATGCAGGCACTCTACTCTTCTGCACTTGGTAAGTAAAGCAAAATTCCTGTTCAACAAAAGTGGTGGGTTTTCTTTTCTTTATTTTTTGGACAGGTCACCAACATCCAGAGCTTATCGTTTCCAAACAAAAGCACTTTTTGCAAAGAGCTCATCAAATTTGCATGGAAGATCTGCAAAACACCCATTTTTATTCTGATTTGACAGACTTGGGAAGAAAGCTGTGTGTTTGCTTTGTGAGGAGCAAGGGAGGAGAGAGAAGGAGATAGGAAAACAATGTCAGTGAGAGAGTGTATGTATGTATGTACAATCAGGTGTGGTGGTGCCTTTGTGATCATCATGCTTTTCCTCGGGTTTGGTATTATTTTTTTTTTGGGGGATGACAGGTTTTGTAGTTGGAGATAGAGCAATTGCATGGAAGATTGGTGGCTTGTATGTGCTCTACATGTTGTATGAGACTCAATTGACTGAGAAGCGCTTCAAGATTTATCTGTCACTAGGTAAGGTGTACACAAAACTCAAAACTTTCCACTGACTTTTTTTTGGGTTTGTAATCTTTGTCAATTCTTCTTCATCTACACTTTGTGAAGGAATTCCTTCAAAGGGAGTCTTCATCATAAGTTACTGTGTTATATATCCTCCTCTTTTTGGTCTGGACAACCAACTGACACCTGCTGGAGGTGAGATTTCAAGGCTCAGGCTGCTGCTGTTTGGATTTGTGTATGCAGAGGAATTGGAGCAGCTTTGTATTCTGGTGAAGGAATTGAAGCGGCATGATTGTGTTGTTGCACTGAAGGTGATCAAGTTTATGCTTCAAAGAAAGGTGTTTCTGTATGGTTGTGTGGCCATCAACCAGAGAAGTATTGCTGACTCCTGTGATAAGCTTGCTGCTCAAGCTGCATCTCGCCTACATCATGCCCGCAACAGGTAATTGTTTTCACTTTGCTCGCTTCTCAAAACCTTCTCTGATTTGATCCTACCTGCCACTCAAGTCTGCATCTTAGCTTTGATCTCAACATCTAGATGTGGTTGATCACCATCTGAGGCTGTGCTAAATGGGAGAATTGAATTCTGAAATACAGAAAGTTTGACTTGCCAAGTGTATGTCCTCACATGGGTAGAGTTTCTTTTGTCTCGGTTCTGTGCAGATTGCTGTCAAATCTGCCCATTCAAGAGCATTTGTACACAGACCTGGTGAGTAGTGATCTATGTTTTCTGTTGCCCATATGTTGGAGAGAGCAATGTTGTGCATTGTTGGAGGACAAGCAGGAACCATTGCATGACAGCTCTTTTGAATAGTAAGGTTTTGCAATAGCTTTTTTGCAGACAAATTTCAGCCTTGAATCATAAGGTTTTGCAATAAGCGTTCTTGCAGGTGATTATCCACGAGGCTCAATTGGGTTTTTGATGGTCCAGGGTTTAGGGTTTAGGGTTACCCCAAACCCAATTGCCAAACCACATACTTGGACTTCAATAATCTTGTCTCAATGCCTTCCAAACCTCTTGAAATGTTTTTTTGAGTGGTTGTAGACCCAGGATTTGTTACTGGATGATTTCAAGCACATTGGTCAGGAATATGAAGCAGCCAAAAACCATGTGCTCACAGGTGCTTCCAAAACACGACCCCTTGGAAATCTTTCTTGTTTCATGTGTAGCTATGTGGGATATCTGTGCATGAGTAGCTAATCTCCCTCCTTGTGCATGATGCTACTAGGCCTTGGGACTTATGACAGAGTAGTGGACATGCCAAGCTTTCAAGATAGCAACACTACACTGGGAGAAGAACTCAAGGAAATGGTTTCAGATTGGGAGCTTCACCGAAAGCCCTTCTGCCCTTTGCCCCTCGACTCCCATGAGGAGGTACACCAACTTTGTGGCTTTCTCCACTGCAGAATCATCAATCTGATTGTTTTGGGTGGGGACACAAATCAGGATGCAGATGGAGTCACAATTGAGGACGTCCTCCTGTGTTTCCCAGCTTGGATTCAATAACCAATTTTTTTTCTTCCTGTATCTTATTATCATGATAGTATTTGATTTTTGTCCTTGATTTAAGGAGTGATGCCCATCTGCACCTTTTTGTTGATGTTTTTGCCAGGAGCTAGTTCCACAAAAACGACAAAGACAAAAGCGAGGTCAGTAAGCTCTCTCTTTCTCTCTCGGTGGCTCAATCCTATCCTACAAATTTTGTTCTCAATACCAGAGCTTTTTTCTAAGACTTCCAAACCTGTTGTGAATTGTATATGCTGAAAAGCTGGCAGTTGTGGATTTAGTAAGCAGAACAAAAAGGAGTGTGAGTATCACCTTGTCTGTTTTAGAAGGTTGTGGCAGTACCGTCAGTGCCATCATCAGATGTTGAAGTTCTTCACAAATGTGACTGAAAGGCCTTGTGATCTTGGATGTCCTTCCTGATGATGTTACTTTTGAGCTTTAAAATCAAGTGTTCCTAGGAGCCATTGGAAACTGATTGTCTTAATGCAAAGTGGTTGTGCTTGTGTATTGTAATCAGTTGTTGTTCAAGTTCTTAGCATTTGGGATAACAAGCTCCTATACTGAGGATGAGGAGCGATTGATATTGGGCTATATGGTTTGTAGGAGGAGAAGTCAGACCCATACAGCAAGTTCGGACAGAGGATGACTTGCTTGCTGATGAGATCATGGGCCTCTTGGAATGAGGTTCCAATTTTGATATCTGTTAGTAAGAAAGACTGGTTTTTCAGCAAGGGTTGGGGTGATAAGATGGTAAAGAAGATTGCTTCTCTGAATTGGGTACTCCAAATCCTGCCCTGCACCTTATTGGTACATATCTTCCATGTGGAGTACCAGTTGCTCTTTGAGTCTCCAAGTGAGGAAAGAAAACTCTGCAGATGGTGATCAAATGTGAAAGTCAAGCAATCGCAAAGGATCTCTGTCTCCACTACCCACCAGGCAACAAATGGTTGACAAAACCATACCAAATACCATTCTCCACCAAAATAGTCTTTTGAAGAGAAAAGGTGTTGCTCTTCAAACTTTTTCCTTCAATCAAATCAAGAAATTTTGCCTGGTAGGAGGAGAAAGATTTTTGTTTGATATTTTTGCCCTTAGTTCACGGGCTAAGGTAGTACTCAAGGTCTCAAGGTTGATATTCAAACCCAAGCTCTTGATTGTTCAGCTATGCTATCTTCCTCAATTTCAAAGGATTCACTGAGCTTACAGATTGTCATTGTGCAAATTGCAATGTGTCAGGCAATTTTGTTGTATTGTCTATTGTTGACTCTCAATCAATTTTGTTGTTTTGTTGAAGTCACAGCTTCTAATGTTTACACACCTCTACATGATTATTTTCTTTCGGTTCTTCCAAGTTTGATGTTTTGTACTTAAGGGACAACTGTGTGTTTTCCAAATCTCGGTGTTTTCCAAACCCCTTTTCATTTCATCAACCAAATGTGCATTTTTTTCATCAAGCAGGGAGGGTGTAGGATATAATAATTACGTCTTGATGGTCATGTGATTTATGGCCTTCTAGATGTTAAAAAGTTACAATTGTGTAATAAAGGGTAGTTAATAGATGGAGCCATCAATCAACAACTAATGTCATCAAAATACTAGACAATTTCGTCACTGTTTTAAAATAGGATTGCTCATGTATATAACTTTCTAATGTCTAGAATGCCCTAAGTCATGTGACCAGCTAGGTGTGCTTGTTATATCGTACATGACCACCTCCTTTCAATATTGTTGCAAGCTTCAATGTACACAATGAATGGATCTATGTTAGAATCATACATCGCTTGGTGTACAATATTTGTAAATTGACTTCTTTCCTACCAAACTACACTCTCTTTTAAATAAGCTTCAAATTTTTTGATGAGTTTTTTGTGAATTCTTTTCAAATATACTTCTTTAATGTGTAATTTGAACTTTTAGGCCCACTTCAAATGGCTCATTTGTTCCAGTCCCCTAGTTAACCATGGTGGTTAGATCAGTTGCTTTTTTTAACCAGCTATTTTCGAACAACCCACAAGAAGGCTGTTAGTAGGTAGGTAGTAAAAACAGCCTTTACCTATGTATAAACCATCTTCTTACCAAGTAATTATCTATTTTCCTACCTATATAGGGGACCTATTTACTACAAAATTGGTTACCAAGGTGAAACCAAATATTAACACACTTGAGGTTCATCCACAATTGAGTAATATGGGGCATCCAGTGGATGGTGCACTGGTGGGTGCTAGTTGACCATGGCCCTTTCCCCATGTGGCTTAAGTTATTTTTTAATAGAGGACGTTTGACGTTGTGTCCTTCTGAGCAACTGTGTGTCAGCTTTCTGCCGCAATCAATTTCTACACAACCTGGAAATTAAGCGATTCCCAGATCATGAATTCGATTTCCGTGATTCCGACATTTTCCGACGAATAACAGCGTTTGGAATCACTTTACCAAGTATGCTTGGCAATTGCTTGGAGGTATACTGCAAATGGGAAGTCCTTCCAAAGGGACTTCTTAGTGTGAGTGTAAGACAAGAACGGGTACGGGACCGAAGTTATGAAAGATTGTTACATAACTATGGGATCTATGTTCTTGGTTGTAAAATTGTATTTCCACCTTTCAATTGCCTATGCAAACCTCACCATTCTCCTACAATGAACTACACAACAACAACACCAAAACTATTCACAACCAAAAGCTTCTCAAATCTCAAACTTCCATTCTCACAAACTTTCTATTCACATCACAACTTTGTACAAAAATGAAAGGTGTGTTTCAAGGTCACAAACACCTCCTTAAATACTAACCCAAAGGAAACTACTCAAGAAATTACCTATCACATAAAATAATCACAAGATAATTAATCACATGTCTACCCATGTGATTCCACATTAAAAGATAATTACCCATGTGATTCCTCATAAAATAATCACAAGATAATTAATCACATGTCTACCCATGTGATTCCACATTAAAAGATAATTACCCATGTGATTCCTCATAAAATAATCACAAGATAATTAATCACATGTCTACCCATGTGATTTCACATTAAAAGATAATTACCCATGTGATCCCTCATAAAATAATCACAAGATAATTGATCACATGTGCATATGACTTTTTCCTATGTGAAAGTCAATGACCAAATTTACTTTAAGGAATTTTATCACTTATCCCTTTAAATAATTACCTAGTTAATTTTGTATTTACGTTGAGTTACACATGGAGTTACATCACTCCCAAACTCATTATGGATTCCGTCCTCGGAATCACATATCCAAAACCTTCTTCAATTTGTCATGATTAATGCGGTCTGGATATGGTGTGCCATCAACATTTTCAAGCTCATATGACCCATTATCAGCAAACACCTTCTTGATAATAAAAGGTCCAAACCACTTGGGCAACAATTTCTTATAAGCCCTACGATGATGTCGAGCGTCAAACATCATGACAAGGTCACCTTCTTTGAACTCCCTTCTCTTCACCTTCTTGTCGAAAGCCTTCTTTTGTTGAGCCTGAGCGACTTCAATGGATTGGTAGGCTTTCAACTGCAATTCATCCAACTCATTAAGTTGCAACAATCGATGACGTTGGGATTCATCCAAAGGAAGTCTCATCGTTGTGGCAGTGCGTAATGTCATCACTTTCAACTCAATGGGTAAAAGCGCTTCCATCCCATAGGTTAAACGGAAAGGTGAGTACCCTGTGGCAGTTTTGTATGTGGTGTTATAAACCCACACAACATGGTGAATTTTGAGATACCAGTCACAAATATTTACATGAACCTCGGCCTTTTTTGCCAACATGAAACATAAAGTCCTATTGGTCCTTTCTACTAGGCCATTAGTGCTAGGCTTATACATAGTGGTAAATCTGTGTTTCACTGCAAGGCGTGCTAACAGGTTTTCCACAACCTCACTCAAAAACTGAGGTCCATTATCAGAAACGATTTCAAGTGGCGCCCCAAATCGAGTAAAAACTCGTTCATACAGAAATCGCGCTACTTCTTGTTTTACTGAAGACTTTAAGGCACGTACTTCTGCAAACTTTGTAAGGTAATCTGTGGCAACTACAATGAATCGATGCCCTCTCCTAGTCATTGGCAATGGGCCCATCAAATCAATTCCCCATTTTTCAAAAGGTCTTAAAGGGGGTATGGGATGTAAAGGACCACTCACAGTAGACCTTTGTGCATAGGCTTGACACACATCACAGCTTCTGCAATAATCATGGGCATCCTTGAAGAGGGTGGGCCAATAGTAACCTGCTTGCAGAATCTTTTCTGCAGTGATTCGTCCCGCAAAGTGGCCTCCACAAAACCCGTCATGAAACTCATACAAAAGTCGTGAGGTGTCACGTTTTCCAATGGCTCGTCGTAAAACACCATCCCCTCCTTGAAAGTAGAGTTGACCGCCTATCATCGAATAACTCCGACTCTTGTGTGCAATTCTCGTTCGTACTGCCTTTGTGGCTCCATCTGGGAACCTCATGCCATCTAGGTATTGAATGATTTCCTGATATTCTTCAGGTGCTTCTTCTGCATTGATGGACATGATTGCAGCGTCGGGAAAGTCATCATCCTCTGAAACATCACCCACTCCTTCATATGCTCTTGTAAGGCCAATTACATTGCCATGTCGCCTCCCTGGACGATGGACAATGTCAATGTCAAACTCCTCTATCAAGAGTAGCCATCGAGCAAGTCGACCACTTGGATTGGGCTTGTTGACCAAGTAGGTTAAACCCTTGTGATCTGTCACAATTTTGGCCTTGTACCCATCAAGTAATGGCGAAACTTCTTAAGAGAGAAAATAACTGCAAGACCTTCTTGCTCGGTCACAGTATAATTCTTCTCTGCTGAAGTTAATTGTCTGCTAGCAAAATGAATGGGATGGTCATGCCCATTTTCGTCCAATTGTGATAAGGTGCTGCCCACCGCTTCTCCAGATGCATCACAATACACCAAAAAGGGTCTATTCCAATCTGGAGTCCGAAGGATTGGCGCCACTTGAAGAGCTAACTTCAATTGTTCGAAGGCTTGCCTTGACACCTCGTCCACCATTGGAACAGGTGCATCTTCACGCAAGAATCGTGTTAAAGGACGTGCTTTTGCTGCAAACATGTGTATGAACCTTCGATAGTAACCCACCATCCCCAAGAAACCTCGAAGAGCTTTCTTCGAAGTGGGAAAAGGAAGCCCTGAAATCCTATCAAGCTTTTCAAGATCTTTAGCTACCCCATTCTTTGACACAATGTGTCCAACCATCTTCCCTTCCGAAAAACCAATTGTGGTTTTCTCAGGGCTCAAAGTCACTCCTAAATCGTCCAAACGTTGAAAGACTAACTCAAGTTTGGTGGGGTGAGAAGCTCTATCACTATAAACTCCAAAGTCGTCAATGAAAACTCGTAGAAAAAGGCCCAAGAACGGTTCAAAGACTTTGTTCATCAAACGTTGAAATGTCCCTGGAGCATTGCATAAACCAAAGGGCATTACGGTGTAACAGAATGTCCCCCATGGTGTGGTGAACGTGGTCTTCAATTGATCCTCTGGAGCAATTTTCACTTGGTGGTAGCCTCGGTATCCATCTCCAAATGTGTACATCTCGTGCCCTGCTACCTCCTCCAAAATTTCTTCACAAAATGGCAAAGGGTAACGATCCTTCTTTGTTACTTTGTTTAAAGCTTTGTAGTTGATGCATACTCTCAGCTTGCCATTTTTCTTCAACGCCAATACCACAGGAGAAACCCACTCAGTTGTCTCCACAGGTCTAATGAACCCTGCCTCTAACAACTTGTCAAGCTCCTCCTTCACCATGGCTGTGTATCTTGGGTTCCACCTCCCTTGCTTGGCCCTGATCGGTTTGGCATTTGGTAGCAGTTCAATCTTGTGTTAATCCATGGTGACCTCCCTCAGGTCCTTGTAGCTGAAAGCAAAAAGATGGATATACTTACGTAGTAAATCCTCATATTGCTTCCTTTCCTCCGGTCGAAGGTCTGGTCCTAGTTGAATCTTGCTTAGCCGCCCCTCAACCTCTCCTTCTGTTAACATGCATGGAGTGGATGGGTTATCACCCCCTTGACCCTTTTGATCCGACAAAGCTCCAACTTTGGGGATTGTCTCCAAGGCATATAGCCTTACTTCCTCTTCACTAGAATCATCCGTGTAAATCCCTTCAGAACTAGAACTTTGGTCTGAATCTGATTCATCTTCATATTCACTCGTCCCTCCAGAGCTTTTCACAAAATTGGCAAATGGAACTTTTTGTCGGTTAGGACGAACTCCGATGGTCATGTACCCCTCGCCCCAATAATTCCTTGCATGTGACTTCGTTAACCAAGGCCTTCCTAATATCATTGGATAAGCCCCATCTTCCTCCAAAACCACATGGAAATCTACAATGGTAGAGACCTTCATTACAGTGATCACAACATTGCTAATGACTCCTTCTGGCCTAACAACTCGCTTGTTAGCCATCTTCAATGTTACTGAGGCGGGCCTATCAATTTTCAAGCCCAAGTACTTCATTGCTGGAATCGTCATCACATTGACTCCTGCCCCTCCATCCACCAACACTCCACGCAACACTGATCCATTACATTGCACATCAATGATCGGATCACATTCGCGCTCGGCTGCTATGACATTCAAAGGTGTGGGTACCTTTGGGACTTTAGGTGCTGACAATCCCTTCCTCAGCTCCCTTCGAGCTGACGGCACCATCGCCACCAACTGTCCAATGGTGATGTCCGCTTTCTGAGATCCCATATCCTTCACCACCGAATAAGGACCGGAATCTCTAGAAATTGGAAAGTCTTGGAATCCAAACCTCCGTCTCCGGTTCTTTTTCTTCTCTTTTGGGGCCCTCGCCATCTCCTTGAACCTCTTGATGCTTGTGTCGGGATGAGAAGTGCCTTCCATTGGTCGTTTAGCTTGGGCCATGACATCCATCGCATCTTCAGGGAGTTGAAGGCTCTTCTCCAAACCCATCAAAGCCTTTTCGCGCCTTTCACTCATTGGCTCAATTAAATGTACTTGAGCCTTGCCCTTCTCTTCTGCTGAAAATCTTCGAGTAGAAGAACTTGCATTCTCTTTGGTAGACAAGGCTGGCGAGTTTGGACATTCTCTTGAATAATGTCCCATCTTTCGACACCTGTAACATTGAACAGTTGACAGGTCCCTCTCCACGTTTCTGCTCTTATTAGTCCTTGGCTGCAGTAGATGGAGGCTTAGCTGGTTCATTTGATTGATCATTTGTTCCATGGCCGACTCCATGCGAGAACTCACTTCCGGATGCTTCCGCACCTCTGGTTCAGTTGTGAATTGAACTGTTTTCACCGTGGTTTGCACAGTTGGTCGTGGAACTTCCTCCATGCTTGCCTCCTTCTTTTCAGCCACCTCCGCTGCTTCATTGAACGTCGCAACTTGTTCGTATCTCACTTGTTGTCGTAATTCTGACAACAGACCAATGGTGAAATGTTCTAATACTACTGCATTGACCCCCACAAAAAGTGGATCAGTTCCCTCATGACCTTGTGCCCTAAGGCATCCTTGGAGTTTATGTTGCAATGCCATTATCCTATCCTTATACTCTCTTACTGACTCTAAAGCCCCTTGCTTTAGTTGACTTAGTTCAAGCATTAAGTTTTGGTAGACATTCTTCACAGAAAACTCCTTCACTAGAGCCTTGGTTAGGTCATTCCATGATCCCTTCAACTCTGCTGTCTGTCGTTCAAACCAAAATGATGCCGTACCTTCTAAAAATTTAGGAAGAAAATTAAGCCATTCTGCAGCTATTCTAAGCCCCGTACCAATACAAGCCCGTTTATATTCCCTTAAAAAGACTTCAGGGTCTTCACCCTTACTTCCCCTGAAAACTGGAATAACCATATTGATTCTTATTTTGTCTCTAAAAGGAAATTCCCCAAACTAATTAATTCTTTGAACTAGCTATAATTTAGCTTTTATAACCTTTCCTCATGAATAAGGAAATTTCTTATGGCTTGATTTGCGTTCACAATAAAATCCTCCCTATCTTCTCGATGTAAATCTCTAAAAGGACCAGACATTTCTAATCCAGCCATTACCCTATTTAAGTGCCTGGACTGAAAGACAACATTTACAATATCACGATCATCACGAGTATCAATGACGCCTCCACTCCACATGACATGCAAGTTGTTGGTTCTAGCATAATCTGGAGTCGCATCCCTCTTCCTAAGCCAGACAAGCAGATGTTGTTCTTGTGTGATCATCCTTTGGCGTTGCCTTGCAGGTTCTGAATCGGGTTGAGGTCCAGATTCGTCTCGTCGTCTACGTAGTTGTGACACTACCACACTTGGTTCACCTACAATTCTAGGCTCTTCCAAAGGTCTTTCTATAAGTGATCTTGGCCTAACAACTCCTAATGTCAAAGATGGGGTTTGTTGCCTATCTTCGGGAAACTGTGTACCAGGGGAGTCAGAAGCCTCTACCAACGTTGACATTAGTGTCTTTACTAAAACAGGATTCTTAGAAATAAAACATATATTTTTATTTCTTTCAACAACCTATAACATTTTCTTTATATAAAAAGTCTAAAGGTTTCAACAAGGTTTAACAACCATGGGCTTACTTAAGAACACTCCCTATCTTTTATAAACTTTTGTTTACATTTTTACATATGGCTTAACACGTGCCATCCTCTTTCCCTTTCTTGCCTGCAACTTTTCTCTACGAATCTTCTCAGATTCCCACAAATCCAATTCTAATTCATGTCTAGGGTTACAAGTCAAATCCAAAAGCAAGCTTGGGGTCAAACAAAAGGACTCATGTTTATGGTCTTCATAGTGTTGCTTCACGCGTTGAATCGTGCATCCAACTCGACATGGCTTGCCTTTCGTAATCTCCATTGCCACAAGTTGAACCTCTTCCACCCATGTGAGCACTTCCATCCATGATTCGGGGATAAACAAAGTGCCTTGCATTCCTCGTTGCAAAAGAAGACAACAATTTGTTCTTCCCTTTTCTCTCCTTCTTCCCACTAAACTTTCAACCACACAATTAAGTTTTATCCACACAATTCCACAAACACAATTTAACAACACAATTTCACAACACAATTAAATTGCACAACATAATTTCACAACGCAATCTACATAGACTCGTGTCCCGGCAACGGAACCAAAAAGATGTAAGACAAGAACGGGTACGGGACCGAAGTTATGAAAGATTGTTACATAACTATGGGATCTATGTTCTTGGTTGTAAAATTGTATTTCCACCTTTCAATTGCCTATGCAAACCTCACCATTCTCCTACAATGAACTACACAACAACAACACCAAAACTATTCACAACCAAAAGCTTCTCAAATCTCAAACTTCCATTCTCACAAACTTTCTATTCACATCACAACTTTGTACAAAAATGAAAGGTGTGTTTCAAGGTCACAAACACCTCCTTAAATACTAACCCAAAGGAAACTACTCAAGAAATTACCTATCACATAAAATAATCACAAGATAATTAATCACATGTCTACCCATGTGATTCCACATTAAAAGATAATTACCCATGTGATTCCTCATAAAATAATCACAAGATAATTAATCACATGTCTACCCATGTGATTCCACATTAAAAGATAATTACCCATGTGATTCCTCATAAAATAATCACAAGATAATTAATCACATGTCTACCCATGTGATTTCACATTAAAAGATAATTACCCATGTGATCCCTCATAAAATAATCACAAGATAATTAATCACATGTCTACCCATGTGATTCCACATTAAAAGATAATTACCCATGTGATCCCTCATAAAATAATCACAAGATAATTAATCACATGTCTACCCATGTGATTCCACATTAAAAGATAATTACCCATGTGATCCCCCATAAAATAATCACAAGATAATTGATCACATGTGCATATGACTTTTTCCTATGTGAAAGTCAATGACCAAATTTACTTTAAGGAATTTTATCACTTATCCCTTTAAATAATTACCTAGTTAATTTTGTATTTACGTTGAGTTACACATGGAGTTACATGAGCTCCTGCTTTCTACGAGAGCAGGTTGCATCTAGAGGTATAATGTATAATAGTGTATAGGGAAAGTCCTCACACCGTGTGACTTCTTGGAATGCATTTATGCCTACCAGGCCGAGTGGGCTACCACCCTAGCCCGCACTTGTAGGCATGACCATATTGCAGGAAGTCTGCCTAACTAGGACTTCCCCTATGGTTCTAATCAGTGGTGCAATAGATCAATTTAGGGGAAGTGGAGAGAAATTTAGTGCTTGTTCACTGCTGAAATAAATCAAAAGAAGCATCAAGGAAATCTTGTAGGTTAAAAGAAAAATATTATGTCATTGAAAGATGTCGACTAAGGTCAGGGATCTTACTGCAATTCCTGGTAACCTCATGCCACTCACAAAAGGTGTAGTGCAGAACACATGGTGGACCCTGATTCTGCACCAGAACACACCCTAAAAACACACTTGAAATTTTTTTAAAGGTTTTTATATACGAGTGAGCTCCCCCATTTTGTGATGCCAGTAGCCAGAAGATGGGGACCTAAATCTACAGATTAGTCCCATGGGAAGAGGACTTCCCTTGCATAAATACCTTTACAATTTTTGTCCCTTTATTCTTCTTTCTTTCTTTCTAGATCAATGCTATTAACAATCTTATGCAAAACTTCTCCTAAAGTGTCTTAATCAAACTTCCCATCCATTAGAGGTGTTAGGGTTATTGAACTGTGTTTTATGAATTTTTGAAACGTGGGATGTATAATACGTGTATAATACGTTTTGTTTGATACAGTGAACAAATGTGAGCTGTATTCACTACTGGGGGCGCATCACATTTTACAAAACGTATTATACAAGTATTATACATATTATACAGCCCACATTTCAAGACACACAGTTCAATAAACGCAGTTACAACACGCGCAGTTGTAAAATTGTACACATGGCCATGTATTATACGCTTTATTATACATACGGTTCAATACTTCTGTATACTTGAAAAGTAGCCGTCAGTATTATACGATGTATAATACGAGTGTATTATACGCAAGTTCTATACATACGTTTCAATAGTTAGGGTACATTTGCATGTCTTCCACTCACTGGCTACCCAACTACAATTAATTCGTTCAAATTTTGGTGAAAGGGTTTCTATGTTCACTTCACTATTTTCTTGACCAACTTTGAAAGAACCCACACTTGGCAGTTGCAGGTATAGAGAGTTATTGCGACCCCGACCACATGAGAATGTTTTTGCACTTTTACAATCGCTTTTGGAGGTAAGCCGACTGACATTTGTTGGTCTGGTGAGTATCTCGAGATCTGGGCAGTAGGGGGATGGAGCACTCACCAGAATAGTGGGAAATCTACTAAATAAGTGGAAATGTATTTCAACTCTCAACATTTTTACATAAAAACCCCAACTATTTCTGTGGGACCAAGTACAAATAAGGGGTGAGTGGGAAAGGGGTGAGTTGGGGGGGGGGGGAAGAGATCATGGAAACATCAGCAGGTGTACGTAGTCGGCTTGAAAATACACCATAGAAATTTGTAAAGGTGTTTATGTATATATACACTATAGCAACTGGCCAGGTAGTGGCCATTCCACCTAGAAATGTGGCAAGCCGCTGTTACATTAGGTGATAATAGGTTCTACCAAGGCCTGTTCCAAAGCATAACTAATTTTCCAAGATTCACATCTCACGTTTATTCTACTTGTTCACCAATTCACATTACAAATGAAACTGACTACAACAAAACTGGAACAAGCAGATGTGGATGCCTATCCCCATCTAGGAAAAAGCCGCAAAGTGCTTTTCACCTCAATAAGACACCCAAACTTGTTATGTACAGTGGAATGAACAGAGCACTTAGGAAGGTGGCTAGCCAATTAAGGTGAGGTACTGAATGTTACCCTGTTACTAAAAGTTGATTCACATTACTAGTTTTATTTCTTATGTGGATAACCTGGGCATTTGCACTGTATTGGATGTTTCCTCACCAAATAGCTTTCCTCAATGGTGGAACATGCATAAATGGTTGGATCCTTAGTGGTCACCAACAGGCAGGGGTTTTTTTCCCCCAGTTTTGTGATGTCACATGAACGACTGGCAATCATCTAAAAAAAGACTTAGCAATACCCGGAACGTTCATGTCTGTAACCTAGAATTTGTCCAAATCTGCAAAATTTCTTTCAGGTTCTTTTGTTGTGTAACAAAATTTGATACAACAAAATATTTCATTTTAGTTTTTGAGAAGTGGCCAGGGTGAACTATTACCCACACTGGTACCTTCACCTTCTTGAGTGAGGCCTCAGAGTGGCCAAATTAAACCCAAGAAATATTAGATTGGGACTCAGAGACCCTGATTAAACGAATCATGGGATATTTCTAATATTTAGAAACAATTTAGATGAATTTTACAATATCAGTACCAGTGTGTGTTGCACCAACTTTCCCCCGGCGAAAAAAGCAGTGTTGAAGGCTAGTAAGCACTGTTGTGACCACCCAACACCCACAAACACACCACCCCCTCTTTGAGGCCATCCAGTTGGATGAACACCAATTTTAGAACCAACCTCTGGCACACTTTTAGAGCCCTGAGCTATGGGGAGATTAGCTGGGGAACAAGAATCCCATGAAAAAAATTGTCCTGTCCACTTACCATCCATCCATGATGGTGCGTTCCTGGGTGCTGGTTTACTCTGGCCACACTTGAAGTGCTACTAAAATTTTAGATCTACTGTTACCTTGTGAGAAGCTGTGCATCGAGAAGCGTACTTTGAAGCTTCGCTGCTTCGCCGGCAGTGGACAGCACATGCATTGCACATTTGCCTTCGACGCTTAAGCGCGTTGGTCTAACTTGGTCATCTGGTACGTTGTATCATATGTAGCTATTCGTCACCTGCGCGCACAGCAATTCTTGCTCATGACGTTTGCGGAATTGTCTAAACGTCTGTCCCATTGACAGTTTACATAAAAATACCGCCAGCTTTCTCTTCGAATATCGTTTCTGCTGTTTCGAACTCATGTGGCGTGACTAGTTTAGTACGTGTAGAATATTGAATCGGACTGCAAAATCCTTCACCTCAGCTGGAGGGAGGGAGAGTAACGAGAAACTGTTGAAGGAAGGAACACCGGGGAAAGAGTAAGGAGAAGCTCTTGCCCAAGGGAATCATTCACAGGCACCAGTTGCCAGGATCAGTACATTACTAAGAGACATTCGTTGCAGTTCCCAGCTGGCAGGGAGGATGTCGCCATGTCAGCAGATCATTGTGGCAATGATTATGCCGCTAGTGCTGTGCGTTTATGTTCCCTTGACACGGGCCCAACCAGGTGCGTTAGTCGTAATGCTTGAATGATCCCATGTGCAGCAGGCCTTCCCCTTCTTAATCAATGCGTTGGGGTTAGATACACAATTTGTTTTATATTTGCAACACTGGACATAGACAACCATGTTAAAGTGCGACATATTGCTGGATGTCTAGCTTGATATCTGGTGTTAAAGTGTAGCGACATATATGTACTTCTTCTAATCTTGTGTCGAAGAAAATGGTCTAGATCTAATATAGATCGGAAAAAACTTCACAACTATATATATATTTATATGTGAGAAAATAAGTTTGTTTCTCGTTTTGACCAATTTTGCAGGCTTTGTGAGCATCGACTGTGGAAGTTCTACCACATACAACGACACGAATGGCATCACTTGGGTACCAGACACTGGCTACACTTTCACAGGGAGAAACTACGTTACTAATTCTACGACAACGAATCCTCTTCACAATTTGAGGTACTTCCCCGAGAACAGGGATAAGAACTGTTACGTTTTACCTGCAACTCCAAACAACTTCTATATGGTCCGCGTGAGTTTCTTGTATCCTGACTTTCTCAATTCAAGCTTCCGCCTCGAAATGGAGGCGCAGTTGGCAGCTACTATTACTTTCCAAGCGAATTCAAGTACTATTCCACAAGTCTACGAGGCCTACTTGTCCACGACCAGAGACACTATTTATGTTTGTTTGGCGCGCTCTACCACAGCGGACGTCCCTTTCATGTCTTCCCTGGAGTTGAGGCCGCTTGATACTAACAATATGTATAAGATTTTGGCTCAAGGGAACTACTTGTACAACAACTTTCATGCCAATTTTGGGAGCCCTACGCCGATCATAAGGTTCTTCCAATCTGCCTAAACCCATGTATTCTCTTCTCATCCTCGACCTCTGTAAACTGCAAGCCCCTAAAACACTGCAAGTGAAAGGATCGACCACGCAAAACCCATTGTCTTCGCCCGCAGGACGAGTATAGCTGATCCAAGGAGCCAGTAGATTGATAAGAATAATAGCAAGTAGTAAAGGATCATCCAGGTGCTTTCGCATGGTCAGCTTGATATAGTTGAAAACCAACTAGGCGTGTAAAAGAAACAAAACACAGATCAGGCTGCAAATCCGTCTTCGAACATTTCATGGGTGGTCAAGCAGTAGGACCATCCACAGAAGTGAAGAAACCTGATGTTTTCCCCAGTCCGTTTAATGCTAAGATTTGTGCAGACACTAAACTTCTCTATGAGCTCTAACCATGTATGGCACGGGACGCGCAGGTACCCTGATGACCCATATGATCGTCAATGGAAGAACAATATACCTGGTGTCAATCCAATCTCCAACCAGCTGGCGATCAACACGACAAGTGTCTTTGTAGATTTCAATCATTGGAACAAGGTTCCAGAGATAGTGATGCAGACTGCGGACTCGTGGCCCAAAGGTCAATCTGTCACCATCACAAACTCATTCCTCCCGGACAACAACAATAACTACTATATTGCGTTTGACTTCGCGGAAATCTCTCCAGAAGCGGAGAACCAGTCGCGGAGTTTTAGCCTAGCTCTGAACGACAGAACAGTTACGAATAATATCTTTGTTGCGAACCTTGCTGGTGGGATGTATGTGGCGTATGAACTCTACTACCCTGACGTCCTGCTCAACAGCACAGGAACTATGAAATTGAATCCTGATCCGACTTCGCAGCTCGGACCCATTTTGAATGCTCTTGAGCTATTCGTGTTGACTGATCCTGCACCAAATCGAACTTTCCTCGCAGATGGTAAGCCAAGTCCACCATATCTAGATTGCAGATCGTCAGTGGAGATTGAACTTGGATGAAGTGTAGTAATGCAATCTAGGGGAAGTGAGACACTTCTTGTTAGTATGGTTCAACAACTCCACATGTGTCTCTTACATTTGTGCATCTCTAGAACTCTTGTAATCAAGGCAAATTCGAGCAACCATTGTCTTTGCAGCAAAATATATATGGGTTTTCCTTTCAGGTAGCACACCTTGGCTCATGACATATGTCTGTGTGACCTAAACTTTGTGGATTCATTCAGTGAAATGCCAAACATACAATGGTGTTTGTTGTGGCCCATATAATTGCACTAGTAATAATATTGAAAAACTTGACATAAGTTTATGGCACATATTAGAGTTATCCGTAAAGTCATTCCCGGTTGGGCCTGAGGTGCACCTCTCATTCGATGCTTCATCCCCTCCTGCCTGTTGTCGGCGAAGTCATGAAATTTTATTAAAGAAGGGTATGAAATACTGAAACTCAGGATTAAATGTACCAGGCTCAAGAACATTTAGAGCTACAGTACACATAGCAGCAGTGATTGGTTGAAACCGTTCAAGAAAAGAAAGGACAGGGCAAACTCAGTCTAGCACCAAATTTGCTGCTAAACTGAGTTTCATGCCCAGTTAAAGCCCAGTGTACTTTTTTTTCTTCTTTTTTGAAATCTCATTCCCTATGTGACCAAACAGGGGTTCCAGTCTTTGCCTGACTTTACAAATAACTTTAAAATACTAATGTCAAATGGTAATACTAATGTATAATATGTGCCACAACAGACATCACATAATTTACATTGCAATTGATCAAAACCACAAAGTTTATGATGAGTCATGGGCCGTGCCCTACTACTGCTGGAGGAAACTACCATGTTGTGTTGTAATGGTAGATTATGACCTTCATTTTTCTTGCTTTATTCTTGGACCTAGCTAACACAAATGTTTACCTTCAATGTGTAATTTTGCTAATATGGATTTATTGTGCAATTGATATCATGTTATAGAATTGTTCTAGTTTTGTTGTAAATTTTATATGCCAAGTAGAAAACTCTATCTCTTTCAAGTTTCTTAAGTGTCTGCTACTATATTGTTAGGATTTGATCCAAGAATTATTTGAACATTTTAAGAGTCATAGCTGTAGGAAGCTAATAAATTGTTTGTTTGTGGGTTGATTGTCGTTGTGTAGTTCTTGCCATTGAGAGTGTAAAAGAATCTCTTAATCTCACTTCCTGGACTGGAGATCCATGTGTGTATACTCCATACGATTGGATCAAATGCAACAATGACATCATTCCTAGGGTTATTACTGTGTAAGTAAAAATTATTCCCATCAACCAAGATTATGTTGTGCAGGTCTGCACATATTGTTGGGGATATACAACCATTATTGGACATCACCTTGACCATAAGGCTTTTCACCAGACTCAGAACATCTGTTTAAACTTGTGTTAAGAAGGGTACAGAAAATTGCAAAATCATAGTTTGAAGCTAATGAATCACATCCAGGAACTAATGTTATGGGATGTTTTCACACCAAGATGATGAACATTAACCAGATATGAAGACATGGAAATATTATGTTTCAAGCTGCATTGATGGTTAACAACTAGATAGACTTGATTAGTTTGACCAATCTCTTGAATGCCAATATTCACAAACATATGTTCCAATGAAAATTATTCTACTGTGATTATTGAGTCAAATGATATCATAGAGAATTTAGACTCATAATGTCAAATTAAATTTATTCCAAAAATGTCAATTAACTGTGCAACCAATCTAAAAATCATGTGCAATGAGCTTGATATTAAACATAAAGATAGAAAATAGAAAAAATAATTGTAATCAGGTCATGTCATTATTTTTGAAGGTGGTAATTGTACTCCTTTTGGAATTTTGAAGAAAGGCATCTCAAAGGGGTTACTATCCCTGAAACGGACAGATATTCCTTATAGCCTGAGGTCTAATGCTTTTTGAAATCTCCTTTGTTGGCAGGGATCTTTCCAACTACAATTCGATGGGTATTTTACCAGAAGCCTTAAACAATCTGACAGCACTTACTAAATTGTAAGCAGTGTATGTATATTGTTCACCCTTTTTCTTTTGGGCATACATGCAAATTTGCCAGTAGAGTTCAGGTTTTAAGTCAAATTCTAGATTATATACAATGATCCATGCAGGAGAGGGCTCTCTAGTATGATTGAAATCTATGCATTCCTCAGTAAATATATATATATCCCTTCAAAGGTGGCAAGTTCCATACTCAATCTTGACTAGTTTGAACTTTTTGAAAGGAACACGTTTGTAACTGATATTAGGATGACACAAGAGTTTATGGTGCAAGTACTAGAACTGGAGAACACACATCAATTAGATCCCATTAAATGTTCAGCAACCAAAGACCTAATTTTGAACTTCACTGTACCTAGCACTATTTCTTTTTGACAACAATGATTACAGCATTAACCACCTTGCTAACAACATTGCAAATGATGTGTAATAGGTGGCTAAACAACAATTCCTTGAGGGGACCCATCCCAAACTTAAGTGCTTTGACAAATCTTCAATCACTGTTAGTATTTTCAATTCCTTGTGTTATCTCACAAGTAATATATATTGTAAGTTGCATAGAAGTTCAATATCCCATCTATGAATGCTGGATTCCTTTTATGTGAAGTTGAATATTACCTTGGTTTTGTTCCTGCAATATAAACATTTGGTAAAAGCTAATTTTCAAACTCTGATTTTGGCCTTTCGAGATTGTACAGAAGATTAGAAGATAATATCCTTACAGGGGATATTCCTACATGGCTGACATCCTTACCTTCTTTGCAAGAATTGTAAGTGTCTTTTCTCATGTTTTAAAATGCCTTTGATATATTTGAATAGTCTATATTTCTTAACAAATCTATGTCCACTGGTTGAAAATTTGAATACATATCATGTTTGAACATGGACATAGATTTGATAATATAACTAAACATTCTTAGCAATTTTTATTTTGTTCTTGCTTTCACATGAATTTGATAGCTATGAATGCTTCGGGTATCAAAATTCTATATTGATCTAAATTATTATTTCAACTTAATGTCAGACTTTTGTCAAACAACAGTTTGGCTGGACCTATACCCCCAGCTCTTTTGAAGAATACGAACTTGACCTTCGAGTAAGACTTCCTGTTCACCTACATTTAAACATTAAGTGGATGTAATTATCATTTTAATACAATTGAATCAATTCAACATTTTGGTCAACATTGATGTTTCAAGTTTCCACTGTCCCTATGTGAAAGAGTATTCATGTGTTGTTTTCAAAATGTGGTTTGAAATTTTACAATGTCCAGTTCTATCAAATGTTGAACCACGTAAAATCTTGTGTCCTTGGTTGTTTCTGTTGTTTGTGTGCATAGCCCCTAAGTCGGATAATGTTTTTCTAACAACTGGTATCAGAGCATAGGTTTTCAAGGCTTAGGGTGTATAGGATCCAAAGTTGAAGATTCTGTAGCACAAGGTTCCAGGAATTCGGAACAACAACTGTGCAACTGACGCGCCGTTGGAGCAGCCACCGCCGCCCAGTTGTCGCCGGCGAGTTGAATGACACCACCACCAACAAAAGAAGCGGAAAGAGACGATCTTCAAGATTGTCTTCTTGGTCGTCATCAATTGAGTATTGGAAAATCCTCAAAACGGCCGTCAAAGTTTTGAACCGAACGGTTATTGTCAAATCTACGCCGATTCGTCGTGAATCTAAAAAAACCGACACCACAAGTAGACTCACGTGGTGATATCTTCCAGATTCGGTTCCTTTGACATTGAAACGGAAAGTTTTGGATTTCGGCCGGATTCTGTCTAGATGGAAGACTATCTATACCAGAAGGACTTGTATTTGCCGATAGTAGAAAAACCGAAGGACATGTCCGATGAAAAATGGGTGGTCGAACGTAAACCAGGAGGTATGACTGACGCGCAGTGGATGGTTTTGAACCAGAAAGCGCTAGGAGTAATTCGATTTAGTTTGTTGAAATCAGTCGCCTTCAACATCAAGGGTCAAGAGACAGCGACAGATCTCATGAAGGCCCTATCGCATTTATATGAGCAACCTTTTACGGCAAGGAAGGTTCATCTGATAAAGAAATTAGTAAATTTGAAAATGTCAGAAAATCAGAGCTTTAAGGAGCACCTGAATGTGTTCAACAAGGTAACAGATGGGTTAAATTCGGTTTTATAGTATTTGATGATGAAGTGTTGGCAGGCATAATTCTAGGCCAGATGCCAAAGAGTTGGAGCATGACATGCCAATCGATCACCAACTCATTCGGAAAAGAAAAGTTAGCCTTCCAACAGGTCGTAGACATGATTATGACCCAGGAAATCAGGATGCGTGAAGAGGGATTAGGGGCATCATCTTTAGCACTGAACATGGAAGGTAGAGAAAGCAGAAACAAGAATCAGAACAGAAATCAACGAGGTAGATCAAAGTCAAGAGGAAGATCCAAGTCCAGGAATCGTCAAGGCAACAATTCAGGTAATCAGCAACGAAGCAAGAAAGACATCGAATGTTGGAATTGTGGCAAGATGGTCACTACTCTAGTGAGTGTAAATCTGGAAAGAAGGATGATGGCAAGAGCAGTGCAAATTGTGTTTTAGAGGACGCAGACGATTGCCTTATTTGCGCATTTGAAAGCAAGATGGAATCTTGAGTGTTAGACTCAGGAGCGTCATTCCATGCCACCTCACACATGGATTTGTTCGAGAACTATATCTCCGGAAATTTCGGTAAGGTGTATCTTGGTGACGATCCAACATGCGATATTACCGGGAAAGGAGATGTGAAGATCCAGCTGAATGGCTCAGTTTGGAAACTCCACAATGTGAGACACGTACTGGACTCGAAAAAGAATTTGATCTCCATTGGGCAGTTAGCATCAGACGGCTATGTGATGACTTTCACGGAAAATAAGTGGAAGATCTCGAATGGAGCAATGACAATCGCCCGAGGAACTAAGAATGGGACTCTTTACACAACTACCGATGGGGGTGGTTTGACCGCAGTGGCCGAAGGTAAGGAGGATCCAAATTTGTGGCACCAAAGGTTTGGGCACATGAGTAGTCAGGGATTGAAGTGTATGCAATCGAGAGGTAAACTGCCAAGATTGAATCCGTTGAAGTTGATTTATGTGAGAGTTGCATTCTTGGGAAGCAAAAGCGAGTGAGCTTCAAGAAGGCCGGAAGAGCACTAGCAAAGGAGAAGCAAGAACTAGTGCACACCGACGTATGGGATCCAGCTTCAGTCTCATCAATCGGAGGTAAACAATATTTCGTCACTTTCATCGACGACCATTCCATGAAGGTATGGGTTTACTTCTTACGACACAAGTCTGATGTGTTTGAAGCTTTCAAGAAATGGAAAGCTATGGTTGAGAATGAGACAGGTTTGAAGATCAAGAAGTTAGGTTCAGACAATGGTGGAGAGTACGAAGACAATGAGTTCAAGAAGTTTTGCTACCAGAGCGGGATAAAGCTCATAAGGACAGTGCTAGGTACACCGCAGCAGAATGATACTGTAGAACGTATGAACAGGACATTGACTAAGAAAGCTAGAAGCATGCGCCTACAGTCGGGGTTGCCGAAGTAATTGTGGGCAGAAGCAGTCAGTACAGCAGCATACTTGATCAATAAAGGACCATCAAAGCCTTTGGACCTTGCTATACCAAAAGAGATCTGGACTGGGAAGGAGGTAAAACTTTCTCATTTAAAAGTGTTTGAGTGTGTATCTTATGTACATGTAAGTGATCATGCAAGGAGCAAGTTGGACGCCAAATCAGTGAAATGCACTTTGGTGGGTTATGGCAAAGACGAGTTTGGATATAAACTCTGGGACGACCAAAACCGCAAGATGATTAGAAGTAGCGATGTCTTTAATGAAAAGGTCATGTACAAGGACAGAAACACAGAGAAGTCTGAGCAGAGAGAACTAGAATATTTTGGGCCAGAAGATGTATTAGGTGGTAGGATAGTGGAACATGGTAGTCAAAAAGATGAAGAACAAGGAGTGCAGCCTTAGGTTGAAGAGCTTATACCACAAGATGAAATTCCAACATCACACAGTCCAATTGGTCAGAGAATACTAAATCCACAGGTTGGGAATGCTTTGAGAAGATCCCCAACGGCCCAAAGTATATTACGAAAACCCACTCGCCCACATGTACCAAACAGGAGGTACTTGCAATACTTGTTGACAGATGCAGGAGAACCTGAATGCTACAATGAGGCATGTCAGGGAGAAGATGCGAGCAAGTGGGAGCTTGCAATGAAGGAAGAGATGAAATCGCTTGTATCCAATCAAACTTGGGAGTTAGCCAAGTTGCCTGAAGGAAAGAAAGCCCTGTAGAACAAATGGGTGTTTTGACACAAAGAAGAACATGATGGTTCCAAGAGATACAAGGCGAGACTAGTGGTCAAAGGCTTTCAGCAAAAGGAAGGTATTGATTACACTGAGATTTTTTCTCCTGTTGTTAAACTAACTACGATCCGGTTAGTGTTAAGCATTGTCGCAACAAAGGGTTATATCTTGAGCAGTTGGATGTCAAAACTGCATTTCTTCATGGAGATTTGGAGGAAGAGATATACATGTAGCAACCAGAGGGGTTTGCGGAAAAGGGCAATGAAGAGATGGTTTGCAAATTAACGAAGAGCTTATATGGTTTGAAACAAGCTCCCCTACAGTGGTACAAGAAGTTCGATGGGTTTATGCAAAGGAATTGGTACTTCATATGCAATGCTGACTATTGATGCTACTTCAAGAAAGTTAAATCAAGTTTCATAATATTGTTACTTTATGTTGATGGAATGTTAGTAGCTGGTGCAAATTTGGAAGAGACTAACAATTTGAAGAAGCAATTGTCAAGTGAATTCAAAATGAAGGATTTGGGTGCAGCAAAGCAAATACTTGGAATGAGGATTAGCAGAGACGAATAGGGAGGTACTTTGCAGCTGTCTCAAGCAGAGTACATTCGTAAGGTGTTACAGAGGTTCAACATGAGGGATGCAAAGCCAGTCAGAACACCTTTAGCTAGTCACTTTAAATTGTCCAAGGAACAGTGTCCAGAGACAGACAAAAAGGACTTCATGGCTAGAGTACCATATGCCTCAACCATTGGAAATCTGATGTACGTCATGGTTTGCACGAGACCAAACATTTCCCATGCAGTGGGAGTTGTGAGCAGATACATGTCTAATCCAGGCAAGCAACACTGGGAGGCAGTGAAGTGGATCCTAAGGTACTTGCGAGGTATGACAGAGAAGTGTCTAACCTTCAGAAGAGATGAGCTCAAGCTGGAAGGTTATGTGGATTCAGATTTGCTGGAGAGGTGGATCATAGGAGGAGCACCACAGGATATGTGTTCACATTTGGGAGTACAGCTATTAGTTGGGTTTCTCAGTTGTAGAAGATAGTGACAATATCTACAACTGAAGTGGAATATGTGGCTGTGACTGAAGTTAGCAATGAGCTTATATGGTTATAGGGGTTATTAATAGAGTTAGGATTCGAGCAAGAGATGAATGTGTTGCACAGTAATAGTCAAAGTGCGATACACTTGGCAAAGAATTTGGCGTTCCATTCTAGGACCAAGCACATAGACCTGCGTTACCATTTCATTCAATCGTTAATCGAAGATGGGGTATTGAAGCTTGTGAAGATTGTAGGGAGCAAGAATCCGGCTGATGTTAACCAAACTAGTCACTACGAAGAAACTGGAGTTGTGCGCAGCTTCAATGGGTCTTTAAGGTTGAAGATAGAGAAGAATGAGTGCGCCGTACCTATCCACTAGTCATCGAAGGAAGAGGAAGAAGTCCACCCGAGTTTTAGTCTTCAAGTGGGAGATTGTTGTGTGGGAAGCCTTATCAATTAGTTGCACTATCAAGCTGATCAATTAGTTGCACCGTGAAGCCTGATCAATTAGTTGCACCGTCAAGCCTATCTATTAGTTGCATCATTGTCTAAGTTTAATAGAGTTGGTGAACTTGAACTATATAGTTTTTTCATTGTAAGTATCTACGTGTGGTGTGGAGTGCCAAGTAGAGAAGTGAGAAATTGTGAGAGTTGTGTGATAGTTCTGCACTGTTGTATTCATTGATTTCATAGTGTGAGTTGAGTGCGGGTGCGCTCCGTGGATGTAAGCTTTGCTGAACCATGTAAAATCTTGTGTCCTTGGTTTTTTCTGTTGTTTGTGTGCATACCCCCTAAGTCGGATAATTTTTTTCTAACAGAACATTTCCACCTTAATTCCATGAGATGGTTCAACAGCTTGAACCAATTTTGAAATGAGATCTAGAACCTTGTTTGATCTTTTCCACCATAACATAACAATTTATCACTAAACATTAGATTAAATTATTTCCCAAGATCTTGTAAGTCAAATGAATCTAAGGAATAAAATTAAAGGTACCCTGCAAGCATTTAAATAGATGGCAAACGTCGACATTAACTTGAATTGATTCTAGACTAGTTTGATTACTTTGGTGTCTATTACATATGAGCTAGAATTTTGGAGGAAGTTGATTATTTTTTGTGGATTGCATGTATAGATGTTGAAGAATTAGGACAACAAGGTGAGCAACAAGTTTTGCAAAATGGCACACCTATAAACGGGTCTCCTCTGGTCACTCCTGAAGTTGGACGGCAGCAAGGTGAGCACCAAGTTTCACAAAATGGCATATCTGCAAAGGAGACTCCTCTGCTCATTCCTAGAGCTGAAGGATTAAAACGCCAACTTCAACGATACAATTTTGTGGATGTGTCTCGTATGACCCATGGTTTTGCACGAACGCATTGGATTGGAAAAGGTGGTTCTTGCAAAGTGTATCTTGGAAAACTTGATGGAAGAGAAGTGGCAGTCAAAAGGGCACACAAAAGAGAAGAACCTGGCCCTTCACAAGATACCACTGAACAGTTTCACACGGAGGTACATTCTCGCACACCAATTGATTATAACAATCTTTCATGTTTTACCATAGTTTTAATATTTGGATTGATTAGTCTTCCTTTTCCCTATGTCTTTTCTCCAAGTTATCTAGATTTTTTTGAAAAATTTGAATGCCAACTCAATATGTAATCTTCAGAAAAATTGAGACTTGGTTGGTTTCAGGTTTAACCCACTTTATTAGTGCTTTGTAGATGGACAATCTATCTGCAGTGGACCATGAGAACGTGGTGTCTTTGCTCGGATATTGCCTAGAGCATGGGGAGAAAATATTGATCCTTGAGTACATGCGAAATGGAACTGTGCGAGACAAACTTTATGGTAAGACCCCATAAAAGTCAGTAGGTGTTTGGTCGTGCTGGACTCGTGTTATTCCATCTTTTGTTATAATCCATTGATTAACTCGAAATGTTGGACAATCGCCCATCTTTGTCTGATTTTATCCATGTTTTGCACATAATGTGTTTATGTTTGGCAGATGTTAAGTAGTTCAATTGATGTTTCAGGCACTCAACAGGCACAAGAAAATCCAATGAAATGGAATACTCGACTTGACATTGCTGTAAATGCTGCAAGAGGTTGAGAAGAATATACTTTTTCACAAGTGATAAACTATCATTGCATTAACATGAATGTTTATTGTTGATCCCTCTAAGAAGGGCCTCATAACTAGAGGGATATTGAGTAGAAGTAAAAATAGTATGTAAATTGTACCTATTGTGAAGTATTTTGGGAAGCTCTTGAAATCCTGATGCATCCTATAACTAATTGTCTTGTCAATCCATTTTTTCTTGTAGGATTGGCGCATTTACATGGAGGTAGTGCACGTCCAATAGTGCACTCGACATAAAGACAACTAACATTCTTCTTTCAGAGGATTTGGTTGCTATAGTTGCTGATTTTGGTGTGTCAAAGTTGATACTGGAACCAGATGCTTCCCATGTTCTCACACGTGTCAAGGGCACTTTCGGTTATATTGACCCAATGTATGTTTCCAAACGAGATTTACATCCTCTTTCAATTTGAGGTTTACTTTAAATGTACAAGTTTGTGAGTCAACTTTATCTTATGAGATGCAATTGAGAATCATTTAGGAGGATTACAGTATCTGTCAAAACAAAATTTACTCACATTGTCATGTTGTGCAACACATTCATCTTGTGTCATGTAGGACAATTTTCTTCATTTACAGTCTTTTGCCTTGGAAATTTCTTCATATTACAAAAATTAGGCTAATTTTGATCTTGTTATTGTTCAGTTTTGCCAGCACAGGCCAATTAACAAAAAAGAGTGATGTCTATAGCTTCGGGATTGTTTTGCTGGAATTGATATGTGGTTGTTCATATCTCAGTAAAGATTATGTGCACATTCGAGAAAAGGTGAGTAACAACTCTCTTTATCACTTCTATTTCTCTAAAAAAATCTAATTCCTTTCAAGCTTACTTGTGAAGATAGAAACAAATTGTTTTCAGTAAACATGTGGTCAAGATCTAGAAATCAACAAGAATTGTCACAAAATTTCAGGCCAACATTTTCGTCACCTCAACAAAATTCAAGGATTTGGTTGTCGGTTACAATCACTCCTGTTGTTGTCAACAAGTTCTAGAGTAAATTTTCAAACAAATCAACCCACACTATTCTCAAGTTTCCTTACTTTTTGATAACCCATAGAAACTAGACAACCTCAGTTTTTTCAATCAACTTTGTCAACTTTCTGAAACTTGGATAAAGAGCTCCATTTCAATGCCAACCAGTTAGCAATTTTCAGGCAAAGTTACATATGCAACAACATGGGAGGATTGATGGCCTAATTGACAAAGCATTGGAAAACAATTTCAACAATATTGAGAGCATATGGAAGGTAGCAGAAATAGCACTCAGGAGCATTGAAGATTCTGAAGCAGCTAGGCCAACTATGCAGCAAGTGGTGGAGGGTTTGGAGAGGGCCATTGAAATTGAAACAAACAGCAGCACAAGAGCCAGTGGCACGCATTTCTTTGATGCTGTGTCCAACATGCCAGATTCAAACTCTGCATCAGCTGGTGAAACTACAGGAGGAACAGTGGATCCATCCCAAGTTCCAACATAGTGCTCATGACATTCTCCTAGCAAAGTGGATCACTTGTACCAGACATTTTCGGACTCAAAGCAAACTCAGATGTCTATGTGCACTTCATAATGCAAGGCTAGAAGATTTCATGTTCGTGTAGGCATTACAGTGCAGTGTCACAAAAAATAGTCAGTTTGTAGCTTGCCATGCTAGCTTTCTGCAGCCATGGCTGGGTACAGAAAGCTAAACATTCGGCCATGGCAAGTACTGATGGAGTAGCAACACCACACTGGCACTAATAAACCATGCCTTTTCAGCATCCCATCAGTTCAATTGATGGTTCAACTTGTGCCGACGGTGATTACTTGTGATAATGGCTGTTGAGCTCCCAGCCAGAGACACAAATCATGACCTGAAGACAGTTTGATGTGGTGCAAGGTCTTACATGATCTCTTGCAGATTTGGCAGGCATATTGAGAGATTTCAAGGGATCAGAAGTAATTTTCTGGAGAATAGGACTAGTGAGAAGGACAGAGGTTGTAGCTTACAATATTTGAGACATTGTCAAACTCTATCAAGCTTGAATGAAGTTTGTCACTGGGAGTCAATTGTGATGCAATGTGCTGGGGGGTATCTTTGTGGAACTATTTTCATGGCAGAATGTATGACCTTTGCATAGCCATGAGCAAGGGTTACTAACTTGACTGGCATTCCCTTCTCAGAAGGTGTCAACTGTATGCAGGCTGGCACAAGGAAATCAACTCCGGCAATCAAGTGAACAAAGGAATTGATCAAGTGGACTATCATGTGAGACAGCTTAGTGGTGTTTCAGATCATGATGAAGGTGTGCCACATACAGGTCTGAAAAGCTAACTCATATTCAGTCCTAGTAAGAAAGCCCTACTTACATTCAATTCCTATTCTAGCCATAGTTGACAGTTTGATCCAAGGAATTGAATGATGGAACATGATGAGTTTGATCCATGGAATGATGAGAACTCATCTGTCATTTTGATCCATGGCACTGCCAAACTACCTTGTTGGTGTTGTGCTGAGAATTGTGGCAGTGGTATCATGTGGAAATAGAATTTCAGTTCTACTCTGATGCTACATTGTAAGAAAGTAAAGAAGAAAGAAAAAACTGGAGCATATATGCAGTGATGTTGTAGGTTCATTACAATCCCTCAGTTCCCATTTCTTGATGGGTGTCATCAGCCCTGCATATCTGGCTGAAAAATATTACACTCAGGCAGTTTGGTGTCCACTTATAATGTGCTCTTTTCTGGGTATTCCAATCTTGTCAAAATCTTCTCACAAGTAACTATGGACTTCTGGTCCAGTACACAAGATATGCTACAGCTTGTAGAAGCTGGGCATACTAGGATTCTAGTCTAGCAAGTTGTCAGGGGTGAAGTCAACACCATTCTTTTTAATTTGTGCAAGTATCTACTTGGAGAATATGCACTTTTTTCTCAATTGGGGCTGCTAGACCCCCATTTTCTTTCAATTTTCAATTATTTCAGCATTTTGTGCCAAACATGGGTGATACTGTTATCAGAGGTTATAAAGTTATTCCTCAAACTAGGGCTACTGAACCCTGTTTCATTCAATGCTAAACTGTGTCAGCATATTGTGCAAAACATGGGTGGTAAATGTGATATAGACTTTTGATGACAAGGAAGTTGTCATGTTTCAACTTTCCACATACCAAAGGTGTCCATTCAATTCAACACCAAATTACTGTAGTGGTCATTTTTCAACATGTAAAGGCAGGTTTGACATCTGAATACTGATAAGTTTTTTCTTGATATCTTAATTCATTGGTACAGTAAAACACCACTAGAAAATTTCTAGTGTATCTGGAGGGCATGTCATCAAGCAGAATTTTTTGTCTGCAAAAGGGAGCAGGTATTTCAGTTTTAGAATGCTCCACCTCTTTTTTTCCCCTGCCAGGTATATCACAGGGGAAAAAAATAAGAAAAAAATTAAAGTTCTGACAGTGTTTTTTGTCAGGTAACTATAGCATGGTTAGACCGGGGCATTCCCAAAATAAGCTTCCCATTGGCCACCAATTTCAGGAACACCCTGCTCCTCAAGCATACGTATCCTACTCTTTTAGCTTTGACATATCTCCAGTTAAATGAACATGGTTATTTCTTCTATATTTCCGCAGACAGAGTAGTAAGCAAAAAATGTGCCATCTATGAGGTCTTAAGATGAAGATCATATTTGAGACACAAACTATTCATTTTAGTCATGCCAACAACCATAATCTTTTGCTGAACTTAACAAACACAGGAATAAAAATGGCCCTATGACTCCTCTACTGACACTACATGGTAAATTCTGTTGCAACAGTTCAATATCTAGTAATCACAGTCTCAGATCCCAAACAATTCGACATGTTTACTAATTTCTGTGCCAAATGTAGGCAACAAAACAAACACAAGGTTTCAACTTGGGTTCAAGTTGTTGACAGATAGCCTCCTTTGTTCCAGGAAAAAAAATTCCAGTCTCCTGAAACAAATCAAGTGCTGAAACTACACATAGTGGTCTTGAAAAACCATACACTATACCCTGTTACCAGGTAACAGCCAGTAACAAAGAGGACGAGGCAATCAAAGATGATGTAGAAGATCAGAATACAGTCATAAATAAATACAGTCCTGAACTTGAAGGAAACTGTGTGCAAAATGAACTAATTCATTCCTGTTTATCAAACTCTGAGTCTAGACCTTCCTACTCCCACTTGGTCCCCCTTAACTATGCAAATTTAGGAATAAATTTCAAGCAAGAACAAAAAGGATTGTGTGATGGACTTAAAGAATCATCCTTCAATGTTTGGATGAGGATAGTGTGATGTGCCTCAGAAATATCCTACTATATTTGGATTTGACCACCTGTATGAGAAGCAAAACAGAGAGATTTCATGGACTTAGACCATGTCTTGATTTTCCAGTGATGGCAAGGTTTGTGCTGCTGGGTGCAAGTTCTTGGTCAAAACTAGGTTTGATTTGCTTTTGTTACAGAACCCAACTTCTCCTCCAAAGCAAAATTCACAAATTACCATCTCATGTCTTGTGTGACATTGGGTGTCCAAACACATTTGGTGAGGCCACTCTCTGGTGCTTTCTTGCATCCAGATCTCATGGCACAAAGAGTACTGAGGGTTCATCAAATTTCTGCAAATCATGTTGGTGGTACAGCTTTGAAATGGTTGAAGCACCATAATGTATTATGGAACATGCCACGTAGAGGCCATTGTGCTTGGTGAGATTTACATCCATTTCCAAACTTTATTTAAATGTATTTGTTTGTGAATCAACTTCATACACAAAACATTATTATTCTGTTTAACATAGAATTGTTTGTACAATTATTTGGAACAAAATGTGCAAATATTTTCATGGTGTTGAATAATACTCAGTCCATTTTGGAGTCCATCAGATATCTAATGTCATGTAGCACAAAATTTTGCTCCATTTTACACTCTCTTGACTTGGAAATTTCTTCTTAGTGTCAAAGCTAACTTTAATCTTGTTATTGCTTAGGTATGTCATCACACATCAGTTAACAAACACTTCTGATGTCCAGTGAAAATGACTAGAATGTTACAAAATGGGTGATTTGAAAATCTTTATCACTCCCAGTTGGTATGTTTAAAGCTTGGTTATGTTCAAGCCTCAAGATCCCATTTGATTGATTACTTTACAACAATTTTTTTTTATAAAAACTCACTGGGTCATGATCTTGAAATAAACAAAAATCATCACAAAACTTAGGACCAAGATTTCATTTACTTCAAAAACATTCAAGGATTGGTTGTTGGCAAGACTTGTTGTCAACAAGTTCTACAGTATTTGAATCAAATCAACCAACAATCTCAAGCAACCTTAAACTTCCCTAAATCCTGAAACACTCAAATGTTTGAGAACTTCCTGACTCCCCTAAACCCTGAAACACTCAAATGTTTGAGAACTTCCTGAAACTCCCCTAAACCCTGAAACACTCAAATGTTTGAGAACTTCCTGAAACTCCCCTAAACGCTGAAACACTCAAATGTTTGAGAACTTCCTGGAACTCCCCTAAACCCTGAAACACTCAAATGTTTGAGAACTTCCTGAAACTCCACTAAGCCCTGAAACAGCTGAAATAATTTGTACCAAATTTGACATTGTAATGATCTCTGGCAGATTGGAAGGCATAGTGAGAGGTTTCAGGGGTCATCTGGAGCTTTTGAACCAAGGAATTATGAGCAGGACATGTGCCAATGTTTTGATGGTAGAGTATTTGAACTTTGCACAGCAATGAGCAAGGGTTAGTAGTGACCAGTGTCTCCTCAGATCTCAACTGTAAAAATAGGGTGCAAGGAAATCACCTCCAATGGAGTGAACAGGGGAATTGATCTAGTGCACCACCCTGTGACACAGCTTAGTAGTGTTCCAGCTCATGAAGGTTCATGCAGCACCACACAAAGCTCTAAAACCCCAACTCACAGTCAATTCCTATATTTCCAGAGATCAAAAGCAAAATGGATAACATTAAATTCATGTTAGTGGTACATGATATACAATTTTTAAAAATCATTTGATTGAAAATTGATTAGCCATAAACACTACTATATGTTGTAACCACTACTTGTGTCCTTTTTGCAGTCCTTAATAGTGCAAGGTTTTTGAGGGAATAACAAATTTTTTCATCATTTCAACTTTGCACAAACGATATAAATACTTTGTGATACATTAGGGTCATCTAAATGTGATTGCCTTGGTTTGAATATAAGAATCCATTTACCATACATATTGGACCATTTTGAATCCTGTTTTATTTGACCTATTAAACAAGTTTCATTTACAAATACACATTTATACACATATGAAATTTTTCACCTATATACATATGCATGATTGTTGTTGACTAACTTATATTGAGATTACATGATTTATACCTTGTCATGCAATAATAATATTCTTGATTTTGAAATTGTAAATTGATAGATCATTAGGGCTCATGTATACACATCTACAGAGGGTACTTGGGTGGCTTGGACACTTTGTCAAGTTCAATTTCAGTGTTTCTGAAATTTCATAGTTACAAAATCATATTAAAAAATTCTTGAATCCAAAATGCAACATAAATTGAAGCTCGCCTATTTCACCTATCTCAAAGATCAGATGCTCAAGATGTTATTTAACCAAGTTAAAGTATAGTTCTACCGATATTTTAGGGTTCATAGGGTGTTCAGACTTTATATTAGGTGTCTAGGGTGTAGGGGAACCCCTTACTAGGCTTTAGACTTTATAACTATGCACTCTAGTACATTAGGGCTAGGGTTCAATGTTTGTTTGAGGATGTTTTTAGTTGCCCAAGGAATTGCTATTATTTCATTCAATGCAAAGAAGGTTGGAACAACTAATATTTAAAATTTTTTTAATCATAACTTTTGCTTATCATCGCCAACTTTCATGGTCATTTGGAATTTTGTGCCTTGGTTGATCACAAATAGGTTGTTGCACAATTTTTGAACTTCAAGTTTGGAGAGTGTAGTGGCAAAAGATGGGGAAACTTGGCCGATGAGATGCAAAGGTGCGACATATTGAAAGAGTGTACTAAATTATATGGGAAACTTTTAAAGTGCACTCACATTGTAGATGAGTACTTAAAAGAACATGAAGAATCGGACAAAGTTGAGTTCAATTTTGAGTTCAAGTTGTTTTTTATGCCACCACAAAGTCCGAAAAACTTGATTTTTTATCCAAAACAAGAACCTCCCTACGTACCCATTGAGCATGACAAAGTAGTGGTTCAAAGAGGACGCACAATATTGCACCTCCATGAAAAAATCATTGATGGATTGTTGAACCCTATACCTTTTTCCACATTGATGAAGTTGCATGATTCGCAAGTGTTCAAACAACTTCAATTGTGTGGGGATGGAGTTCTAGTTGTGAAGATTAGAATGCCACAACATCACAAACCCAACTTGTTGAAGGTTATTTTGACCCCTAGAGGTTTTTTTTAAAATATTGTTGGTCAAATTGGTTGCGCTTGGAGTCGCATTTTCCAATTTTATTACAACTTTTTGTGATGGTGTTAGGGTTGTGAGGAATTTGAAGATGAATGTTGCTACATGAATATTTAAAGGCAAACGAGTGTTAGAGCTTCAAGCAAATGACACCTTCTTGGTAGAAGAAGGAGGGGACGAGGAAGAGGAGGAGGGAGAGGATGGAGCAACTAGGGAGATTTTTTTTCATCATGAGACTTGATATAAAGAGAAGAAGAGACATGAGAACAAAGGTTGAATGTGAAGACATAGGGAATGCAAAGTTGAAAGCACAACTCCAAGAGCTACCTCCATTACATCTACTAATGCCCATCATAGAGCATTTTTAAAAATGTACTAGTAGGCAAGAACAAAGAGTAAATGTACATTTAGCCAAAAAGATTGTCTTTTTTGCAGTAAATCAACTAAAACATTATGAACCATCAATTCAACAATTAACTATTGAGAAAGCATTGTCACGTTCCATGATTAGGGATTCTCTACCACCTTATTCAATTGATTTCGCTACTGTAAAACAAAGTCATGAAGAGGTCCAACATTTGAAAGATGGAATGAACACACATTTAGTTGGGCTTCAACAATCTAAAGCTACAATGGCAAAAGATGTTATGTGCATATTTGTCCCTTCACAATTTGTTAATAGTGGGAAAGGTCTTGCTAAAACGTTTGGTGTAGACAAAAGGAACATCAAGAAAGGGTTGTTGCAAAGGGTTTGTTGGACACAACGAAGGATGCATTTTAGTTGAATTATAAGATAGCTAAGTAGTTGGATTGTTTGCTTGAGGTTTTGAAGAAAATTATATTTGAATGGTGGATTGATTTATTCTACTATGTTTCCTAATAGAAAGGATGTGCTGAGGTGATGCATAGGAGTCCGGCTCTATGAAAACCATGCAACGCACTATTTGCAAATTTCACAAGAAGATATTGTTTTCTCCATCAATGCCAATTTGTTTTTTGTTTAATCATTTTCAAATAGATATATGTAATTAAATTGGTAAATTCTCATTTGCAAGTCATTTTTTTTTTGGTCAATTTTTCTGTGTCCTTTGATTTTTGGTCTTGGTGGTGTTTTTCAGGTATGATCCATTTGATCATTTCTTTTAAAAACATTTTATGCTTGCACACTTTCAATTCAAACTATTGTTTGTTTGGTCCTTTTCCACAAGCACTAATAGTTATTAGAGCCCAACAAGTTTTCACTTAAGGTTTAGGGTGTTTTAAGAATATGTTTGTTGCGTCATTTGGTGTTGACCCAAAAAAATGCAACTTGTTCATTTTCTCCTTGTCAAACCTTTGAACATCCATTTGAACGTTCCTTTCTTGATTGTCACATGCTCAAAAACACTTTTAGCTTAAATGACAACATTTTTGATCAATTTTTACAACTGATGGTTAATAGAATTCAACAAGACTTATTTCCTAAGTCATTTGGTGTCCAACCTTTCAAGATGTTCAAGTTCATATTCTACTTCTTAGTTTTGAGGTTAGATCCATCTAAACATTGCCCATTGGATCATTTTATGCTTCCAAGGTCATGTACTCTTAATTTAAACTACATTGTGTTTGATAATTTTTTTCACTTTATGATTATTAGTTCTCGTGACTTGGTAAGAATTCTAGGTCTCTCAAGATAATACATAGTTAATTGATTTTTGATAGTATCATATGCTTGAAGAATGTGCACATGATGCATCCACATTTGAGGATTTCATTTTTTGCAAAATTATTTGTGGATCAATCTATGTTGAATAACACTTTCAATTTAAATAATAATTTATGTTATATCAGCTTTTGCAAGTGATGGCTATTGGATCCTGACAAGACTCAAAGGTTAGGGTTTAGGGTGTCCCGGCATATTTAACGAGTCATTATGTGATTGATCATTCAAAATGTTTGGTCACTTTGCTACCTCCTAATTTTTAAGTATGATCCATTCAAACATTCCTTTCTTGATCATTTTATGCCTAAACACTTTCACATGAAATGATCAATGTTTGATTTTTAGCAAGTCAACATTGTAAGCTTTCAAGACTAATAATACATGGTGGGCCTTTCAAGATGATTATAAAATGACCTGATGTCTGGTCATGTCAAGTTTGGCCATTTTCAACTTGATCATGAACTATTTATCATCATATCTCATTTTTGTTGTTTTGATGTCTAATTTAGTGTTGTTAATTGATCACTACTCATTATTGATTGTAAATTATGAATTAATAATAATCAATTAATATATAACAAATTATTATTAACTAAAAATGAGATAAATGAATAATAGTAATAGATTAATTACAAGTTGATGGATAAACTGATTATTGGTTAATAATTGCCATTTATTTGGTGAATAATTAATTATATAAACTATTAATCATAAATTATTGAGTATTAATTATCAATTATTAAATATTAACTAATTAATGTAATAATATTAAATACATGCATGTGCATAAAGGTAGCATGTAAGTAGCCTATTCAACTTTATAAATAGCTATTAAATGTAATATGCTTAACTTAGGGCCTATTAGTTATGAATTTAGGTTTTTATGTACCCTATGCCAAATTAATATGGTTCATTTGACTAAGTGTCAAATCAAAATGGCCAATTTGATTAATTGTAAATCATAATGGCCATTAATTATGGTCAATTTGATTAAGCCTTGGTCATCTTGATGGACCTCTAACCTTTTTGACTATATGTTTGGTTCTCACATGGTAAAAAAGATCATTTTAGTCAAATGTTTCAGTTAAAGATAACTTTTGTCTTTGATGCCCTAGGCCCTTAGTCAAAACGACCATCCCCCTTGGTCAATGTGGACATTTTAGTCAAGTTGGACCTTCTAAAAAGTCACATTTTCTTGTGGAGGAGGAAACTTTAGTTACCAACAAGATGAAGGTGATTTTTTATTTGCAAATTTCAAACACTTGTTGCATGAATTTGATGAACCTTTTGTATTTCCTTTGCAAGTTCAACAAATGTTTTTTTGGAATGAGCCCAAGACATCATGGTGGAAGCTTGTCCTTTATAAAAAACCTAAAAGTTGGCAAGTTGTGGTAAACACATATGATGACACACAAGGTGATGTGGTTGGGCTTGAAGCTATTTTGGAATTTTTCGATTTAAATAATAATAGGGCCTTAGGAGGTGCAATAGAATTGAATAAAGAAGAAACTTTCTTGGCTATTCAAACATTGTGAGGCAATTTGGGAATGGTTGATGTGGCATGAATAGATTTTGATTTTGAAAAAAAATGTAGTCAAAGTGAACATCTATTATTGAATGGACCATCACATTGAAGCTATCGTTTCAAATTGCATTAAAAGGTTTGAGTTGCAAATGGATTTTTAAACTCCCTTTCTATGTGATAGGTTTATTATATCATATGTTAGTATTGAGTTATAGTAGACATGTCCTTTGCACTATAATTCTTGTTTTGATTTTTTTGCACAAGCAAATCAAGAATTGTAATTATTTTTTCTTTTCAATCTAGATAGATATACTTGTCTTCATGCACATTGTTGTTGTGGGTTTGTTGTAGCTTGCAAATTTCAAGGTGAACAAGTAGAGTAATTTTAAGATGAGGTCTACATGGTTCATACTTTAAAATTACGATGCATGTGGTATGGGCATCTTTGTACATTGACAAAATATGTTAATTTTTCAATTGCAAAAAATAACATTATAGTTGCCAAAGCAACTAGGCTTTCATTTATCATTGGATGCAACTATTATTGGATGACATGTGGCAACTTTTCATCTACATTTTCGATTGAACATACAATAGTTGTAACTTATAGTTGCATTTACAACTAAAAAATTGGCTCCACCCCCATTATAATCACATATGCAACTACAAAGTCTTGCAATTGAGGTGACACATAGGATTATTATTTTTGCAATTGCAAAGTTAGTTGGTTTGGACATTCGTCGCATAGAAGTTGCAAATGTAGGGTTAAAATGGACAAAAATTCATCTATTGCTTGTTCTATTTGTTTTCCAAGTTAGCTCAAATAAGAAGTTACAAGGTAGTGTGAATGATTGTGATCTAGAGGTGGTTTAAGAAGGGCGACACAAGAAGATGCATAGGGGATAGAGGGAGCTTTCACATGAATTAGAACAAATGTTCCAACATATGGTCTTGATAAGTTGTAGCTTGGAAGGTAGTTACATGTTGAATCGAAAGGCTCTTATGGATGCTTTGCAAACTTGGGATTTGAGAATATTCTTTTGAGTTGCCCACCTTCTACTGCAATGTCCATGGATCAGAAATTTGCAAGGATTTGAAGATTGAAGGTCTTTTACACATATTTTAAGGTATGTGCTTTAGATTATATATATGTCACCTAGTCTTTTGTGTTTAATTTCATATACATAACATAGGCATTCTACATTGAGAACCCACTTTTCAATAATTTGCGTGTTATAATTTATCATTGTTGGTAACTTGACTTTTGCATATGAGGTCATGCTATCCAGTTTGGAGCATGTTATACCTTTGTGATTAACACACCTATGTGTATATCATACATGATGGTACAACCTTGAAGACAAGCATCTATCATGTGAACTGTGGAGAATCCAAAATTGGGTATTGTAATATTTGTTCTTTGTGATTTCAAGTTTCTTAGTGTTTAAACTTTGCTTACTATTGGATTGCACTTCATTTCCTCTATGATAAATGCACTTTATTTACTTCCTAGCAATTCACCATATTACAACTACATTTGATCAATCATGTTCCATTTTGCATTGTCACACAAGTTAAAGAATTTGTGACATGCATGTTGTAAGATAACTTGTTATTTTTATATTGAAGTTTACAAGCACCATGCCTATTAATCTGTTGAAATCTTGAGCTATAAGATGCCTAGATTAAGTTAGATGCAACTTCTCATGGGGTTTATTGACAATCACTTCTACTTCAAAGTTCTCATTTTTGAGAATGTTTTTTTCTTCCCTTTTCAATATTATTTTCATTTGATCTTTTGTTATTTTGTGTTGTGTTTTTTTAAAAGTTTTTTTATTAGTATTTATGTCTAGAATTTGAATCTTTGTGCTCTTTACTTATAACTATTTACAAATTGCATTGTGAGTCATAATTGTTTATTTGATAAGCAAAAGTGATGGAAAAATGACAACCACAAGATAAGACCCATATTAGCAATAGGTAGGACTAAGCACATATCTTCACACCTCTTCACATTAGGTTAACCACACAATTTATCATGTTAGGTTGTTTCTTGCCTTATATCTAACATTATTTTGCATCTAATAGCTTCATAAACTTTAGTGTGAAAAACATTGTCACTACATGAACTCATAACACTCTTTAGGTGCTCATCACAAAGTTTGAACATGGACTTCTTAACATATCCAATTTGAGAGACAAAACAAATTGTGCATAGCCAATTGGAGCTACAAGTCTTAAAAGAAATATGCCACCTTACACCCCCACTATGGGTACATGGTAGCCAAACACCTTACTGGGACAAAATGAAAAAAAAAACATTGTTCTCAACATTTCCATGGTTGTGGTCTCTCACAATAATGTAAAGCAAGCCTAATATAGGGGGGGTGTTGAATAGGCTTGTGTGTGAGTGTGAAGAAAAAATGGTATGGCCAATGGAATTGTTGCATTTTGCAGTCTAAGTTTCTTTATTTTTTTGAGTTCTCTTGAGTGAGTTAGCCTTGAAATGTGTAATTGGGTTTGATAGGGTTGTGCAAATTCTAGAAGACCAATGAAAATGGTACAATGGGACACATTATTTCCAATGTTCAACAGAATAGGATTGTTATGTGTAGGTCTGAAGAGTTTTTTCAGGCCAATGGGATTGGTGCATTTGGTGGTTTTAATTTGTTTTCTTAATTATCTTGAACTGACTAACAGTTCAAATATGCAGCTAGGTATTTAAAGACAGGGTTCTCCCACAATAGGAACTTTTGCACTTTGTTCAAATGGTGTGGACAGTCATGACAGGACATGACATTTGACTACTTTACATCGTTTCTAATTCAGATTTCCTTTTTAGACAAATACTTGCCACCCAAGCTTGTTATTTCTTGTATTGGGTTGTTAAGAGGGGCAACGTGTGATTTGTAATTGTCTTCACTTGCAACTTGGAGTGACCCAAACCATCTTCAAATGTCACTGTATTACCAGAACGTGTTCTGGATGATCGAAAGAAGTCTTGAAATGTGAAAAAAGTAATCAAAATTTTCCTTCGTTTTATGAAAATATGCAATTTGAATACATTGAATTACTTTTTTTTTGCTTTTCTGATTGGTCCATTGTTGTGGTTTGCACACTTGTGACAAGCATGAAATAACAGCCAAAAAAACCCTAAATAGTATTTTTGCCAACATATCTATGCTTCATATGTGTTTCAAGTTCATGTTGATGTCAGGAAGTGGAGGTCCAAAAGGTGATGGAACTTTTGATGTACTTTCTCAAAATGCATCCAACTTGGAGATGAAAAAGAAGAGAAAAAAATGGGTGCCTGTAAATTATGAAGTATTTTTGGCAAGAATTTGTCATTAGAATAAACACTGTGATTCACATGCTTTGAAGGAGAAAAAAAGAAAGAAAAAGGCACAGGAAGAAGATACCCTACAAAGTGCTAAAACCCTGTCTTGAAATATCTATTCATATTGAGCTGTTAGTTCACTCAAGATAACTAAGAAAACAAATTCAGACCAACAAGTCCACCAATCTCATTGGCCCAAAAAACAAACATTGACACACTTACACACAACCCAAGTCTGCTGAACATTGAAAATGACCCGAGTCCCTTTCAACCATTTCCATTGGTCCTTTAAAATTCTCACAAACCTATTTACACATTTAACTATTAGTTTGCTCAAGATAACTAAGAAAACTTAATCTGACCACCAAATCCAAATCCAGCAATTTCATTAGCCATAACATTTGTTCTGCAAATGTACACACAAGCCTATTCTAACACCACCTGTGTATATTAATACACTAATACTATAACCCTTGTCTGTAAAAGTTAAAAGCCTGGAGCTCAAAGAAGGGTCACAGTCCCAAGAGGCAAGATGAGTACAAAATGAGGAAGAGTTTCAGCAACGAGACCAGGCAAATAGGTAGCTGCCATGACCTAACCCTTAACCCAATCACATCATAATTTAAGGACCCCACCAGATAAGTACCTACTTACATATCTTAAAGAAGAAATCTGTCTACAACATTTCTTCACTTGTATGTATGTACTACTAGTTACATGCCAGATGTCTTCATTTCTCAACCCACTTCACTCGCTTGAACAGGTGCTTTACATTTTGTCCTGAAATTCAGGTCAGGTCGTCCTCCTTATGCTAAGTGGTTTCTCAAAAATTAATTTGTACACTACCTCCTGTCAATTCAGTGGTTTGTTTTTTGGTCAAGTTTATGACCAGGGTTTTCTTTTCAAATTTTCTACATGTAAAAATTGGAATTTCTTTTCAAAAAATGAGGCAAAAATACTTTAATTTGCCCTAAAACAACAAAATGATTTCCTTTTTTTGGGGTGAAATAATAAATAAAAATAACCCCAAAAAATCACAGTTTATGATATAACCCAATTGGTGCACATCTATAGGAAGATTTAGCCATATTTGGCAAGAAAAGGGATATGGAAAAAAGATTAAAAAAATTAGCACACTTATATATTTTTGGCTACCTACTGGAACCAAATGCAGAAAATATGACCCAATCTTTTTTTACCCTTTTCAAATTATGGCAATTAAAAAAAAAATTCAACTCATTTTCGCACTATTCATTTCTAAGATCACCAATAATAAAATTAAAGAAAGAGCCTGTAGCCAGTCAGAGTCGTAAGCCCTGATTGAAAGAAACCCCACCTGATTTAGCCGGCCGGTTGCTAAGTTTAGAAGTAGTTCCCCGGCCAACTTTAGCAGCCAGAACAAGGGGCATTGATAAGCGGTATTAGGTCATTGGGGATTCGACGTTGTGTATTGTTTGGGTACTCTAAGTTGGGTTTGGTTTGGCAGTGGCCTTCGTTTCCAGCTGTTTGTCGCCGCTTCTCTGAACTTCTCTTCTTGTCGACTGGGGTGGTGTGTGTGTGTCTGTGCCGTGCTCGTGTGGTGAGAAGCTGCTGCTTCACCGCCGATCAATCCAGGTCTGCAGATCGCGACCATAAAGAAATTAGAGGTATCATCATCCACAGTATTGAACATGTATGCTGCATCGTTGAAATTGTTGCGGAGAATGTGGTGATCATGTATAGAAAGAGCTTGAATTAGGGGAAAAAGTTTGTTTTGTAGATTCGTTGTTACAAGTAGCTTTGTGGTCTGCTTTCGTTTATATGATTCCTCTCATAACTATGTATGCAAGTATGTGGATGATCATGGCCTTAAGACTCCCTAGGAGAAGACAAAGAAAACGAAAAGAATCAAAGCCCATCGACTCCGGCTCCTGATCTCATCAACCCTGAAAGAAAAAAATGGATTCTTTGTGCAGGTGAGCAGGCGGACCCACGGGTTGTGGATTCGGCAGCTCAGCTAACAGATCATAATCAAATCACCATGGCGCCACAATTTCCTGCAGAGGCGATGAACCAGCTGGAAGCTGCAGAACATGGAGGATCTGCATATGTCGAGGAGGTGGACGCCGTCACATTGGACCTAATTGGGAATCGCACAACCGCCGCTGATCACGAAATTGCGGCCTTGGAGCAGCAACAGCCTGGGAATATAATCAACCCGCGAGCTGATTCTCATGATCGTGTTGATGATGATGCTGAATTGCAGCACCAGCTTAATGCGGTCCATGATCCAGCAGCTCTGTCTTCCATACCAGAGGATGGTCCGGTGCTTCCACGTGAGGTAATGAACCCTGCTGCAGATTTTGCACAACTTGGAGAGTCTGAGGAAGCCGTAGCCTCTGAGGCTGCTGGGCAGATTGATGAAAGGGTATATGAATTCCCCACTAAGTTCCCTTCATTGAAATCTCATTCTCTGCAAATCCTCTTTCATGCAATTGTTGGGTACGGCTGGACATGGATCTTGCGACCGACCATGCATTCATGATGAGCGGGTTTGTTTCTTTTGCAGAGAGAACAGGCTATAGTCGAGCTAAACAATTGGTTCGATGAAACGGAGTGGCCGGCTCTCAATTCAAGCCGCCGTACTCATGATCCTGCAGAGTCCAAGATGCCAGTGGCGCAACCTGTGATCACATCAATGACTGAGGAAAAAAATCGGTTACAAGCCGAGGTGGAAAAGCTCCGTGGAGATCGTGTGGGCAATGCTGCAATGTTCCAGGCGAAGAAGACAGAAACTTCGACAAAGGACGGATCTACACTAGTATCCGGGAGCCTGGTACATCAGCAACCAGGGCCATCATATGAGATCACCCCAAACCAAACATCCTTGGATTCGTTGCAGTCACGTGTGAAGGACTTGACAAGGAAGCTACGAGAAGCTGAGGAGAAAGCCAAACAACTGGTGGGTACTTCTGCAGGATCATACTGTGTTGCTGTAATACTTTAGGAATTCATATCTACTAGTTCCATTGCTGCTAGCTGCATTGAAAACAGAACTACTAGAGTCTAGCCCACGATGTCTCATGTAGTGTCATCGTGTGGGGAGAAGTCTCATGAACTGTTTATGATCATGAACTTGTTTCTGTTGCTGATAATTCATCTCCTCATGTCGAGACCTAGTTCAGAAGCTAGTGAGAAGTGTCTTCATACATGTATGTGTGCTGCAGAGTTCGAGCCTAACTAATGAACAACGAAGAACAGCAAAAGCTTGTGAGGAAATCTCACGGCTGTAGGAAAAACTGGCCAAGTTATATTCTTCTCAAGCTCAAGAAGTATAAAATATAAATGACCTTCTTCTTCTTCCTGCAATTCCTAATTTCCAGATCTAGTTCAACTTGAAAACTTAGGGAGCTCAAGGATTTTCAAACGGCAATTAGCTAGCTGTAATGGGTGTGTTGTTAATAAAGATGCTAAGACTGCTTAATCTAATCTATATTACTTCTAATTAAAGAGAGAAATGTGTAACTAATTATGTGGGAGGCTGGATCTAGGAGGTTACTTCCAGCTACATTGAGCTTGATTCCTTTGGTTGTGCACATGATGTGTATGTGTAGCAGCAACCTGCTAAGATTGCTGCAATGATACAAAGGCTCCGTATGGCTGAGTGTGAAGTTGTTTCTTCACGCAGATCAGTCTCCTACAATGAGGTAAGTAATAATATTGTAGCTCACAGACTATAACTTAGAAACCAGCTTGGCATGTAGAATGTAATGTGGATCCTTTTCAGAGCTCCCATTTACAATGATCCCTGCAAGCTCTCCAGAGATGGAAAAGGCCACAAATTTGTTCAGGTAAATTCAACCTTCGAGATGTATATCATAAAGCAATGCCACATGATGTATATGTATATATACATATTGTGTAATATTTGTTCATGAGCTGAGATTGGGATGGTTTGGCATTTTTAGAACCAACTGAAGACTATGGAAAGCCGGAACTCAAAGCAAAAGGAGAAGAAAGAGTTGCAGGATTCAAGTAAGAACTGCAGCCTGAATCTTAAGAGGAAGGAGAAAGATCAGTTGCAACAGCAGAAGGTTGCAGAGTCTGAGAAGCAGCAGGAGCTGGATGCAGCAGCTAAGGGGAAGAGTGTAAAACTGGTAAGTGGCCTAGCAATTCAGGCCCACCTAGTTAAGCTTTTGATGTAGTTAAGAAGCTATATTGGTCTCAGTGATCAGCTCTTCATCTTCAATTTGTGCAATCAGTCAATATCTTGGTCCACATGATCATATAGTAGTGGCAATATACATCTTGGCATGTGAGGAAAGATTAATTAATTATACTGAGAATACTCAATTGATTTAAGATTGATTAGACTCAGTGCACATGTATGCATTAGTACTAATTTGTTGTTCCTTTTGTGTTTGTGCAAAGTTTGAACATCATGATTCTAGACTGATCCAAATTACAAGTTTTGCTTAATTACAAATTAATTTTTGTGGGTTTGATCAAGGTGGAGAGATCTGGAACAATGAGCAAGACATCTTCGAGTGTTAATCACAACAAAGCCAGCAGCAGCTCTGCAACAGCTGTGACTACAGTGTGTGGCCCATCAAATGGGAAGAAAGGTTCTAAGAAATCAAAGTCTAAGACCCAGTGCAAGACTGACTATAAATTCAATGTGAAGGATGCCCTTGCTTTCATCAATGAAAAGGGCCCAGCTACAAAGAAAGCAAATGAAGGTCCCCAGGGAAGTTCTTTCTTTCTTGCTGCTGGCATCTCAGTTGTCCTGATTTCTATTGTCATTGCAATTTTCATTATTCGCTCAGGAGCTTCACTGAACTGATGATGATTCCACAGTTAATAAATAGAGATATTAGAAGAACTACTGTTTGGTTTTTCTAATACCTCTATAATGTCAGAAGGTGTCCAGATCAGTTGAATAGTGCCACAAGATACAATAGATTTCCCAAATGATGGACCTTATGAGGACAATGGACATACATAACATGATACATTAATTTAGGGTCTATTGATTGCAGAAAACAATATCTGGATTCTAAACTCCAATTGCAATTGTAGATGGACATATTATGGTATATATCATGTTGCACAACTCAAGCTCCTTCTTTGTGTCCTATTAGGTAGTGCAGTTAAATTCTGTACATTTCACTTGAGTTTTGCACCTTCATGAGAGGAAGTGTGCAAAAATGGGAATTTGGAACTATCCAAATCAAGTGTGAAAATAGGAAAACATAAACAAAAAATGAAGAATTATAACACAGGAAAATTCAAAGAGAAATCTTTGAAGATTGGAACTTAGATGGCCTGAAGGAACAAAAATGAGAAGGTCATTTCCACAATAGATCAAAATGCAAAGTTTGCATATTTTAGAACAAATTATAGTTAGCCTCTATATTTTAGAAAACTTGTGAACTCTTTCTTGAATTTTCACATATTATTCACAATTATCCTTGTAGAATTTTTTAAAAAAAATTGGAACTTCAAATTGCCATGGTTATAAAGGTGCCCACCCCACCAAACAAACCAAGAACATAAGTTACTGTGAACATTTGATTAAATTTGTTCTTTCCTAGCAACCCTTGTGCAAACAAATGTTTTAAACCATGATATGGTAAAAGGCCACAATTAAGATTCAACATGAACCCTAGGATGTTCATTAAACTACACCTAAAGATAGCTTTCTCTTATAGACTATGTAGTATTTATATATTTTACAAATTGTGCATCATTAGATTTAAAGGTTGCACCATGGAAAAAAACTTTGAAACTTGTAGTTGTTGTAAATTTTGCAAGGGAAACTAGGTATTAGGATATTGGAATATGAAGTTTCACTACTTTCCCATTGAACTAATGTGCACAAACTAGAGGCAAAAAGTTCAAGAAATGTATCACATTGACTATGTTGTTAGAGTGCTGAATGTTGTGACATTTAGTGTTGAGGTCTACCTAGAATTTTAGTTTTTTCATTGTGTTCATGTAAAGAAATTCATAAGTGCTTTGTTTTTTAAAGCTTCAAGAGCAATTGTATTCTTTAGTAAAAATGTTACAAATTCAGAAATAAGCATGACAAAATGCATAAGTTTTTCCTTTCCCAAAATATTATTCTTTTCAAACTTTCTTTTTCATGTTTTGTTCTAGGTTTGTCCTTGAATTTTTTGAGATTTTCTCACTTCTATATCCACTACTTGGTTTTAAAATGCAGCTACCTAGAAAAAAAATTCATCTTTCAACTCTTTGCATTTGTTTTTTGCTTTTGTATCTAATGCTAGAAAAAAAGAGTTCAAAGTTGAAAGTTGTGATTTCATAGTTAATTGTGACTTTTTCATTTCTTCTTTGCCACATCACAGTTGTGATCCAAGCAATTATGAAAAAATCAAGTTGTTTTCAACAATTCATTACAACAATATTTTAATTTATTTATGACTTGTAAATAAATTTAGATTTTCTACTTTTGTATTTACATACCTTTAAGATGCACTTACTACAAGGTTGTAGTTTTTTGTACAATTACTTTTTCTACTCCCATTACTTTTTTATTTTTGTATTTGTGATTTCCTTGTTAAGTTAATTTGGTGTTTCTATGTATCAACATTACATTGTAAAAGACATGTCACTACTAGAAATCTTGTCATTTGCAACTAGTCACTATGCAACTGGCAGGCAATTAGTTGTCGTTTGTAACTATTTTGGTCATGTTTGCAACTACAAATTTGGTATTGTATAATTTTTGGGCCATACGGTTGTGTGTGCAATTAACATGCAACTAAATGTGTACAACATGGACACGTGTCATAAATTTAATGGCCTAAATTTATACATACTTAAATATTATACTTAATATATCTATATAGGCTATATATAATAATATTATGTACCTCTAGTACTAAGGTTAACCCCATGCTAACTTAGGTTAGCTTAAACTAACCTAGGTTAAATAAATAAAAAATTAAACTAACCATGGCTAAATTTATTAGATCAAACCGATTATGGCTAAATTAAATTAATTTAAATTAATTATGGCTCTATTAAATTAAGCCAAACTAATTATGCCTGAATCAAGTTAAGTTAAATTAAATTAAATTATATTAATTATGGCTAAACTAAATTAGGCTAAAATTAACAATGGTTAAATTAAGTTAGGTTAAATTAATTATTGTTAAACTAAATTATGTTAAATTAAATTAAAATAAACCATGGTTTAAATATGTTTGACTTTATTTTATTTTGGAATATTGTTTCAGAAAACGAACATTTGATTAAACAAAAAATTATTCAAAATCAATTAATATGATAATATTAAAATTTTATTATAAATAATCATAATTATTAATTAAGTGTTTATTATAATTATAATGATAATCAATTATATATATAATCAATAGGTATTATTTATTTAAATTTTATTATTTATGTTAAAATATTAACGTAATTAGGCTACACTAATTAACCTACAAGTATACAAACGTCCTAAGCAATTATTAATTTAAACTATATAATAATATCAAAATCATATTTTCATTAACTAATCATAATTACAAAATATCTTATAATCACCTTTGAAGTGCAAAAGAAAAGGAGTAATGAAAAACTAACAAGAAGAAAAATAAGAAAAATAAGCTTTCCAAGTTATAAAACGTTTTGTTTTTTGTTTTTTTTCTTAGGACCCCTCCTACTTTCAAAGCTCATAACTTTTTTATTTCTTATTCATTTTAAATGATTTAAAATGTTGTAGGAACGCCATCTGAATTCCTAAAAATCAAATTTGAAATTAATAGCAACAAAAAAAATAAAATGAACTTTCTAGGTGTTTAAGAACCAGCCTTAATAAAAAACAAATTGAATTTTTTGACCCCCTTTACTTTGGGGGGCCATAACTTTCTCATTTTTAATTTGTTTTCAATGATTTTTAGTGTGTTAGATGCGCCAAGAGGAGGGGTTCAAGTTTTGTTTGGACACCAAAAGCAACAAAGTCCTCCCTTGGCCGTTATACTTTAATACAGTAGTTGCATCTAATGTGCAACTAGGTTGGTCCATGAGGTTTGTTATGGAATGTTTTAACCCATATCCTTTGGCTTCCAATTCTATTTGGCTCAGTATATAACTAGGAACAATACTTATGTTGAAACCAAATACCAAGTGCCATTGGGGATGAGTGAATAAAAAAAGCTTGACCTTTATGAAATGGTCAAACTTGAAAATAAAATTAAATTATTCTAAACCTATTTATATAACCTAAACCTAACTATTTTTCAATCTACTTACATACCTAAATAAACCTATTTACTTAATAGCGTTTAATTATTATCTACCTACCTAAGGCACCACGTGTCAACATTTTATTAACCATAAATTAATATTTAAATTTTTTTAAATAGGTGGGACTTGATTGCCACGTGTCACCATATAATTGGTGTTAAAATATTGAACACGTGTCAAATGGTCAATGAACATTCCATGGTGTGCCATGTGTCATCATCCTAGTGACAAATTTTTTAATGATTAAGATTAATCCCAATGAATTTTTTATTTTGAAAACACAAAAATATTAAATAATGACACGTGTCCACAAGCTAGTTGTCTAATTTTTAAACATGTGTCATATTTTGATTAGTTGTATGTAGTTGCAAAGAAAGTTGCACATAAGGTGCAACTACATTGGATTGGTATGTATGTATGAACATGTATACTAACACCGTATATACATGTTGCATACGTAATGTCGCATGCAACTGCATGTCCTATGCAACTTGTCTTATGCAATTACAAAAATTTGTAGTTGCATGTGTCGCATGCAACTGAATTTTAGTTGCATGCGATAGTTGCAAAACCCAAAATTTCTAGTAGTGTGTGTCCTCTACTGTGACTACACAATTTATTGAAGTTAGGGTTTAAATTATTAAAACTTTGTCAAACATTTTATGTTTAGGTTTTACATCAATCTATAGGGTTTACGATTTATGGTTTACATCAATTTGTTACACATTTCAAAGTAATAACATACATTAAAAAATCATATATAGTTTATTTAATATGATAAGAACATCCCAAAATTTATGCCATAATTAAAATGCCTAAAATGCAAAAGATTATAAATCCATTTTTACTTGTTGGTAAGGATCACCAATTGGTATACTTTAGCATACTTTCACCTTTTAAAACTTTTAGGTTGTAGAGTTCACTTTGCCTAGACTTCTTTATATGCTAGCACATATTTTTCACCTATCAATGCAAATTTTTTTTATTTTAAAATTTATTTTTTAAAACTAGTGATTTTTTAAGCATCATGACCAATTATTTGGAAACTTTTAGTCATTAACCATGAAATGATTTTCATGTTTCTTACAAGTTTAGCCAAGTCCAAAGCACTCATCACCAACAATGTAAGAACTTCATGAACCCCCACCCTCCCAATACACAATATTTAATCTAAATAATTTTACCTTAGATAATAAAATATAATAGCACCTAGTGGCAACCAAGTGCAATTAAAAACTTGCAAACAACATCTGATGACCATTAGGTGCCCATATCATTGAGGAATGCATGACTTCTTATAGTCGAAAAAGATGGAAAAATGCACCTAGTGCCCACTAGATGCCCTTTTTGTTGACAAATGGAAACAATGGAACCTAGTGACCACTAGCTTTGTTTTTAATCAACAATGATTAAAGAAAGGCATTTGGTGCCCCCCAAGTGTAATTGATGAAGAAGAAAAAAAGGCACATGGTGACCACTAGGTGTTAATACTCATTGACAAAGGGAAAAAAAGACACTTGATGACTGCTAGGTGCCATTTTCATCAACAACAACAAAAAAAAGGCACATGGTGGTCACCAAATGCCCTTTTAATCAACAACGAGGAAAAAAGGACTTGGTGGTAATCAAGTGCCCTCCTAATTTGTAAAGAGCAAATGGGAAAAAAAGTGATGATGTAAAAAAAACACATGGTGGCCATCAAATGTCTTTTTCATTGATGAAGAAAAAGAAAAAACACTTAATGGCCATCAAATGCTACATTAATTGACAACAAAGGAATAAACGACTTGATGGCCACCAAGTGCCCTTCTCATCCATGAAAAAGAAAATGGGACCTAGTGGTCATTAGGTGCTTTTTTAATCAAAAGGAAAAAAAAAACTTGGTGGGCATTAGGTACCAATAATTTGAAAAGGTTTTATTGCGATTAATGTTGAAAAATTTCAAAAAGAACAATTAGCTAGATGTGAATCATTCAACAAAAGTTTAAAAGTTTAAGCTTTGTATCCAAGGTCTTGGGTACATATGTGGGTTTGGATGAAGTGGTTTTTAAAACAAACCTTAGAATCTAGGAGATATTTTCATCCATTGCCTCATGGGGCATTGAATTGATGAGTCCAACAAACCCCATTTTTGAATTCCATGTTATAATTAGGAGTGGAATTGATGTACTTCACTGAGCCAAGGTGTTAAAGTTGCAAGAGTACACATGAGATCTGTGAAAGGTGGTTACACATATATTCAACCCACTAAAGAAAAAGACCCTACCAAGACTAGTTTATGATCCAAAGAGATTAAATGAAACTAGTTTTGTTTATAACCATAAGAAAATGCTTCAACATAAAAAACCTTATAGAGCTAATAGGGTAAGATCTTAAGGGGAAGGTGAAAAGCACATTATAGGGGGGCCACTTCCGGCAATTTCACAACATGTATGTAAAATATATATTTGCAAAATGTATTGCATTTAATTTTGGGTTTCCCTTTTAATGTTTAGACTTGATATTTTGAGTTTCACAAAGTTAATGATATCAAATGTTATTTAGAAAAAATAAATAAATTAAAAAAACTTAAATTCAAAGAATAATGAATATATTTATGGTATATATAGTATAATATAACACGTTTTTGTTTTTGGACTACATTAGGTTTGGGTTTGAATTAGTTAACCAAAATATGTTTGAAATGAAAAATTAAAAAATGACCCACTTCACATATTTTGTCATTTTCCATTTGAAAGTGATAGTTTGTCAAAATGTTAATTTATCACATACTTATGGTCATCGCCTCCAAAACCACCCATTTGTGATATGATAATTATCAAACTCTTCACATGAGTCACAAACTTTATTTCAATCATATGGAATCACAATGTTTAATAAATATTACAAATTTCATAAAGACTAAAAATCATTTCAATCATTTTTTGAGTATATTTGCATTTTTTAGTAGATAGTGACATACATTTTTTTGCCACAAATATATTTTGGAATTGCACAATATAAGTTAGAAAAAAAATTCTTTGCAGTTGAATTCTTTGTATTATAATTTACCATATCATGCAATTTTTTTGGAAAAACATGTTCCAATATTACCATGGTTGAAGTTCAAACATGGACACCCCTAAAAAACAATATAATGTGACAACATTTTTGCCCCCCCCCGTCCCCCCCCCCCTTCCCCCCCCCCCTTATAGTTTGCTTTCACCTCCGAAATGGGATGAGATGAAAGCAACAGTTGATGTGGATAAAAAGGAAGAGGGTTTAAATTTTTTAAGGTGTACCAAAATTTTGTCACAATGTCATCCTTCCATGTTTTTTTTACTTAATCCTTTTTTATCATGTAAAAACACATTTATAGGGGTGAAATCATGATAAAGTGTACAACTAAAAGTACTTATTAGTCTACTTATCAAGTGAACAAAAAATAGGACCAAAACCCACCACAAAATTGTTATACATTCAATTTTTTTAGTTGAATGATAAATAATAAGATACTTCTTCATTATTAAAAATTCATTGTAAAAGTAGGTTTCAAGTAGATTTTTCTAAATTCAAGTAGCTTTAAAACCTACCTTTTTGCAATGTAACATTTGATTCAAGTATGTGTCAAGTATATTCTACTTAAAAGAAATTAGATTTGTTTGTTGGTGAGGCCCTTGAATATACAATGATTTTTATGCTATAATTTCATGAATACATGTGTATTTCATTAAATTTTCTAATGAAAAGTAGGTTTCGACACTACATTGATTAGTCAATTTCAAACTTACTTATTCCCTACTTTTATTATTCCAATTTTTTTGAAATTTTGTAGTTGATTTACAATAAACCCAATTGAGGGCTCAATATTTTTCAAATTAAATTTAAATTAAATTTGAATATACTTCTTTTTTTTTGTGAAAAATTGCCTATTTTTGAACTCGATATTTTTTCGACAAATTTTTTTTAATATTTTACCATGCTTTCACCTATGGATGATTATGATGGAATTTAAAATTGTAACATGGTCTAAAATATAGTCCTTTAAAAATATTTGACAACTTTTGATTCATTATTTTTTATGAAGATCAAAATATAAAATAAGAAAGGAGTGTAGAAAGGACTAGGCCCTTTTCATCCTATGTGGTACACCTCAAAGGATTTTCACCACCAACAAATCCGTCTCACCATCCCATTTATTTATTGTGCATGTGGAAAACTAAATGGATGATGATCTAAAAATCCATACTTCTACAAAACTATAGCTTTGCCATGAAATGACACCAAAATTTCACCTTTGTTTCAAGTGTATATGTAGTCAACCACCTTCACATGTGGAAGTGTCGCTAGATTTAGCCCAAAAAAATGTAGCTGCAAACATAACCATTGAGATCCTGATTAAGTCTAGAAACTGCATTTCAAAATATATCAATGCTATCAATTTTCCTGAAAAAAATTTAAATTATCTAAAATTGTTTTGAAAATTTCAGTGCACAAGGCTTTGTTTGTTTCAAAGAATTTATAAAGGAAAATTTTTTAAATTCAAAATATTTATGTGCACAAAGTTGTATTAATTGCAGCCTCTAATTTTCTAACAAACTGGTGCAAAACTACACCCAAAAAAGTTAAAAGAAGAATACATTTTGACAGATTCTTCAAAATCTCCCCAAATTTAATCACACCCCACAAAAGAGTTCACCAGATTTAGACAGGTTCCTAGTGTTAAGTCAGCTTTTTCTCCTAGATTTTCTACTGTTTTGAGAGTTTTCCCATAACTTGTCTCCATCAATGCTAAATCCTTTTTGGGATGATCACCACTAGGGCTCCATCACGAAAATGGAAAAAAAGAAAAGAAAAAAATGTTGATAAACTGTGAACTCTCTTCTTCTTAGACAAACAATTGACTACACTGGAAGAAAAGATAGGAAAAGAATGTCCATAACTAATTCTGTATGATGGATTGGAAGCTGCAGCAGCATATATTGGGATCTCCAAATCATGAGAGACGTCAAGCCTATGTTCCAAAGTATGACAAACCCAATCTTCAAAGCTATGTGAAGATCAGCCCTCGGCCAATGAGCTTGAGTTGGGGGTTCCAATGGTTTGTCGCGTTGGGTCTGCTGTTGTACGTGCTCTTAAAAAAAGCACAAGAACAAAACTATCTGAAGATCATGATTCTGGTAAATTGAAGAGTACTCATATTCATGATGTTGCAGGAAGGAATGGAATTTTCTCTAGACATGTCTAAGAACTCTGGAGTTTGCGTTTGCACTTAAATTCCTCCTTTTGAGTGCACTTGACACTTACAGTATGTAGCACTCAATAACTTGGACTTGACCTCCATTGAACCTGTGGCACTGAGCTGCAGCACATGGGAATATTGTTCTCCATTGTCATCTATTGATCGCGGCTATGCGTCCACATGTATGGATGCGCTCGTGCCCCAACCTTAGTGCATGCAGGTAGAAATACAGTTTAAGTGTATCATGGGAAATGATCAGCAGTTTCAAGAGCAGACCAGAAAGAAAGAAATAGGTAATTTCTTTAACTGAAGTCTTGCCCCCCGCCAAAAAAAAAGCATGATCTCTAATAATTCATGCATCAATGATGTCCAGGTCATTTTTGAACTTGGCACATGTATGCACGGTTTTTTTTTCAATTTTGTGATAATATCGAAAATTTGGCACAGTTTCTTAAACATTAGAAAAACATTGTCGCAAATTTTACTCTAGAAAAAAACATTTATCCAAAATATTCCCGAAATTTTAGAAGAAATCCGAAAATTTTATTGCAAAAATAATTTCGGAACTTGTCAGAATTTTTTTCTTTGGGGCTGGATTCAAATGCAAATTAATTTAGTACTGTAATCTACAATCATCATCTTGAAACTGCACGCTTTGCGCAGTACGTCCATCCATTTCATTTGCCAGCCATTCGCAGCAGTACGCGGCGGTAGGAGCAAGCTACGAACGTGCTGATAACAGGGTAAGACAATCTGTAGACTGTCACATCTGTTAGTTATAGTCGCACGGACGCACGGACTATTGGTACGATGATAGGACAACAATAGATTGCTGTAACGCACCTGAGGCAGCACGTCTATAGTAACGGGGCCATCTAAAATTGTTACCCAATTGAAATCGATTGATAACTACGTGGGTGCGCGTGACCTTACCGACAAGTGTAGAACTTACTAGGAATTGGAACTCTACGTACATATTACTCGAATAGGATTTACATTGCTGAATTTACACGTGCACTGATTAGCCGGTATAGCTTGCAAATTGATTAGCCAATTGAAGTAACCCGCATAAGAGCTGTTGTCCAAGGTTTGTGCACTAATTATGCTACAAAGAGAGGCAACGTACAACCTTTGCCGGACAGCACCAGTATCCATTTTATGAAGCTCCAGTTTGACGACTCTCTCTTTGCAGCGAAAAAGAGGACTGTCCTCAACCTCCGGAGCCTGCATTTAGATTTTGGGTTGGCGTAAAAACGGAGCACGAAGTAGCCTTATTAACTGCATGATGATTTCTACTGCATTGGATTTTCCGTTGGCGATAAAAGAGTTGCTCTGATCGACATCACGTCGTTAAATTTTTGTTTCTCTTTTGCAGTTGGACTAGAGGAAATGTGCCCAGGGATTGTGTAATTAATGTTCAGTAGCCATGGACTAAGTCCACGTATTAATTTACCATATCACATAAGGGTCGTACATACGGAAAAAAATTCTTGAAACTTGCATCTTAGTATCAATCAGAGGATACCGAAAAGTTAGCCTCAGCATTTCCTTCACTGGCAAATTTTCGCCAAATTTCAACCTAAAAAGTAATATTTTGATCTCAACAGAGGAATTTCAAAGGAAAAAATGGCCCAAATTTGCCAGACTAAATTATTTTCTGGATGATGGCCGCTTTGACCGGATCACAACATCCTTAAAAGCAACCCCGGTTCGCCCCATCAGGGGAGCTCAGATTTTTGTGGGGACCACTGAAAATGGAATATTTGGTCACAAGTTCCCTTTTCGAAAAAAATTAATGCACCTACAACGGTCAGAAAACTTTTTTCTCAGGGAGGATTTTGCAACATTTATGCTTACTGGCTACGGTTTCAGGGATTCCCTGCGATAAATGCCGCAGTTAGGTCAAATTCTGCCGAGGATGCTCGCCACCTGGCTCCGTTAAGAAAGTGAGAAATAAAAAAAGCTGAACAGGCTCGTAAACAGTATCAGAATGCTCAAAATTCCACGTGCAGCAGCAACAGCGCCAGCGCTCATGATTGATGACAAAAATTCAGATAAATATCAGCACCTTTGCACAGATCTAGTATTGCATGTACTGTATGGCTTTTGAAATCACCTGTGTTACGTTCCCAATACATAATTAATTGAGTTTAAACTTCAAAATCTGAAGATGGAATGTGATAATCTTTATAGCTTCTGCACGTGTGAGACTACGAGATCATCACACGAGAGTTCAAATTTTCCTAATTTCTTCTAAAGATGGACTATCTTTGCAGCAACATGTGAGAGAGATCACATGAGAGTTCAAATTCTCCTAATTTCTTGTAAATATGGAATATCTTTGCAGCAGCATGTGAGAGAGGTCACACGAGTTTGAAAATAAATCATTGATTAGGGATTTAATCAGGTGTGGCCAGCACCTGAGTAGCTCATGATATCTGCATGCACAGGAAGATACATTCTACCCTTTCAAAACAAGTTTCCAACAATATGAACTCCAACAATTACTGCACACGAAGACGTCCAGTAGTATGATAATACTCGTAAGGCTTGTCACCTCTATTTATCACAAGGAGACCATTCATGTATGAGACAGTGGGTTCTCAAAAAACACACTTAGATCTTGCAAAATCTTCACAACTGCATTCCATCTATTTATTCATTCATACAGCAGCTCCATAGTTGTCTCTTGTACGTCGATTATAAATAAAATGGATCAAACTTTTGAATAGACTGAAGGGAGTCTGATTAAATGGGTCATCTGCACTTTCATCTCAAAGTTCTCTGTGTAAGTTCTTAATGTTCACCCTTCAAATCCTCAATCCTACTTATAACTGCAGCTTGAGTGCTGCAGTAGCTAGGTCATTGGTACTCTTGTTGTTATTGGGACTCGATATGCCTGTCTTGTGATAAAATTGATCCCCAGCTGGAGCAGTTCTGCAAATCTATACAATATGCATCCTGGGAGTCCGGGACACAAATATATGCATGTCATATGTTCTGCTGCAACTTTTTGTTTTGATGTCGATCTTAAAGTGCATCAGTGCCCTGAGGTTCAGAACTTGAGAAAGAGAGAGCTAGAGATGCTGGAGACTAACTAATTAAGCTGCTGGTTCAATGTTCTGGATTGATCAAGCACCTGCAGCTTGGACTTCATTACCCGGGGTCGACAGAGAATTGAGAAAACTCAGAATCCACATGATCATACAGTTTCCAAGCTCTGATACAACCATTTGGAATGGAACTGAGATCTGTGCACCTAGCTGGCTAGATCAGAATCATGGCCAAAGACGAAGTTCAACATCACGATCTGGATTTCACATTGCAAAATTCACAAACTGTAGAACTGTGGGGGCTTGCATGACAGCTGCAGTCATGAGTCATGTGTCTTCTTGAGTTTCTTCTGCACATAAGGAAGATGAAGAAAGTGGAAAGCTACTGTGCGAGACGCATGATCAATCATCTCAGAGCTGTTGCAAAGTCTGATCACTAGTCTCGTAGCTGCAAACCAAGTCGAAGCAGAACTGTCCAAGACAAATGTCAATCATCTTTTAGCTAGCTAGCTAGACTAAGATCTATTGAAAAATTCATTTCTCAGCTCAATGACTCTTCGAATCTAGTACAAAATTGCAGTCACGAGTAAAAAAGAGAATGGAACTGAGATCTGCACCTAACTAGATTAGAATCATGGCCAACGAGAAGTTCAACATCACCATCATTTCACACTGCAAAATTCAAAAAATGTAGAGTGGGGGATTTGCATTACAACTGCAGTTTAAGTCCTGTGTTTTCTCGAGTTTCTTCTGGACATAATGAAGATGAAGAAACTGGAAGTCAAGTCAAATTTTCTGTCCAGAGCAAATGTCAATCATCTTCTAGCTAGTAGCGAGCTAGATAAATGTCTGATGAAACATTCACCTCTCAACTGGTTAACGCTTCCCTCGCCCTTGGAGATATTTCTGAAACAGACCTACAGCACTCCCAGAGAACCTACTTATTGCAAATGTTTTTTCTGTGTTTTCCTTCAGATTTTCCAATGTTATGATTTTCCAACCTGCATCAGTCATGACACAAATTCCTCAATATGTGGACCTGCCCAGAGCCCACTTCCCGAAATCCAGCATTGCAGCGAATGGGTACTCCTTCGCATCATGAACTATATAGCATACATTTTCGGGTGGAATCACGCATTCCCGTTGTTGTTGGGACCATCTTCATGTGGGCGCAGAGTTTCGCGATCTTCCAGCTGAATACACAAACCACAGACATGAATCATCAGCTTATGATCCCGAAAACCCGAAAGACATGAAGAAGAGGAGAATCATGAATTGAATCATGAGCATTCACACCTGCAATATTGCATCTGCAATTCCAGCTTCAACAACAGTGCCATCTGCTCCTTCTGCAACGTTCGCAGTTTCCGCATGATATTCTGTCCACACCAAAACATATAGAATATGTGAGCAAAAGAAGTTCCTGATCATCTGCATTCAGTCGCACACCTATGAATCTGACATTTTAAGCTGCTGGCCGTGTTTTGCATAGAGAATCTCATCATGGACCACCCAGAACCTGAAGACAAGCATGAATATCTGGAAAGGCCTCCTGCCCTAGGAGCTGCAGCTTGTACATACAACACACCCTCTGGGTTTGAAGGAAGAAATGTATTTACCAAGGGCAGCTTGCTGTGTAATAGTGGCCAGCACATGCACAATATGACCGTTAAGCATATCTGCAGCCAGACGCGTGCTGTATTCCGCTATAGAATAATCGTGGAACGCACTGCAGCACAAATCAATCCATCCAGAAATGAAGTATCATGGAGCTCCAGCTGAAGCTCAGAGATTCAGACTCCACAGAACATGAGTGTGAGTTCACGAGCAAAATTCTCAAAGAATTTGGTGATGAGCAGCAACATGGGTGATGGGATTTTAGATTGTTATACCTGACTGCTCCGCGCCGCCCCGGCAAGTTGCTACGTGTGTGACAATGCAGAAATGCTCGAGGACGAAGTGGAGGCATTGTCAGCAATGCCTGGACAACGTGGAGCCAACGCAGCTCAGGCGCCGGCGCCGGCATCTCCCCCATCGGTGGTTGCGGCGCCCCGGGGGTTGCGGGGATTGGAACCCTAGTGAAAGTCTCTGCAGCTGCTGAGAGCACTGGAGGAGGATTCTCGTCCTCTGCGGCTTCTACTTGCATACCCTCATCAGCTGGCCCTACAGGAAACTTGTTGAGGTTGGAGTGAGCCATCTTGTTTCTTTCTTGTTTGGGAGTAACTTGACAGCGATGAGGTGAGCAACGAAAGCTTTCGGATATTCCAGCAAGACTAGTAGAGAAGTCAGCGGCAAATCGTTTCGAAGCGAACTTGGCTATCTATCTGTGAAAAACCAAAAGAAAGTACGAGCTCGAGAAACTTTGCGAAATACGAAACCCTGAACGATCAGAAAGGAAGATACAGAAACACAAGCAGAGGAGCTAAATCTAGCGAGAGACTTGTAAGGAAAGAAAGAAGATCGGGAAACAAATAAAAGAGTCGAAAGACAAAGACAAAGGAAGCACAAGCAAAGGAGGCAAGAGCGTAAGACAAGCAAGGAAGGAAGGACGATCGGGAAACAAACGGAGGAGTGAAAAGAGAGAGAGAGAGAGAGAGAGAGAGAGAGAGGAACGGAAGGACAAAGGAAACAAAGAGGTTTGTGTTCCCCATACAAGTAGGTAAAGTGTGCAAGCCGTTTGGTTTTACTGCTGGTGAACAGCTATTGCTCAATTTTGTCATATCAAAAACTTTGCCCAATTTTTTGAAAAACATATAGCAAAATTTGTTGAATTTACTCTTTTAGAGAAACAAAAAAAATTCCCAAATGTTCCCAATTTCTTTGTCTAAAAATCATGAAATTTGTCAAATATAAAAGCATTGCTGATCAGCATTTATTTTTGGTTTGTCAATTTTTTATCCTGGTCATGTCAAAGGTAAAATCATTGGTAATATTTCGTTGTTGCAATTTCCCCTTTTTTCTGAAAATTGTTTCCAACTTTTCAAGATTTTATTTTTATTTTTTTTCCTTCCTTAAAAAGTTTCACCACATTTTGACCGAGTCTTTAGTGGATTGGGGCATTTCATAAATTTTTTACTATTTGCCCAATTTTGTAAAAACTTATTGCCAATTTACATTACATCTTTTGTGGTATGTGGACTATGACTTAGTGTTTTTTTTTTCTCTTTTATTCTTTTTTGTGATGTTGCCACATTGGCCATCTTCCACAACTTGCGAGATTTAGCCACATTTGGCTATATAGACCAACCACCAAAGTAGAAAATGTATGAAAATATTTTTATATATGGGCTACTCAAGCTTGAACAATGTATCAATTAAACATGGTGATTGTATATATATTTCAAATTTTGGATTTTTTTAAGGGAATATTTTTTGAAAATAAATTTCACCAAATGACAAAAAATTGCCACAGAAAAAAGAGTAGATGCTATATCATAAATTAGGAAAAAACATTTTCATCATGGTGTGTAATCAGCATAATCATTTGACGAATGAATTTATTATCTCACACTAAATCTTTAAACCTAAACATTAATCTCAAAACCTAAACATCAATGATAACACAAGATTTTTTATATATGGATATTGAATGCCATTAAAATAGGAACCAAATTGCAAGTAAGTGTATAGAGTTGGAGTGTGGTTCCATATATTTGTAACAAACTAGCACTCTAACAATTCTTTTGATTTTAAAAGAAATTTCTATTTATCATCAAGGTCACATTCAAAAGCGTTTGATTATATAATAACTAGTATATTAAGTCCAGCATAAACCAAAATTTCAAAGCAAACACAAGATCTTTTTTATGGATATTTAAATGTGGTCACTATAACAACTTACCCATATTCGGTGGATAATCTTTTTACATGACCCACAAGTATGTTATGGAAAATACATTCCTTACCCAACTTGTAATCGTTTGTTATCCTTTTAATCATTAGTGTTAAATGCTTCAAATTAAACTAACTTGCTTCCTAACAAGTATATATTTGAAATTTAACCTTAAATTATTCCAGGCAAAAATCAATTTTGTGAAGTGGGTAAAAAGAGGGTATATGAGCCAAATCATTCTACAGCCTATATGCATTTCCATGTTTTGCAATGCACGTGGTCATGATAAACCTATAAACTTTTATGGTGACTAATGGTTGAACATGTTTTCTTTTGGCATATCTTAATGTTCATAACATTAACTATCTTGAACAATTTATTTTACCACTTACTTTTGAAATAGCTTTAGATTTTATGGTGATTTACCATCATAAGCGTGCTTTATGTACTGTAATAAAATAAATTTTATTCATATACTAATCACTGCACTATATAATACTTTCTACTTTCAATTCACCACAACTTCCTTATGACTAGTCATTTTTTGTGACAAGGAACAAAAAATTATTTGTTTTACCATGTGTTTGCCTTTGCAATGCAACTTGGTGAATATTAAATATTCTTAGTCAATTATTGATTTTTGACGTGGTTATCAAGTTGGTGATCAATTTAAACACTTATACAAAATACATAAGTAATTATTATTTTTTCTATTTTCTTAAAACCTTGTAACTAACTAATAATTCACATGATAACAAATCATTGTTGATTGGTTAGTGTATAAACTACCCTTATGCATAATTAACAACTAATCTTTCCTTTTAAAATATTAGTATCAATAACCTGTGTGGTTTTTATTTTATTTTTCTTAAACCTAACTGGTGATTATTATAAAAAAACTGGTCAACATTTATATTAACATTCTAAAAATTGGAAAAATAAATGTTTTAGAAGGTTTCTAATCACCAAATTTCACCCAAAAACTTAATGAAATCATCTGATTTTGGGAAAAAATTAAATTAAATTAAATTTCAACATTTCTATGTTAGGTTCCAGTAGGTAGTACAACATAGAAAGATGCTTATAAAAAAAAACTTTGGCTAAATCTTTTCATCCAAGAGTGCCACTTCAATATGTCAGAAACTAAACAAAAAAGCAAACCTTGGGTATCAATGTCATATTAGGACTTGGATTGTTTTGCTAACTAAATAAAAGCGGATCCATCCACAATTGTGAGCCTCTACTTGTATCTAGTGTTCGGTTGCTACAGCAATTTTAATACATAGCCAGGTCAGGGTGAAATTCAAAATTCAAAAAATGTATGAGGTGGGTGAAGGTATATAGATTTCAACAAATTTCCAAACTAAGAGTAAGGGTATGTAGCATTTACAAAATTATTGTTACGAATAAAGCTAAAAGCAAATGACAAACATTTATCCTATTCACATGGTATTGGTAGTAAATATTTTTCTCACTTACCCTAAGATTAGCATATGGGTATAAATGAATCAGTGTAAATTGAATCAAAATATTTACACAAGTTTGGCATATTGATAAGAAAAAAAAGATACCCCATAATGCAATTGGCATTGCAAACTACAAATTATTGTGCCTTGGGCAAAGGTGAACCTCAAATATACATTAGGCCATGAAAATGGCAATAGGGCAAGTCTGAAATGTTTACCAATTGGATAAGGCAATCAAAAGGGAAACAAGAAAATTTTACGAAGTGCATAGTGTATATATTTATTCTCGTATAAAGTGCAACAATATCCACATAAAAAAACTTATCTACCTTACAATGAAGTTTGTCACATCCAAAATAATATTCACAAAGAAAGACGTAGTATATTAATACATGTCCTTTTGGTTTGCACCATGTGTGGTAATTGTTTGAACCGAAGTAGTCGTAGTGATGGGGATCAGTTTACATTCACACAAGTTATTAAAGTTAACCACAAAGTTTACCATCTCTTTCAGTGGCATCTATCAAACCTAGGTATGAAATGCTAAATTTTAGCATTTAATGCACAACGTTTGAGACTAATTATCATAGTTCTACATTTGTAGCAGCAGCGAAAGAGCTCAGGAAAAATGAAAGACAGGATGAAACTTAATTTACCACCAAAATTGATGAAAAAACTAGTTTGGGCCCTAGTTATTTTGTTTTGTAAAATTTTCTTTGCCAGTTACCCGTTTGATGCCCTATTACTCCAAAACTGGCCATTCTCACCCCCTAATCATGTGACTTTACGAATAACTCTCATCTTGAGTCTTTTTTGAGTTAAGACATTAAAACATTATCAGTGATTGAGTATTATTATAGAGTGTATTGAAAAATATCAAGCTTCAATTTGCATTGCATGATAAACAGACATGCTTCCCACAATTGCCAAACCATCCAAAGACTTTCTTTCTATTTCTTTTTTTCCCTCTTCCCATATGTTTTGTTGTGGATCCATGGGGTTAGTCCATCAAGGCACCCAAGGTTTTTGATAAGTTTTTGATAAATCATATGTATGTAAGTAATTCAGCCTTTTTTGTTTTTGGAACCACATTGGAATTTGGCAGGTACTTATCCCAAAACCCCTCTGCATTGACATAGTTGGGCACTTTGTGAAAAGCACTTACACATAAGTTCAAGAAAATGAGAATGCAAAACATCAGAAACCCCAAGGCAGTGATTCTTTTCAACTTTCAAATGTTGCACCATTGGCTTAACATCTCAAGAAGGATTTAGCATTAAATGGAGACAAGTTTTTTGAACATTTTTAAACATTCAAAAACTGCTACCAAACTGAAAGCAAGTTCAAATGTGGCCCCAAAATAATTTTTTTTTTTTTTTCTCCTAGAAACAGGAACCATTTTTTTTTTTTTTTTCACATTTTGGCAAACTTTCACACCAAAAGAAACACTACCCATAAGGCTTCCATTTTCTAAAACATTTCTCTTATGTTTTCTTTGTGTTTGCAGGTACCATACAGTGAAGTTTTTTCAACAAAAGCAATTTTCAAATTTTTGGAAAAATATTTTTTAAGTGTACATTTTTGAGTAATTACCCTAAATGTTTGCAAAATTAATTAAATTTACACTGTAAAAATATTTTTCCAAAAATTAGGCAAAAATTGAAAATTTTGAAAAAAGTGCGTTTCAAAATTTTCGATACAAAAAATTTGGCCAAAACATCACAAAAATTGAAAAAAATGCGTTTCAAAAATTTTGATATAAAAAATTTGGCCAAAATATCACAAAATTGAAAAACAATAATCCTGCTAGGAGTCTTCTCCTCACAAACTTTTACCTAGACTGGGTTGTACCCTTATGAATTTGAAAGATTCTCCTAGCATGTTACTTCTAAATATCATCAGTGCTCTAAGTGTAGGGAACGACGCACACTCCACTGCACCCTGATTCGAACCCAAAAAGCCCACAGCCAAAGGGCTTTACCAATCTTAAAGACTGCACTCAGATTTTACAATAAATTCCCATGATACCTTTATGAATATGAGGTGGGTACCCGCCAGGTATCACACGAAGCAATGACGCTGGCATTTTGGGAAATGGCTTGCCTGCACCTTATGGGCATTTAAGTTTTCAAACTGCACAAGTTTTTACACTCTGGAACATGCTCTCTAAAAGTATGGAGAGGAGGTCTTTACATCAATAGTAAAACCCTGGGTTGGTCATAAAATAGGGGGCTTAGGGTGAGGTAGTAACTAAGTCCAGCCTCACATTATGGGAATGTTATACACCCATGGGCATTACCAACCATCTAGCACAAGGTGCACCTTATCATAAGCCTAAAGATACAGAGATCAGAAGGTTGGAGGAGTGAGACAGATCTTACACCTACTACTTAGGAACAGGATAAACGTCGTGACACCTATAAGTAGGTATAGGATCCCATGCTCCAAAATAGTACATTGCATTAATGCAATGGTCTTTTTGCGATTGACTTGCAATTTTTTTGGGGTGAACATTTGGGTGTCTATTCAATTTTTATCTCCATTTGGCTGACAATCATTTTTACATTGGCTTGCTTATCAAGTGTCCAATGTCAAAAAACCTCTCTAATTGGTGTAAACTTGTTGAATAATGTTATCAAAAGTACCAATAAAACATAAAAAGGGAAAAAGAGAAAGGAAAAATGTAAGTCCTATTTGAATTTGCAAAAATGTCTAACCCCATCTCTAGGAATGGAAGAAAACATTTGACCGTACAAATGAATGACAATGTCGAACAATCATACAAATTGTAATAGATCAAATGATGAGATACTTAAATAGTTTGATGCTGAAAGACTATTGCAAAATACATGAGATTTTTTCAATGTTGGATTATTACAGTAAAGAGTGGTGATTATCAGTAGCAAGTCCATGCATCTTCATGGCTGTTGGGCACTCATGGTGTTTCCTTTGTTGGTGTGTAAAACTGTAGCAAAAGAGGAAATGCTACAAACCACAAGTATATATGCATGCAATGAGAACTTGATGAGTAGGCTGAATTTTATTGTTAAGGATTAATTTTAATTACTTGTTGAACTTCATAGCTTTACAAACACTTGTTTCAATTTAAATTTTAGCATTGAAGAGTGTGTACATGAAATTGGACCTGATTTTTTAACTGGCATGGAGCTTCTTGAATTTGAAACAATATGCTAGATCCAAAACCAAAGGCTTTAAAAATTGAAAGAACTGGGTTAAAACCCTCATTTAGAAAACCTCCAAATAAATTTTAAATGTCAAAAGTGGGACTGGAGATTCTCTTCAAAGAAAGAACCACACAACACTAGATCAAACCCCTCACCAGAGGTTAGAATAGATATATTGGCATATAACTGGTAAAGGTCAAAATTTGAAAGACCCAGCCCTGGCTTGACTTTGCAAAAAATTTAACCTGCAATCAACCAGTTGTTCTTTCATGAAACCCAATGGTTCTTTGAGGTTTCTGAAATATCTGAAGCAGCTGGTTCTTTGATTCAGATTTTTTTCACATACCCAGAACTGGCCAATTCTTTGATCTGTATTTTTAAATAGGCACCCAGAACAGGCAGTTCTTTGAAAAATCAAACAACCACCCAGCACTGGAAATTACAGTCTACCCTCCATCTGTGTGCTGGTGACCGTTGGTTCACTGTGGGTCTTTATCTGCTGGAAGACTCGAGAAGAGATGCAATGCTGGAAGAAGAGGCCAAACCATGAGCATGGACATTGGACATGCGAAGTGTTGTCCCCAACCTAGACATCTGCTTTGTTGGGCCCTGGAACTATCACATTGGATCCAACTTTTGGAAGTTTTACCTGAGTAGAACCAGTTTCACATTGGGTGAACCAGTTTCTTTGGTGAAAGTGTTTAGACTGTTTAAATTGAAACAGATTGTTTTGGTGTTTAGAGTGTGGACACAGTAGATAGATGTACAACATCTTATCTATTGGCAGGGTCAGCGTGTCTGTGATGCCTTGGCTTTTTGCCCTTTTCTTCTGCTGATACCCATTGGGGACCACAGGAAAAAAGAACAAAATTAGGGGAAATTTTTTTTAATTGGAATGGCTGCTGGAGCAGACATTCTGTTTCTTGAGATTTCCCCTCCCAGACAGCTAGGTAACTTCTGCTCCAAGTACACTACAAAAATTGGAGCAGGTCTTTCAGTAAAATGCAAATAAATCATAGATAAAGATGAGGACAATTGCATGTTCTTAGAATGATTATCCCCATTTCTGGTTTAGTAGAGTTTCATAAAAGCTTTAGCAGAAGTCTGGAGCTATGACTGTATATTCATCAGTAAAGTACAACAGACCTGTATAGTTCTTATGCTCAAATCCTTCAAAATATGTGATGTTAATCATCATGGAGCATGGCATTCAAATAATTTTGAGCATGGATATTTTTTTCAATTCTGTGGGTGTAAAAACTTGGTGAATATCGCAAAAAACCAGAAAGTTAGTGAAAATTGCACTGCAAAACAGATTTGTCCAGAACTTCCTCCAAAAACATTTGCCAGCTGATTGCCAAAATTTGCCACAGAAATAAAAATCTGATTGAGAGTACAAACCATTGTTGGGTAGGTCTTTGAGTTTTTGAAGAACTGCTGGTTCCAGTTCTTTAAATGTTGCAGACTCATAGAACCACCCAATTCCTCTTCTTTGAAAAAATTTAACTTAAAGAACCAGTAATTTTCATGAAAAGTACTTGCAAAGAACTTGGAATTCTTTTGTCTGGTTCAGTGACTTTTTCAGATTTGTTAGGGAATTTTTATATAACTGACAAGTAAATGTCAATATACCCAGGATGATAACTGGTAGGTATTTTTCCCTGACTTTAAGAACCATCCAGCACTGGTGCAAACTATCAATTAAAAGAATTTTTGTGAAGAGTGTGAGACCAAACTTTTTTGTAGCATTTGAAGGGTGAAAGAAAATAAGAATAACTTGGGTCAATAAAGTTGTCTCCAGATCAAAGGAAAATTTGTTATCCCTCTCACACCCACAGTGACATTAATAACATTGTAAATCATGCAACATATTGTGTTGTGTAGAAATAAAGCCCTAAGTTGGGGCATTCCGAAAAATAATGGGCATATGACAAGGTGCTTGCCTGGTTTGATCCTGAACTTTTGGGAATATCCTAACCCATAGGCTTTACCCTTTGTGTGCACCAGGTGAATGTTATAAAATATATGTAGATCAAGTTGTAGGAGAGTGACATTCTTTCATCGTCAATAACTCCATAGAAATAAGAAGGGGACCGTGAGGTGATTAGTTTTCAATCAGCTGTTGAACTTCAGCATTCTCTTACTATTGGTAATTTGAATTGTTCAATCTTAATATTTTTTTATTTTTATTTTTTTTCCCTTTCTTTCTTTCCACAAGATCGAATTCCCAATCTTCGAGGATTTGGTGATGGCAAAGGTCTCAAGGTTTTCAACTTTTGTTTGTTTGGAAACAAAGCAGGATGACATCAGTTACACCTCTGTTGTTCCCTTTGAGTCTAATGATCTATGTTCACTTTCAAACATGAGTAGAGCTCTTGTGTTCCTAGTTAGATCATCATCAGGTTCTACAAAGGAAGGTCGGTAGGAAATTACATTGCCTTTTGGTTGTGCTGAAGATAATTCACAAGAAACATTTGCATTGTGTTTTGTTTTTCGTGAATAAATTCATTTTGCGGTGGTGAATGATTATCATTTGATTTTCAACTTGAATGGTGTTCTTGTGTCGATTGGCGATGGTCAAACTAAATCTTGCCTAGTGCTTTTGAAACCTGGCCTAAAAGAGTTTATTTTTGCTTGTGTGAAAAATTCACCATTTACATATGGTCAATTGCAATGAAAATAAACTTTTCAAGGGATTTGGAATCAATCGTTGACAAAATTGATGTTCTTCTTCCGTCTTCTAGAATAGTGGACAAGACGTTTTGCTTCAAAAATGATCACTTCTTGTTCAAAAAGCTTGACAAGCTTGTTTTTCATAAAAACATAAAAAAAAATTTTGTTTATTTCTTGGTACGACCTTTGAGAATACCTTGTTAATAGATGACACACTTCACAAGGGTATATAAAATCCTTGTTTTAATGTCATCTTCTTTGACACCTTTTGTGGGTCCAACATAAACAATAATAACCTTCTCGAAAAGGTTATTCCTTACTTGGAATCCTTGTATTTGTCCGCAATGCAGGTGTATAAATTTGTAGAATTGCATCCTTTTGGTAGCATTATAGATGTGCTTCTTAGTGACCTTTGGTATGAAAAACTAAATGCTCATTGTTCTACTAAGTGTGATGAAATGTATTGTAACAAAATGAAATCAAAATTTGTAAATAAAAAAACTGAAATATTTTATTTATTTATTGTTACATTATTTTGCACAGACGGTTTAAGAATTTGAATTAAGATGCATGGATTTTTATCTTTATTATTTGTTGTCTAGCCCTATTGAATTGAATCCAATGTAATGTGTTTTTCCATACAACTTGGTCTTGCATAAGCGTCGATTGTTTATGATTTCAAAATTATGCATTTGATAACCATATTATTCTAGGCTATCATAAACCATTCTAAGATTTGTTTGCATGTGGCCTGATGGCCACCAAGTGCCTCATGTACATAGTTTAGCATTCCCATTATATTTCAATGGTTTTGTTCTAGTATCTTTTTCTTAAAACATCATTACCTCGCTTGGTGGCCGCCCAAAGGTTCTTTGATACAGTTATGGTTTATTATTTTATATTATTTAAAGCAACATTAACTAATTATTGGTAGGACATGGACATTTTGTCAACAATTCAATAATTCTTGTGATTTTGGAAAACACATTATTTTTTCATGAATATGTATTGTGTTTTATTAATAGATTTTGTTGTTGTTTTAGTTCAATGTTTCCTCCAAGCCAAGTGCCCTCATCAAAGGCACTTCAATGCATTCACCTCATTGTTCATTGCTTCTTGGACTTAAAAATTTGTTGATTCTTAGCCTCAATGGCGTGTTATGTTATTTCCTAAATTCAATTATTTTACAAGGGTTTGTTAAAATGTTTGGTTTAGAAATGTTGACAAGACCAAGTGAAAGTTAAAACTAAAGTGGAAATTTTTCTTGCAAAGGCATTTGAAAAGTTGTACATCACAATTTGATCTTATATGAAATTCAAAGATGTGCTAGAAATTCTTCCAATGTTAATGTTTGATAATGTCATGAATTGATTTGTTTTCATTTGGGGACGTGAGTAATGTTCTAAAATGTTTAGTGAAATTTCACATGGTCCCATTATTATTTAAAGGATTTGAAATGCATGTAGTATGTTTGCTATAGGTTAGCTAACGCACTCCTAACTCTTTGAAAGACTCAAATGTGAATCCAAATAGAAAACAATGGAAGAAGGAGGAGTTGGGGCACACTCCCTAGCTCACAGCACTTTGAGGGGTAGAGGGGCGTGCTAGAGCTCCGTTTTGGGACTAAGAAGAGTTGACAAGCTTCACTCAGTCACACGGGCCTGCACAAAACCCACACAAGGTGGTTAGTGCATAGTTGGAACACTTTTGGTGTTAGGACGAGCCACGAGCAACACGGACACACAAAACTCACCACGGCCTAGACTTGGGGGAAGCCACCACCTTCCCCCTTATAGTATACTCTACACCTTTCCACGGGGCCCACATCCAAAGGACAGACTCCCGACTTTGGAGCCTCATAACTTTGCGAGCAAACCTTGGATCGACATGCAGTCTGAAACAAAGATGTAGCCCTCGTCGAAAGCTTTCTAACGCTATGTCGCACGCCATCTATAGATAAGTAAATCAGGTCGATTTTTGACTTTTTTTGGTCGGTAGTCAAACTAACAGTTTGACTACTGGCAGTTTGACTCCCGGCCCTTCTTTTGGCCATAACTTATGTTTCAGATATTCAAATGAGCAATGTGAGCCCATTTTAAACATCTACGATCCAAAAGCTTTCTAGTGGTATAAAGAATGCCATAAGCCATTGAGTTTTGACCTCTGAAATTGTTCTTTCAAATTTCGGAAGTCCACCGGGACTCCATCTCCCAAAGTGGGAGTTACCTTGGGAGTGTGAGGGTTCACTCCCTCACACTTTCCTACACTCCCGGGAGTATTTGATGTGACTCCTGGGCTTTCTTTTAGCCTGCACCCTTGCAACCCCTTTGCCTTGGTCGTAAGTCTAAAGCTAAAGTTGCGATATTAGCTTATGGGAAGGAAAACCAAACATTACTAATTAACGATGAACCCAATAATGCATTTTGGAATTTGAAGTGAAATGGTTTTTTTCTTGAATGATTCAAAAGACAGAACTTGTCAAAGACCAAAGTGTAATGGTTAGACTTGGCATTTCATTTGTGGCCATTGTTGGTTGAATTATCATTTGCCAATAATGTTCGAGGTCATTATGAGGTTATGGTCAAATATTCTAAACCTTGTTTAAATTCCTCCTTGAGAAATTATTATTGGTTCCTCCAATATATGGATAATGATAATGGCAATGTTTGCAATAACCAGCCCCCTTTAAAAACACATGTTCCATCTTTGCCTTTATTTTTTTTTTCATTATGTAAATCATTTTCTTATCATAACTTTTGTGCATTGTTATATGTTTTCATATTCCCTTATGGTCTTGTATTCACTTTTGTTTATAAATGATTTGGATTGTTGTTTACAAACTACACAATGTTATTTATAGTTGTAAAAAAAAAAAAAATGTTTGCCACGAAGTTCTTTATTTTAAAATGGTGCTAATGTTGTTGTTTATTTGACCATGGCCCATTATAAGACTTCTAGTACTAGGGGGATTTGAAATATCTCTCAAATTATATTTTAAATTTAGATTATCCTTTTGCAAGTTTTTTAAAATTATTTTTTTAATAATGTATTTTTCATTTCAAATTTTTTGTATAAATCAGTTTATCTATTTTCACAAGTCGGTGGGCACCAAGTATAATTTGTATTTAAAACATTTAATAAAATTTGGGTAGCTATTATTTACTCTACATAAATTTATGAAATTCGCAACTTGTTTCGCTTTTATTTGTAATATGATCTACATTTTCTAATTTTTGCAACTTCCTTTTCTCTTGTTATATGCCTAGTGGCCACCATGCCTCAAATTCTCTTTGGATTTCAAAGATTCAAAACAATGTTGTTTTTCAGTTGTGTAAATTTTATTTTATTAAATCATCCTACAATCTCATTTTTTCTTTATTTTAAAGAACCTACAATGGTATTCTCAAATTTAATTTGTATAACTTGGGATGTAAACTGTAGTTTTTAAAAGCTTTCCTTTATGGTTAACAACCAAGTCTTAGTGGCCACAAGGTCATGATGGAAATACTCTAATATTTAACATTGTAAATTTTTTTGTTTGCATTTTTAAACCTTTGTAAAATCCTAAATTAATTAAATATGTGTTTTTATAGGGTTTCTATTTCTTGGATTTTGGGAAGAGCTTTTTTAGGAGTTTTATTTTGTAAATATGTGTTCTTATCTTCATTGACAATTGGCTTAAATTAGGGTTTGTTTGTAGAAAGAATAAAGGTCGAGAGTTTAAAGGTTGGGATCTTTTATAACAAGCAATGTTGCAAATTTTTGCAATATTTGGAAGGTTTCCTTGCAGCCCTATGTTTTCATAACATGATCTTTTTCCAAGTATATGTTTTCATTCTTCTTTTGTGTCCACAATGTTTGTCTTAGCTATGTTTCCAAGTTTGATGCATTGAAAAATCCCTCCATGTTTTTGTTTCCTTTCTATTCATTAGAATTGTCTTACATTTTGAAGATTGTAATGTTTTATCTGTGTCAGTACACTAGTCTTATATGTATGTATTATGGGATGCAAATTGCAAAACATAGATTTTTGAAATGTGATTGAAGATGTTATTATTATAATGATATGCACATGAAACTTTATTGCAACAATATTAAGTTTGCAAAAAACTTTCTTTTGTTTATTTTCCTCAAGATTGTTGTCAATACAAGTTGACACTAAATATTCATCATCTAGATTTAGGATCAATGATTTTCAAGGGATTTGGCCAGTTTTGTTTAAGATTTTCAAAGATAATATATAGTTCATAGATAATGAAAGTCAAGACTTAAAAGCTTTTGGTTGGGTGTTAGGAATTGTTCAACATTATAATAAAATGAATAAAAGTTGATTTTGGACTTTAGTGTTGGAGTACATTCAAGATCAAGATACCTCGAAGGATTGTCACATATGCAAAAATATATACATATGTAACTTTTAAGTATCATAAGGATTCAGAAAAAATAAATACCAAATTTCTTGTGTTCCTTGAAAATTACATTAAAATGAAATTAATGGCATAAAATAATCAAATATTTGACTACAAAAATATGTCCATTTTTGTCCTTAAATATAAAATTTCATAAATGTCATATGATTTAAAAAACAATTCAAGACATGAAATGATGCACCCCCAAGCTCCTTGATAGAATCAACTACAAATCCAAGGTAAAATAATGGAAGGATATGAAGTTAGGGTACGCGCCCTGGTTCATAACACTTCAAAAGTAGAGGGGTGTGTTAGAGTTTTAGGATGGGACTAGGACAAATGACAAGCGAGTCAATTATTAACACAAACCAAACAAACCAAACAACAAATTGATTAGTGCATAGTTAGGGCATCTCGAGTGCATGGATGAGTCACAGACAAACACGGACTAACAAGATTCACCATGGCCCAAACTTGGGGGTACCCACCACCTTCCCCTTTGTAGTATTATCTATGTCTGGCCATGGGCCTTGCACCCAAATGTCATTTTGTCTTAAGACTCCCAAGTTGGGATTCTTGAAATTCTCAAAATGTGGACTCCTATGACTTTGGAGGCCCATAACTTTTTTGTGCAAACCTCTGATTAAGATAAGGTTTGAAAAAAAGTTGTAGCCCTCATCAAGAGCTTTTCAACAATATGAGGTATGCCATTTGCACACTAGTAAATCAAAGTGATTCTTGACTTTTAGTGGTCGGGAGTGAAATCGGTAATTTGATTCCAGCCCTTCTTTTGGCCATAACTTATGTTTTAAATATCCAAATGGATCATGTGAGCCCACTTTTAAACATCTACCTCTCAAGAGATTTCAAATGGTATGAGGAACTTTTCAATCCAATGAGTTTTGACCCTTGTAATTACCTTCTAAAAATTTGGGAATCCATTACGATTCCAATTTTCAAAGTGGAGCCCACTTGGGAGTGTGGGTTCATTCACTCACACTCTCTTACATTCTTGAGAACATGAAATGTGCCTCTCGGGCTTCATTCATGGCTTGCACCTTTGCAAGCCCTTGCTTTTATCGAAAGCCCAAAGTTAAGGCTACGACATGAAATGATTAGTAAAAACAATTGAATTTCAATATTTTGGATTCATATAATGTATCAGGGCCATATTTAGCTATTTAATCTACTAAAATAATTTTTGAATCAATATTTACAAAAAATGATTTCAAATATCAAAAATGTTTTAAGAAATATTGGTCGTAATGTTAAAAACTAGCAAATTTGCTCATTTTATAGTTTTGAAGGGCACAAATATCTTCTTGTCATTAAAATTAAAACCCATAATGAAAATCAAGGTAAACCATCCAATTTAAAAAATACAAAATGGGAGAAATAAATTCAAAAAATCATGGAAATGAATTTTAAGGACTGTTTACATGTCTTAAAAATGGTTTTTGATAAAGTACCTTGATTTTGAATGTACTCATTGGAATTACATTTGTGTGGCAAGGTGTTAAAGGATGATTTTGTGATAATGCACCTTAAAAATCACTACAGGAAATCATGGTTTTTCAAAAGGTTCAACTTGACTAGAATCTCCACATTGATCAAAAAGATGTTCATTTTGACTAAAACATAGGGCATGAAAGACACATGGTTTTTTTTGTTCATTTTTTTTTACTGAAATGACCATTTTGACCAAATGTTAAATCTTACATCTAGTCAAGAAGGACTAATTTTTAAAATGGTCCATCAAGATGCCCATGGCCTAATTAAATTAACCATATTGAATGACCATGCTAAGTAAAATTGACCATATTAATTTAATTACCTAGCTTACTTGCCATGCCTACTAAACTACCTACTTATCTATTTACTTAACACATACCTATTTACTTACCTACCATTTACCTACATACCATAGTTATGACATTCTTGGTGCGGGAATGTTATGGAAGCCCAAAGATCTCCATAAAATTTGTTAAAATTCGCGCTGAAAAATGTTTTGACAGGATGCTTTACCACGTAAATTCGCGAATTTTAAAGTGCAAAATGAAGAATGTCATTACTATGCTACATACCTACCTATAGTTTACATAAGTAGATATGAACATTAAAAAACATAAGTAGGTAGGCATGTGTAGCTACCTATCTAACTATTTAGGTACCTACTAACCTACTTATGGAAGAAATTAAAGTTCAAATGTTGTTATACACATTGATAAAACATTTCATGGAAGTGGAAGGATATATGTTAAATCCAGTTGGTACTATATTGTTTTACAAAGTGATGGGGTGGTTTGATGGTCAAAACATTGGTGTGGAACCAAAGAAACCAAAGTTCAATCCCCTTTACCAACATATATTATGTGGAATATGTATATTCATATATATACTTTACACATGTGTTTAAAGGTATAGTACTTAAATGGGTTGTGGATACGTAGATAAAAAGGCCATGGTGGGTAGGTAGGTACTTATTATTTATTTATTATTTACATTTTCATATTTACAAATTGAATTATTTTTTAAATTAAAATTTTTTGTGACATACCCCCAAGCTCCTTAATGGACTCATTGCAAGTCCAAAGGTGAAAACAATGGAAGGAAAAGGAGTTGGGGCCCATTCCTTGGCTTGTAACGTTTCAGGGGTAGAGGGGCATGCTAAAGCTCCAAGATGGGATTAGGAAGATCGACAAGTAATTCAATCATTCACACGGGCCTATACAAACCAAACAACAAGTTGGTTAGTGCATAGTTGGAACATTTTGGTGTGTGGATGACTCACCACAACCCAAACTTTGGGGAAGCCACCACCTTCCCTATTATAGTATACTATGTGCTTGGCCACGGGACCAGTACCCAAATATCATTTTGTCCTAGGAGTCCCAAATGGGAGTCCCGAAGTTCCCAAAGTTGGCACTCCCATGATTTCGGCAGTGCATAACTTTGTGTGCAAACCCTCGATTGAAATGAGGTATAAAGTAAAGTTGTAACCCTTGTCAAGATCTTTCCAACGGTATCTTGCACGCCACCTTCACATAAGGAAATTGGGGCGATTCTCGATTTTTAATGATCAGAAGTCAAATTGCCAATTTGACTCCTGGCCCTTCTGTTGGCCATAACTTGTGTTTTACATGTCCAAATGGGTCATGCAAGCCCATTTTAAACATCTACGTTCTAAGATCTTTTCAATGATATATGAAACTCTTTAATTCAATGATTTTTGACCCCTACAATTTCTTTATGAAGATTCAAAAGTCCATTGGGATTCCAATTCCCGAAATGAGAGCTCACTTGAGAGTGTGAGGGTTCATTCCCTCACACTCTCTTACACTCCTGGGAGCATGAAATGTGACTCCTGGGTTTCCCTCTTGGCTTGCACCCTTACAAGCCTTTGCCTTGGTCATAAGCCCAAGGCTAAGGTTGCAAAAATTTGATTACCCAATTTTTTGTCTGATTTAATTAATCAAAAAGGCCATTTTATGGTTACTAAAAAAAACCACCATTCAAATTGGATGTGTTCAAATCGACTTGTCCAATATGATTAAATAATCAAATTGATCAAATGTCAAAATGATTGATTTTTGGATACTTTTCCAATTAAATAAATTGTGATTTCTTATAGTGAATCAAAAGTTTCTTATGCACAAGTTCCAACTTCCTTGACCTTAACCTTTTTTTTTTTCAACTTTGTATGAATTACAGTCTTCTATTTTTTAGCCACCATTGTGTTTTCTCAAGATTCAAACATTTTGGTGTATGCATCATCTAGTGCTCATTTTAGGCAAATACAACACTCACAAGAGTCACAAGCAAGTATTTATAAGTGATCCATACGGACATGGCTTTATATTTTAAATTTTCATTAGTGTAATTTTTAATTAATAAAGTTTTAGTCATTTAAGAAACCTTTTAAAACTATGCCAAAACCCATATTGAAAAATGTTATTGTTAGTTGGTATGGTGAAATCACGTTGAAAATCTTAAAAGAAAAACCCATAAAATCCATAAAAATAAAAGCTCATTTAGATATTTCAATTATGTACCTATTGGTCACAAAAATTTTGAAAAATGAAAAAAAATCATTTCAAGGACTTTTGAAAACAAGGTCCAATTTTGGTCGTGCAAAAAAGTTCATAACTATCATGATTTGGTTAAAGTTTCACAAAAACATATTCGCATTTAACTTTATGATTTCATTTTTCAACCAATGTTTTGTTTGTATAAATAATTTGGAATGGAATTCAAAATGAATTCTTGAATTATTAACTATCTACTCAACCGATTAATCCATATTTTTAATTCAAAAGTCCAGTATTGATAATGAATACATTGTTTTCAAAAAATAGATGTGCAAATTTCTTTATAATCAAGTATTAGTCTAAATGAATCATCATTTTGTATATTTAAAATTATTCACCATAAGCATTTAAACACAAAACATGTAAAAATTGCTATTCTAACTCCAAAATGAACCACCATACCTTTGTCTTTTTATTTCTTCATTGTGACATTGTTTTCTTTCAAATTGCATTTTTCTACAACTTGAAAGCATAGTTATGACATTCTTGGTGCGGGAATGTTATGGAAGCCCAAAAATCTCCATAAAATTTGTTAAAATTCACGTCGAAGAATGTTTTGACAAAGTGCTTTGCCACGTAAATTCGCGAATTTTAAAGTGCAAAATGAAGAATGTCATTACTATGCTTGAAAGTTTGATTTAGATTTATATTCTTCAATCATGGGTGTCCTTTTTCAAGATTTAAACCTTAAATTATCTATTTATTTTTTTCATTATGACATTTCTGTTCTTTTGACTTCATTTGTTTTGAAACCACATTATGTTTTGACAAATTTAAACCCTCATTGGGTTATCTACAACCTAAAATCATTAGCCCCATGGCCTTTCCTTTGGAGATCCCAAAAACTTTAGATTTTGCCAATATTTTTTATTTATTCACCCCCTCTAAATGAAGTTGGTCCATTTTTTTCTTCGTCACCACACATTACTGTGTTGGTTGATGAAGGCCCGCCCATTATTGTCTATGAGTATCTAACACAATTTAAAGATCTTTAAAAAAACGTTATATGAAAAAACAAAAGAATTTCAAAATATTTGAATTACCAAGCTACCATGGGTTGAATTTGTAATTGATAAAAAGGGTTTAGTCCATAAATTAGGGGCAAGATTTGCATTTATGTGTAAGGAAAATAAAATAAAAGTTCATAGCTCCAAAGCTAAATAACTTATTAAAACATGTTGGTCATTGGAAATGTAAGGTATCCATGTTCAAGTTTGATGTTGGTTCTTAGTTTTCAATAAGGATTTTGTGCATGTTAAGAATTTAGGGTTTTTGGGTATTGATGGTGTTTTCACTTCTCATGATTATTTATCCATTGTGGATTATTTTGTGGTTGATGTCTCGATTGACCACAAGTAAAAGTATGTGCAATTTGCTATTGTATATCACCTTCTTACACATGGTTGTTTAATCACTGACCACAGAAATTTGAATCCCTTGTTGTAGTTGCTAAAATTGAAAAGTTTTTCCATAAAGTAGTGGTTTAATTCGACTCCTCAAGTTGGGGCATAGCAAAAATCATGCATTTTGTGTTGTTAGATGGTACAAAAGCCTCATTTTCAGCTATTACCTTCATTGTAGTCAATGTAGATGAGCTCACACCAATTGATAATACCCAATGGCTTTTAGTCCACCTTTATGTGGTCCAAAATTAAAAGAGGATCCCCATCTTCCTTTGTGTTGACTAAGTTGGTGTCTTTGCCACACTTGACAACAATTTATATCTAATGTTTTTAAGTGTTTGTTGAAATTGGGTGGGCTAATGTTGGCAAAAATGGGAGGAAAGCTAGTTAGTATGTGTTGTGATGGCTCAAGTATGTTCCAAGACCATCGAACTAGTGTGACACTATAATTCAAAGAAAAGGTAGGCCCATTCTTGAATAGGGTTCATTACTTTGCCCACAAGACTAATCTTGTAGTGGTCACCTTCTAATACCTACACCTAGTGTATGGGTTGGAAAGCATCTTGCAAAATTTAAATGTTTATTGTTTTGCACATAGCCCCAAGGTCTAAATTTTTTTAAGTGTACTAAAATCTTGTCACAATGTCACACTTTTCTATCTTTTCTACCTAGTCTTTTTTAATCATGTAAATACACATTTATGGATGATTATGATGAAATTTAGAATTATAATGGTTTAAAACATAGTCCTTCTGAAATTTTTGAAATTTTTTTATTCATTATTTTTTATGGGGATCAAAATATAAGGTAAAAAAAGACTATAGTAAAGACTAGGCCTTTTTCATCCTATGTGGTACACCTTAAAGAATTTTCATCCCCTAAGAACTTTGCAAAGTTTCAAAAGCTTGCTGATCGAATGAATTTGAAAAGAAACAAATTTATTTGAAATGTGAAGACAAGGTGGATCTCCATGTTATTTTCGACAAAGTGAATATGTAGAAAATACCCCCCTTTGGTTGTCATGAAAATACACATTAATAGTGCAAAAAGTGATGTTGATTTGAAAAACTTGAATGCATTAGGTGACATTGAGCTCATTCTTGAGTTCCTTTCCATATTTCTTTTGCTTGGAATAGTACATATGTCAATATCAAAATTTTACAAGGTAGAAATGTCTTTATCTGTGACATTGTGGATGTTGTAAAGCAAATTTGACATGGGCTATATAAGCTTTATTATGATCTTTATACCAAATTGAAAATCCATCGTTTGATGTTTTTAATTTAATTGAATCTTTGACAAGTCAGGCCTTTTTCATGAATTAATTTTCTAACCTAAATGGCAAGGAAGACGTTAAATATCTTGTGTTTTCATTTGTTGTAGGTAAATACTTTATTTACCAATACCATGTTGATGGTGCTCAAGGTTTTCTACTTGTCACCAAAGATGCTTTCAAAGAAGGTGAACCCATCCCTAGGTGGTACAACTAGGAATTATTTCAAGGAACCAAAAACAACCAAATCATTTCCTAGGCCCTTTACTTTGAATGTTTTCACAACTATAAATTTTTTTTTTTCATGTTTATCAATTGCATGCACTAATATATGATTTGAAATTTATTTTGGAATTAAAAAAATTAAAAATTGTTAAAAATTTGTATTTTAAATTAAAATGGACCTTTTAGAAATTAATAGCTTTAAATTTGGAAATTCATAACTAAATTATACTTACTCAATTAATTACTTAATAAAATGATAAAAATAGAATGACTTTCAAATTACCTTTTGAGAAAACTTCTTAAGAAAATTCTTATTTAATCACGTTTAAAATTTGTATTCCTAACCAAAAAGTTTAAGAAAATGAACCAATAATACATTCTTGAAACTTTTTGTAAATGAAATGATTATGAACATCAATAGGAAATATTCTTCATATTACTAAGATTTCAAAATTTATGGAACCTAATAAAAAAAATTATGAAAATATTTATTTAAATGTTTGCTATGATTTTTCGAATTTCAATGGTTTTAAGATAATCAAATTATGACGTTCGTAGTGGTACCACCCAAGGATGGGCTTGCCCAAGAGGTTGTGATCAAGGTGAACGATGAATGTGAGGGGGGAAATCCAAGCCTTATTTTTAAGCTTTTCTTTAAACATCTAATTATGATTACTTTTCATGTTATTTATCCCCAACTTTGGGTTAGGAATCTTATTACAATGGAGGAAACCTTTCACATTCACTTGAATGTGTTGAAATGGACTTTTTGTGCCCTTCGCAAAGTTGGTGATTATGGCAAGATTGTGTTTACCTTATTATTAACTTATAATCTAGATTTGTAAATCTGGATTTCAAAACAACCATGGTTCACAATTATGAAATAGTTCTTGATGAAGACAATGAATTGAATTTAGTCATTAGGATTTAATGCAAGTGTTTTGGTTGTGACATCTTTAACCATAAATATTTTGAATGTATTAAGTTGGTCAAAATCATCACTATCCAAATGCTTGGTTTTGTTGAAGATTCAAATGGATTGTTAACATTGTTAGTTTTATGAATAACAAGTTGTAAAATTACTTAAACGTGTATTTGGATTTGTGTTGTAGTTTTTATAGTCAGTGTTTTTTATGTTGTAGAATTTCCCTTGGCCATTGCTAAGTGGCAAAGCACAATTTGTTATTGTGAAAATGCATAATTGAAGCTTGACACCAAGCTTGCAAGTTTTTTTAGACAATAAACTTTTTTGTAGCAAATAATTAAGGAATATGCTACAGTTTTGATGTGATTTTAGGTTTGATACTATTTCTTTAATTTTTTTATGCTTCTTTTCAATATCCTTGCTTTCAGATTTGGTATGCATGGAGGAAGGTTTAACTTGGCAAGAATTTTAAAATATGGATTTTGCACGGAAGAAGTGGATGTTGAAGCACATAACAAAAATGCACTAATGGGTTAGGTTAGCTCCTAACCTTTAAAGATTTTATGTAATTTCTAAACCTTGTTTATAATCTTCTATGCACATTTTCAAAGGTTTTATAAAAATTTGTTTTTTTTGTCTAGGTTTGAAGATTCAGGTGTTTAATTTGAAATACAACCCTTACTTCTGTTACATCTTCAATTGAAACCCAAGGTTAGTTTCTCTAACTAATTTGTTTTTGCTTATATTCTAATTGGTTTGGGTGCAGGTTAGGCCTTGAGCTATAATGGGTAGCACCTATCTAAAGTTGGGGTTCAAATCCCCTTCAAGGTGATTAAGTTTTAAATAATTTTAATTTGATTAGTTTTTTTATTATGATTTTGAATTTCATTTTAATTTTGTAGATGGATTTAGGGTTGTATTAAGGTTGCACTAATTCTTTAATGAAAGGCATAATTAGCCCTATGGCCAAATATATGCACCTGACAATAACCTTGTAGACAAAAATATTCCCTTGCCAACCCACATTTTGCCAAATATAGCCGGTTGAAATCTATCATGTTGCCAAATGTAATCCCTTGCAAACCCACATGTTGTTATTGCTTTTGCTCATGATTATTTTGTTTGTAGGCACTCTATGGACATTTGCAATTATTGACTTGCCATCATAGCCACTTTTTCATTTTTAAAAGTTGTCAAGTTGGTTCCACTTCATGCAAAAACATTAGCCACCTATGCTAATTAAGGTCTAAGTTTTGTAACCACATTAACTACTACATTGACAAAATGAATAGTTATTCTTTCTCAAAACATGACTTCGTTTTGTAATTAATTAATTTTTTTTCGATCATCTACAATAATATTGTGATATGAATAGTGAAATTATTCAAATTGTAGCTATGATAATTATGATGACTTTCAACATGTCAACTTCATATTTTCACAAAATTTCATTTCACTATTTTGAGGATTATTTAATGACGAAACTAACTTTAGGGTAAGGGAGTGAGACTTGAATAAAAAATGGTTGGTCTTATTCCTACAAGAAGTAGCTATTTAAAGGTGTAGTTGCTGAGGGGTTAGAACTTGGGTGGGGGGAGGGGATGTAGGCAAAACTTCACATGGTTTCACAATATACAATACAAACCTTTTGTGCATTTATTGTGATCATACATCGAACTTTTGATGAGGTAGTTCAAAGTACATTGTAACTCATGTTATGTCGTCCTTGACCTAACTACTTGAATGCCAACTTTGGAAACTTTGTTGTTCTTAAAGAGAATGTATCTTATGAATTATTTAGAAGTTAGCATGTGCTACTTACGATGGTTCCACCAAAAACAATGTTGGCCAATTCTAGGTTCCAGTCCACTTCTATTTGTAAGATAATTCTGAGGTACATGGAAATTGCACGTTTTCATTCTAGATACCTTACCTACAACTGATGTTCAATGTTAAAAGGGCCAACCAAAAACAAAAAAAAATTAAAACCAATTTTTTGGAATGTAAGAAAATTGAGATTAGTTCAAAACACTTTGAAACTTAATAGTGGATTTAGCATATGTAGAGATTATTGTAAAAATTCATAATGAGGCTGCTAAACCATTTTTCTTGAAATAAATAATTATTTCGACAAGATTTAACCAATATGAGTTGTAGGTATTGTAATAGAGAAATGTTGCTAGACTGGAACAACAAATTGGCCACCGGTTAGAAGGGGAAGCTTGTTGTTCTTTTTGTTTTTCCTTTTGTTGATTAGCAAGTGAATTATACACTTTTAAAGTGTACATTCTGGACATTCTATGTCCTAATGAGTCACCAATGCGACCTTTAGGGACAAGATGGGTGGTAGGGTGAACGTGCTGATAACAGGTAAGGCTATCTGTCCAGTGTGACATCTGTTAGTTACGGACGCACTGACGATTAGTACGATGATACGACAATCATAGACTGCTGTAACACACGTTGCACCTTTGCAGTACGTATTGAGGCTATCTAAAATTGTTCCGATTGAAATCGATTGATAAATACGTGGGTGCGCGTGACCTTATTTACCGACAGGTGCAGAACTTACTACGAAATTGGCACCCGTCAGTATTAGTACTAATACGTAGATATTAGTCGACAAGGATTTAAATTGCTGAATCTACACCTGCACTGATTATGCCAGATATAGCTTGTAAATTGATTAGCCAATTGAAGACCTGCACAAGACCGGTCGTCCAAGTTTTGTGCATTAACTATGCTACGAAAACAGCCGACGTACACGTTTTGACGGACAGCACAATATGCATTTCTGGGGCTGCAGTTCGACGACTTTCCTTTTGCAACAAAAACGAGGAATATCCTCAACCTTCGGCCGCTGCATTTGGATTTTACGTCGGCGTAAAAACGGAGCACGAAGTAGCCTGATTAACTGCATGATAATTCCTACTGCATTGGATTTTCCGTTGGCGACAAAAGAGTCGCTCTGATCGACATCACGTTGTCAAATTTGTTTTTCTCTTTTCCAGTTGGACTCCAGGAAATGTGCCCAGGGATTGTGTAATTAATATTTAGTAGTCGTGGACTACACCCAGTGTTAATTTATCATATCACTGCCTAATTTTTTAGGGTCGCACATAGAAAAAAATTCTCTTGAAACTTGCATTTTAGGATCAATCAGAGGATATGCAGCCTCAGCGTTTCCTTTAATGGCGAGTTTACTCCAAATTTCAACCTGAAAAAAAATATTTCGACCTAAGCAAAGGAAATTACAACGAAAAAATGGCCCAAATTATTTTTTGGATGATGGCCACTTTGACTATAGCACAAAATTCTTAAAAGAAACCCTGGTTAGGGTCATCAGGCAAGCTGAGTCTTTATTTTGGGGACCAAAAATCATCAAAGGCCGACACAGTTTTCTGAAAATGGAATATTTGGTCACAAGTTTCCTTTTTGAAGAAAATAGATTCACCTTCAAGGGTCAGAAAACTGTTTTTTCAGGGACGGTTTTGCAACATTTATGCTCACTGGCTACAGTTTCAGGGGTTCCTGGAAATAATGTCGGCAGTTTAGTCAAATCCTGCCTATGGATGCTTGCCACCTGGCTCCAAAAGTGAGAAATAGAAAACACTGATCAGTCGTCAACAGTGCTCAGAATTCCACGTGCAGCAGCAGCAGCGCTCATGATTGACGACAAAAATTCAATTAAACCTGACCAGCTTTACATAGATCTAGTATGGCTTTTCAAATCACCTCACGTGTTACGTCCCCAATAGATAATCACTTGAGCTTGAACTTTGAAATCTGAAACTGGAATGTGATAATCTTTGTAGCTTCTGCACGTGTGAGAATATGAGATCATCACACGAGAGTTCGAATTCTCCTAATTTCTTCTAAGTATGCACTGTCTTTGCAGCGGCAGTTAGAGAGACTACACGAGTGTGCAAAAAAAATTATCCATTAGGGACCTTAATCACGTGTGGCTAGAGGCCACACCTGAGTAGCTCATGATATCTGCATGCACAGAAAAAATGCATTCTACCCTTTCAAAACGAGTTTCCAACAATAGAACTCCAACAACTATTGCACAAAAAGGCGTCCACTAGTATGATGTAATTGTAAGGCTTGTCACCGCTTTTTATGAGACCATTCATGTAATTAGTTAGTGGGTTGTCAAAAACCACACTTCGATCTTGCAAAATCTTCACAACACGAAGTCCATCTATCTATTCTATTCATTCATACAGCAGCTCCATGGTTGTCTCTTGATGTGGATTATAAATAAAATGGCTCAAACTTTTGAATATATGCAAGGGAGTTTGATTAAATGGGTCATCCGCACTTTCATCTCAAAGTTCTCTGTGTAAGTTCTTAATGTTCACCCCTCAAATCGTCAATCCTAGTTATAACTCTAGCTTGAGTGCTGCAGTAGCTAGGTCATTGGTACTCTTGTTGTTATTGCGACTCCATATGCCTGTCCTGTAATAAAATTCATCCCCCAGCTCGAGTAAATCTGCAAATCTATACAATATACATACTCGGAGTCTGGGACACAAATATCTGCATGTTATATGTTCTGCTGCAACTTTTTGTTATGATGTTCATCTTAAACTGCATCAGTGCCCTGAGGTTCAGAACTTGAGAAAGAGAGAGCCAGAGATGCTGGAGACTAACTAATTAAGCTGCTGGTTCAATGTTCTGGATTGATCGAGCATCTGCAGCTTGGACTTCATTACCCGGGGGCGGGAAAGAGAAACCTCACAATTCACATGATCATACAGTTTCTAAGTTCTGATAGAACCATTTTGAATGGAGCTTGAGATCTGTGCACCTAGCTGGCTAGATCAGAACCATGGCCAAAGACAAAGTTCAACATCACGATCTGCATTTCACATTGCAAAATTCAAAAACTGTAGAACTGTGGGGGCTTGCATGACAGCTGCAGTCATGAGTCATGCCTCCTCTTGAGTTTCTTCTGCACATAAGGAAGATGAAGAAACTGGAAAGCTACTGTGCGAGACGCATGGTCAATCATCTCAGAGCCGTTGCAAAGTCCGAACACTAGTCTCTTGGATGCAAAAGAAATCGAAGCAGAACTGTCCAAGACAAATGTCAATCATCTTCTAGCTAGCTAGCTAGACAAAGAACTACTAAAAATTCATTTCTCAGCTGCCTGACTCTTCGAATCTAGTACAAAATTGCAGTAACTAGTGCAAAAAAGAATGGAACTGAGATCTGCACCTAACTAGATCAGATTCATGGCCAACGGGAAGTTCAACATCACCATCATTTCACACTGCAAAATTCAAAAAATGTAGAGTGGGGGATTTGCATTACAGCTGCAGTTGTAAGTAATGGGTTTTCTTGAGTTTCTTCTGCACATAATGAAGATGAAGAAACTGGAAGCCAAGTCAAACTTTCTGTCCAGAGCAAATGTCCATCATCTTCTAGCTAGTAGCTAGCTAGATAAAGGTCTGATGAAACATTCACCTCTCAACTGGTTAACTCTTCCCTAGCCCTTGGAGATCGTTCTGAAACCGACCTATAGAAGTCCCAGGGAACCTACTTATTGCAAATGTTTTCTCTGTGTTTTCCTTCAGATTTTCCAATGTTATGATTTTCCAACCTGCATCAGTCATGACAGAAAATCCTCAAGATATGGATCTGTCCAGAGCCCACTTCCCGAAATCCAGCATTGCAGCGAATGGGTACTTCTTCGCATCATGAACTATAGGATACACTTTCGGGTGGAATCACTCATTCCCGTTGTTGTTGGGACCATCTTCATGTGGGCGCAGAGTTTCGCGATCTTCCAGCTGAATACACAAACCACAGACATGAATCATCAGCTTATGATCCCGGAAACCCGAAAGACATGAAGAGGAGAATCATGAATTGAATCATGAGCATTCACACCTGCAATATTGCATCTGCAATTCCAGCTTCAACAACAGTGCCATCTGCTCCTTCTGCAACGTTCGCAGTTTCCGCATGATATTCTGTCCACACCAAAACACAGAATATGTGAGCGAAAGAAGTCGCTAATCATCTGCACTTAGTCGCACACTTTGCATCTGACATTTTAAGCTGCTGGCCGTGTTTTACATAGAGAATCTCATCATGGACCACCCACAACCTGAAGACAAGCATGAATATCTGGAAAGGCCTCCTGCCCTAAGAGCTGTAGCTTGTACATACAATACATCCACTGGGGTTTGAAGGAAGAAATGTATTTACCAAGGGCAGCTTGCTGTGTAATAGTGGCCAGCACATGAAGAATATGACTGTGAAGCATTTGTACAGCCAGACGCGTGTTGTATTCCTCTATAGAAATGTTGTATAACGCACTGCAGCACAAATCAATCCATCCAGATATTGAAGCATCATGGATCTCCAGCTGAAGCTTAGAGATTCAGTTTCCACAGAACATGAGTGTGAGTTCACAACCACAATTCTCAAAGAATCTGATGATGAGCAGCAACATGGGATCTTAGATTCTTATAACTGACTACTGCGGGCCACCCCGGCAAGTTTCTGCGTGTGTAGGGATGCAGAGTTACTCCAGGATAAAGAGGAGGCATTGTCGCCAATGCGTGGATAATGTCATGCCAACACAGGTCAGGCGGCGGCGGCGGCGGCGGCGGCATCTGACCCATCAGTAGTTGCGGCGCCCCGGGGATTGGAAACCTAGTGGGAGTCCCTTCAGCTGCTGAGAGCACTGGAGGAGGATTCTGGTCCTCTGCGGCTTCTACTTGCATACCCTCATTAGCTGGCCCTGCAGGAAGCTTGTTGAGGTTGGAGTGAGCCATCTCGTTTCTTTCTTGTTTGGGAGTAACTTGACAGCGATGAGATGAGCACGAAAGCTTACGGATATTCCAGCAAGACTAGTAGAGAAGCAAGTTGCAAATCTTATAGAAGCGAACTTGACTATCTATCTGTGAGAAACCAAAAGAAAGTACGAGCTCGAGAAACTTTGCGAAATACGAAACCCTGAACGATCAGAAAGGAAGATACGATACACAAGAAAAGGAGGTAAATCTGGCGAAAGACTTGTAAGGAAAGAAAGAAGATCGGGAAACAAACAAAAGAGTCGAGAGAGAAAGACAAAGACAAAGGAAGCACAAGCCAAGGAGGCAAGAGCGGAAGACGAGCAAGGAAGGAAGGACGATCGGGAAACAAACGAAGAAGTGAAGAGCGAGAGAGAGAAACACGAAGGAACGGAAGTACAAAGGAAACAAGAGGAAACAAAGAGGTTTGTGTTTCCCATATATAGGTAAAGTGTGCAAGCCATTTGGTTTTACAATTGGTGAACAGGGCTTTCTATTGCTCAATTTTGTCGTATGAAAAACTGTTTTTTCATTTTTTCAAAAAACATTTAGCAAAATTTGTTGAATTTGCTCTTTTAAAGAAACAACAAATCTTCCAAAATGTTCACAATTCCTTTGTCTAAAAATCATTAAAATTGTCAAATATAAAAGCATTGTTGATCAGCATTTATTTTTGGTTTTTTTTTAAAAATTCATCCTGGTCATGTCAAAAGGTAAAATCATTGGGAATATTTTGTTGCTGCAATTTCCCCTTTTTTCTGAAATTTTTTTCCAACTTTTCAAGACTTTTTAAATTTTTTTTCCCAAAAAAGTTTCACCACACTTTGCCTGAGTCTTTAGTGCATTCGGATATTTCATAAATTTTCTACTATTTGATCAATTTTGGAAAAACTTATTGCCAATATACTTTAAATCTTTTGTGGGATTCACACTAAAACTTAGTGTTTCTTTTTCTCTTTTTTCTTTTTTGTGATGTTGCCACATTGGCCATCATCCACAACTTATGAGATTTAGCCACATTTGGCTGTACACCAACCACCAAGTAAAAAATGTATGAATATTTTTATATACTGGCTATTCAAGTTTGAACAATGTGTAGATTCAACATGGTGATTGTATATGAATATATTTCAGCTTCTGCCTTCTTTTTTTTTAAGACAAGGAATATTTGAGAGAATATCATTTTTTGAAAAACAAGTTTCACCAAATGACAAAAAAATGCCACAAAAAAAAAAGAGTAGATGCTACATCATAAATTTTGAAAGAATTTTTTTTTCATCATGGTGTGTAATCAGATTAATAATCTGGCAAATGAATTTATTATCGCACGTGAAATCTTTGAATTGAAACCTTAATCTCAAAACCCTAATGTCAAAACCTAAATGTCAGTGATAACACAAGATTTTTTTTATATGGATCTTTTAATGCCATTAAAATAAGAACCAAATTGCAAGTGTATAGAGTTGGAGGGTGGTTCAATCTATATTTGTAACAAACTAGCACCCTAACAATTCTTTTGAATCTAAAAGAAATGAGTGTTAAATGCTTCAAATTAAACTAACTTGCTTCCTAACAAGTATGTATTTGAGATTTAACCTTAAATTATTCCAGGGGAAAATAAAATTTGTGCAGTGGCTAAAAAGAGGGTATATGAGCAAAGTCATTCTACAGCACATATGCATCTCCATGTTTTGCAATGCACGTGGTCACAATAAACCTATAAAGTTTATAATGACTAATGGTTGCACATGTTTTTGTTTGGCATATTTTAATGTTCATAACATTAACTATCTTGAACAATTTATTTTACCACTTCATTTTGAAATACCTTTAGATTTTATGGTGATTTACCATCATAAGCATGCATTGAATGTATTCTAACAATTGTTGATTGGTTTAATGTTGTTTTTATTAACTTCTTTTGTAGGTTGTTAAAAATTTATTGGATTAATTGTTGCAATGTGAATTGCACAAGTTATTGTCTTTCTCCACTTTGAAATGCGTCCCAATTGTGTAAGTATTTTTACCTTACATCTACCTAATTATACTCATGCATGGTAAGATAAATAATGAAATATTTCTCTTAACTTGTTTTATTTTTTGAAACTAGTGGGTGCCCGTGGCCAAAGGCCACTATGAAGTCCCCTTAAACCTTCAGCCACTGTTTTTTATTTTTTCTTAGTTTTTACTCTTTATTTTTTACTTTACTACCCTGCCCTGCCCCGCCCCTACCTTGCTTTGCCCTTACCTTACCCTGCCCTTGCCTTGCCCTGTCCTGCCTTGTTTCGAATTTTTCTTTTGCTGCCAGGGACAGGAATAGGAAGTTACACAGGGAATGGGCAGTGTTTGTTTTTCCTTTTGCTGCCAGGGGCAGGAGGAAGAAGTTACATAGGGAACTTTTTTTCCTTTTGCTGCCAGGGACAAGAGGAGGAAGTTACACATGGAACAGGCAGTTTTTTTTTTCCTTTTGCTGCAAAGGATAGGAGGAGGAAGTTACACAAGAAACGGGCAGTGTTTTTTTTTCCTTTTGCTGCCAGGGACAAGAGGAGGAAGTTACACCCTGCCCCTGCAAGACAGACAGACGGACAGACACCACTGTAGCTTTAATATATAAGATAGTTAACATCCTTCATTTACCTTTCCTGCTACTTGGATTAGTAATTTTGCAAAGCTTAGTATTATCCTTACCTAAATTACCCAGCTTGGAAAATTGAAGTTTAAATATACATGTATCCATTTTCATGCTTCTCACAAATTTTGTAAAAGTTAAACATTTATGTAAATAGATTCAATTGAAATACATATGAAAGATGAGGTTCTTCATTTTTTCTATAATAAAATAAATTTTATTCATATATTAATCTTTGTGTTATATAATATTTTATACTTTCAATTCACCACAATCTCCTTATGACTACTTGTCAGTTTTTGTGACAATGAACCAAAATTATTTACTTTACCATGTTTTCGCCTTTGCCAATTTACAACCTGGTGAATATTAAATAATCTTAATCATTTATTGACTTTTGACCTAGTTATCAAGTTGATTATCAATTCTTAAACACTTATACAAAATAAATAAACAAACATAAATAATAATACTTATACTTTTAATTTTTTAAAAACCTTGTAACCAGCTAATGATTGACATGATAACAAATGGTTGTTGATTGGTTATTGTATAATCTACCCTTATGCATAACTGACAACTATTATTTGTTTCAAAAATATTAGTATCAATAACCTGTGTGGTTTTAATTATTTTTTAATAAAAAAAACTTACATGGTAGTTCTAAAAAACAAAGCCTGGCCAACATTCATATTAACATTCTAAAAATTGGAAAAATAAATGTTTTAGACAGTTTCTAATCACCAAATTTCACCCAAAACTTAATGAAATCATCTGATTTTGGAAAAAAAAAAATTCAAGATTCTATGTCAGGTTCCAGTAGGTAGTGTAACATAGAAGGATAATTTTTAAAAAAACTTTGGCTAAATCTTTTCATGGAAGAATGCCACTTCAATATGTCATGAACTGAAAAAAAAGCAAACCTTGGCTATCAATGTCATATTAGGAGTTGGATTGTTTTGGTAACTAAATAAAAGCAGATCCATCCACACCCAATATGATTTTGAGCCTCTACCTGTATCTAGTGTTGGGTTGCTATAGCAATTTTAATACATTAGCAAGGCCACGGTGAAATTCAAAATTCAAAAAATGTATCAGGTGGGTGAAGGTATATAAATTTCAACAAATTTCCAAACTATGAATAAGGGGTATGTAGCCTTTCCAAAATTATTGTTCTGAATAGGCCAAAAGTGAATGACAAATATTTACCCTATTCACATGGTATTGGTAGTAAATATTTTTCTCATTTACCCTAAGTTTAACATTTGGGTATAAATGAATCAATTTAAGTGAAATCAAAATATTTACACAAGTACGGCATATTGCTAAGAGGAAAAACATAACCTGTGATGCAATTGGCATTGCAAATTACAAATTACTCTCCCTTGGGCAAAGGTGAACCTAAAATATACATGAGGCCATCAAAATGGCAATAGGGTAAGTTCGAAATGTTTACCAATTGGCTAGGGTAATCGAAAGGGAAGCAAGAAAATTTTACAAGGTGCATAGTCTATATATTTATCCTCATATAAATTGCTACAATATCCAGGTTAAAAAACTTACCTAGCCCACATTCATGTCTGTCACATCCAAAATAGTAAGCACAAAAAAGAGCTAGTAAATTAATACACGTCCCTTTGGTTTGCACCATGTGGGGTCATTGTTAGAACCGAATTAGTGATAGTGATGGGGACCTGTTTACACTCACACAAGATATTAAAGTTATCTGTAAAATTACCCTCTCTTTCAGTGGAATCTATTAAATCTAAGTATGAAATATTGAAACCCAGCATTTAATGCACAGGTAGAAGCAGTGAAAATATATGTAGCAACAGTGAAAGAGCTCAGGAAAAATGAAAGACAGGATGAAACTTAGTTTACCACCAAAATTGATGAAAAAACTAGTTTGGGTCCTGGTTATTTTGTTTTGTAAAATTTTCATTCCTAGTTACATGTTTGATGGGCTGTTATGCCAAAACTGGCCGTTCTAGCCCCTAATCCTATTACTTTAGGAATAACTCTAATCTTGAATCTTTTTTGAGTTAAAACCTTAAAACATCATCAGTGAAGGAGTATTATTATAGAGTATCTTAATAAATATCAAGCTTCAATTTGCATTGCATGATAAACAAGGGTTCCTCCCACAATTGGCAAAACCATCCAAAGACTTTCTTTCTATTTTTATTTTTCCCTCTTCCTGTATGTTTACTTGTGGATCCATGGGGTTAGTCCATGTGTAAATAAGTAATTCAACTTGTTTATTTTGAAATGACAGTGGAATTCCACAGGTACCTATCCCAAAACCCTTTTGCATTAACATAGTTGGGCACTTTGTGAAAAGCACATTAACATAAGTACATGAAAAAGTTCAAAAAAAATGAGAATGCAAAACACCAAACCCCCCAAACTGGTGATTTTTTTCAAATTTCAAATGTTGTGCCATTGGGTTAGCATCACAAGAGGGACTTAGCATTAAATGGCGATAAGTTGTTTTGAACTTGTCTAAACATTCAAAAACTGCTACCAATTGAAAGCAGGGTTCAAATGTGGCCCAAAAACAATTTTAACTTTTTTTTTCAAGCAACTGGAACCATTTTATTTCTATGTTTTGCATTTTGGTGAAATTTTGCACCAAAAGAAAACACTGCACATAAGGCTTCCTTTTCGAAAAAAAATTAGTTAATTTTTTCTTGTGTCTGCAGGTACCATCCAGTGAATTTTTTTCCGACAAAACAAATTTCCAAATTTTTGGAGTAATGTTTTTTAGGTGTAAATTTGACTAATGTAACTCAAATTACCCTAAATTTTAGCAAAACTAGTCGAATTTACACCTTGAAAAAAATTCTTCCAAAAATTTTGGCCAAAAAATCACAAAATTTGAAAAAAATGTGTTTCAGAAATTTTGATATCGAAAATTTGGCCAAAATGTCACAAAATTGAAAAAACAGTCCTGCTAGGCGTCTTCCCTTCACAGAATTATCAGCCAGACTGGGTTGTACCCTTAGGAATTTGAAAGATTCTCTCAGCATGTTCCTTCTAAATGCCATCAGTGCTCAAGGTATGGGAAGAAGGAACCACACTCCACTCCATGAACCCAAAAACCCCACAGCCAAAGGGCTTTACCAAGCTTCACGACGGCAATCAGATTTTACTAAACATTCTCTTGATACCTATGTGGATATCAGGTGGGCACCCGCCAGGTATCACAGGAAGTAATGACGCTAGTATTTTGGAAAGTGGATTGCCTGCAATTTATGGGCATTTAACTTTTCAAACTGCACAACAAGTTTTTATACTCTGGAAAATGCTCTCTAAATACTCTTTAAAATTTCAAGGAGGTCTTTATGCCAATAGTAAAGCTCTGGGTCGATCATAAAACAAGGGGCTTACAGCGAGGTAGTAACTGAGTCCATCCTCACATTTTGGGAACGTTATACACCCATGGCAGATTGCTCCTAGAAATCATTCTTCCATGGTGTTAGCACCTGCCTTGTTGGTGTTGTGGTTTAAATGGGGGCAGTGGGTGTGGAAGTAGAAATGCAGTTCTATATCTCTTGTTTTGATGCTACATTGTAAAAAAAGTAAGAAGAAAGAAAGAAAATCGGAGTACACAGTGATGTTGGAGGCTCATTACAATCCCCTCAGTTCCAAGTTCTTGATGGGTTCTGGTGGATACATCATATCAATCTGGTGGGCTCTTCGATACCAGGACCAGTACCAATCTTTACACCAGGGTTCCAACTTGCTACACGCCCAACACTGGTTAGAACCAATGTCAACTGCATATTGAGAAATAACTCAAGTATCTGGCCAGGTCGGGGGCAAGGTATTGAAAACTAACCTACCAGGTAGCATTTCCAATGAGAAAGGAGTAGAGATCCTACCTCCTCTGATATTAATGTTTTAATACCCATCAAGATTCATTTGATCTAGTATCACTTGGAAAAAAATTATCTTACCTACACCCTCCATGTAGACATGTGTTTCATCCAGGTAGGTTATTTATGAACTTTATACCGTTTTGCCTCGAATATACATGAGCTTTTCTATATCTAGATGAATCTTCAAAAGCTTAACATATATTTTATTCAAATGTCATGACATGTTTATAGACAACAAAACAATATCTTGGCTGAAGTGGGGAGAACATGTATTATCTTTGACAATTACATTCTTCAAGTCATTTGCATCTAGTCCCACATATTTCAGGCTTGAATATGTATTACCATATATATGTGACCTCATCCACCATGCTCACATCGCCTCTGAATGATGGGGGCATGAGCTTAGACTTTCAAAAGAAGTATTGTAGTCAAACTAATATGCATCTTGAGAACACACAGCTAGGAATCATGACTAGAAAAAATTACTTAAATCGAAACATACCTATTTGACAGCACAAAGTGGTTTTCAAGTCAGTTATTAAGAACAAAATGACCCTCTTGTGTAATGTTTGTAGATTGATTAATTAATTTTGAAGATTCCATTTCGAAATTTGAAATGTTCCTGATTGTTTCAAAAAATTCGTCATTTTCCTTCACAAAAAGTTGTTCTCTAAAAACACTATTTTTTTATTTTAACATTTTTAAAATAATAGAACTTGTGCAGAAACTGCCAAAATATGAGTGTAATCAGTTTTGGACGGAGGCACGTCAAGTGTAGGATAAAGTGAAAATGACTTGGTTGACAGAGACAAGGACATTTATGAAAGAGCTTCATAAAAAAGTACCTTTCAATGGTTCTCTATTACCTAGTTACTAGTTCGAACCATGTGCCTAATGCATAGGTGTGTGTGTATTTGACAAAACATATTACAAAATTACAACTACAAACTACATTTCCAAAACCTCTTTATATACCACATTTTGCATGTATCCATTGGGACCCTGGCCGCTAAAAATCTTGATGTTTGCACTAATTGTGACTCGTGAGATAGCAACATACAACTAATCGTAAGAAAAGACCAAAGACAACAAATATACCCCAACGTTGTTCAATGTCTGACCTTGATTCTTGTTGATTGTCATCGCAAATGCCACTCGAACAGGAAATTGACAACGATGCAAAACAAATGGTCAATGAGTCCCGGAAGGGGACATGATGATGCGGGGTATGAACACACATTTGCCAACATTGTTCCCTATGATCTCCGCTTCAATGACACATTGACCCAATCTCTTGATAATCAACCTCATACCATTGCACAATCCTATTGATTGATTGAGATTGCACAACAAAAGGATTGGCACGCCCACTTTGAGTTCCAACTTATGATTTGTGATATCGCTGAATTGCAAAGTGTTCAAAAATTCCACCGGATACAATAAATCCATTGAAACTCCATTAGCACTTGCACCTTCTATTGGAGCCAAAGAATTTGAGCTCAAGTATGTGTGCAATTCTTTAGATAGCGATTCAAAAATTGCATTGTTGACTTCATCAACGTTAATATTTTTGGGGGCCATAATGATGTGTTCCATAAGATACATGGCATCTCCAAAGTGGCGTTGGTGATCCAGATAAATGGTTCGGATTAATCTTCTTAAGCTACAATCTTCTGTTGGTAGCCTCATATGGGACGGAATCTTGATCCAATTTGGATTGACACCTTCTTCTACAATGGCAAAAAAACTACCATCTCCAACATTCAACACCCATTTGGTAAAATTTCACTGCTCTTCAAAATTAGCTGTCATGATTCACATGTTGATATGAAGATAAAGAATCGTAACATGTTGCCAAAGATGCGATCAAAGCAACGAAACATTGACAATGTCTTCTTGTCCTCCCTTGGGAACAACAGGCAAGATTTGTCAAAAATCCCCACCAAGGACCATGGTTTTCCCACCAAAGATCTTCTTAATTACTTGTGCATCATCGAATTGCATCAAATCACATAAGGTCCAATCAATAGTTTCGAAAGTTCACTGATGCATCATCAGTGCCTCATCCCAAATGATCAAATTAGTTTTACACACCAATTCGGCCACTTTCATCTATTGTGTGATGTTGCAAATCGACTCATTGTGCAGATCAATTGGAATCTTGAATCTTGAATGGGTGGTTCTGCTGCCCAAAAACAATAAAGATGCAATTCCTGACAAGGCAACTACAAGCACAATTTTACCTTGCCCTTGTAGATGGGATAGAAGCGTTGTCTAAACAAATGTTTTGCCAGCTCCACCACTGCCATACACAAAGAACAGTTTGCCATCTTTGTTTGTCACGGCATTCAAAATAGTTTCGTATGTGCTATGCTGATCATCATTGAGCTTATTTTCTGCATCGTCTGCATATGTGGTCAATGAATGTTGATCATAAGACAGCTTTTCTTAAACCAATTGGTTTCCTCCATGAACAAGAGGGATGTAATTAGATTTGGGAAGCATTGGAAAATCTTCCAGGCGATGTCCATTGTGGATGAGAACCTAATCAATCTCATATAATGCACAATCCTTTAGCGCATTCTCAAAAAAGGTAACAGTTGGATCATCACGCTCGCGACGTGTCATTACCTCAATGTCATTGCTCAAAGACTCCCAATGTGCATCCCATAGTTGTTTGGGATTCGTCACCTCATAAAACATTAGCATGGAGGCAAACATGTCACATAGTTGTCGTCCTGAAGCCCAAAGACCGGCTTCTTCCAAGGCTTGATGCCATTCATTATCGTCTGCAAGCAAACCCATTGCAATGCATGCATCTTTGAATGTGTCGTGCTTTATGCCATCCACTATCTGTAAATGCTCGTAAGATGTGGCACCTTTGACGCAATTTAGCAACATCCACAAATTATAACGTTCACCCAATGTCATGTGTGCATAATACATGCAACCAATGGCAAAGCCTCTCTTGCGCATTATCCATTGCTTCAATTTCTAATTCCACATCCATTACTAAGGGAATTGATCGAACGCAAGGTTTTGTGCAACTTTCAATTCTTGGTTTATTTTGAACCATTCTGTCAGCATCATTCTGGAAATGGATGACCATGCTGCCACTTCCTGCACATCATCGTCATTGTCAAACAACACCATTTATTGATTGGGCAAATGGTATTGCAAACGCTCAATGGTAGGAAACCGCTCATGCATATCAAACTTGAAGATGCGCCATGCTGCTTCCGATGCAGATACATAGCAACAATCGAAAATATTTTTTAATTTTGTCAATTTTGACCACATTCCTTTTAGTGGCATTGTTGTTCTAGCATGAAATCTCAATAGTTGCACGATCATATCCTTTGTAAACGTACTTGAATAGATACTTGACTACACAAATGTTGTTGCAAACCTCAACGTTAATGTGTGCATCGTATTTGATCGACAAATAAACACTGTGCAATACCACCCAACGATTTTCCAATTCAACACTGTGAACCAAAACTGTGCGCCCTATATCTTTGCGTCGATAAATAGGACATCCATTTACATTTGTCACTATCTTGGATTAGAACTTGCGTGGATATTATTTTTTTCATTTGCCATATTCCATGCATGGGGCATTTAGAAATGCAACTCCACATGGATTATGCATGCATCTAGTAATCGTCTTGTGGGCCAACCTATTTGTCTCTGGATTCGAAAGGTCAGCACTGATCATGCGGTCTACATCCTTGACCATGTATGGCTTGTAGTCTTTGGCAAAGAAAATGAGAATGTGTGCATGCGACAGCCCATGCTTTTGAAACTTAATAACATAGATTCCCACAATTGTGCGTCCAAAAATATATTTCTTGTGAATGTCATTGATTAACTCCTTTAGCTTGATTTTGAACACTCGGATTACCAAATTCGGTCGATCATGAGGTTGTTGTCCTAACAACAACATTCTCTTGATCTCAGGCCATTAGGGATTGCAAATGAATGTAACAAACGCATCCGGGTAGTGGGCCCATCTGCAAATTACCATGGCATCTTGATAATTTTAAACCATGTGACGTGGACCTCCTGTGAAAGAAGATGGCAAAATGATCCTTTGTCCAAAGGCAACAACGTTATTGTCACCTACAGCGATGGCGTCCTGAAGGCCTTGATAAAGATCTCCACGAAGCTTTTTCTAATTTAGGTGCAAATACCTCAAGCGGTTTTATTTGATAGTCACATAAGCATCCACAATGTATTACTGCCTCAATCGATCATCTCAAAGTAACACAATGCCATCAGTGTCCCGATGTTGAAATCAATAAACATAAAATTCGGCCATTGTCATATTGTGATGCTTTCTATGATGCTCATATTCTTCCGCATGGTTTTCATCCAAATCCGCATCAGCATCCTGCAAAACAACACCATTGAACGGAATATTCGGATGTCATCCATCCTCACCATAAAAAAATAGCAACGGATAATGTAAAGCCATGTATCCCACATGTAGCTCGAAAATGCGCTAAAATGGGCCAACTTGTTGAACAATGACGATGTCATGCCTGTCTACAACCTCATAACCATCTCCTACCATCAATGTAACAACTTCATTGGCCATCAGCACATTATATCGACGGGCATCCTTTGTTCGGGAGGCAATGAGACACAATTTCAGATCCATGGGAGCACCTTCTATTGCCATCATATCCCTTGCCATTTTGAACACTTTGACATAGGGATTAATATTGTACATCATGGTCAACAACTGATCCAACCTCATTGGATCAAGCAATGGCATAACGGCATGGCGGTTTTGACGTTCGTTCTCCATATCATGAATGTACAACTATGCAAACTATGGACGATGTCCTTCGACATGACACAAGGATCCAATTTTGTGATAAAGCTCACCTTGAATGCAAAAGGTATACAATCCAATGCCTCTTGTTACCAATTCATCAACTTTGGCACTGAGTGAAGTGAATGCCAACACCGAAGTGTACATGCGAATTTGATCTCGAAATTTGACAACACTTCTTTCTTTGTTGGTTAAAAGAACTTCCAGCTCTTGTGGTGTTGCAAGAAGACTCGACAACAAAATTTTGCGATTCTCGCAACACAAAGAAAACTTTGGGTTGTTGTTGCTCGACTTTGCCAGTCGTTCTTTAATCCACATTTTCGCATTACAAAATCCACAGATTCTATCCATTTCTCCATAATCCCATCCTACCAAGGTTGACACATTTTTGTCTACAAACAATTGCAATGTGTCATTACCAAGAAAAGGTTGTGCACATATTGCCACTTGTCGTACAGTTCACTGTTCTCGACATAGATGGTTACTTCACTCTTGTGGCATTTCAAATGGCTTAGCTGACTCAACAAACAATTGCAATGTGTCATTACCAAGAAAACGTTGTGCACGTGCTATTACTTGTTGTATGATTCACCATTCTTGACGCAAAAGATTACTTCGTTCTTGTGGCGTTTCAAATGGCTCGACCGACTCTGCAAATAATTATAATGCATCATTACCAAAAGAAGGTTATGCACATATTGTTGCTTGTTGTACGGTTCGTCATTCTCGACGCAGACGATTACTTCGCTCTTGTGGTGTTTCAAATGGCCTGGTCGACTCTATACATGGCCTGGCACGCCGTTTTTTCTACAAGCGATTGTAACATTCACGTGCAAATTTTGACATGTCTTAATTGAATTCTGCTAAAACATTAATATGTGGAACAACATTTTCCAAAGAGTTAGTTTCCTCATCATTCTACTAAGTTTCTGGGTGTTGTTGAAGGGCCGCCAAAGCTGCCAAAGCACTACCATGTTGCGCAATGAGTGCATGCATACATTCTTGTATGTCTTCGAGCATTGTGGAGAATATATGTTGGGTTTGTTGCTAATATTGATATCAAAATCTTGGGGGGGGGGGGGTTTTCCTACACCCTTATCTGCTAGTGTCGTATTTCTTTTGGAAATATTCTCACAGGCATCATCACAGCAACATAGTGCTTACAATAGGAAGGGCAATGTGAAGTAGGGATACTTATAGTTATTGTAGTTTATAAGGGTTCAGCTGTTGCAAATTGTTTCAATCTTCTCAAAGCATGATAGTTGGGATGTGCTCTCTCTAAGAGTCGATATGGTCTTAGTCCTGACAGCCAAAGCTTGTTTGAGTCGTCACAATGTTGCCCAAAGCATTGTTGATGGTCTATGGAGTTGGTGAATGCAGCATCTTGGGCCAATTTGCTTTAATTTCAATGGTGCTTGTTGTACATCTATTTACAAACATGAAGAAAGTCACATGTAAGTTCAGCTGTTCTTTTATGCTTGTGGATTACATTCTGCACATAGATTTAAGCCTTGTCCAGTTCCCCCTGAACCCTAGACCCTAATTCTTTTTCCACTTCAATTTTGCATTGTTTTTTTCATTTTTTCATCTCACCAATTTGCTAGACTAAGTTCTACCTTTTTGCATACAACAATATTAGGTTAATGAATTTCACAGGCTAAATTCCCCCATGGTTTTATCAAACCCAAACCCAATTCCAAAAAATAATAAGAAGTCATTCCTAGAATATCTGAAAGACATGTCGTGAAATGAACAAAAAATCTTGAGCTTTTCAAGCTGACATTTTTGGAAACTCTAATCTCTATGAACCATTTAGGATTAACAACCAATGCCATGAAAATCACACAACAACTACATTCTTAGCTTTGAAGCTTCTTGTAAGTGTTGCCACCGTACTTGGATCTACATCTTGAGGTTTTCATTCCCAAGAAGAAGGAGATGGGGTGGGTGGGTCCTGTTACTACTACAATGATGCTCCTCCTCTTCCTCCACAAAACTAATAGAATAAGCTAAGCAGAGAGATAGAGAGAGGGGGAAGAAGAAACACCCCCAAAAAAAAACTCAAAGAGAAAATAAAAGATTGGGTACCTAATGAATAAGAAGGTACATAAAATTGGTGCATATTGGACACTCCAGCAACTCATGTACACTGCTGGTATGTGCAGCAACAGATGATGTCTTTTGCCCTAATGTAAGAAGTGGGTTCTTTGACTCCACCTCCATTTTTTTGTGTTGGATGGTGTGTTTCCTTTTTCCCTCATGGGTGATTCAAGAATGTCCATCTTCAAATTCCCAAGTGCCATACAATTGTCGTCTACTATTACTACTACTCTTCTCTCCACAACTCCTGTTTTTCTCCCACCTTCCGCCCCCCCCAACTTTCTTCCTAAACAATCATCTTCCTCCAACGCCAAACCCACCAACAAATGCATCTTGTCGCACCCCACTTTTGGAAGAGTGTGAGGATGACACTCACATTCCCAAAATGGGGACTTGGGAGTCCTTCAGGACTCCCAAAACTTCAAAGCTCGATCGCAGGGGTCAAAACACCTCGCCTTAAGGCGTTTTTCATATCATTAAAAATCTATCAAAGTGTAGATGTCGAAAATGGCCTTGCATAAGCCATTTGGACATCTACAGCACAAGTTATGGCAAAAAGAAAAGGCCAAGAGTCAAACTTGCAATTTTACTCTTGACCATTAAAAGTCAAGAATCGACCCAATCCCGGTGTGTGCAGGTGGAATGCAACACACCATTGGAAAGCTCTCAAGGAAAGATACAAGTTGGCTTTAAACCTCATCCTAATCGAAGGTCTGAGCAAAGAGTTATGAATTCACAAAGTCCAGGGAGTCCAAACTGGGACAATTTTCAAACTCCTTTTTGGGAGTCCTGGGACAAAAAGCTATTTGGATGTAGGTGCCACAAAGTAACACAGAGAATATTATATGGGGAAAGGTGGTGGCTTCCCCTCAGTCTGGGCCGTGGTGAGTCTTGTGAATCTAGGGTTGCCCGTGGCTTGTCCTAGCCCCAAAGGTGTTCCAAAATGTGATATAACCAACTTGTTGGTTGGTTTGATGTAGGTTTGAGTGAGTTACTAAAGCTTGCCCTTTTTCTAGTCCCATCCCAGAGCTTCGGCACGTCCCTCTACCCCTTTTAATGCTGAGAGTTGGGAGCGTGCCTTCAAGTCCCCATAATTCCGCTATTTTAGAAACCAAGGCCCATCTTGGGTCTAACTTGGGACTTGGGAGTGCATCACAGCCCTTGGTTGTCAATGAATCTAATCAATTAACAAAATAAAAGCACCTTGTTGTAATGATAGTGTCATTGAGTCCTACAACACAATACACAGAATCTAGTGCAGGAAGTACCATGAAGAAATAGGTTGATAATAGAAAGATTCTAGTACCTACTATATGTGATGCACAATGCAAGACTACTTAAATGTGCAGGTAGCCACAGGTCCCTATTAAATTTTGAGTCTATAGAACTTGTGGGCCTTTTGTAGCACTTTGTTTGCAACATCACACATTGATCCAACCATCTTTATTTGCCTCTGATGGTAAAAATAACATGCAAGCACAAAAACTTACATGTGAATTCCACTCATTAACACCTACAAAGATGATGAAGAATCTTCATTTGACACATGCCTAGAAAAGGGCATATTTGCTTATATATCATGGAAAAGGATTAGTAAGTAAAACCATGAAAATTTTGACTGAAAAAAATCAATCCCTAAAATTCCACCTTACCTGAATATTTTCATTCTGCAATCAAACAAGAAGTTTGGAAAACACTTGACAAAATTTGTTCCTTCAGAGTGACCTCATCTGCCTCCATCTCTGGTAGTTGCTTAGATGACAACGGTATATGCAATATTGTAAACTAAAACTACACAAAAAAATTTCATCATGAATCCCTTTTCTCCCCTTTCCTTTACACCTCTCCCATATGAGTAATTTCTCCATCCATAACTCAAGCTTTTTCCTTGCCCAATCTGACATGTTGCTAAACACAAATTTGATGCATGTACACACTTCCGCCAAGATGGGTGAGAGGAAGAGGAAGAACCTTGACAACCTTGGAGGTGACTTGCTTGAACCATGGATCTTCTTGTCCTATGGACTCCATTTTGCCCTTCTATGGTTTTTTCTGGATTTCAACAACTATTGAGAATGTAGCTCCATTTGTGGTCTTATTGTTGGCATTCGTCTCTTGGGTCACAACAATAGTAGCAACAATAACCCCATTGCTGGCTGCAACAACAGTTGCTCCATTGCTAGCTATAGCAACAGTTACTACATTGTCGGTTACAGCAACAGTTGCTCCATTGTCATTGCTGCTGCTGCGAGGTCAACCATTGGAGGTTGAACTCATGACTCCCACTTCCATCAATTTTGTTGCTCTTGCCTCTGCTCCTATTCCTGCTCCGGCTCTCGCTCTTCCTACTGTTGCTATTGTTGTTGTTGTTGGAATTCCCAAGTTGTTGTTGTTGCTATTGCAATGGGAATTGGAGACCACTCCACTTTTCCCTCTTCTTCTTCTTCCTCATCCACCACAAGTCGAGCTTGGATCCTCCTCCTCTTCCTCTCGAGAGTTGGAGACCACTCCACTTTCCCCACTTCTTCTTCTTTCGCATCCACCGCAAGTTGAGCTTGGATCCTCCTCCTCTTCCTCCCGGGAGTTGGAGACCACTCCACTTTCCCCTCTTCTTCTTTTTCTGCATCCATCGCAAGTCGAGCTTGGATCCTCCTCCTTATCCTCCCAGGAGTTGGAGACCACTCCACTTTCCCCTCTTCTTCTTTTTCCGCATCCATCGCAAGTCAAGCTTGGATCCTCCTCCTTTTCCTCCTGGGAGCTAGAGACCACTCCACTTTCCCCTCTTCTTCTTTTTTTGCATCCACTGCAAGTCGAACTTGGATCCTCCTCCTCTTCTTCTCGGGAGTTGGAGACCATTCCACTTTCCCCTCTTCTTCTTCTTCCGCATCCACCGCAAGTCGAGCTTGGATTCTCCTCCTCTTCCTCCCGGGAGTTAGAGACCACTCCACTTTCCCCTCTTCTTCTTCTTCTTCCGCATCCACCTCAAGTCAGGCTTGGATCCTCCTCCTCTTCCTCCCGGGAGTTGGAGACCATTCCACTTTCCCCTCTTCTTCTTCTTCTTCCGCATCCACCGCAAGTCAGGCTTGGATCTTCCTCCTCTTCCTTCTCTACTGCTGCATCAACAATCTGCAGTTATGCCACATCAATTTCATTAAACATTGTGGTTAGGTCTTGTGGATGATTAAATCTTAAATCTAATTGAAATTTTGTGGTTGAGAAGTTCAGGATATGATTATTATAATGTGGATAACCCAATTGACCTTGGAGAAAATGAAGAAAAGGGAGAATGGGTGGCTGCAGCAACAAGAGGATGGGGAGTCACAGAATACCTTCAGCTAGACTAAATGGTTGACAGGATAGATGGATGGATGGAAAAACTTCACGACCACGACGTCCTTTATATAAGAAAATTTCCTTCTTGAGAGGGGTTGGAATAAAGCTGGAGCTATTCTTTCGTTCAAGTTCAAAAGACTATAATGCATCATGTATAACTTTGAGGAAGTCCTCACCCCAGGGGACTTCCTAGGATGAAGCCAAGCCTTTAAGATGCTAGCCTGAATAGGTGGGACCTGTTCAAGGATGTATCACCAGATGAGGTCTTAGGACTTACCCTACATGAAAACCTTGGAGGTTATTTATCCCTTGTGATCACTTTCTATTTTTTTAAATCAATGGTGTTAACAATCTTATGCATAAATCCCTTGGTAGTTTGTTTTAAACAGGGAGAGCAAGCTTTATAAAGTGAAATTTTTCTCTTGCGTTTTAGGAGGGAATTTTATTTTATTTTTTCAAAGCAATTCCATTTTTTATGGGGGATTTTTGTGATTTCATCATGGATTTCACAACTTCATCACATCTCAACTACAAGTTTCATAGGTCTTCATTGAATGGGCTTCGTGTCATGCAACACCTTTCAACCAGGGAGTTCTTGAAATAATGGGCCCATGAAGGTTAAGGGCCCATTATTTCGGGAACACCTCGACCCTTGGCTGTTATTCTCATCATGTGTTACCATATTGATGCCTACATTTATTGATATCTACACATCACACAAAATAACATAAGAACATCCTAATTAGCACATTATACCTAAATCAAAATATGACTCATTTGCAATAACCAAGAATTCAAGCTCAAAACATGACTATGTGCAAAAACAGTTTTTGCATAACACATAAGAAAAGCTATGAAGCAAAAATTCACATTATGTTCTAAAATTTCAAATTATCAAAAGTGATTTGAAAACTCACAACTTGGGATTACATGTTAAACACCAAAAAACTCAAACCATATTCACATGTAAATTAGTTCCAAATTAAAACACAAAATCAACTATGCTAACCCAAATCATTATTAAATTGATTCTGACTTAACTAGGCAATTAAACTAATTTTCTAAATAGTTATTGTGTGTTATCACATCAACGCCTACACCTATCATTGTTCACACATCACACAAAATAAAATAAAAACATTTTAATTGGTGCATCATATTTGAACCAATCCCCATAGGCCAAATAGCAATGTAAGAAACTTGTACTTTGAAATGCACAATGAATGGACATTTTTATTGTAAGGTGAATAGACTTATAGGCCATATGCAAATTTGAACCCTGCCATTAATTGCACAATCCCACAAATTATCAACCAAGTGTGAATCATCATGAAAAAAACTTAAGATAATTCAATTGTTTGACAATAGAAATAAATATTTAGGTCTAGTTGACGCATCAAGGGCTTAACCAATTTCTAACTAATATTTCATCTAAAAGCAACAATATCAAACATCTCATATGCCAACTTCAAAAACATCAATCACAAATCAACATAATGGTGTCCCCTAAAAATGCCCACACAACATATGCCATAGGTTGGCAAGGACCACCACTAAAGATGGGTCAATTTGGCTATACACATTTTAAAAAAGACACAAAACATAATTACACATGTGGTCCTTCCATGTCTAACCATTTTAACCCTTCAACGACAACACTTTGAAAAGTAAAACCTCTCACACACATAAAATAACATGCCACAATGTAATCAATGTTGTCTAATGTAAATATACATGATCTCCTAACTCAAATCTATGAACTCAAAGCCAATAACCACCTCCCAAATAGTGGCATAACATAATGTATTTCAATGTTGAACATTTGTCAAATTTTCCATAGCCATTGGCATTACACATAAAAACAAGATCGTTCACTATTCATATGCTTGAAACCACAAATTTAGATTATCCAAATTCACTACGGCCATAACATCGGGTTGGATGAAGCTAGTAGCTTAGGCTCGTGTGACCAAACAATAAAAAAATATGGTGAAAAAAATGTAAGAAAGGTCTATTAATTAAAGTTGTATCCCATAATTAATCATGTTCAATATATATCTCAATTTCTAGTATGGCCTTTTTTCACAAACCTCACTTCATCATTTGCACTATCTAAAGAACTAACCCATTTGCATCAAAATGGTTTCATGAAGTTGTGTGATGAATCAATCAATGTTTTTTCCAACAATTTCTAAAACTCCCCCATGAAATTTTGTGCCGTGTTTGGTGAGTACTTCGATTAGAGACCCCAAACCTACTAAGTTCCCTATCCAAAAATGCATAAGCAACACCTTCCTTATTGTAATCCAATAATCATTTACACCCTGGAGAAAACAATTGGAATTCTTTTGGGAATTATCTTTATTTTTCAAATGTAAATTCGACTAGTTTATTATCCATAAAAGTAAAATCTAGAAAATCAGCAACTATTGATTTTTCTAAAAAATATTTTTATCGATACAATTCTACTCAATTGAATTATTTCCAATAATTTCTGTCACAGTAGGAATTTAAAAAAAGGCATGGTTGGAATAAAATAGAGTAATGCGTATTTAGTGCTCTTATATTTTATAACATCTGTTTTTAATTAAAATACTAGTGGGTGCCCGTGGCCGAAGGCCACTATGAAGGCCCGCGTGGGTGCTTGTGACCTTCGGCCACTGTTTTTTATTTTTTCTTATTTTTTACTCTTTATTTTTTACTGCCCTGGACGCCCTGCCCTGCCCTGCCCATGCCCTGCCCTTGCCCCTGCCTTGCCTTGTTTCGAATTTTTCTTTTGTTGCCAGGGACAGCAGGAGGAAGTTACACAGGGAACGGGCAGTGTTTTTGTTTCCTTTTGCTGCCAAGGACAGGAGGAGGAAGTTACATAGGGAACGGGCAGTGTTTTTTTTTCCTTTTGCTGCCGGGGACAGGAGGAGGAAGTTACATAGGGAATGGGCAATGTTTTTTTTCCTTTTGCTGCCAGGGACAGGAGGAGGAAATTACACCTTGCCCTGTAAAACAAACAGACAAACGGACAAACATATAGATAGACAGACATGTTGCCTTTATATATACTAGTGGGTGCCCATGGCCGAAGGCCATTGTGAAGTCCCCCGTGGGTGCCTGTAACCTTCGGCCACTGTTTTTTATTTTTTTTTATTTTTTACTCTTTATTTTTTATTGCCCTGGACGCCCTGCCCTGCCCTGCCTTGCCTTGCCCTGCCCCTGCCCCTACCTTGCCTTGCCCCTGCCCCTGCCCTGCCCTTGCCCTGCCCTGCCCTGTTTCGAATTTTCCTTTTGTTGCCAAGGATAAGAGGAGGAAGTTACACAGGGACCGGGCAGTGTTTGTTTTTCCTTTTGCTGCCAGGGATAGGAGGAGGAAGTTATTCCTTCATTTCTTGAAACCTGAAACGAAAAGGTATGGGTTTTTTTTGGGATATGGGTTTCTGCGCCTTTAAATTCCGTGACAGTTGGAGGTGGAGTCAGGTTCGACGGTTCGCTTGTGGCCGGGATGGATGAAATGTCTGTCCGGCTGGATGGATGACGGTTCGAGCGGGCGGAGTCAGGGGTTGCTTCCTTTACATCCCCAAAAATACACTGGGGCGGAATCAAGGGTTGCTTCACCAAAAGCCTTCATATATATATAAGACTAATGTGTGCCCCGTGCATAATGCACAGGTGAAATAAAATTCCCACTCTCTCCCAAAACCACAACTTACCCACCTATCTACCGACCCACCTACGTATCAAATTTCCTACCTACCTATGTGCTTCTTTTCCTACCTCCAAGGCTCTTGTACCTACTTTCTCGTTTCCTGCTTTCTCACTACCCACCTTACATACCTTCTCACTATTTTTCTCAAAAACCACCCTTTACCTACCTACCTACCTATGTGCTTGCCTGCCTCCCTCTCTGATTTTTTTTCCTACCTCCTTAGCTTGACTCTGTGAGAAGGCGAAAAGTAGGTAGTGAGTTCTCTCTAAACCTACCTTTCACCTTCTCACCATTTTCCTACCGTGTCATTATTAGGGTTTAGGTCCTGTCCAGTTTTCCTACCTCCCAAATGGCTTCACTTATCTTTTTTTATGGTAGGTATCGACGTAGGTAGGTAAATTTGAATGTGGACTGCAGTGAGGAGGAAAACAACGTGAAAAGTTAGAACAAAATTTGCATTTACTGTTAAGTTACTATGTGCAAGTGTCTCTAAATATAGCTACTGTCCGTAGCCACTGTTCGTCCGGATATAGCTACTGCCCGTGGCCATTGTCCGTCTGGCTTCACTGAAAGTGGACAGTTTGCTTTCTCCCTGACTATGAACGGACACTGTAGCCAATCACTACTCGCCACGCGGACCACGTGCTATCCGTCCGGCTTCAGGGGCGGCTTCATTTCTCGGTACCAACCTTGCTTTAATATATGTAATATTTGATAAACAGTTTTCACTTTTCCATTCTACAATACAAATTCCATGTCAGAATGTGCTTGTCGATTCCACCGAAAAAAGTGCCTGTCGTTTAGGGCATGAGGGCGGCGCCCGCAACTCCTCTTTGCTTGTGTCCCTCGGCGCTAGTCTCTTTTGCGGAGAGGAGGAATCCATTCTCAGTAGGGACGAAGAAGCGCCGCTCGCGCGACTCTTCTTTTGATCATTTCTCACAGTCGCGATGAGGGCCAAGGTATGTGACTTCTTTCTTCGCTGGTTCTTATGGTCTCTTGTGGTTCATTGTCACGTTTTAAAAGGCTTGTTTTAGTTGTTTGCTTTGTTTTGCAGATGATATAGTGTACCATCTTCGCCAGGTGACCTCAGTTCCTGACTCTCGGCGGCGGAGTTTGTAGTTTTAAGCAGAACTTGTTTAGGAGGGAAAGAAGCTTCGAGCATTGTCGTTTTTTTATTTTATTTCATTTTATTTTTATTTTTAGAGCTTTTAGCTTCTGTTTCTTCTCGTTTTTTGTTTTATTTTCCTTTCGGGCTTGGAGTGTTGTTGAACAGAAACAATAAATTCCAGTATTCTGATTCTGGATAATTTGAGTCTTCTAATTGTGCCAACCTTGTGTATTTCATTCTTTCTGATTTGTGCCAATAACCATTGAACATGTAAAATATGAGCTAACACATGTGCATATATATATGTGTGTGTGTGCGTGTGTTCCTTTTGTGATTTTTTCCAACAGTGGAAGAAGAAACGAATGAGGCGTCTGAAGAGGAAGCGCAGGAAAATGAGGCAGAGATCTAAATAGGCCTCTCCCATGATGCATGCATGCAACAGAGACTCTCGTGAAGACCTTTGTCCTATTAGATTTTATGTAACTAAGGCATGTTCCAAGGTTATTTACTTCTGTTGGGAGCATGATTGTAATCTAATGGGGCAAGTCTAAATTTCTTGTCAAGGAAATGGCTGGGGTGGATGCAGACTTCCCAAATCATACCTCTTAATCAAGACTCGTCATCAGGGTTTTGGTTGGCAAACAACCATGACTTTGTCGATTCGATTTATGACAAACTGTGCATCAGGATTCTTGGCTTCTGTCCGTCCAACTTGTCTCTTTTGTGTGTCCCTTGTGTCAACTTAAGTTCACTGAGCATGAAGGATGAACAATGGTTTGAGTTGCATATACATACATGATACACATATATCCATATACTTACATATGTCTATGAATTCTTTTCTGAATGGTGTCCTATTTCCTATTTGAGCATGAAAAACGATGCTCAGTAAATCACGTTGTCTACAATGTCGAACCAATCTGCACTGATTCAACAGTGGAAATTATGTTGAGCAATGATTTATTGTTAAGGAAACTTTACTTGGTGCCATCTGCTTTTAATTATTTGGCTGAATCTCTGGCTACTCCACAACAGCAGCACCCCTGACCTCTGGAGGAAGTAACCATTCCTTCAGCACAAGGTCCAACAGCTTCAAGAAACCTATAATTGTGAGGTCTGAAGAAGTAGAGATGGTTATGACACTTGAAATGACCTTGGATATTTTTGTCATGATGAAACACTACTACCAAGAAAATAACACAGCAGTGAACTATTGTCTTGTTGAATCTTCTGGTGGGCTTGTAAAACTCCTTTGTTGGGTGTGCCCAAAAAGGTCCATGCGGATGATGTGAAAGTTGCCTTTCAAACATTCAGCACTCCTATGCTATGTACTACTAGCAGAGAGAGCTAAAGATCTATAACACAACTATGTACAGAACTAAGGCCTGATTTGCAATAGCTTTGCAGAACAAGGTAAAATGCCAAGGCAATACAGTTTCATTCAACAACCCTTGTTGTGATCAGTATGTAACCTACAAGCTAACAAGATGAGCTAGTGATTGTTCAAAGTCAATATCAGACTTGGCCAGAGCTGCAGCCACAGCATCTGGCTGGAATCCCATCTCCTGTAATCTGTCATAAGATGAACAAAAGTCCAGCACCTGCACTCATCCATCAACACATCCACATTCCCAAAACTTTATCATTCCTCCCTCAGCTGTCTACAACTCAAACCTTAATCAGGTTTTCCAACCCAATCTGTTTTATTTTGTGCCTCCCCTTCAAGTGGCATTCAGATATAAATGGATTCATTAGGCAGTCCTCGGAGATAGTAGAGAGAAAATTTAACCAGGTGACAAGAACTATGACTAAAAATAAGCACCTCATGAGAAAAGGTTCATGTCCTCTTGTAAACCAGCAATAAGCAAGTCCATGATGCACAAGCAGGGAAATCAAGATGAAAAAACAAAGCAAGCCCTATTAGTATCCAAATTCCAGTCACAAGAGGAAGGAGGAACTGGTATAGAAGGGCAATTTTTCAGAATCTATCTTATGATCATCCCTAGACAATTCCACAAACAATTTGTACTTACCTCATTTGTGAGCCTAACTACCTCACTCCATACCCCCACCCACCAACATGGATATGACAAGGCAAATTAACACATGCATTTTCATGTCCATAATATTTATATTGATTCAAATTAAATTAAATATGAGATTGTCATAAATAATGATGAACTATTGTAAACAATATGGGAACTTAAGAAAAGGAAAAAAAATAGTTGATCCTCACTGGTAGTGCAAAGTAGGACAAAGCCCAAGTAAATATACTACTGAGGGATGTTATGTGGAAATAACTTCCAACAGCAGATATATCCCACCTACCATGGTAGGTAATAGAGGCAGAGGGGTCCTATGATTTGGTGGGGAAGGGGAGTGAACATAGAGTGTATATGTAATGGCTCTCACAAGACATAGCTTCAGACATGTAAGCATGACAGATTGAGGTGCAGGAGTAAGTCCATGGAAAGTTGGTCTGCTTCTGCTAGGAACTTTTTAGCCACTACTTAAGATATGATCCTCTTCATGTCCACACAGCAGACTCCAATCTACTTGGATCTGCTTATTGCTCAATGGCAGGAATCCTAACTTGACTTCCCAGTCTGGATATGTATGATTTTATGTGAGCATTTGTAATCCACCACAAGAAATGGGAAACATATTGTGTCTCCATTTCCTCTGCTTGATCCTGAATCTCTTGTCCATTAGTTTAGATCCCCTTCCCACAGGATCCGACTCAAAAAATCTGTTGTACCGTAATCAACTGCTGTGTTTCCAACAGATATGATCAACATGTTTCTGGTTTAAGTCACCCTGCATGACTGTGCATGCTGGACTCTATACCAATTTTTACTTATGGGCATCTGAGCACAGAGAAGAAAGAAGAAGTTTAGTCAATAGTGTTCTCACAGCAGTAGACATAGCACCAGATTCATAAATGCCATCCCCAGAAAGACAGAGAAAGAGAGACCACCCAACCTTGTTCTGAACATCTCCTAACGTTCTGATAGCCATCACCACCGCCTCCTTGTTAAGACCCATTGCAATATACTTGCCAACAGCAGGGTCATCAACCTGTACAGATGGTTTCCAGCCCAAATAGCACTGTCTGAGCAACGAAGCAACAAAAGAGTGATCCAAGGAATCTCCAAGAGCCATATAACATGCACTTATACATTGTGGTGAGTTGACACCTTGGCTTACCTGATCTGAAACACAAGAACCATTCACCTGTACACCCTTGTTGTAAGCCATATTTGCTTAAAGAGCTTCACAGTTATCTAGTGCCATTCTTTCAGCTGACAAGCATTCTGGTTTTCAAAGAAGATGTCAAGTCCAAAATTCTGCTGTCAAAGCTCTGAGAAAGAGTATTATTTTGTTGCAGAAATAATAATATCCAAGACCAAGGAGGGTACACAAAATTATAATTTTACCTCTGCAAGGCTTGCACTTGCACCATTGGCCAGCCGAGAGTGATCTGCACAAATTCTACTGTATGATGGTTGCCCTGGGCTTTCACCAGCAGCTAAAATGCGGCGCTCTAGGTCAAAATCAAACTGGAAGAGGCTCCTTGGCACCTCGCCACCTTGAGGCAATAATTGAACCTGTGATATCATATGCAAAAACACTGACATAGATGTGAACAAGAGGAAGGAAATATACATGTTGCACATCTATACAACATTGCCACCAGGCAGACAACATCCATGCTATTCCATTTGCACATAAGAGAGGCATTGAGCAAGGTTTCCATAAGGATGCAAAAGGTTAAGAAAACCACATACATACCGGTGGAGCAACTTGATAAATAGGTTTGATAGTTACTTTGATGCCTGTTCCTGCTGCTTATGTTGCACCCCCCCCCCCCGCCCCCCCACACACGTTATACAAAACCCCTGTGAGCAAGCAAGACAACAGAACTAGAAAGCAAAGGGATGAGATGAGATGAGAGTAGCAGGTAGCAGCAGGGGCACAGCTTTGACCGATTCCATGAGGATAACAGTGCAATAGGTTTATAGTCTACCATGACAAACAGTTCTCATGGTAATATTGACTTGACGAACATCTCTCCGCTTCCGTCTTCCCTTCCTCCCAACCGATTTCACAAAACCGCGACAACGACGACATCGCCAAAAACAAGACTTGTTGGAAGCACCAGCAGCAATAGAGAAAAGGAAAAGGAAGCAGTAAAAGAAGGAAAAAGAAAACGAAAAACTTACATGAGGAAGAGGAGGAGGTGGCGATCGTGGGAGGAGGCGGCGGTCGATTCACAGACGGGCCAAAAGGTTGCGCGATACGGGGGTACAAGGAAGAAGAGCTATTGTTGGACTGCAGACGATTATACCTAGCAGCGTCATAGCCACTACTACTTGATTGCGACCTACTCTGCCCTCCTCCTCCTTTCCGATAATCATACTCCATAACTAATTCTCCGTTCTCTTTTCCTCCTCGTGCTACTTCTTCTTCTTCTCCTCGTCCTCGTCCTTCTCCTTCTCCTGTCTAGCTTTCCAAAAGCCCTTCTCCTTCTTCAACAACCTTCCCGGCAATCCATGAAAGAAACAAATTAGAAGAATTTCTCTTCAACTTCAGACCCTTCGTTGCTCCAATTCCTTGCTTTTCTCCAATTTGCTTTGCGGCGACAAAAATCCCTGGCCCTCCTCGATCGTTCGATCGTGCGCGCGGTCGCGAGACAACTCTCCTCTCTCTCTCTCTCTCTCTCTCTCTCTCTGCCTTTCCTCGGCGCCAACGAAGAAGCTTTCAGAGAGAGTTGTAGTTCCAAGCAACAGGACACGGTTCCGCGTTTTGGTTACATTTAGCCAGTTTGCTCAATTATTTTTGATAAGTCGCCATATTTCTTTGCTGGGTTCTAGCATGTAGCCAAAAATAATAATAATTAGAAAAATACTTTTGTATTTCGAGTTTAATTTGCATGGTATAAACCAAAAAATATCCCCACATGGTGTGATGATTTTTCGATTACATATTATATATGCTCATGGTTCATATTTATTTTCTTCTATGTCTTGTTGAGATAATGCTTATTCCTTTGTTCTTTTTTATTAATAACATTGCAGCCCATAAAAACAGAAATCAGATTATTTTCTTTGAAAGATTGCTAGATTTCAAATTATGACAATATTAAAATTTTTGATAAATTGAATTTTTTTTCCACTAATGAGTTTTATGTCTTTTCCATGAATGAAAAATACTTTTATATTCATCTTAGCATCCATAATAAGTTATGTTTCATGTTTGAAGCTATGTTTTATTTTGCCATGTTATGAATCAAATTCCCCCATATGACTAAGTATTTTTGTTTACATATTTCTATGTTTTCATTATTGAGCCTTTGAGGTAGGTAGTGCTTGTTTTCTCAATTTTGTGATGTAGGTAAGGTGGTTATCATCCATAAGCTGAAAAGAAAAATGTTTTAAACATCCTTAAATATTTGTAGCTGCCACTTTAACCATGTACATAAATCTGACATTTTGAAAATATGTTTTTATTTAAAAAGATTTGGGGATGTTTTTGGTTTGAAAAGTCCTTGAATTTGTGACCAAAATTTTTGCAACATTCGCACCCGAAAAAAGAGTTTAGGGTTGGGTTTAGGGTTTAGTAAAGGGCTGCTTTGAGGAGTTGGTTTCTTAAGAAGAGAAGCACTTCAAACACCTTTCTATATGTGCTTCAAGGATGTTAGTGTCATGTTAGTGTCATTGGTACGAAATGTGAATTACAGTAGTCATTCGGTTAAGTCCGCACCTTGATCTGGGCGTCCTAATGCGGACTTATCCGAATGTTGCGGACTTAGCCCTATACTGCTCATCTCTTTGAATAGGTTCGCAACATTCGGATAAGTCCGCATTAAAACGAACAAAATTTTGAAGAATACCAGCAAGCTGTGATTGAAGATATCGAAGATGAGCTTGGAAGCTGTGGAGATGAGGAAGAGCAGGGAGGGAACGATGAGACGCCACAAGAAGAACCGCAAACAATTGATGAAGAAGTTGTCAAGAAGTGTATCCACGATATTTTCTTGCAAGTTGTGGATCTTAACTCAAGGCTTCGCGATCTTCCTGGATCGCAGTTTCTAGCTCAAGAATCGATTGATGAAATGCTTAACAGCATGTTTTCAGTGAAAAATACCATTCAGCAAGCAGTTTCAAAGATTTCGCGAGAAAAAATTGATGGAAGTAGGCAGATGACGATTTTTGATTTTGGATTTACACGATCACAATAAACACTTCCGTATATGTTGATCCGCATTTTTAGCCCTACAGAATGCGGACTTATCCGCGATGCGGACTTAAAAAAATGCGGACTTAATCGAATGACTACTGTACAACTAGTGGGTTCCTTTGCTGTTGGCCCAAGTACCTCAAATGTCAGGTGAGTGGTTGTGAAAAGGTACATAAACTAGAACATATGGTATTCAAGTTACTTTGGATGTTCACCCTTTTATGTTTTATAGCTCCTCATTTATTTCAATTATCACTCCCTTCTTGAATGTTTCACTATTATCCAATCATCCATTAGCATTCACTAAAGGGATCCATTAGGTGAACCTTTTTCACCTTTGGCTTATTTTCGAGCTTTGCACAATTTAACTAGCCTTTTTTTTTGCTCTTATTTTATCTTTTTTGTGATGGATAACACTCACATCGTTACGCATGCCTTTATTGTTCATCATGTTTTCAATCATTTTGTTGTCAAGTTAAGTTTGATGAAATTTGTTTATGAAAATGTTGTGGCTTTTGTTTGTGTGTTTGAGCATTTGGGATTTTGAAATGAAAGGTGAAATTGAAATAAAATTAGTTAGTTCAAAAAATATGGTTTTTTTTTTTTTTAAATTTTTTTATGATGACTTTTTTTGATCTTGTGTTATAAGGTCCGACTTTGATCATGTTAATCCATCAAAATTAAAGTTTTGCATATAAGGTAAGGTTTTTTAAAAAATAAAACGATTCTTTTGCTTGGAAAAATAATGTTAGATGATAACATTTAATTATTGTGGTTCATCATCTTTGTGATGGCCTTATGTTTAGACAAAGGAAAACCTTTGTTATAAATAACTTGTGCAATAAATCCAAATTTATAATCAAATTTTATTTCACTAAAAAAGAACATTTTAAAATATGTACTTGTAATCTTCTTTCAACCTTGAATGTCAATGCATGCAATTTTAGATCCATTTCATGTTTATAAATAGTGATGAAATGCAATTTTGCACTATCTTTCATAATTTGAATAATCATAATGCGTGTGCAAGGTCTACACATTTGAACTATAAGTTACAATTTAGTTGTTTAACTTTATTAAAATCAATTACCATATAATTACATTGGAGCCCATAACAAAACATCTAATTGCAATTGGAAAAGATATCAACAAACTTTGTTTGTTGATGGATGAATGAAAAATCACACAAACATTAAGTTCATTGATGGATTCAAATGAAAAATCATGTAACATTAGGTTTGTCAATGGATGAACAAAAAATTACACAAACATTAAGTTCATCAATGGATGAACCTACTTATTTCATAATAGTCACTTACTTGCCATCAAATTTATAACTTTGAAACAATTACATCACAAACTTATCAACTTCATCAGTGTGTTCCAAATTCATATGAAAAATATTATTTCATGGGTATGATGCATATATAAATAAGATGAAATATTTTCAACAACCATTTGAAAATATTTCATCCCACTTATATGTGCATTATATGTGTTTTAAATGCACGATATCCATGTGCAAAAAACATAAACTCATGAAAAATTTATTTTTGCATGACTTGCAATATCAAATTGTGGGATGTGAAGTTTGTGATCTATGGTGAACCCAATGATTGCATCATATTACCAAAACATTATTCTATTTCAAAATATAATTATACTCAATGTGAGTTGTCACATAGTTGTCAATTAGTTGTAGTCATTAATGTGTTTTTGTCACACCCACATTTGCCAAGGAATTGCAATGAAAATCAATGCCAACATGACATTACAATAGTAGTTGTAAACTTGTTGCATTGGAATTGCACAACAATTGTTTTTGCATAGTTGCAATTGAGTTGCATGAATTGCATACATATTTGGTTTCACATATAATGAATTTTGTCCATTGCAATTCATACAATTCATTCAATAGCACTCATGTAATAGAAATACGTTAATTTGTAATGAAGTTGCACGTGATCATTGCAATTCAAAAATCTAGTTGCAAGGCCAATTATAAATCACCCTATTTTCTCATAATGAAATCATAAAAAATGGAAGGAAAATGAAAAAAATATTGCCCCATAAAGTTGGTCATTCACATTGTGATATCAAATATCATATTCACCGAAACATTATTAATAAATAAATAATAATAAATATTTAAAAATAATTTCAATAGGTATAATAAACCTTAAATACACTTGAAATATGACCTTAATATATTAATGTGTATTTTAAATACAATATTGATATACTCAAAATGTACATATAATTTCTATGTATGATTGATAATATTTTAATTTGCTCTAAATATTAACTATGTATGATGTATTAATATGTCCATTAAACAAACCCCCATTATACCTTAAACCTAGACCTAAGAATATTTTTGCATATTATAACATAGATATACCTTTAATGTATACACAATAAACTATATTATATCTCTAGGGTTAAGCCCATGTCAAAATATTTACCAAATATTGCTTACTTTTGCAACTAATGAACCATACAAAAGCTTTCATAAATGAAAATAATGCTAGAAATCATCTAATTGAAAAAATTGAATAAGTCATTACTTGTAAAATAGTCACAAAAGTGATTAGTAAATTACACAACTTACAAAGGTTATTCACATGGGACAATTTATTGCATGTAGTTGCAAATCAACTTATGCATTACTAAGTGACAATGAAATGACAAAAAAAGGGTTTACATTTGAAAATTTTGTTATTTTCAGATATATATATATATATATGATTCAAATTGTACAAAATATCATTCAAATATCATCCATAGGGAGATTTAATTAGCCACCCCTAATTTTGATTCATTGAAAATTTGGAAGCAATTAGGGTGAATAAACATTAAATCAACTAAGCAAGTGGGGGTTAAATCCTTGAATTAAGTATTTAAAAGAATTTTTTTTATTGGAAACTAGTTTAATTTCAAAGAAAAATAAATGTTAATCTCTTGAAATAATCTTAACATATTAAAATGAAATAACACATATTTACATTTGTATGAAATTACATGCAAACATGTGTATGAAATTGGAAATACTCAAAGATTCAAAAATATAATTGAAAGGACGCAAAGATTCTAAAAGATGTTGAAATTTTTTATTTTTTTTTCTTTCAATATCTTAAAACCCATAAGGACAATTTGAAACATTACAACTTGTAAAATGTTTATTTAAAAAAAATTCTGGTTTTGAATTGATTATTAATAAATTTGTAGTTTGGAATTGATTTTTTATACGACCTATGACTATAGCCCATCCCACCTAAACCAACTCCAATGATTACATGTGACGATTAATTGCATGTATTTGCAAATCAATTAGTTACATTTTGACTTATTTTTATTAATGTTTGTTACCCCAATCATGATCTTAAAATTTTTGTAAGATAGTCACCCCTTTTTATTAAAGGTTATAAAGGCCAAACATTCAACTCCACTTCCATCTTAGGCCCACCTAACATTGGCATGGGACCTTTTCCTTCTAACAATGGAGGTGTACACCCTCCTTTTGAGTTTTCAAAAAGGAGAATTAATCATCTTTAAGAAAACATTTCAAAGAGTTTGCACAAGAATTTCTCTCTTAACATCGTTTTTAAAATGTCTTCTAATCCTCATTGTGCTCAGCTTAAATTTCATGCAAGCCCAAGTTCAATTGCTTAGTTTTTTGTTCACCCTATGATCCTATCATTTTATAATTTCAAACATATTTCCTTCAACATTTTACCCTATGTTGTGCCTCCCCCATTCAATAGGTCAGGGCCTAGCTTAATGCATTTGTGGCTACCCCATAGACTTGATTGAGATACACCTTTTGCAATATTCCCATAGGGGAAAACCCAATACTACCCATGAAACAAAAACATTTTGCTTCATGGGTAATATTGTGCTTTCCCCCATGGAAACATGAAATACAACATTTTAGTAATGGAACTTTTTACTAAAAATCTTGGATTTCATGTTTCACACAAACAAAAAATGTCCAAATGTCACTTTCCCTCCATTTTTCATGTCAACAAATTGATATCATGTTCATTCCGAATAGAGTTTACAATCTGATTAATGTCACCAACATTGATCTCAATTGAATAGGTTTAGTTTCACAAGTTGCCATGTTTCGGATAATGGTTACAACGATGGCAACTTCAGCAAAGGACAAGTTATATGGCAATTGACACCCAAAAATATGTTTCACCCTTTAGGCATAAAGGATTTTGGATGTGTACACCAATAGTTCGATGATTTTTTTCATTTGATGTGCTAACATGGTACAATTAGCAAAGGGCTTCTAAAAGTCATCCTCTATCAATTTTGTGTGCAAATTATAGGCAGAGGGTGTCAATGGTTTTTCAAAGAAATTAGGCCACTACTATATCAAAGCAAGCTATTGTTGAAAGGGAATCCTCTTCTAGACTAGGTGTGCTTTCAAAACACCCACCTCCTTCGTGGATATGCTTCACACAACTAACAAGGGTTTTAGGTCCTAGGTTACTATTTTGACCTTTATGGTGTGTTCTAATTGCTCTTTTGTGTGGCTGAAGTTGTTGTGTTTGTGCTTTTGGTTTGTCTCTTGATTGAACAATGGTCTTCTTATTTTTTGTTCTTCATTTTCCCCTTTCAAGTGGGTGTTTGTTCTTTATTTACTTTGACATGGTTTCATCATCATCATCAAATACATTGTAGAAAAATGTGAACATGAGTTCATTTAAATAATGATAACCCAATGTAATAGAATAAGTAAAATGTTGGTAGACATCAAATTGGTGCAGAGGTCTTTACATAATTGTGTATTCACACTTGTTGGAAGAAGGCCTATAGAAGCTTTCTAATACCTTACCATAAGGTCCATCATGAAAGAAGTCATTTTAGGTGTTTCTTTGAGAAACCATTATACATGAAATTTGAAACACAAAACATGGGAAAGTGGTTGTATGAGGTAGGAGGAAAATGACCCAGTTGAGATTTCACACTTAATGAGAGTAGGCAATGGGGGACAAGTTTAAGCACCCAAAACATAAGGATTCAAGTTGTTTTAAGACTTAAAGAGGGGGGACGAAGTGAATTAGTAATGTTTTTGACAAACTTGAAAAGTGGCTCATTCTTTGAAATTTATATAATTTTCATCCTTATACTATAGTTTAACTTGGCAACTTTGACACTAATTATATTATTTTCAAATATGTTGAAATTTCAAATTTGTTTTATTCAAAGATCCATCTGTGAAGGAAAATATAAAATTTTCAAAAGTATTCTATTTGTTGAAATGTTTTTTAAAAAAATAAATTAATAGACACATGTTGAAGTAGCCAAGGTAGTAAAATATTCATTATCATGACAAAAAAAATCATGTCAATTTTCAGAAATTATTAGTACTATTTCCACTTCAACATAAACGATGTTGAAATGACAATTTCTTTTGCGACCAATAATTGTGGTTGCAAAAATCTGCAAAGTTAACACTGGTTGAATTTGAAGATTTTCTTTCATTTGTTTCAACTTTAAAAAGTTTACAAATTTAAGCTTGCAACACTTATGTGAGAAAATCACCCATGAATCCAAACCTTAAAAATAAACCAAAAATTCAAAGAAGAAACCTTGTTTGCCAATTGAAAAAGCTCAAATACAATTGTGCAAGCCAATGCCAATTTGAATATTTTTGCAAGAGTGCAAAACTATAGCCAAGATATCATTTCAGAAAAAAAGGTAGGATGAAATGGAAACGATGTAGTGGATGATAATACTTATGATGAATTGAAAATGATAACCACAGATGACAAAGGTCAAACACATTTTGGGAATGATGATCATGGATGAAAAAGCTCAAATGAATTTGGAAAAAATGATAATGGATGAAGGAATAATTAATTTTGGGAATAATGATGGTAGACAATAAAGGCGAATGAGGATAATGGATGATATATGTAAATGAATTTTACAAACCCTCATAATGAATGATGGCAGTAGGATGGATTGAAAATGATGATAACTGATGAAAAGGCGAAATGAACTTTGCTAATGATGATATTGGATAGTCTGTGAGAGATGAATTTGGAATCCATGATAGTGGATGATAAAAACACAATAATTTGGAAACAGTCAGGATGAACAACGAAAGTAGGATGAATGGGAAATAATGATAATGGATGACAAAAGCAAAATCAATTGGATATGACAACAGTGGACAATATCATGTCACAATGCACAGTTTTGCGTATTGCTTTATAATGTTAAATTGCCAAACCCAACAAAAAAAAAACACAAGAACTGCAGAAAGTATTAAAGAGAATGTGGGATTCTTGCAGAAAATTGTTGCAAAAACACAAAAGTATTGAAGATTGTGTAAAACATCCAATACCCAACACCCAACACCCAACACCCAGAGATCAAATAGGTTCATAGTTTGACCAGCAGTGTAGTTGTTTCTTAGACAAAGTAGACATGGAGTGATTTGGACTCCATCAACTGGTAAGAGCCAACAAAATAACAAAGAATAATTGGAAATTGTTCATGCTAGCAAGTCAGACCACAGAGGAAGAATGCTGTCACTCTTGTGAGAAACCATAAATTGGAAAAGTTTGCCAAAAAAAAGTACACCCAATTGGATGCCCATTCCTTCTGTGTGTGTGATCCTAGTAGCATCTGCCAATCCCACCTTCCTGGAAAGGTAAAGCCTGTAATGAACCCAAGCTTAAATGAATTCATGCTTGCCTCTCCAAGCCTAATCAGAAGTCTGAGACATATGTTGACTGATGAATAGTGAGTGAGCAGGTGCTGTAGCCTACATCTCTTGAAACTGATCTGCCCAACCTGACAAAGGTCTGGCTAGGAGAGATTCATAGAGTTGGATCTACAGGCAATACCTTCCGATAGCCTTCAATGGATGATAGCAAGTTCCCACCAGAACCCCCCTGGATGACCACCTCCCAGCCAGGTCCTTTCATCGGAAGCACTTGCACATCTGGGTTGATTCCTTCTTCATAGTCTAGCAATAAGTCCCGACGATCTAGGGCAATCTGTAGATTAGAATCGCTTATCTCTGCACTTTGGACAAACTCCTCCTCTTCATCTTGCTCTTGCTTCAGCAGTGCCAGCAAGTCTGACTCCTGATAAAAGAGAAATTGGAAAAATTGCATGTTGACATGAGATGCAAAGATAAAACTTTCAGCACAAGTATCACATATCCCTCACCTGCAGATTCACTTAAAACCCAAAATAAAGGGATGTTCTCTCCAGGAGAGAATCAGAGCATGCACATGATATCCTTGCTCTTCTCACCTTTAGAGCAGTCTTCATTGTGTCCTGCTCCTGTTTGAACTGTCCTTTCTCAATGACAAGATGCTCCAACTTCAACTTGCCAGTTGCCACCTTCAACATCCTACACTGCAAATCAACGTGACACATCCATCAAGGTGTTGAATCATACTCATACAATGGCTTGAGTTGCTTTGGAACTACAGAAACCATGAGCAGCATGCTCTGGTCATAGGGTTTAGGGTTCTAAATGCAAGTATGAGGCCCTCCAATGAACATGACAGTTCAAGCTCCAGAGTGGTACCTAAACATCATCTGCTGTTAAGGGACAAGCTTTGGGACAAAAGTACCTACCTCCACAGACTGTGCAGTTGCAAGCCTATACACATGAACTGGACGTGTCTGGCCAATCCGATGGCAACGGTCCATGGCTTGCATGTCCATATGGGGATTCTGCAATATTGACACAAGTGACTTGCCTTATAAGTACACTTCTTGGTCTCAAGATAGCAAAAATTGCACAACAACCTGTTACAAGTTGAAGGAGGAGACAAGCTACATTGTTCATCTGAGCATCAAATTAGGAAGTGCGAGAGAAAATTCCAGTACCCAATCACTGTCATAGATGATAACAGTGTCAGCAGACGTCAAATTGATGCCAAGGCCACCTGCTCGTGTACTTAAAAGAAATAGAAACCGTGATTTCTCTTCATTGAATTCCTTGATCTGAATTGAGGAAAAAATTGTGTAAGATGTCTCTGAAGCCAGGAGAGTTCAAAAGTCCCCCACACAATTTCAAATCTCCACACACCTGGGTGAGCTCAAATCTTAAGCTGCTAAAGCATCGCACCCACTTTTCACAGCCTCTCCATTCCACACTGGACATATGATCAAACCCACTACCCTGGAGTATGTGTTATCTAAGTTCAACAATTATCACCTTAAAACCCTTCCTCCTTTCTGACCAACTACCTGTCGCTGCCTATCAACTTGACTGACGGAGCCGTCAATGCGACATGGGTCGTGGCCTCGTTCACCGAGGTAGTACTCCAAAATGTCAAGAACTTTTGTCATCTGTGAGAACACAAGTACCTGTAAAAGAAGAGATCACAATTAAGAGCTCAAAACATAGTAAAAATCTTGTACATAACATGACAATTGCAAGATGGAAAACTGGCAGATGATATACATACCGGAACTGGTGACTAAATCAGAATAAACAGACTTCATGATATCAGATGAGTTTAGAAACAGAAAAGAAGTGGTGGTACCTTGTGACCACGGTCTTTCAAATGTTTTAGCAGTCGATCAAGCAGCTTCAACTTCCCACATTGTGCAACCAATTCATCAACTGGTGGGTAGTCCACTGCACTACCCACCAACGTGTGAAGTCATGGAGTGAGAACTAGAGGTAAAAAAAAGAGCAAAAGGATAAGGAGAAAGAGACAGTCAAAACAAGCCAGCAATTGATATGAAGCTGCTTTCTCCCCATACAAGAATTTGCCATGCTACTTAACCTACTGCTAACCCCCTTCTCATCTGCACCCATCATGTGCACAGAGATTCAGTGATGAAAGAAACCCTCATATGACAATTGTGAACTAGGAAGGAATAAAACCAAGGACATTACAGCTGTCTCCAAATTGAGAAGTGAAGAGATCTGGATGGTTGCAGTTCTTGCGAAGCTGGATTACAACATTGTTGAGTCTTGACTTGAGCTGTGCACCTGTTCAGCAAAAAAATTGCAAAACACTTGTTAATAATATGAGGCTCTTCCAACTCCGAAGGGACATAATAAGATTATAATGGAAAATGCAAGTAGAGGGGAAAATTGCATGGTCTGGTCTGGAGGTAAATTTGAGGTAAACCAGGATAGTTGCTTCTGTCCTCAAAGTACTCATTCAGTGTCTTGTTGATGAGATGATCATGGAACTCTTTCTGCCGGGGTGTCATTGGAGTGTACAGAATGATCTCCTTTTTCAAGGGAAGTGTTTTCTCCACATCTTTCTTGAGACGCCGCAGCAGGAAGGGACGTAGTATGAGATGCAATTTTGACACTACCTGTGCATGTGGGTCAAGGTACAAGTATGACATCATTTTGTGGGTAACTGCAACTGCAAGAGAAATGACTGAAAGTCAAAGAAGTTGGCCTGTCTCTTTACTCTTTTAGCATCTTTCAAGCTCTCTCTCAAAACATACCAGCATGCAACAAACACACTCAAGATCTGTACCTGAAGGCGCCGTGATTCATTCATTTCCTCTTTGCTGGAAGAGCTGGTTTGTCGTTCTGACAAGTCAAACCTGTTGATAGGACAAACTCCCGAATGAAGCAGTATATAGCCATGTGGCACAAAGCAAGAATATACCTGTGTGCCAAACTCAGTTGAACAAACAAGGATCTCTGTTGCAAACCCTCCTAAACTTCCACTCCCCTCAGGGCAGGCAGAAACAATCCAGATCACAAATAAAGGCTCTAGCTCAAACTCAAACATCATTTGAACTTTTTCAACCATCAATGGGTGGAAGGAAGATTGTGGGTATGCTTTATTACCAAGATTGGAATTCACGAAGTGATGAGAAAATCTGTGGAAGGATGAAGTTCAGGAGAGACCAAAGCTCTCGCAAATTGTTCTGAAGTGGTGTGCCAGTTAGTAGCAGCACATTGTCAGCTGGGATTTGCTTAAGCTCTCGCAATAATCGGCAATCAAAGTTCTTCAGCCTGTGGCCCTGCATAATTATCAGATATAACACCACAAACAGAATAATTCAGTTGGGAATAAAAAGCCAGATTGCACATCTGGGAGCTCTGAAGCAGATGTTTCCAATCATGCCAACAGCTTTGTAGTGGTCCACCAATGCAGCCATACCACTTGTAATAAAGTCCTTAAAACTGCAACATGTCCTTAGCAATTTTTTTTACCTTGCAAAAGTGGAACTTAAACCAGAGATCAGATCAAAAGAAAGCCTGGCAAAAACATTGCTAGCAGATGTCCAAGGAGCAACTAAGTCAGAAATACGGAATGAGTAGGTAGACATTCCATTTATTTAAATTCACCTCATCAACAATTATATATTTCCACTTGTGCCTGGCAAGAAATCTTCGGTCGTTCATGGCAACTTCATATGAGGTAACAATAACTGGAGTAGACTCCTTTGGTGGACCATAAGGCATGTGCTTGCTTCGTAGTGCTGTACGACCATCTCTTGTTGGTGCATGGTAAAGCAGGACCTCCATGCTAGGCACCCATCTGTGTCATTAAATTATCCCATGGGTCACTAAAGCCAATAAAGACCACACTAAATATATATAAAAGGAATGCCATCATTTCCCTCAGAAAAAGAGTACAGAAAAGAGCAGGCCAGCAAGGATGAAAGCTTCAATTCATTTTAGCTTTGCCCCCCATGCAAGCACACGTTCAAGCGTCATATGTTGTGGTATGTACACAGAGAGAGGAGTACATAGTAGAGGGGTGGTGTTGAGAGACCAAATACCCTAAGTTACCTTTTTACTTCAGAAACCCAGTTTGAGAGAGTTGAAAGAGGTGCAACAACAAGAAACGGGCCATACATTCCCTTTCCCTTCAAGTGTGCAAGCAGACCGATAGTTTGAACAGTTTTTCCAAGTCCCATCTGGTCAGCAAGAATTCCATTCAACCCATTCTGCCACAAGGATATGAGCCACTTGATCCCTCTCAACTGGTAACCTTTCAATCGCCCACCTGTTACAAGTGGCACAATCTCCATTTGCTCTTTGTAATTACGTTCTTCTTCTGTCAGGAACTCGGATCCTTCGAGAATGCTCTCCTTCTCAGCTTCTGTCTCCTTCACTTGAGCAGCAAGCATCGACTCCATTGCCTCCTTTGCCTTCTTCCTACCCTATTCATCAAAAAACCCCAGTAGCATGCATACACAAAATGCCATGATGCTCAGTTCTTTTGGTTCTTTGAAAAGGGGATGTACAGATAGATACACAACTCTATTTGCAAAAATTATTTCTGGAGTTCATTTCAGAACCTGTTCAAGATTGCATTTTAGTAGAGAATCCTCTCCTCAACTTCCCATCTCCTTACTAGAAGAAAGATGGCACAGAACCCTAAACAAAAATCAGGCATGGAAAAAGGGCAGTCATACCCTACTAGCAGCAGCTTTCTGAACTGCAGGTTTTCGCTTGTTCCCTTTGCCTGGCTTCTTGTCTTTGATGGTCTTCTCCTCTGATGCATCCTCTTGTCCTGGAACCTGCACCATCCAAAGAAACCAGGTCACAAGTAGCCTTGGTGAACTGCAGGAGAATCCTGTCGATGTGTAGAAAACAATTTTTGCAAATATACAAAACACATGGAGTTCACACGGACTATTTGATTTACCAACCATGGCAATGTCGTCCATTTTCTCCAACAGGAACTGAGAATAGATCTGTGTTTTGCTGAGCAGATCATCAAGCTTGCTGAATGCTGTGACCTCCAGCTTTATTGCAGCCTGGTTTGCCAAAGCCTCCTCCATTTCCGCAGCTTCTTGTCTGGCTCTTTCCTCTGCCAATCTCTTTTCCTCCTCAACCATGTCCACTGTGACGATGGGAAGGGGCACATCATCATCGCCACTTGTGACGACGGGCACATCAGAATCCATGGCTACACCACCCACTGTGTGGAGTTGAAACTGCACACAGCTCAGTTGGGTGGGATGAGTTGGTGCGTGCGTGCGTGCTGAAACCTGAGAAACACAGACACAAAACCGCAATTCAAAACCGCGCAAGGAAGTAGCACCCAGAAAATCCCGCCCAAACTGAGCAACAACTTCTTCTGGTCATTCAAGCCCACTAAACCCTAAGCCCTAATGTTGTTTAGACTCTGGAAAATGCTCTGTTATGAAATTCTGCGGTAGAATTCTGTGCAAATGGTAGCTCTGCAATGAAATTCTGCACTACATTTCTGTTCAAATGTGTAGGCTCTGCAAGAGAATTCTGTGCAAATGGGTAGCTCTCCAATGAAATTCTGCAATACAATTTCGTGCAAAATGGGTAGGCTCTGCAGTGTTGCAATAGAATTCAGTGCAAATGGGTAGTTCTGCAATGAAATTCTGCAATAGAATTCTGTTCATTGCAAAGTTCATTTTTCATATGGAATTTAATTTGCTGTGTGAATCCAGCAAATGCACAAATTCTTCTGCCACAGATTGATTTCTGCCTTGTTTAAAAATCCCACACAAGAGTTGACATCAAAATAAAATTTATATAACACACACCTACCTATCAAATCTTGGTTACCAAATTCTTCTCTTTTTTTGATTTGAAACCTTGCTTTAATTTCTATTACCATATCTGATATTCATGTAATCTAGTTATGAATAATGTCTTCAGCTCTATAAAACAACTTCAAGGTGGTGGTGGTGGTGGTGGTGTGCAAAAACCTCCTCAATCAAACCACTTTGTTTGCTTCCAAACTTTGTTTTTCATAAAGCTTTGATCTTTTGTGAATCCACCAAGTGCACAGAAACAATAAAGAATGATTTTTCCTTGCACCAATTCCTTCAACATAAACATAAATTGGATGGTTTATACACACATGAGAATATTTGTCAAATTCTTTTTCCAATACAATCAGTATTTGAAAGGTAAACATAAAATAATAACAAAATTTGAAACTGATTGGAACCATGACATGGAAGCTTTTGATTATTAAACCATTGTCTCAATGAAAACTAGATAAAATTGAAACTGAAAAGTATATTAGAATTTTGGGGTGTTCTTGGTGATATTAGAAAGCTTTTAGCAAATTAGATTTAATAGAGTTTATTTCATAATTTCCAAAGCTAAGATGTGAAAGATATTGATTTTTGTGTGGATTTTGTTGCTGAAAATTCAATCATATTACAAAATTGGGGTTGGAAAAAAATCAATTGAACCCTCAATGTGTTCATAGTTGGGCCAATGGCACAGGCTACAATAATTAAAGTTTGTAAAGTGCATGAACATGGCATTGGAAACCCATGTTTGTTAGATTCACAAGTTGTAACTTCAAACTTGGCACCAAAAATGTCCAAAGGGCCATGATAGCAGATGAAACTATTTTTTCGTCATCAACTTGGTATGAAATGAACTTATGTCAAATTGTTTTACTTGGTGCATTTGTAAGTTTCTTTTTCACAATTGTTGAAAGCTCAAACAACATCCATCAAAAGCTTAGAAAGTGGCTTAGAGAAAAGGGAGCTACATTATGGAGAGTGCAAAAGAATTTTTTTTAAAGAAAGTGAAGTTGCATCATGAAGAGTGCAAAAAAAATAGAAGAGTGTTCATATCTAATACTAGTGACAAGGAAAAGATTTTTTACGACTATTGGCTAGAAAACCACACCTTTTGGTAAGCATTTTGTTTTTATTATGGTCATTTTTTATTCTTGTTTGGACAATTTGTGTGTTTGTTTCTCAATTTCGTGAATTTTTGCAAACTTGAACCTCTTCATGGCTTTCCTAATAATTGAAAATTTGGAGGAATTGATTCAAAACAAACATAGATTTTTAAAATATCCCTAGAACATGTTGACCTGGTCAAAAAGCTCTAAGAACACCAAAACTTGTAAAGTTTAGGGCCTTAGAACCCATGTTCTAAAAACTTTTTATTTGAGAGCGACGACCATCTACTACCCCTTTGATTGATGCCTTTATTATTCAACATATATTCATTTAGTTGCCCATGAACTTTTTGATGTTATGGCGTGATAAAATTTTAAAGATGATAACCTAATTAGATGATATGTGACATGCCATATCAACTACCAAAAGTAGAAGATGACAAAAGTTTAGCAATTGATGGTGACTAATGGAAGGAGTGGATTTTCTATTTTGTGTTGCATTGTTCTTTTGCAAATTATGAACTTCTTGAAGTTTTTCTGATTAGCAACGCTCAATTTGTTTATGGTTTCTTTTGTAGGTAAGTTTTGTGTGGTGTGATGTTGTTGATTTTTTTTTGTTGGACATCAATAAAAAACAAGAAGAGGTTGGAAATTTAAGTAAAAAGGACTTTAACAATAATAATAACTAAAGACTTAGATTTTTTTGGTGTTGTTTGGTGTTTTGGGTGGTCAACTAATTGAAATCTTGTGATGTTTGGTGACATTGGAAGGATGGATGTATGAAGGTGAAGATTGTAGTTTTTCAAACGGAGGAAAGGTTGTTTCCATTGTGTCATGTACCTTTTAAAGAAACGCAATTTAATACCAAGATTAGGGGTATGTGATAATGGGGAAGATGAAGATCATTAGGGATTTTGAGAGTGACAAATTTGGCAAATAGATGTTATGTGTGGCAAGTTGTTTTAGTGATTTAGGTTCTATTTCAACAATTTTGAAAAAACAAAAACCTCGATCTTCTAAATGTGTTTAATGTGTGTATTATTTGCAGGTTTTCATTGGGGATTCTAGTAGGTGAACACTAGGTTGCATTTGTAAAACTTCTTGAAATTGCATATTTCTCATGTTACTTCCTGCCATATTTTTTGTTTGACTATTATCGTCACTGGAAGCTACTTGGTCTTCATTTCATTTCAACATTTTGTTTTCATTTGTGCGTTTAAATATGGGTGTGGGTGTTGAATACACTATTTTGTTAAAAATTTGACCCCCATAAATTTGTAAACAATATCTTTTACATAATTTAGGATGGTTGTTGTTTAGACTTATGCAATCATATGTATTACCAAATTTTGCAATTATCAAGTTTAATTCAAGTTTTGTTTCATGGATATGACTTCATTTGTGTGAAGGGAACATTTTTGTGCCCCTATCTTTCATTGTAATGGCATATCATTGAATAAATAAGAGTTGGTTTATAGATGTGGGTAAAACCATAACATGGAAAACTTGTGATAAATGTGAAATTTGACAATGCGTCTTACCATGACACAATTATTACACATGTGGTATTCCAAGGCTTTCGTTTGAAGCTTGATTGCAATTTGAATTAAAATCCTTACAATATTGCATCATGTCAAGTGACTCACTAGAGATATTGACAATTGAGATTTTATATAAGAGTTCTCATTTTGTAAATGGAAAAGAATTTTGAACTCCACTATTGTTGGCCACTTGATTGTGTTGCGATCATGGTCTTGATGATGATTATGCTTCCAATCATGGTTTTGGTCGTCATCCTTATGATTTTAATAAAACAATCATTAATTCAAAACATTAGGTGGTTTTTGTGTTGTGATTCAACTTTTAATTATGATTATAATAATCATTTTTATGATCATGGTTAACTGATGGTCTTTAAACCATCATATTCAACTTCAAATCATGGTCTTGTTGTTGGTGATTTTGCTTATGATTATGGTTTTGGTTATCATCATTTTGATTTTGCTCAAACAATGTTCAAATCATCATGTTTAGTTTCACATCATGGTCTTGGTCGTTTTAATTCTACTTATGATCATGGTTGTGGTCATCATCTTCTGGATTATGTATTAGTAATCCCGAACACAAACTACATATATATATTTTGGTTTTGTTATTCTTGACATAATTTTGAATGGTGGCTTTGATATCATCCTTTGGATTTTAGTGAAACCATTTATAAACTAAATTATTCGACTTTAGGTCTTGGTCTTGATGGTTTTTATTCTATTTATGATCATGATTATGGTCATTGTCCTTTTGATTATGGGCTAATAGTCCTTAATCCTAAACTACATGTGGGTTTGGTGATCTCGATATTCTTAATTTTACTTTTGATCATTATTTTAATCATCATCCTTTTGATTTTAATGAAACAATTTATAAACATTCATGGTTTTGGTGTTCTTGATTCTATTTATGATCATGGTTATGACCACCATCATATTGAATTTAGATCAATAGTCCCTAACCCTAAATTGAAAGTGGCATTAATGGTTTTGGTGTTCTTGATTAAGCTTCCTATTTAGCTTGTAATAATTTTCCCCAAGATTTTAATGAAACAAAACCCAATACCAAAATAATGTTAGTATTGCACATAGACATGTTAATAGGGCTAACAATCGTCTAAATGTTTCCAACATAAAATTTAGTTTGACCAATATAAAATTGAATAATTGAAAGTAAAAGTCACAAAAGAAAACTAATACACAATCCATGTCCCCTATGGAATGCACAAAGGGCCCAACAAATTGGACATTAATTAACAATCCCCAAATCTAGCATATCTAGGTTTAGGTAGGAAAGTCCAAAATCTAATTGACCATTGAAGGTCTAGTTAAGTAACCACACTCACTTTCATAACCAAATCCAACATCCAACTCAAAACCTAAATCCTAAGTAACAGCCCTGAATCAAAATGCAGCATATCTAGGAGGTTTTACCATGGTCCCCCTTATTATTAAAAAAACCCTAAAAACTTTAACAACAAGCCCTTTTCATTTACTAGCGAAATTTCACCTAAAAATGAAGTGATTTTCAACAGTTTCCATTACAAAAAAAAAATTAGGGAGGAAAAAAAGCAAAAATCCCCAAAGTTCTATATTTGGTTTGCAGTGTGTAGCCATGAATATAATAAAAGGGTTAACTAGAGATTTCTACTCCACATCTGGTTATAGCCAGATTTGGCTAAATATTCCTAAGGATGATCGTCATTTTTTCTACGTCTTAGTATGTGTGATCGCCATTTAACCCACATAAAGAAATTCCTAAAAAGAACACTGCTAATAACTCCAAAACTCTAAAACCCTGAATCACTAAAACCCATTAAAATGCTTTCAGAAACCCTAAATTGCTGTCTGAGGCATTCAATAGTTTGCCACAAAGCTCTGAATCCCTTAGGGTTTCGAGTGTTTCTTCATCACAATCTGATTTGTTGCAGCGACACATCTCCCTCACTGTGCAGCTGTATATGCTGCCAAGATTGTTTTGTGCAGTAGCCTGGGAGTATTTTGATACACGTTCCTTAAGTACTTGGAAGAAAGAAGAAAGCCAGAGTACCGGACAGGCGGCTGTTGTTGTGGCAGAAGAGCAGGTAATGTGTCTTGAGAGCATGATGCACTTGTTGTTTTTGCGGTTGTGGGTGTGCTTAGATATTGCCAAGGCTCAATTGCAATTCTTTTTTGTTTGTTTGCCGGATTGCGCATGAGTTTGAAGCCTTTTTTTTTTTTTTGGTGTGTATCAGAATTTTTTCAGCTTTGTTTTTGTTCTTTCAACATTCGAATTGCAAATTTTGTTCTTGTTGCTGCACGGGAAGAGATTGTGTTATTGTTGCTGGATGTGAAGAGATTTTGCTCTTGTTGCTCTATGTGAAGAGATTGTGCTCTTATTGTTGCTCTATATGAAGAGATTGTGTTCTTCTTGTTGCTCTATGCAAGAGATAGAACTTGAAACTAGTTGCTGCACAATTGAAGGCTACTGAACATTCTTTTTGCGTAAAGATTGAGCTTTTGTTGTCAAATTCTGTCCATGTGATTTGTGAGTTTTAGGGTTTCTCTTGTTGCCAAATTGGCTGTGTTTATTTCTGGTCTTCTGAAAGATAGAGTCTTTTGCAGGCAAGAGTTTTTTGTTCCGGAACCAATTGCTGATTGAGAAGAAGCTACAGCATTCAGAAATCAGAAATGGTTAGTCATTCCTCCTCAAGAACCTGCTATGTGCATGCATCTTTTTCCTTATCTATAGCCAACACCATCTGGAGCCAATGAAGTCAGTGTGTAGTAATGGTGGCAGGTCCTCATTGCTGATTGTGATGAAGATGGTGATGGTTTAGGGTTTAGGGAGGGTTTGTGAGGGACTCACATACGGTTATGACTGCACTCATGGTTGCGGTACCTTCAAATGGTTGTTGTGGAGATTTCTCTCCTATTTCATAGATGTGTATCTTTATGTATCCTCATGATGACCAGTTGATTCATCCTGATATTCACATGGTCTAGATACTCTACAACATGGTGCTGCTTTGCCTACTGCTTTGCCTACTGCTTTGTGGACTACTTTGCAGGAGAAGTTGTTGTTCAATGTCTTGTGTCTCAGGAAGTTACAGTGTAAGATAGTGCCTGTGGGGACTAAAATGTAAAGCTTACAGGGTGTGAGTGTCAATCTCATATATATATATATATATATATATTTGGGTTTCTGGCGGTGGTTGGTTTTATGCAGTCAGTGACATTGCATACAAACGTGGGAGAACTCAAATGTGAAATTTTCTGTGATGAGGTCCCTAAAACTGCTGAGGTTTGTGTTTCTCTCCACTCTCCCTCCTCTTCTGTCTCTCTCTCCAATTCTTTCTTTCTGTCGCTCTATCTCATGAGGCCACAACAGCAAGCTGTCATATGAGCCACACCCACTCTCCTCCTCTCTTGTGCTGTGCTGTCTTTCTTTTTTGTTTTATGTTCTGTTTATATCTCTGGGTGTGATCTCTCATTATCTTTTTCTCTTCTCTTAGTCCAGTCTAGTCTTATGAGACCTGTGCAGTCTCTTCTCTTGCTCTGTGTTTCCTTTTTTTTTTCCCTCTAGTCTTTTTTCTTGTATCTCTCTGTGTTTGATGTCTCCTTGTCTTTGGTCTTCTCTTAATTCTAGTGTATGACAAGTTAGTTATTGCTTTGCTCCATTGTTTCATTCTTTCCTTCTCTTTTGCTGTCTCTCACCCTTGGGATGGACTTCTTAATGTCAATCTTGATTGCTAGGCTTACCAGAACTCTGCATGCAGATGTTTATGTAATCATTTGCCCTAACTTCTTAACAGATTAGGGTGTGTATCAATATGTCTATATTGTGTGTACATTGTTTTATTCTACCCATGTGTGCAATTGTGCCATACATGAGTCTGGTGGTGGTCAGTGTTCTGCACTTGTTAGGGAATATGTAGGGATTTGATCCTGTAAAATGTGTCCATTTTGCTGTGTGACTTGTAAGACTCTTGCATGGGCCTTCTACCTAAGCATTCAGATTCTGCTTCTCTCCTGATAGTGGTTAAGATTTTGGTTTCCCAGAATTTCTTAGCTCTATGTGCAAGTGGATATTATGATGGCACAATATTTCATCGCAACATAAAGGGTTTCATGATACAAGGTGGTGATCCTACGGGTACTGGCCGTGGTGGCAACAGCATATGGGGCCGTAAATTCAATGATGAGATTCGAGAATCTTTGAAAGTAAGACTCTTTCCTGCAAGTAATGTTATCAATTTTTTTGTTTTGCTTCATTGATTTTCTTCCCATGCTCTTCCCATTTTGATCCATTATAAAGACAGCACCTATCAGTGATGCTAATGATGCAAAATGAAAGTTTTAGAAGTATGATTCCTTGCAAGGAAAAAAAATCCTAGCTACTGGATTTCAGGCCTCAGAAATGAAAATGTAGGTTCTACACATCTGAATTTGTCAATAAGTTTTGGTTGGGGACCAGAGATTCGCTCATGTTATGGCCAAAAGCTGTTGATGGGCTGCAATTGTTTTGTGGCATTGTTATCATTTAATTATCAACTAATTATTGGATTCATCTGTGCAGCACAATGCAAGAGGCATTTTATCAATGGCCAATAGTGGGCCAAATACAAATGGGAGCCAATTTTTTATTTCATATGCTAAGCAGCCACATCTGAATGGACTGTACACGATTTTTGGGCGTGTCATTCATGGCTTTGAAACTCTTGATGTCATGGAAAAGGTATTTTCAATCATGTGTCTTTTTCCAGCTGCTCTGGCCATCCATGAGATAAGAGTCCTTCCTCACTTTGAGGTCTCTTAAATGTAGCTGCAAATGCTTGAGATGAGCTCAACTTCCTTCAACTTTCAAGCTCTTTGCTACACATCAAATAGTGGGAAGAAAGCTGTGTCATAACATTTCATGTTGAAGGTATTATTCTTATAACGCAATGTTTGATTGTTTGGTTCCAGACACCAACAGGAGCTGCAGATAGACCCCTTGCGGAGATTCGGTTGAATCGCATCACAATACATGCAAATCCCCTTGCTGGGTAGACCCACATTTTGACTAGAATTTCAGTGATCTGCAAATTTGGTGATCTGCATTAGAACTTTGAAAATTTGCTTAAGAGGTTCTCAATGCCTATTTTTGTATGGTTCTCTCTTTTCATTCAAGGTGTTTATATAGTGAATTGAAATATGATGTTGTGGACTTAAACTTTGCAAGAAAGGTAGAAGAGAGAATGATTAATTAGTTCCAACATTATCTTGCATGAGACCGACACAAATGTGATATGAGATGTTTTAGGGGATGCGCAGTGCTGCTGAATAAATGGGAAGAGATTAGGTTTGTAAGCTTAACTGGTAATGAAGGAAGAAGGTACATATGTTAGCTTACATAGTAGGAAAGGAAGTAATCATATGGAGTCTTTATGAAGACAAACACATGATGGAACTTGGCAATAACAAATAATGATGAAATTATGAACAAAACAAATACTAATGACATGTGGAATGATATGGTCATTTTCATCCATGACTAAAATAGTTTCATCTGTGTTTTCAAATCTCATCAATTGGTCAATTCTATCCATGTCAGAATACTTCATAATGCAAGTTGTTGGCTGAATTCACTTTCTTGGACAATGTCCTTGCCACCTTTTCTTTATCAGCTTCATCCATGAGTAGTTTCATCCACATGGTATGGTTCGTTTGTGCATCAATTTCATCCATGTAGATGATTTTGTCCATTGTCCATATGACCAATTACATGGTCAATTCATCCATAAGCATAAACTCAACCATGTAAAAAATATGATTCATTTGTATCAAGTTGTTGAATTTAGAGGATCAATTTTAGGGATGTTATCGTAATTTGTCCATTTATGAATAGGTACATCTTTGTGGTCAATTTCATATATGAACCATGTTTCATCCATTGGTTTATACCTTGCCATGGATTTTTGCTTGAGGTTTTATTTCATTCTTGTTGTCAAATGTCATTCATTCAACAACCTTCATTCTTCCTTCCCACCTTTCCCTTTTCTCCTTTCCACTTCCAACCTTTTTCCATTTTCCCTTCCATTCTTAAAATTGTTTTTCCCCTTGCTTCAAAGTGGCCCTTGGCAATCTCTTCATGTTCTTGGTTTTCTCTCATTTTTGTTATATTCATAGATAAAATGATTTAAAAATATGCATCATATCTACACAATATGAGACAAAAGTGGTGGTTGTCTTTGAACCAATATTTGATAGATAGAATTGTTCCATTAGAATATTCGCAAAATAAGGAGGGGAAAAAAAAAGGAAAAACCAACATGGGATCCCAAAACTAGTTCTAACAATTTTTTTTTTTTTCCAGTCATAGGTTGCCCACATGTATGGAGGTTACATAGGGGTTGAGGAAGGCATTATGGGGCTATAGGTTAAGGGTTAGGGGCTAAAGGTTCGAAGGGTATGGATTTAACATTTAAGGTTAAGGTTTTAAGGTTTTAAGGTTTGGACTTAAGGATTTAGGGTGTAAATTTTAGGTTTGGGTTTAGGTTAAGATGTTTGAATTTCAATTTTAAAGTATGAAGTTTAAAATCTAATGTTTGGGGTCTATGAACTCAAAAGGAAATGGAGAAGTTTCATGAAAAGGTTTGATTGAATAAAATTAAAATTTTCACAACAAACTATTAGTTACAAGTCTACAATTTCCCTAACTTTTGTTTTAAACTTAAGAAAATAAAAAATAAAATCATTTAAAAATTATCTTCGATCATTTTCAAATTGTTAATATTCGCTTTGTACTTCCTTCATCCTGGATGTCCATTTTTCCTAAAAGGAATGCATCATGGACATTAGATGGAGAGAACTTATTTGCCATGCTCTTGAAGTTCAATATCATTATTCCATTGATTAGTCTTGCAATAGGTGCTTGCTTTTCAACAAAGATAGTCATAAGGATAAGGTACAAAGGGGCAACACCAATGGTAGGTCCATTTGAATCATTAGGGGGAAAACTAAAATCGTTCTATGTGGTCATGGTGAAAGCAAACTTACCAACTTCCACCACACAAAATCCTTGGTCAATCCTTTCTATGATGTGGAACACCTCTTCCAATGTGACACAACTTCCATGATTTATGATGAAATAAGATTCTACCATCCTTTAAATTGCCTTGTTCTGTTTGGACATTATAATTACACCAACTATTGTTCCATGAAAGGTTCATTGCTTTCCTTAGCAAACCATGCCAACTTTGTGTACATGGTGCATGGAGTATTCATTTATTTTCCTTTTAGAAATCGTGGATCTTTTCCATCTGATCTTTGCAAATGCCCCCATAATCCAATTCCAAACGTTGAAAAAATCAGTCCAATAGGTAAAATGGTGGTGGATTACCAATGGCAATGGCACCCAATGTTGTTTTAAGAATTCATGACATAAAAAACATGGGATCCAATAGGTGCACACAAGTCACAACACCTAGACCTCGAGTCAAAGAATCTACTAAATCATCTTGGGAATTAGTGTCGGGTTAATTAGGATTTGGCATGGTCCAGCCCCAACATTATTGCCCCTTCCTTGAGAATTGTCACGAATTCCATGTGTTGTGTTCAATAGTATTCCACAACTTGTAGTTCTACTTGAATCGTAGCCTGTTTTGACTAACCACAATAAATCACCAATGTTTCATGTTCCAAATGCTAAGGCAGGATGAAATTCCCACTAAGGATTAAAAGTTTTGTTTATTTTCTTTTTACCCACATTCAAGTCTAGAAGCGGCATAACTTCCATTCATTAAGTGAAATGGTGCCCACTTGTCCAAAAAATCAATCTTTAACAAACCTAGGAACCCCCATATCGTCTTCCCTATCTCCAAATGAATTCATAACAAATATGAAACTTGTAGAATAATTTCGCATGACCTCTTGGTCCAAGTTATCTTTTTCAAAATCTTCAACATGTCCTTCTAAATTGGTGACTTATATTACCATCTTTGAATTTACATGCAATGTGCCCTAAGCCCTAAGCCTATCCCTAATCCACATAACCAATTTTGTTGAACATGTCGTAACTATAACTCAAAATAAACTTAAAAGCCACATGCATCCATCCACCAACTTCACAAGGTTAAACATATATGTGGTTCACTATGAACACAAGAAAAACAATTTATTGGTCATCACCCCAATCTCATTGCTATACAATAATCAATTGAACGATTTCATTGATCAAATTCAAGAAATGATTTTAATATCTTTCATCAAAATTTACAACTTAAACCCTATTAAAACCTAATCAATATGTATGGACAACCCATGAATAGAGTAAAATTCATTTAGTAGTCGAAATTGGTGGGTAGCCTTATCCCACGCCTAATTATTAGCCACACTAATAACAACCCCAAAGTTCACTATGGCAATTACCACATGTGTGAAGGCTTGTAGCCTTTCACCTTAGGATTTCTACTAAATAGTATGTAAACATTTTTGAAATATCAACCCACAAGTATGTGCTTGCTTAGGGTGTTGTATAATGGCACACAACTTGACAACCCCTTTACCATTTTAAAATAAATGATTGACCAACCACCATAATGATAAGAACTGAATGAAAAACACAACACAATTGCAGGGATTTACAAAATAAACATGAAGTTGACATGCATTATTTGGCCCCATTCCATAGGTCAAAACTATTTGACTCATTGCAACAAACTATTAAAAAAAAAGAAAAGTTGATGATGAAACACTTCATGTTTTTTGATGGTGCAACATTCCCCAACCTAAGCCTGAAAAATAATTAATGCTTGCATGAATGCTTGAGCTTGGTTGTCATATAACCATGAGCTCCTGCACCCATCTCACAAACCACACCCAAGAAAAACTTCCAAAGACATTTCTTTTTGAATGACGTAAAGTTTCCCACACACGTCCTTTTTTTTAGGACTATAATACCACAAATAGATCAAAATTTATCCTCTCATGATTAAGTTATGAATTTCCAAAAGAAATTCCAAAATTTATTTAAATCAAAATTTAGATTTTAGTTTTCAATTTCAGTATTTAATTAATTAAAAATTATGCATGGATTTGAATTCATGTCACATTATGAAGTTGATTCACATCATGTTCGGTTATAGGCCAAACCATATATGTTGCACACATTTGGTTAGCAAACCTTGTTTGCCCGTTTACTCCCCCACATTGTTTGATGACTAACATGGATGAAATTTGATATTCATTTAGATTGTGAAAATTATTCTTCATGGATGAAAAATGAACAAAAACAAAAATAAAAAGAGTTTGAACTTGAGCTTAAGGCTCAAGTCCAAGCCAATTTCCCAAGCTTCACAAAACTAGTGAATCTTTGAGCCTAGCTCAAAAGTTTGGAATGATTGTAGAGACCATTATCCCTTCTAAAAATAATTTGGATTAGGGAACTACCCTTTGAATTATACCTTGCAAGGTTTTCACCCAACATACTATAGTGACCTATCTCCTTAACCCACACAAACAATTAATTACAATTGGTTGGATGAATGCAAATGGTGACTTAAATAGAGTTGTTCAATACATTCATTGTCAAAGGTAAACTAGAATGGGAGGTCACCTTTTTATTTATACCTACACACCACAATTTTGTTAATGCCCTTTGACATTTTTATTGAAAAGAAAACATTTCCCAAAAAATTGAACAACACAAGCTATCTTGGATATTTAGTCCTTATAAATATGTGTTTACAAACCCTAAACCCAAATAAACCTAACACAAAAACCTTAATTTCATTGCGTTCATATCATGATGTTGATACCAATGAATGTTTTGTAAATTGTTGGCCTTTCATTAGAAGCACTCTAAATGTAACTAACACCACCATCATGAATATGGAACACCTGTGTTATTCAAATGACAAGGTAGCTTTGTAAGGAGGACAATGAAAACATGTTTAGTATGCAAATTCTTAAACTTGGACTTGACATATTAGTTCTTGCCCCAAGCTATCACACCCTTACAAAACTAGTGAAAACCACAAAAGACCAAACACCCAAAACGAAAATTCATAGCTTGAAATCTATGCATCGAACTCCAACATGATAAACTAATGCACCTTGGAGATGGTAATTCATAACTTGAACTTTAAAGACCCAAAATCAAGAAATTCATTAGTGCCATTACTCTCCTTTAAACTTTGCATTACTTTTCCCACGTGTTTCAAAAATACCAAAGAATGACAAACGAAATATAAGAACATCCAAACTCATCAAATCATAAATGTAAATAGATGTGGTCTACAAATAACACCAAGCTTGAAGCACAACTCGACATTTCACTATTGCTTTGAGCTCTTTCAAGAGTTCTTTTGGTGTTGCCATTAGAGGAAAATTGGCAATGTTTTGGTTAATCTTTGGCACCTTGAAACGACAAAAACCTCAAGTTCACAATGTTTTGACTATACCTACACAAGGTGATATCATGCAAGTCACAATGGGACAACCTTGATATTGGGTTGAATATTGTTATCTTGAAAAAGATGCTCTAATGTACAAGAAATGATTGGATGAAAAAATCCAAGCAATGGAAATTTGTGTGACAACTCGAATGGATGAACAAGCACCCACATTGGTATCATGGTTAAAACCCCAATACCCTTTTTAAAGTTGCCTTTAAATAATAAAAATAACCTCTATGTATGATATTTATTGTATATAAATCATATCTTATAAAAAGCACATGAGTTTTATGACAAGGGTTATGAGACATGCAAAAACTACCAATGCTAAATTGAATGCTATGAATACATGTTTCTGAACCCAATTAAAGTGACCATTCACACCATCGTTTATAAATGAATATCTAAATGACCATTATTATTGCATCATTATAATATAATTCCATAGTGGCCATTGTGTATAGTTCACTTGATTTACAATGATTGATTAAAAATAAAATTTATATTGGCAATGTATGTCATGAAAATATAAGGCTAACAAGTTAGGTATGGGTGTATTGAGTTGATTTCAGGGCTATTTCTACTTGCACCATAAAGACTTGCATATTCAATAATGTTCAGACTAAAAGTCCAATGAATCAACCTTAAAATTGGAGGCAAACTTGGGTAGGCTTTTGGTATGGTTGGAAAATCACTTGTATAGTTCCAAACAATAGTGTAACCATCTAACCATCTATCATGTTGACTTGTCTAATTAACTTGCCTAATTGTCTATTGTAATCAACTAACTATCAAACTAATTTCTCATATTGATTTGTGATTTTAACCAATTTGTTGCAATATGGTGATGTACTACAATATGTTGATTTGTTGTGTCAACCCACTTAAGACTAATATGAACATGCTTAGGCCATAAGTCTTTTCCATAACAATTTTCATTGGATTTTGTTTGGCAATATCAAGTTGCTTACATCACTCCATGCGAGATACCACCTATGTGTTTTGTCAACTGATTAGTACCTATAGCCACGTTCATGTTTGATGATGTCACATTCCTCAATGATGGCATCATGTTCCTTTCTCCTCCCTTCCCCCCAATGTTGATGTCACATTTCTTTGGGCTGACATCATGTTCCCATGTGGGAACGCCCATGGGTGTAGTGGGAACATGGTGTTCCTGTGTGTTCATGCACATGAACATGATGTTCTCACTACACCCAGTCCCCCATGGGCATTTGTTGGATGGAGAGGCCATGTAGGTGATGCATGAGTCCCATGTCACTTATGCCACTAGCTCCTAAACCCACCCATGCCATGTCATGCCCACATCAACGCCACATCAATGTCATCAAAGTGCCACATCAGCATCTGCCACATCATGCCATGTCAGCTCCACATAATGCCACGTCATTCAACAATAAGGATGTTGATGTGGCAAGGGGCCATTAATGACCATCCATGTCAGCTTTGTGCACCCACACACCCACCGATGTGCACCCAAAGCTCCACACCCAAAATAGCCACCCCTTCTCATATAAACAGAATATATATATAGATATTTTGAATGAATGATTAACTATGGCATATTTCGATAGTGTGATAACAATACGTTGTATTGGGCTTTGTAGATGTAGATTGGGCCAACGACCAAGAACCAAGACAGTCTACTAATGGTTACTTTTTCAAATTAGGCTCAAAACCTATTTCATGGAACAACAAACAACAATCCAAAGTAGCATTGTCCTCTACTAAAAGAGTATGAGCCTTGATGGAAGGCTGTTTGGTGGAGGAGGAGCTTAGTAGGAGAACTCGAATTTCTCCAAGAAAACCCAACCCCAATATCCTATGACAACATGCGAAACATGAAGATTGCAAGGAATCAAATATTCTGTGCAAGGATGAAGCACATCAAATGTCATTATCACTTCATGTGTGAGAAAGTGTTGTCAAAAGAAGTCAAACTTATTCGTCTACCCAGTAATGAACAATTAGTTGGCATTTCCAGCATAGAGATGAGACCAAGACTTGCAATGGTAAGCATAGGAAGTAGCAAAAACCTAGTGAAAGCCAAAAAAAGAAGAAGCCATTTAGTAGATCTTATTCAGTAAAGAACACTTGCTGCGATCCTCCAATAGTGGCAACAATATAACCTGAATGCACCCATTAGGGTGTGAGGAGTGTTGACATTTAACTTAGGCATATATGCACAACATTCAGGCAGCAAAGATGTAGGTCTTATTAGATGTTGTCTGCTTCCCAGACAGCATATCTAGGAAGCCAAATATATGCTGGGCAAGCAGTGGAAAGGATGGTTCAACCTCAGGGGACACTATATAACTATACTATGGATGATCATTTTCAAAGAAATTCCTTGTTATCTTAAGAACCTTCTGAGGCTCCTTAGAAGATGGCCACATGAAGAAACACCCACCCTGCGACTTCCAGCTTATTGAGCGAGGCCTCTCAGTGGCTATATTCAGCCCAAGCATTGTCAGATTAGACTTAGAGATCCTGAATTAATCTAGGACAGAGTATTTATCGTTTTAAAAAGAACCTAATAAAATGGACTTTTACCTTATGATGTGGGTGCTAGATTATCCAGTCCCTTAGAAGACATGTCATATTTAAAAGAAAAACAGAGTTAAGCTGGGCAAGGCATCTTCTTAAAACCCTGCTAAGTTCAACGAGTCCCTCAATAGATATGTCATATTAAAATGAAAACAGTGCTACACCGGGGAAGGCTTCAACTTGAGCCCTCAGCAAACTCTCAACAAAAGTGAGGGTCCTGGAAAGAAGTTTTCCCCTATATCTATCTATCTGCCAAATTGGTATAAGAAAACGGATATTTGCATGCTAAATTAAATTAAAGGTTCTCATCTTGTTTCTTCTTCCAGAGTCCTTGTAAAGTTAGTCAAAATAATAGAGCTACAGTATAGATAAAGATAGAAGAGTGTAGAGACGAACATATGTCATCTTAGCTCACATGATATTGCACTACAAGAAAATGTGATCCCACATGTGTCATGCATCATGGCTTTTTGTGTGAGAAAAAGCACATTCTCTTGTAGTGTTGTTGCTGCGCTGAAATTTGATATAATTTTCTTTCAGCACTAGTAGTTGGTAACATGTGTCATGTTAAGTTATTAGTTAGTAACATGAGTCATGTTAAGTTAGGATGCCAGCGATCAATTAGATCAGCTAATTGTAGTAGTCCTCTTGTATGGGTACGAACACCCAACTCTGTTGAAACAATATTGTGAGATCATCAATTTTGATCTGCACTGTGTTTCCTTTAAATACTCTTCAAAAGAAAGGATAAATTTTTTTTAAAAACTCTTCAAAGCCAAATCTTGTTCCTGAATTTGCTTTATCCCATGCGCCCTATCCTATGCTTCATTCTCTTACAAAGGAAAGTTGTTTAGATAGAAGGCAAAGACCATCTTTGTCCACTTGGATCACACCTCTTTTCATAGCCCAAATGTAATGCCCACTAAGGTGACACAAATGAAATACTCATAGAAAAAATCCATTTTATCTGGTTCTTCAGGTATTATTGCTCTAATGAGATAAAGACAGATTTGCTCACAGATTTCCAGATGATTGGGGGTCATCTATGACTATAAAGGCAAGCACCTCATCTGTCCAGTATTAACTGCAAAATTTTAGTTTTATTTTGGTATTTGTTCAGTATTGACTGCAGAATAATAGTCTTATGTAGTTGCTATTTGCTGTTGGAACTTAATTTAGCCTGAATGGGATTATTACTTTTGCTTATTCAGGGGGGAGAGGCTGCACGTCTAATGTCTTGTCTTTGGTGCTATGAGATTCCAGTGTGTGACACATTTGTGTGCATGTGTTTTATGTATGTGTGACTTTGCTAGTTTCAATAATGTTGGCCAATGAACTAGTGGTGCACCACAACAGATCATTGATTTCAACCCAGCTGCTAATTTCCATTCTCTGTTATTGATGAATTGTTTTGCATGGAGGTCCAGCTTGCCAGCAAGAACATCTAGATATGGTTGGACAGTAGCACATAGCCTCTGCAGCAATTCCAAGGTCCAATTCAGTTTGCAATCCTTTTGTAAATTCCCCTAATTTCCCAAGCCACAGATATGCATTCTTCACCCATCAAGCAAGGCTCTTGGAGATCCAAAGAGCTGCATAATGTTCACAGGAAATCCAGTGGTTTGATGACAAAGTTTTCTGGTCTCCTGCAGATGGCACAGCAGCAGGGGGGCATTGAAGATCAAGCACTGCTGTCTTAGAGTGCTGCTGCTCTGATGGGCAGATACATGGAACATCCGCATGTTCAGGATTTTTGTCACAGAGAATCAGGCAAATCCAAGAGACAAAGAAGGTCCACATTTCATGTGAACATTGACCAAGTGATAAAAGAACAGAGAAAGCAAAGAGGAAGCACATAGAAAGCCAGTGAAATCCGTGCCCTTCACAATTTGTACATGATCTGATAGAAAAGTTTGATCAATTTTGTCTATCTTTCTCACATCGTGCAATTGCCATTGTGTACTTCGTTCACTGAGAAGAAAGAATTGCTATGGCACAGTCAGTTCCCAGTGCCCATTGCACCAAGAACCTCCACCCATACAGGCTAGGGTTCTAATTGTTGTACCTCTGGAGGTTTTGCGTAAAAGCTTGGAACCCACAAATTGGAAACTTAGGGAGCAAATGATCCAACAAATGATCAAAGATTTTGATGCATGCAGAGGTAGGCTGCTGTAGGTGGTGGTGAAATCTTGACGACCATTTGGAAATGTTGTTTTACAGAGAATCGGATCATGTTGGGGGTGGGCCGGCTGGACAACAGACCTCAATTAACCTCAAAACGTAAAAAGCTTTTTTGGACTTTCAGGAAGCTCCAATGAACAGCAGCAGCTTAGAAGACTATGTAATGCTCGTCACCGCAGCTCAGACTACGCTCATCATCTCGATCTGGTTTTTCCTAATTGTTGTAATTGACAAAAAAAGTTCTGATCCTTGCGGCAAGATAGATAGAAGAAACAGAAGAAGAAGAAAGAAGACGCTCTCGTTTCTCTAGATCGCCAGTAATGGGGTAATGTACCAAGATCCCATTCGGCCTGGTTTCACATCCTTGCGGGATTTATACTACTATTCTCGAGGAGCTGCAAACAGCGACGGTCCCAGAGGCGAGAGGACTTTCATTTGCCTGAGCAGCACCTGTCTGGACACAGAAAAAAAAACTTCCTAGACTATAGCAAGCAAAGCAAACTAGTTGTACTCCTGCAGGCAAGCTCGCTCTCCGGCCCCCAGCTTTGAAACACACAACGAAGATTGTTTTTTTCCCCGGATTTTTTATACGCTGCAAGCTGGTGCCGTAACAGGGTAGTTTGCATTCGGGAAAGTGCAACCGAGGTTGTCATTTGTGTGGAGACTGGAGCTTGAGTGTTGCCTGCACAAATTTTGCCAAACTCCATCACCAAAAGAGATAGAGACAGAGAAAAAACTCTCTAGTCCAACTACAGCAGAAAAGACAAGAAACCCACCCAAAAAAAAAAACAAAACAAATAAAAAAAACGCAGACAGCCACGAGGGTCGAGGCAGTAGAAAAAGAAGATATGGTGATCATTGGGCTTACATTGCAGCTGCAACTGATTTCAATCTCAAATTCCTCAGCCCAGCTTCTTGAGTCGTCCAGTAGCAGCAACAGCACAAGCTCCGCTTCAGTAGTAGTACCGCAGATTCTTCTTCATACCCAACATCCAAACTACAACAATCCAGCTTCATCTCTCTAAGAAACCGTGAAACAATATGATGCTCAACACAAGTGACGTTAAGCCTGGCTGTCCAAATTCTCAGATGACAATTTAGCCCCCCTGTTGCTGCTTCACACACACATTCTAAAGGATCCCAAAGCTTCTTCATCTTCTGAGAGCTTCCAGATCTTTTCCTGTGTGGGTCTCTCTCTCTCGTATCTCTCTCGTTAGACTCGTATCTCCCTCGCTCTCTTTTCTTGGATACTCTTTGGAGTCTAATGAAACTCCCAGACGGTAACATAAACGGTTTGTAGTTTGTACGAGAAAATGCCTTTGCCTTGCTTGTGCCACACGTTGGTGTGGGTACGCATGGTGCCATACAAGGTACACACACATGTATTACTGCGCCCAGTCTGCGTCGATCGCTGCTGCTAACTTATAATTAGGGTCTCTTTCCATTAGGTTGTTGCGATCACACCACACATGGATCACCATTGCTAACTTTTAATTAGGGTCTCTTTCCATTAGTTTGCTGTATTCACAGTTACACAGTATGTGCTGTGATCGCAGCAGCCTAATATTAGGAAAGCCTCTCATATAGGACCTTGTTTCTCGCTGCAGGGACAGTACCATTTGAGAATTGCATGTGTTTAAAATATGTAATTAATCATGTTAGAAACCCTAGGAACACATGTTCTCATGAAAAAAAGGGCAGATTTTACTGTCCCCTTAGTCACAGTTTGATTCATGGCTCTCACCGCTCTTGCTGCAATAGATCAAGCATGTAGAGCTATGATATGATTGTGAGCATAGCTAATTGAAAAAACATAATGAAAAGCCTGCTGTGATCAACAGAATCTTGGATCACAATAGCCTAATGGAAAGATGTCATTTACCTGGTTACTTTTGCACTGCATCATCAATGCTGCATTGTTGCTCCTTGCTATTGTAATCACAAAGTGCAATGGCCCCTGTCTAGGTACTGGATTACATTTATGTACATACCTCTGGAACAAACAAACAAAAACAATTTTTTTTTCTTCAATTGTAAGAGCGTCTCCACCGGTGCTCATATGTCACTCTGGATTAGAAAATTAAGTGTCTAAGTTTAGCTGTTTATTTTTTGGCAACCGCACCAATAAAACTGTAACTGGAACTGCATATACTTGGAAACCACTAATAGCAAACCACCTGGACCAATCATTCTAATCAACCAATCAGAAACACTGTAAGTCCAATTTATTACACTCTTTTTTGGAGGTGCACAACTCTGTTGTGCCATTTACCAGCCATGGGAAGCTGCACGAATTTGGTGCAGAAAAACCAATTTCATGAGCTAAACCGGCACATTTTGACTTTTTCACAATAAATTTTACTATCTGGAGTCACATACTGAGCACTGGTGAAGATGCTCTAAGTACTTCTTGCCACAAATACCAACTACAAGAAGAATAAAACTCTTGATTAGGCACAACTACTCTTCCATCAGCATTATACAAATACCACATGGGCTTGAACCAGATTCTATTGTCAGCAATAATCAGCAGCGCTCGCTTGCGCTCACACACACACACAATTGTATGTATATGGTGTTTGTTGGTCTGCGCATGGGAGAAACCACTCTGTATTGGTGTAAGATTGGGGCATGAAATTCTGGCTTCAACTTGACCCAATGTGTGTGTAAGTGACAATCTGGAGTACTATCTATATGTGCATGTGATGGATGGCCATGTTCCATAGAAGTGCACCAACCCATTGAGAGTCATTACATGACAATGAGCTGCTTGTTTTTGTACACATGTTGAAAAGAGAATAACTGCAAATATAGGAATGTGTCAGAAAGCATATGTATGGTGTTTGTTTTGTAGGAAAATCATATACCTAGTGTCTTTTTGTAGGGTACCTTATGGCATTTCTTTTGTACAAAAGAATAATTGTACATAATAGAGCAAATCGTTGAATATCATATGTGTGTTTTTTGTTTCATAGGAAATAATATAATATAATATTTGGTCCTTAGGAAATCATATGAAATCGTTGCAACTTGAGGGAAACCGTTTCAGATATGATGGTGGGTGAGAATTAGTTCTGTCAAAAGCGGTGGGACACATGACAAACATCCAGTCTCTCTGTTTCTCTTTTACTTTGTGTCTCTCTATTCTTACTTCTTCCTACTAGTGTAGAAATGTTTTTCCTTCAAAGTTTTATTTGGTACAAAGTTTGACAAGTACAGAAGGAAATTGTAGGAGATCGTATTAAATCTTTTCAAATGTGATGAGTGATGATGAATGGTACTCTTAAAGAGGTGGACCCTTGACAAATATTCATGTCAGTTTTTTTTAATCTAGTTTTCTGTTCACTTCCACTTCTTCCTCCTAGTGTAAGTCACAATGCTTTTTTGGGTGTTTGTTTTGTAAAAAGATCTGGCAAGACATGCCAGACAAAAGGAAATTATGGGAAACGGTTTCAAGTATGGTGATTGGTTCTTTCCAATCTGATGGATGATAAATAATTCTGTCAAAGATGATTATTATTTAGCACTTTCACCCTTCAAAATCTTAACGCCTCATTCTTGGGTTTTGTGAGCTTTGGTCCCTAGTAGCCTATAATGCCACAGAGCTCAACCCTGAGCTTTTGCTTGATAAGAATGTTCCATTTCAAGTCAGTCAAGACTGAAGAATTGTTCTTGTCCTCAGCTGATAAACCTGGGTTTAGTTTGTCAATTAGCATTGACTAATTGGCTCTTCACCTCATCTTGGGCCGGCCATATATGCATAGAAATTTTGTAGAGTTTTGATGGGAAGGTGAATGTCCTTGATTCATTGTGGTCAGAAGTGGGGTTCCCAAATGGGCCTTGGGTGAAACTGCATCCAGACTTATACCACCCTCAAAAAACGCCTCAAAACTCTTTCTTTTGGTTGCTTCAAAATTAACATTTCCTGGGTTAGATGTAGCTGCTAAAAGTGTCTTATGGCGCAAAATTTCGCCAAAAATAGAATAAAAATAAAAATATGAAGGGAATATTTTGTTACAATATTCCTTTTTTTTCTAAAAAATACAAAATTTTAGTTTTTAATTAAAAAAACACCACATTTGGAGTCTGATTTTAGTTTTGTAGCATCATTTATTGCTAAATTCTTCTTCAGATGCTAAGCAATGATGCAACATTTGAAAATTGAAAAAATAAAATCATGGCCACTAAACACTTAAGAAGGTGAGGTTACAGTGTAGCTGGTTTACCTTTGGCCCCAAAACAGGGAATTTGACTCTTGGTGAAAAAATCCACATAAGTATCACACTTAATTGTGGTTGATTCTTATCAAAACCCTAGTCTTTGTTGCAAAAAGATGGATAACACATAAAGGCCTGTGAGAGCAAAGTGATTATTATTTAAGGGTAGGGTAAAGCTCCAACGTGGTGGGGGGGGGCCCAAAATAAGGGCCTAAGACAAGGGGATAGTTGAGTCTGGCTCCACATTTGGGAATTTGCCTCATGAAGTTTATCAGGAACAAAAACATATGTCAATTACTAGGCATAGGAGGGGGAGGGTTCTTATGCCTACTATTTAGTCTTTAGAGTTAGAGGTATCTTCCGTCTATTAGTAGTCGTAAGATCCTCCACTCTTAAAGTGTAGGCATAATATCTAACATTGCAAAAACATAAGGTGCCCTCCAAATGTGCATTGAGGAATTTTTTCCACCAAGTAGCAAGTGGTTGTAAGTTGTAACTAATGTTATGTGAGACAATGATCCTTTAGGTTGGCATTGCTGGGATACTTAGCCTTGAGAAATGCCTTGAAATATTGAAGTCCTTAAAGAAAGAAAAGGAAAACCTTGTCTCATTGAAAACCTTGCAATTCATATTCAAAACATCCTATACAATCACACTCCTCTAATTTCAGGGGTCTAATGTATTTTGGATTTCTAAAACATTTCTAAGCTTCAAAGCTCAACATGTCAAAACTTTTCCTACTAACATAGCAAGGGGTCAATGCAAACCAAATGGAAAATCCAAATGAATGTATTTGAAACATTTAAAGGTTATCAGAAATGGTTTTCGTGTAGTTGGAAATAATTGAGTGTCATGTCTGTATTTTGTTAAACGCATCTTGTCTCCTTATCACTTCACACTGATATGGAATGGTTTTAAGCTTAATAACATTTACCCCACAATATCCAATCTTATTAAACCTTAAGGTTGTTGCGGAATATATTCATAATTGTCACCTTAAAATTCTCACACCTTAAAATTCTCACAAGCACGTTGATGCATCATAACTGGGAATTCACCACAAATGCACAATAATCTCACATAAGACAACCCAAAAACTTGAGAATGCTATAAAAGTTATTTTTTAATAATCATTGTTTTTCTATTATCACAAGTGTTAATTAGCACATCATATGCACATTTGTAGTTCACCTCTTATTTATATCTACAACTACACATGATTTGTTGGATATTCATAGGACCATTGTTGGATCGATAATTTATTTAGTGTTTACCTTGATACTTTCAAGGGTATATATCTATATATATATATATATATATTTGAGGCTTACCTTCACCCAAGGGAAGGTAACAATTTTTGAAGTGGGTGGAAAGAGGGTAAATGGCAAATTATCTAATTATGTAAACCATGAATACAATGCAAAATGTGATTATGATGTGTGTGTCTATATATATATATATATATGGCTATTATAGTTTTAAAGTTTTTTATTTACTTTTACACATGTATTAAAATGAAAAAGTACAAGAAATCATGATCTTTAAAGAAGTTTCACTAGAATCACTACCACATAATCCATTTTATTTCATTGGCCTAAATCACTATGCTACCTATTATGTGAAATAATTTGATTGTATCCTTCTCCTATTCCACCATGACTATTGCATAATCACCATGTAGTCACTCTGGGCCACTTTAAGTCAGGTGATTTCATTTGTAATGGTTGTTGTGCCCCACTTTAGGTGGTGTCATTTACCACCAGAGTATTTTCACTCACTTTCAAGGAAGGTCTTCACTTGGAATTTCACCATGGGCTATTTGGACAACCTGGATTACACAAAACATTAAACTCTCCAAACACACATTGGTGTTAACCAAATGAAATGAGTTTTATAACAAGGAAGGTTAATAAATGCAATTTTACATACAATTCTGAACTTAATTGCAATGTATCATTTTTGGGTCTTCATTTTTTACAATGTAAAGACATTTTTAAGAAATAAAAGATGAAAATCCAATTTTAATCATATGTGTTGATTATATATATATATATATATATATATATAAGACTATACTATAATAACATATTACAATATAATGTAATATACTATAGTTATTTGGGTGACTACATTTATTACTATACATATTAAATATATTTTATTTACCTCATGTAATACAATATAATAATTAATTTATAATTAATTATTATATTCCATTATTTTGCAACCAAATGAACTATAATAAAATTCCAAATAAAAATAAAATGTAAAACATTATTTTCTATTTTCTATTTCTACTAATCATAAATATTAATTAATTGGAATATTATTAATATTTTCTTTTCTATATTTTTATTATCAACTAACATAATAATTTTATATTTTAACTGAATTATATTTAAATTAAATTAAATATATTTCATCATAAAAATTCCTTAAAAATTTTAATTTATTTTTTAGCTATATTTTTAAAATATTTATTTAAAAAATAAATAAGAATTTTTTATTATTCTACTAGTTTGTATTATTAATTAAAATGATATTTATAGCAATATAACATACTTAATTTTATGATATTAAAAATTATGTAAAATAATTTATTTCAATTTATTTATTGTATCTTTTAATGATATGATTTATTGTTAGTTTATGTATAGACATTATCAATTTTAAATCCAAATTATATATTATTCAAATAAAATTGTATTTTCAATTTGAAAAAGTAAGTCAATTTTTTTTTGCCTTTATTTAATAAAATGCTAATGATGTTTATAAGAAAATAAAAATCCAATATTTAACATAAAATCTACAATAAATAGTATATAGTAAATCATAAGTATATAAAATATATAATACATATCATGTAAAATTATGTATACATATTATATTTAAAATTTCAACTAAATAGTAACTTATTGTGGGCTTCACGTGATAAAATGTAAAACATAATATTCATCCATGAAAATATTTATTTATTATATATTATATTAAGAAAAATATTTGTGCATAAAACAAATATTATATACTAATGGGTGCCCGTGGCCGAAGGCCACTGTGAAGTAACAAAAACACAGCACCAGAACCCTGAGTTTGGTCATACACAGGGTGAGATAAAATTTAAAAAAGCCTGCAAAAAAGTACATTAGCATTCAACAGGGGATGAAACTCGGAAAACCATCAATCAATTTTGGTGGTAAACTGAGTTTCATCCTTGTCTTTCCTTTTTCCTGAGCGCCTCCACTGCTACTACATATATTTTGACTGCTTCTCCTAACTGTACAACTACTATAATTAGTCTGAAACCTTTTGCTCCGAATCCTGCCCGCCCTTGCTCGCCACCGTCACAGCCAGTCATTCACTACGTCCGTTTTTGCCTGCCCGCCCGTGCTCGCCACCGTCACAGCCAGTCATTCACTACTTCCATTTTTGCCGGGCCGGGCCCGGTCGTCCGACTGTTATGAACCCCAGCTCCGTCACAGACGGATTCGTGAATTTATATATAAGATATAATAATCAAATTCATATTATAATATTAAAAAATAACGTGTCTGTATTTAATATACCATACTTAAATGTGTTGTATTTTCTAAATACACTATGTAACATTCAATGGTTTTGAGAATAATGTTATTATATGCTGATACAGCATATTTTATGAACTATATGAATCAAATTTCATAATTAAAATGTACGATGTAATAAAAAACAAATTATTATTTTTAAAATGTTATTTCCTTTGGACAAAATATGAAAAAGATAATGATGGTTAAACGAAAAAAAAAAAGCCTTCCAGACACCAATTTTAAAATGTATTGAAATGCAACACTTACATGAATTTTTTTTCAATTAAAATATTTATCTAATAATTTTAATGATTTTATGTGTTTACATTTTGGAAAAAATTTCAAAATGAAGTTCAAATCATTTCATTTGGACATAATATGATAAAGATATTATTATTTAAAGTAAACTCTTAGAAAAGGTTTAATTGCATCTCAATTTAAAACTACGGTGCAAATAACCTATTTAACCCATAAGTTTTGCTTTTGAATCTCATCTCACAAGCTATATAAAGAACATTTTTCCCCTAAATTTATCACATGCTAATGCATATGCCGACTTGGTACGAGTGAAAAAACATTTTTCCATAAATGGAAATTATAATATAATTTAAAAAATTACATCTACATTTACCCTTTCCTACCTATTTGCCAACCTACACAAAAAAGTATGTGTTAGACTTCTACCTACCTAGGTAGATAGGATTGAATCTTCTTGAAACTTTCAATTTTTAAGAAAACAAAAGAACAAAATCATTCGAATTAAATAATTAATGTACATTAAATTGGAGAATTAATATTAAATTATCTAGATTAAAGAATTAATATTGAATAACATTGATTAAATAATTGATATTAAATAAATAAAATATTCAAAATTTCCTAGTTCTTCATATGTTAGTGAATTTACTTGTCTATATCAAGTCATCCCCAATCACTAAGCAATTAACAAATTTGCTAACAATTCACTAAGACCAAAATTCACCTAATTCATTACAAAACCTAGTGAATTCATTAGTGGATTTGAACTCTTTATGTATCAATGAACATTCATATTGATTAGTGGAGAGGTATAATTTAACTAAAAGCCAAAGGCATGCAAAAAACACCTATTACTTTTTATTAGTAAATTTGAGTAATGTGACATTTTTTATTACATGTCAAATTGACCTCTAATTAAAATGGACAAAAAATATAGAAGGTCAATCAAAATGGTCAAAGTTTAGTCAAATAGGCCATATTGATTTGGGGTCTAATCATGGTAAGATGGATCAAAAAGAAAACCCACCCAAATCCAAATTCTTAATATGGCATTTTTTCAACATAAACATAAGGAAATAAATTCTCAAATTTTTTTAAAAGTCTCCATACTTCCATTGAGTTTTAATAAGTTGGATACAAAATTTAAAATTTTAGTATGATAAAAGTAGGTAATAAATAGGAATGAAACTAACAAGTTAATATTGTGTCCATTCCCTACTTTTACATTAACATTAAATATATTTTGATTCTACTATGAAAATTTTAAAAGTTCACTAGTATATTTAGCATGCCATTGATTTACAATATAATAGATCCAATATTTAATCTACTTGCAATCTATTTTGTAAGTTGTGACATTTGCTTGAATTTCGATGAATATATACAAACCTACTTTAAACATGTGATTTTAAAATATAGTTGTAGCAAAGTCAAAGAACTTCCTATAATTAAACATTGAAGTAAATATATTTTAAAATTCTATATACTAAGGCTTATTTGATGACCATTTTCCATTTATGTTGCAAAGTAATTCTTTGGTTTATTTCACCATGATTTTGCCCTTTGTCATTAATGTGTATTATTTCATGTGTGGTGGTTAATTGATCACCTTGATTTGATGTTTGGTCAAATTGAAATATTATTTCTTTTCAAAAGTCAAACTATGAGATTTACTTGAGGTGGGCAATTCCATCCTTTTAATCCAAGGATGGTAGGAGTATTAAGAACACAATCCGTATTTGACACATGATTTGGATGAAATATACATGGTATGGTCACTTGTGTCATATTAGTTTCAAAATATATGTAGCCATATAACAATGGCATCATTGAATTTGTGGTGCACTAAACAATCACAATATGCAACTTCCAAATGACATATATAAAATACAAATGACATTTGATGATTTTGAAAGATTTTAGCAAAAGCCTTGAACAAACATATAGATCAAAAGGTTAAAATTAGGGGATGCATACGTATAGATGTTTCATCTGGAAACATGGATATGATAGAACTGAAAAATTACAAATTCATTGAAACAACAAAACAATTAAACAATACCAAGTTATTGTGACTAATTTTCCCAATTGAAAGGACAGTGATTTTGTTAGCAATGGTTTTGATGTGGCTTGGGTGTTCATCAATGTTAGGTTCGTGTCTACCAAACTACACGCAATACCACATACCCAAGTAATAAATACATGTTACAAGTTGCAAACTACTAGTAAGCAATGTGACAGATGTAACATTCATATACAAACACGTCATGATCATGAATTAATGTAGTGTGTATCCACAAATCTGAGTAAATGAATATCATCATCCTAGGATGCTTTGTAAAGATTATTCCCTACCTCCCCTCATATCTCCATTCTTCTCCATGTCTCCTCAAACCTTTTGATAACTAAGACTATTTCATTCTAGTAAGCCCATGAATTCGACAAGTAAATGTGTTGACAACTGAACTTGGTATGTACTTCCAACTATCACCCTGCTGAATATCAGTAAGGTGTTTACCCTAGATTGATTATAGTTCAATTTGGTAGACAAATTGTCCTTACCAAGACTTCTACAACTACACAATACTCCATATTCAGTAAGTGTTATATTCCTAACATTATCCCCCCCTTAAAACCTTAGTGTCCACATAAGGTCATCAAATTCATGAATAAATCTATTGCTTGCGTGGAGTTATTGCCCGGGATCGAAAGATGCCAATTGGGGTTTAAAAGTTGTCAATATCATCATTGGAGTTAACCTCTGATGCAAAACTCTCCCTTGGCACCATTCTTGACAAAAACTTTCAATATGCTTTATCCTTCCTCAAGACCAGTGGATGTGGCAAGCATTGCTAGAATTCATGCAGCATCAAACTTTTCGAGTTTCTATGAAGTTGTCTTATTAGATGATATTTTCTGAAAATAACAAGTGGTTATGTTGTTGAGGTCTTTTCGAGATGCATTTTGGCCACATGCAAGATTGGCCTTTTGGTTGTGTAGCTCCAACTTATTGATGTCATTGTTTCCTTCACTACATCCTTGATTGCACAACTCTCCAATAGATCCTCCAACCTCTATGCCCACAATTGTGCCTCCATGGAGTCCTCCTTTGCCCTTTTCTTAATGGTATCTGGTATAAGGTCTCTTCTAACCATGACAAAGGTTGACTTGTGACTAATTGCCATGGTGTGCTTTAGGTAGTATTTGTTGCACACCACCTCCAACTTGTAGGAGTATCATAATGCATACACACCCAAACAACTAGTTAGATGATCGAACACACCATACCCATGGTAATTGTTAAAAACAATGTAGCCGCAAATAACGTTGTACATTAAGTATTCCCGAAACTCCCTATCTTGTATCTTCCACTTATGTTCAAAATCCTCAATGAGGATTTTGGCATTGAGCATTGGTGGAACAAACCTTATTGAAAAGCATGTCTACATGCGGTAAATGAAATAATACTCTTTTGGATGGGGAGTAATTGGTAAAGTATATTCCAGCTTTTTCAAAATGTGCAAAATGTCACTTAAGTTGCATGGTTTCATTCCCACAACTTTTACATCAAATGTTGGAGGAACAATCCTTACTCACTCATTGTAGATGGCAAGACATATGCAACTTTGGTAATGGTTTGTTAATGGTGAATGTTATCATGTTGGAGAATCTTCAAGTGTCTATTTTGAAATCCTATCTCTTCCCACACTTTCACCTTTGTTGTGACTTTTATCCTCACTTTTACCATTCTCTAATTGCTCCTTCCTTCTAATTGGCTTGGCAAATTCAGTCACACAACATTTTACTTTTCATCCTTTTTTTAAAATTTTGTGCCTTTGGACTCTTTTCACTCCTTCAAGCTTGTGTGCATTGAATCAAGTTGCATTACCATATCTTGCTCTTTTTGGTAATATAACTATACATAAGGTTTTTCTATACCAACTTCTTCTACCTATATCACAGTAGAAGCACCTAAAGGAGAATTTTGTGTGTTTTTAGTCAGTAATGGAACCAATCGTCCTTATCGTCGTAAAATAAGAGCATTATTGACATCTATGCTTTGATAAGGACTATAGAGAGATTCTCACCTTGGTTTTCCAATAATTCATCAAAAATACCACCTTAGCCAAGTGCTCCAAAGCTAATGCCTTCCATTTCATTGTTCAGCATCCTACTTAATTGTCATCCTAGGTTACTTTGTAAAAACTAGTCCATGCCTCCCCTTATATTTCCAATCTTCTCCCTATCTCCTCAAACTTTATGATAACTAAGCCTATGCCAATTCAGTAGGCCCATGAGTTCAGCAGGTAAACGTGTTGATAACTAAACATGTTAGGTCCTATCGAATATCACCCTACCAAATATTAGTAATGTGTTTACCTTAGATTGGCTATAACTCAGTTCAACAAACACATTACCTAGCTTTGGCAGGGTCCTTACCAAGACTTCTACAACTACACACTACTTTTTATTCTATAAGCACTATATTCCTAACATATTTCTTGTGGTGATATTTGGATACATATCAACTTTTGAAGATATTAGCTAACATTGGTATTGAATATGTTTTTTGAAACTCATATGAACATGGTCCTAGTATTAGGTCTAAGTCTTATTTTTGGCTAGTATCAAATATATATACACATATTCAAATACATGTAACCTTGGTGTGAAACCACTATTACTTCAAGTCCCTACCATGTAGGTATTAGTATAAGCCAACTTGTAACACCTCAGGTCCTCACCAATGTTGGATGGGTACCCATTTGTGGATAAAAACCATCAATTATAATTTCAAGGACCCAAATTAGAACCCAACTCAAATTTTAAAACCTAAATAATGAAAACCAACAAACTATTAAATAGTTAAGGAACAAACTTAATAACCTAACTTTGGTTTCAAGTTGAGAAGGGGGTGAACTAGAATTGGTTTGTTGCTTCCAAGTATGAATAATTAAAATAAAAATAAAGTGGTTGGTTAATTAAGGTTTAGGTTTTGATGTCGAATTGAAGTGAAATTTTTTCAAAATCCTAGTTATGGTTAAATTTCAGGGCTCAGGGCTTTAAAGTTTAGGGATGTCGCCATCATGTTTTTTTTTCGTTCTTGAACCATCACTTTGTTGTGTTGTCATTTTGTTCATCGTTAAATTCATCATCATTTAATTGTTAATTTGTCATTGTTACCTTGTGTTTTTTGTTCAATTTCCATCACCATCGCTTTGTTGTTTCACCTTTTGTTCCAAATTGCATTGTGTTTGATGTTCAACAATTCCATCAACATCACTTTGTTGCTTCATCTCTTTTGTCCATCACATTTTTGTTTATTGTGAATTTCTTACACTTTGTGTTTGATCTATGTATTTTTTACAAGTGACATGTGCATGCTTTGCTACTCACCTTGTTCATCATATTTTTGTTGGTCAAGCACAATAGAGGCCCATCATCTTGGTTCCTAGAGTATATTTTTTTTCTCCATCCATTTTGGCTTGTGCTTGTCATTTGTGTCATTTGTTTTGCCTTCTTGTTTTGTACACAAAAATAATGTTTTTTTTATGTTTTTTTTCAATAGGTTTTTAGGAGATGGAGGATGTGCAACAAGGTTCAATTCTTGTAGACCCCCAAGTTCATAATATGGCATTGAATCAATAGACTTGGGTTGATGTGTTGAATTGCCATTGCATCAACCTTTGTTGGTTGTGTTCCTATTTCAATAAAGGTAGATATGTTTTCCATAGCAATTGACGGAATGTATGGTCAACATTGTTGAAAAACAATGAGATTTTAAGAAGCAAAAATGTTGCATTGTTGCAACATATGGGCATTTCATGCATCAAATAATCCTTCAAACACTACCTGAAAGGTAAATTAAACCCATTTTGAAAATTGATGTGTGTTTTGTGCTACTTTATTATTGTACTTGCACAATTAGAAAAGGCATCATAAGTTAGAAGTTTACTAATGGAATTTTATTGTGCTTTGGAAACATTTAGAGACGAGTCAATAAAAAATTGGAATGAATGAGAAAAGGATGGACTTGGATGTAGATTGCTAATCCTTAGAATGAGGATGATTATCATAGGAAGCAATTTGAAGAGGATTTGTTGTTGGTTTTTTCGTTATTATTGTTAAAGAATTGGGTGAAAACATGGTCAAGTAAACAACATTTGTTCCTTGTCTCCAAAAATTACATAACCATAAAAAACTTTGACATATTGAAGTTAAAAAAAAAACATTCAACTTAATATTAAGATAACATTTCATTTTAATATTATAAGAATAAAAAATCACACCTCCAAATGAATTTAAGTAAAATTTTAAAAATGCATGTGTGCATGAGATTTTTAGTCTTATAAAAGGGTTTGCAAGTAAATAAAATATTGATATGTAAGAAAATTAAGTTAGTGGAGGCTTAGAATATACTTATGTATCATTAAATTTGCATATCATAGTCATAATATATCAACCTTCTAATGTAAACTTATATATTTGAGCACCATATCAACTAATCAATCTCAAATCTAGACATAAATTAATTCTATTATACTAAAATTCTTCAGATTTTGTATTCAATTCACCATAAAATCAATGGAGGGACTCATGGTTTCACATTTGTATTTACAAAAAAAGTTAATTTACTTCTTGTGTTTGTGTAAAAAAAAGTTTATTTAAAAATTAAATTTGAATGAACTAGACTTTTTCTATCTACTTGACCATGAATCCACCCCTTGATGCCTTTATTTTTGTGTTAAATCACCATTCTTTAAATGATTAGTTTTGAAACATACACCTTGTGTTAGTTTTCCATTAAGGGATTTGTTAATGAATGAAACTTTGTTAAGGTTAATTGAAAAATCAAAGAAAAGTTCATCATTCAATATATATTTTGATTCTTGCGACAATTATATGGCAAGTGTTGATTTATGGATGCCAAAAGGAAAAGTGGATATTTTATTTTCATTGTACATTTTTTGAATCACAATTGAGAGCCTTGTCATGTAACCATTGATTTGTTTGAAATGTAGTAAGTATTTTTGGAATTGCCATGGCCCTATAAGGAGCTAAAAACACATGGGTTAAAATTTTTAAATTTTTTGCATAGATGTCAAAGATGAAAGATAATTGCTTTTCAACCATGACCACTACCTTAAAACTTGGTGTTTCATATGAAATGTTGGGGTTAATAACACCATTTATATTAATTGGCAGTTGGTGGGGGCATACCATGTCTAAGTGTTGATAATATGCAACATATGATACCAACATTTATATTGGATTAACATCAATTTCCATCTTTAAAATTTCAATTTATTTTGCATAAGATTATCACCTCGACCAAAAAAAAAGGGAAAGGATACCCAAAATTGCATAAAATTAGTTTGGATATTGGCATACATACACCCACACAAGTTAAAAACTATAGTGAATATTCTATTTGTTTTAAAAGTCATTTTGTTCCAATAGACATTGGCATTTAAGACTACTATTGCATATTATTCTGAGTGACAAACATCTATGGCCTTTGAAGGTCATGTGTTAAATCTTGAAGCTTGTGTGATAGTCCAATTGTTATTTTTGATAAATTGGGGCCCATGGTCCACTAATGTGTTGTTAACCAAACCCAAGGGTATTAGTTGTTGTTCAATGCACATGTTATTACGAATTTACTTCAAATCCAAATTTGGGAAGAATGTCCTTAAAAACTGAAATTTTGGTGTAGAATTTCAAGTTCTTCAAGTCTATAGAAGTGCATGCAAAAACAAATCCTACAAATTCTTGACACCTTTGTTGCATTTTCTTTGTCCTTTGAGGAACACAAAATTCATAACATGTTGTCGTTGATTTAACTTGCATTTTAAAAGCTTAGGGCTAGTCATTCAATATGTTGGGAAGGAGAGAGTTTTACATATTGCAAGTGCATATGAAAATCTAAACCCTATACCCTAAATCTTGGGTTGTTTTATTTTCATTCTTGGTTCATGCATATAAAAATTTGAACTCAATTGTTGTAAATGAAGTTGTTTATACATGGAGTGGTTTAGAAATATGACTTCACGGAGACCAATGAAGAAATGCCATTGAGTTATTGCATGATAATGAAAGTAAGTGATGATGAATGCCATTTGACATTTTTGCATGGTTAAAAGTTCAAGAATTTGGTATTTATTATTTCACGGTTCATCACATATTGAGTCATTGTTTGAAATTTGGAATGAGAATCAATACGAACTTTCAGTTCTCCCATTCCAATCAACCAACTCATCCATATTTTTGGACTTTAAAAGTTCATTGCAAAAAGTGAATGAAATTTTTTCAAAAAATAATTACATGCATGTTTTTATAATTAGGTTGCTAATCCATAAACTTCCTTATTAACAAATTTAAGGTTATATGTTTTATTAAAAGACATTGAAACAAGATGGGTATTATAAAAACCAAAACAATTTCACAAAAGCAAGCCATTCAACCATGCATTCAGTAGAGACACTCGCTTGATTCACTTCTCTTTTCATTCTTTACTCTTTCTTGTGATCCCAAGGCTATTATGGTCAGAACATTTTAGGTTTGAAAAAACATGTGATGATTGTTAAGCTCACTTTGATCTTGGAAGATATTGTTGCTTCCAACTTGGCTTTAGGAGATAATGATGTGAATGATCTAAGAACATTTTGCTTTTATTTAGGTTTTTCCCCTTCTCATTGTATTATTCAAATCAAGCTTTAAAAAAACCAGGAAAACTTGATGTGCCCAACAATTGAGAATTTAGACTTGGTGGAACTTTTGACCTTTATGAAATAAGTTAACCAGAGCAAAACTGAAACCTGCCCCCTAGTTTGATTATAGAATCCAAACCAAATCTGACCAATTTTCGGGGCATTTTCAAATAACTCAACTGGCCTTGGAACCATTCTATGTTTTAGTTGCAAAACCTTAAGGAATCAGAGGTTATGTTGAAAAATCAAGAATCACTTAACGAAAGTCCCTACCAAACAGCTTTTGGTACAAGGCTCACATTGCCTCAGGTCATACTACCATGGCACTTGAAGGGATTCGGCAACAAACTGCTGAATAATTAATTAAATCTCAAATCTTAACTTTTGCAGTTGGTTTTTTTATTCTGAAATTTTCAGGACATAATCTTTATAATTAATTTTTAAAAAAACTTATTGTCTTTGTGGGAGTGTGTCTAGGCTGTTACGGTCTTAAATTAAAGGATTGGCAGATTTGAAGTTGAAACCTGACAGTCGAATAATACTTCAGAGTTCTTTTTTACAATAATTATTAAAAAATTGGCACAAGAATTAAAATTTTAAAAAAATTGGCAAAAACAAAATCAATTTATCTCAAAATCGTTTCTGTACTACAGGTAGTTTCATCAGGTCCTTGATACCAAGAGGTGTACCAATCTATATACCAAGGTTTTCAGCTTGGTACCTGCCCAACACTGGTATAAACAAGCAGATGAAATTTTGTAAATTATTTTTACAAAATTGTTCTTGCAAAACGTAGTCAGATGGTACATGGATTTGACTTTTTGAAACAAGGGAAACACTCCCTTATGGCCCTCCAAAGAGAGCACTTAATTGATAATGTGGCCAATGTGTATTGATGTGCTACCTAGGTTTGCTAATTCCAACAAATTTAAGCAAAGGACAAATAATTTTTCAATGACTTTTTCTTCTGCAAATTGGGTACTATTTGGTGTTTGTGTATTGGGGAAGGCCATGATGTCAGGGCATTACTCCTTGGACCAAGGGTGGCGGCCCAAGGCGTAATGCCCAGACAACATAGCCTTGGAAAGAGGGCAATTGGTCAAGATGTAACATCCAGATAGTAGGCTGTTCCCTGGTGTAATAATCGAGGGGCAAATCATTTTTATAGTTGAGATTGCATCCCAGCAAAACACTGCCACTATGGGGAAATTCCACGAAACCTCCCATGTTAGCCTGGAGGGAAAATTGTCCTTCGAGAGTTCCTAAAATTACACAGTGGTTTTTGGGCCAAGGTTGTTGCCAGTGTTGGACAAGTATCCGGCTGTAAGAACATCTCCACCGGTGCTCAGTGTGTCACTCTAAATAATAAAATTAAGTGTCTAAGTTTAGCCCTTTTCTTTGGCAACCCCACCAATAAAACTGTAACTGGAACTGCAGATCTGTGGGGACTACGAATAGCAAACCACCTGGACCAATCATTATGATTGACCAATCACAAATACTGAGCCGCAGTCAGGTTCAATTTATTACACTCTTTTTTAGAGGTGCACAACTATGTTGGACCTTTTATCAGTCCCTAGACGCTGCATGAATTTGGTGCAGAAAAACTAATTTCCTGAGCTAAACCGGCATATTTTGACCTTTACTGTCTGGAGTCACAAACTGCGCACCGGTGGAGATGCTCTAACCCTGGTATATAGATTGGTAATGATCCTCGTACAGAAGAATTGCCTAGACTGGTATGACCTGAGGCAATATCAGGCTCATATCATTGCCTTCCTGGTAGGGACTCGAGGTTATTCCAACCTTATATCAATACCCACCTGGTAGAGAGACTAGAGGTTATACCAATCTTGTACCAATACCTGCTTGGTAGGGACTTGAGGTAATACCAGTTTAATACCAGAGCTATATTGGTCTCAATATCTGGTATATCTGCCACATACCAGCCAAATATCGGCCTTGGACCTTGATACTAGGACTGGACTGGTACGAAAGTTTTTAAGAAGATCCAACACCGGTAACATTCTAGTATTAACAAAATTCCAATACCAGCACCAGGCTGGTATGCTTTTTTCGGAAAGATTCCATACCAATACCAATTATAATTTTCAAAAGTTGACACCTGCCCAACATTGGTTGTTACATCCATTGAAGATCTTGTACCCAAAACTGAACAAAAAAGTTTTCACCCAGTCATTCAGGTTTGCCACTTTTGATTCCATAGCCAAAACATTGCACATATTGTAGCTCTTATCCTTTTGCACAACAACTTTTTTTCATTTTTTTCTGATAGATTCTAAATACTAAGAATTTTTCTCTTGAAGAAAAAAATAATGATGAATTGTGATCATTTAGTATATTATGGAACATGGCTGGTATGAGGCATTGGTGAGGTGCATGTGAGGAATTTGGTATGCTAAGCCAAATGTTTCTGAGCAGGCAGCCAAATGGGCACAATGGCCTGTACCTGGCACAGTCCATAACATAATTGTTTTCATGATTTCACAATGGGTATGTGGATTTCGAACAATGATTAAGTTAGATAGACGGAAGCAGACTACATTGTGCACAATAAGGGGGACTAAAATAAGGCAGAAATGTTGTATGAAAACCATTTTGTAGATGATTTCATTTTTCATTTTTCACAAGTGAGTTTCACAAGCTTATTTTAGGACATTAGCTAGTTCTTAGCTTGGGTACCATTTATTTCAAAAAAACCTTATGGGCCATATGTATGTGCTAGGCAACAAACCCTGTTTGCTCTATGAGTAACCTTCTATTCTACAAGCATGTGAGAGACAACTCTATAGTCTATACTCCCCCTGGCTTGAAATGTCATTTCATCTTGGATTCCTTGATGAAATGACATTTCAAGCCAGGGGAAGGACTGGGAAAAGATGCCTTTTACAATTAGCAAGATGGATTCTGGAAATCCCAATTTCCATAAAATTGATTCTCAGAGAGTCTCAGACTGGGGAGTCAGGAACCCATCGTGTGCACTGTACCTGGCTTCGTAGGTACAGTGTTTGTGTACTACGGCACCATAGTATCTAGGATAGTGTACGTGTCACTACTAGGGGTTGGCATTTAATAATCCCTAAAGGAGAGACATTTGCACTAAATAATAGTGCGATTCATATTAACTAGTGTGGCCTCTGCTGTTCGCCCAAGTGTGAACCCATTACAAAATAGTAAAACACAACATTGTTTTGCAATGTATGTACCAATTTTTTGAACAGCCAAATATGAAAGGAAATCATGCTTGAACTGAATGGTAAGCCTTCAAGTGTTACCACGTTCTCAAGTGATCTTTCCTTCCAAAACCTGGTTTTTTGGAATTTATTTGAATTTTCAGTGGCAGAAATCATTTAAAAATCAATATCTCCTACCTTTGGAATCCAAATCTTACCAAATAAATTCCATTAAATTCTGCTCACCAAGATCTTTCCAACAACACCAAAGGCACATTCCAATTCCTCTGAAAAATTTCAGCTACAAATTAATTTAATTTGATTTTTAATGAAACAACCATTCAATATTCTAGAACTTCTACGCTGCAAGTCCAAACGCCATGAAACCAAACTGATGCACCCCTCCTCCTTGAGAGCTTTCCAAAGAGACCACAAACAAAATCTGAAGTTTCCTGGTTCAGTGGATCTCATAAGTACAAACAAACAACCTTCCTTCATAGATATATTAGGGCCATTGTAGACAAGGGTCCAAGGACCAAAAGCCCAAGGATTAATTTGAACCAAATTGGATCTTGAATTGAACCCTTCTTCACATTAAAAAAAAAAAAAATTCTATTGTACAATGAGTGTGTCTAAAATCTTGGGGTCCAATTCAAAGGTCCAATATCAAAAAAAATTGATTGATATGTGAGATGATTAGCTTAACTTTTGGTCTTTTCTCTTTTTTTTAAATTTTGAGTTTTTTAAAAAGAAACTTTTACTACACACAATGGATCTTCTTTCCAACTTTTTAATTCATCTTTTTATTTCACCACGATTGCTTTCTTCCTTGGTGTTTTCTCATACGGAATGGGAAGTGGTTTAGGGATTTCTTGTAAATTCAAATCTCTTTTCCACTTGTGAAAATTGACGCTCCAACTTTTTAATTTCTACCCCATTTTTTTATTCACCTCCATTTCATGCACTTGGAAAGGCTAAAGTTGCACTCATTTTAACAATTACCTCGTGAAGATCCACAAAACCAACCACATCAATTCTAGAATTGGTCAAAATGGGGGAGTTGATGTGCTCTTAAAAATGTCCTCAATCCATAACATGTCTTCCACTTTCACAAAATTTGTGTAGCAAAGATAAAAAAACCAGTGGAAAATAACAAATAAATGAACAACCTTGGACCCTAGCTTACATTTTGGTTCTCCAAACCATGAGCTCCCCTTTAAGTTTCTTTTTGGGTCTAATGGACCAATTGGTTTTCCTTCCAAATTGATGCCATGTAACTTAAATCACAATTTGATTTGTCTTGGTCCTAGACCTTTGTTTAAAAGCCTTGGGACCAATTTAAAGCCCTTGACCAATGGGAATGCTCAATTTCATTGAACCCTACCCCTTGGACCCTAAGTTCATTAATTGGTACTCATCTAAGTGAAAAATCTAAAACCTCTTTGTAAATATTCATGCAAAAGACAAATTCTTTTTACAGTTTGTGTGCAACTTTTTTGTCTCTTCATAACCCAAAGAAGAAATAATAAGAAAACAAAGGAAAATAAATGACCATGAAGGAAAAGCAACGAATTCATGAAAAACTTGATCAAATTAAAAAACAAGAAAAATATCTTTTTTTTTTGTACATGTGATGCACCCATGCAAGTGAAAAGAATAGAACTTCTTTGGACCTTCACAACAACTTTGCAAACTAAACCAAAACAAAAATTTATCTCTAGTGTTTTGTATATGTGGCCAAATCATGCAAATGAAAAGAATAAAACCCAAAATTAGATTTTTGAAAAGGATATACAACATAAAAGGATTGAACATGGAAAGGGAAGCACATAAACTTTGCAATTTTTTTCAAAGAATTGTTTTTCAACTAGGTTTTATTTGCTTTCAAGAGCACAAGTTCATGTGATGATAGGGCAACAAACATAAGGAAACAACTATGGCTATGGGCTAGGATATGGATAACAAAAGTTTAAGATGGATACACATTTGAATTCTGGGAAGGTAAGATTGGTAAAGGTGGAATTTCATAGCAAAATATAAGATTATAAAGGGCAACATGGTTCGAATGCCCAAGATGTGAGGGTTGCCATGTGGTAATTGGAGCATTATTAATCTGTATGCTTTTAATAATCCATTAGAAATAAACAACTTGTGGGAGATGGTGAAAGTAAAGATCCTTAGAAATTGTGTTTGGGTGCTTTGTGATGACTTAAACATGGTGGAGAAGGCTGCAAACAAATCATCATGTTGTGGGAGGTTAACTTTTAAAAAAGAAAGTTTATTGTGGGAGGTTTTTTAAATTAGCTTTGGATGTGAAAAAACCCTTAAGATTTGAAGGAAGTGTAATGTACTCTTGGGACAATCAATAGATTGGTGGTCATTAAATAATGGCCAAACTTGACAAGATTTACATGTTTGATGGACTCCAAAACTGAACATGTAAACTTTCATTGAATATATTGTAAGGATATATGGGGTTAAGTTTGATTGTAACAAAAAAAAAAAAGGTTGTTTTCACCTTTCAATTTTCCATAACACATAATGAGCAAACATATAGATCATGCATCAAACTTTCAAATTAATCACATCTCCCATTCAATTCAAGAAACATGTCATTGGAAATTTGTTTACACATTGTCTTTGTACTACAGATTACAATGACCAAAAAGTACTCATTATTTCATGTATACTACTTGCATTGAATTCCTAATCATGATGGAAAAATGGAAATGGTGGATCGTATCTTTCCAGACTACTCTTTGTTAGCTACCATGGTCTCACTTAACATCAATCACAATTAACACCCCGTTTCTCCCATATATTCATTCAAGTACTTTTGATAATAACTAATTGAAAAAAGACATCCTAGAATGATTAACCTTAACATTCCCGCGCTTGGAAAATGCCAAAATGGTACCCCCATAGTTCTTAATGAATTACGTCTCACTTCCCTAAATGTATTTTTAAAAATTCCTTCCATAACCTTGAATTGATGTTTTATTTGGACTAATTTAAATTGCCCCCTATGGATTGTCATCACCTCCACTATTTCTATTTATCTTTATTCATGATTTTTAAACAAATTGTTGTCTAATTATAGTATGTAATGAAACAAAAATTGGAGATAGAAATTACATATCTAGTGCTTGAAGGCATTCTTCCCAACCAAGCACACAAAGCTCCTACGTAAATTACTAACAAATGTTCTCAAACACAAACCCAAAGTTCAAAACAAAAAAAAAGTGGTTAACTTTCCAAAAGCTCATTTTCTTATGTTCTTTGTGGACAAACCTTTTTCAAAATCAACCATCAAAGCATTTCCACCGAGCTTGCCATCATTAAGTACCATTGAAAGAGCACAAAACAAAATCAAAGCTCTTCCCGTTGTCTTGACATCAATTACACAAATGCACACCACAAACCTTCTAGAACCATTAACCTACAACAGACAACTCCACACACTCATATCCACACAAGAATAATAATGATCAACTAACTACTTTCTTGTTGTCATTTACATTTGGCAGAATGAAACACTTTCCATCAGATCTTCATCCACCATACTAACTACATTTTTTTTGGACTACGTCCATTGTGGGGGATTAAACTAAAGCCTATCCACCATCTTTTTCCAAGCATCCATAATCTAACCCCAAATTTTAGACCCAAGAGAAGACACATGACTATTGACCAACGCCCAATTTAAGTAAGGGGTTCATCTCTTTTTACTTGAAAGCTTGCATTGCCCTAAATTGTAGTAGAGGTTTTGAGGTTTGACTTATAGAGCTCCAAAGCAAGCAACACCCGTTTGCACAATGAAGCCATGTACTTTTTCTAATTCTCTTCAATCCCACTTACAAATATAAAGTTCTCAAACACTTGGACCACTTTTTTGAGGTTACCTTCATTTCCTTTGGATGAGATGTTAGTGTCATCCACATATTAAGATATGGTCTATTGTTGTAAACCTCCCAAAAGTGAAATTTTTTTATAGCTCCCAATTTCTCTACTTCTTTCACCATAAAGTTAAACACTTCCCCCATTAGGAGAAAAAGATTCATGGCTATAGAGAGGATGGCACCTCCATAGTGTTGTTGCTTCTCAAGGAAGCAAAGCTTGGAAAAGGAAGGCACTTCTGAAGGAAGACCATTGGACATCTACATAGCTCTCCCAATGAACTTTGTGGCACACGGCAACAACGACAAGCAACCAAGAAATTGGTTATGATTTGGAACAAGGCTAAGAAGAACCCACTACCACCTAATGGAGCGACAATTCACACTATTGGGCCTCATTCATTCTTGGTGGGAAGGGCCCTATTGGGCTTGTTCCATACTACAAAGTTTGTTATTTAAGTAATCATTTCATGTTAGGCACAAGCTACCTCACTCATCTTCATTCCTTGTTAGATATGTTTCACTTAATTCCCATACATAACAAACAAGATGGTGGTTATGTGGATGAAAATGAGTAAGATGAAAACACATCCATTCTTGGACGACAATTAAAGACAAGTTTAATTTGGAAAAAAGGGAGAAGTGCATCTAGATGCACATGGTTGACCACATTTCAATAGTATGGGTGGCAAAGTTGTCTCTACCCATATAATAAGGGCGACTTTAGACAAGGGTCCAAGGTCCAGGGACCAATGCATTCAAGCAATCTTGTCGGTCGAAAGCTCTAAACTGGTCCCAAGGCCTTCAGACGAGGGTAGAAGACCAAAAAGTGGCAAATTGAGGCTAAACCTACATGGCACCCGTTTTGGAGGGAAAATTAATGGTTTGGAGCAAAAAAAAGTGCTAGAAGGAGAGCTCCTGATTTGGAGAACCAAGAATCAGGCTAGGGACCAAGGTATAGTCAAACTCAAGGATTCAATTTGCTTCAAATCAGTCCAAATTGGTTCCTAGGAAATCGGACCCCAGACCCTCATCTGGAGGGGGCCTAAGAGTCCGGCAGTGAAAAATAGCTAGGCATTTACGACAAGTTGGAAGATGATGCTGTGGCAGTCTTCTAGATGACTTAATAGTTCCAGTCTATCATAGGGGATGGCTCTCAAAGGACCCTAATAATTCCTAAGAATTTCCAAGTTTATGATATTGGAGCCTCCTCAAGACTGTTGCAACATGTCGGTACATGGAGAGAGTTTTCAAGCATTTTCAATGTAGGGTAAAGCCCTAGGGTGGGGACATTCTGAAAATAAGGGGCCTAGGACAGCCCTGCATTTTGGGATCGTCCCCCACCCATGGGCTTTACATATTGTAAAGTGTGAGGCAAAAAATTTCATGAACCAATAAGTAGGCATAATTTCCTTCTCACCCTTGAGGAGTAGGCATAGTATTCCTCTCAATTTCTAGGTGGGGAATTCATGGATGTAAGGTGCCCTCCACATACACTACAAATTTTCTCCAAGTGCTTTGAGATGGGCAAGAATTTGTACTAGCCAGGGCCCAAATGGGATGGTTTTCTAATTGTTCCATGGAGCTGTAGAAGATCTTGGTTTTGACCTAGGGCTTTGGAGGAGGAGCAAACAATATGAAATAATGAGTTACAAAGCAAAATTAGGTTGGGGGTTGCTAAAATCAAGGAAAACTCGTATGTACAGGAGAAACGAACTCAAGTCCTTCCATTGGACTTCTGGCTGAAGTGGATAGAAGTGTGGATAAAATGCAGGGAAAGGAAAATTGCAGATTTCATATGGTCATTGTGCCATCAAGCCTTGTTACTAATGCATGGACAACAAGGGATGCATCACACTGTGGCCTTGCCTTTTACATCAAAAAGTATCTTAAGGCAAAAGAAGAATTATGAAAACTCAAATATTTCACCATGCAAAAATATAATCTTCAAAAAATCCTCTAAAAGAAACCAAAATCCTTCAAGATATCATAACTCTATAACTAATCTCAAGTTTCGACACAAGTCAAAATATCATCTTTCAAAAATTCTCATATAAAAATAGACCTACAATTACCTAGGGGCCAAAATCCCTTAAGCTACTATACTCTATAATGAGTCTAAAAACAATATCCTTGCCCTTGGTAGGCAAGACCAACAAAGGGGAAGGAAAAGATCCAGCAGAATTGCCCCTCCTGGGAAATTGAGGCCCCAAAAACCATTTTGCACATTTTTGGCTATGTCCAAGGACTAAGAAAAGATGGGAAATTGCTTTAATTTTCCTATATGGTTTCAAACCAACCTTATGCATGGGTGTGGGTAGGTTCTTAAACTTGAACAATGTCTATTCAATAAAAAGTTACCCCATAGCTTGGGGGTTTTGGGGGAAAATATTTATGTGACCTGGAGGGATGATAATGGAATAATGAGTGTAGCCACTTTCTGGCTCTTCAGTCAAATCACAAGTTGAAATTTAGGTGATTGGGATTTCTTTTAACAAAAAAAATTGACTAATTAAAAGTGCCTTCCAGCAATATATTACCAATAAAAAAACACTAGTCTTGACTCCTAGCTTAAAAATCAAGATTTGAACTCGCAAATCAGGGTTTTTTAATTAAAATTTATATTTTGAAATTTGAATAAATTTCATGCTATCCAAAATTTGATGATTTCCCTCCAAATTTTTTTTTGAATTTACACCATAATTTTTTTTTCCAAAATTTCCAAAATTTCTTGTTGCAAAGGATGACAAAAACTTTCCAAAAAAGATAGTTTTCACCCAAAAAAAATTGGGGTCCAACATATCTCCAAAATGCAAAAACAATTTGGTGTCACGACCCTTAAATAAGTTTTTTTTAATTCTGAAAAAAATCATGAAAAAAGCAGGGGTTTTGCATGGGGTTAACCAGATTCAGAAGGTCTGCTCTTGCACTCAGCAAGCAAGAGAAGGATTACACAAAAAAAACAAAATTACTGCCATGGAATGCTAAATCCTTCTTGCAATGTTAGCCAATGCAACATAAAACATTTGAAAAAATAAAATCACAGGTTCACATTTTGTAATAGGGTAATTCGTTCAATGTACTATGAAGTCCAAACAAATTTCACACATGGTTAGTAAATTAGTTTCTCTCAAAAAAAATCAATTAAATTTGAGATATTCACTTTAGAGTTATCCTTAAAGACACCGTGTCTGTAGGCCTGCTTTTACCCCCTATGCCCTCTTGCAGTGGTATCCGCAAAGTAAGGAAATTTTATTAAATCTCAGTATGAAATGCTGAAACTCAGCATTTAATGCACAAAGTTTGAAAGTAATTATAGTAATTGTATAGGTGGGAGCAGTGAATATATATGTAGCAGCAGTAGAGGCGCTCAGGTAAAAGAAAGGCACATGGAACTCAGTGTACCACCGGAATTGGTGGAAAAACGAGTTTGGGTCCCAGTTATTTTGCTTTGTAGAATTTTCATTCCTAGTTACACGTTTGATGCCCTACTATGCTGAAACTGGCCGTTTTCATCCCCTAATCGCAGGACTTAACGGATAATTCTACTGAAGTTATCCCTAAAGTCACGGGGAATTTCACAGGATGACTCACACTCAATTTCTTTTCACCCTGAGTTGCAGTGGTCTGTAAAGTCGCCCTGACTGTGCGTGGTTTGAAAAAAGAAGGGTTGATAAGGGGTTAACATGTGGGTGCGCCTTTAAATGGCTTAAAATAGGTGGACACTCTACGGAAATTGACAATTTCAACTTTTGGATGGGAAGGGGGGAGGGAGGGTGTTTGGGGGACACTTTTTGGGGATTTTGAGGGTGGGTGAGGGGATGAGGGTGGGTTTTTTCTATCCTGAAGGATGGGGGCATGAGTCACTATTTTTTTTTACTTTTACTTTCGGAGGTCTCATTCCACTTGCCATCTATGGAGTTTATTTTATTAGATCTTGACTTGAGCTCCTCTAATAGCAACAAGGAGCTATTGGAGCAAATTACAGCAGATGGTCAGATTGCAGTGCAAGGTACAATCACTTGAGTCAACATCCTATATATTAATTCACTTGGTGTCAGTGTGTATAACTGAACCTCTCCATTCCGCCCCGTTAACAGTATTTGCGAGGCCAATTCTGCAACCCCCAAATGACAAAAACGAGGTCTCGAAATGAGTTGCACCTGACCTGAAATGTTCCAGCGCCAGGTGCGGATCGTGGTGGCGGAGAGACACACGCTCGCTGGATCCTCCATCTCCACGCACCAACACTTGGTCTGTCTGTGTGTTTGTCTGAACCTATCCATTCCGACCCGTTAATAGTTTCTGCGAGGCTGATTCTACAACCCCCAGATGACAAAAATGAGGTCTCAAAATGAGCTGCACCTGGCCTGAAATGTTGCAATGCCAGGTGCGGGTCGTGGTGGTGGAGAGACACACGCTCGTTGGATCCTCCGTCTCCCCGCACCAGCCATCGATCGCGTCGTCACAAACTGACTGAGTTCTCGGAGACACCCTATCACAATGCAAGAACGGAGGCATACAGAAGCAATTGCAAGAGCTTTTGAAACCCGAAACCCAAGTACTACAGTGATCATGCGCAAGTCCAATGTTTATCGACACTTTGATGTTGTAAGCCGCTCTGGGGGACTTCACAGTGTCCGAAGGTCACAGGTACCCACTAGTTTAAAAGTATTTCACATCTGCAGAGCTGAAGGAAGAAAGCCAACAAAAAATCAGCCTTTATGTAGGTGGGCCAGACATCCTAACGACCCTGCAGGCCACATTAAGTTTGTTTAAAATTCTCACCAACATAATTTTGGGAAAATTTGAAAAATTAGCACAACTTGTGCTCTCAACCATTATTAATCATGCGAGGTTCACATGGGAGCCACATTGTAATTTTGGACAAACATTCAAGTTTGTTTTGAAACAACATTTTCCTTAGTTTTATTTGTACATGAAACAAGATAATGTGATTAAATATGATGCCTTCTTGTGAAATTAGAGCAAGAGTGTAAAAAATGATGATGACACATTTATTGCATCATGCATCAATGTTCCATTGTTGACAAGCTCTAGTGGCCCATGTTAAGCACAAAATTAGTTCACCCTAACAATTTACTCTAGGCCATTCCCCCCACTATCCTTTGGATGACATCCAAAAAATGTCACAATTAGGAAATGGACTCTCTCTCTCTCTTTAAAAAATGAACTCACATCAATCTACTTTATTTCATCCTGCCTTGTTTGATCCAAACAACAACTACCTTTATATTCACAACCTTGTCCTCGTGGTCACGATATAACTAACCATAACCCTAAACCATTGAATTACAACCATGAACACACACACTACATGCAATAATAAGAATAGGATTTCCTCAAATTAAAGCTTCACACATTTTTTATAAAAAAGATTCACATTGGAGTCCATAGTCCTAGCTATGGATCTCCCACTCCAACTAAACTCCTACTCTTGTTTGATACAACATTTTCCTGCCTACAAGCAACTCTTCCTTCTATCCTTCCTTTTTCACTTTCCACTCACAACCTTACTAACAAACATTAAATGTTCAAGCTCCTTGGGACCAATTTTCCTCTTTCTATTTCCTTTGTTTTTACACAAGAAGGTAAACCTTATACTTCCTCCTTAGATTAACCCTCTCCTCCTCCTTTTTTCCTACTTCCTTTACCAATCGTAACAAAAAGTCTATGTACCTCTTCCCACCTTCACCCTTAAATGGAACACTCACCAAAACCGCCTTTGTGTAGCCACCATCACCCACCAATGATACCTCCACTTCCATATCCACTGCTACTTGGTTGGGCACATTTAGGCAGCCCAACTCCTTATGATGCAATAGCCTCCTCCTGTGATCTTGCCTTCTCATGATATGTCTAGCCCCTCCATCAGCCCAACTCCCACACTACTCATCATCACTCCTCACTCCTTGCCACTTCCTCACACATTACTCATCACTTAAAAAAGTGAAGGTAGTCAACAAGTTTAAGAAAGAAGAACGGTTGCTATCCTAATTAAACTTAAATTCTAATGCCTTTTTAGAAGCCTATTTCGCCATATCCATACCTCTTTATCTAGTGGACTAATCTGACCTAGGCTAGGACAAGATAACCATGTTTTAACCTAGTCTAGCAATCCTACCCAATCATCTTATCCTAACTATGGCACCCATCCCTTGGGAGTTCATCCTAGATAAGATGATTGTGTCATCCTATCCCATGAAACTCATGTTAACCCCCAAAACTTTATTAGTTGGTTTACCTATGCTTAACCAAAATTGAGTTAGGCTAATTGGGGCCCAACAACCCACTATGAAGAATGATAGGTTTCAATGACACAACTTTCACAATTTTTAGGTAACATTGGAATTATTGATGGGACCTTCATCAAAATCCATAAGTATTGCATGAACAACATGGTCATGATGGACTAGTGTGGGTTGTTCATATATTTGGACCCTGGGTGCCTAAAAACATACCCTGACATTAATATCCTTTGTTAATGAAACATTTAAAAGTCATGACATCAATATTTTGTCTAAATGTATGAGTATTTCAAATACTTATTGGGAACCTTGGTTACATGGGTGAGGAGATGTTCACGATGTATCGCAATGGGAAATGTGAATTGGTGCTTGGAATTCATATGGATGTTGTGTAGGCATACAAAAATATGCATGTAGGTTTGACATTTCATTCCCTTGGATTTTAGGTGTAAGGTTTTGAAAGTTTAGGTACAAGTTTTAGGTTTTTAATTTAAGTTCATGCTTTGGGTTTTGAGTTTAGGTTTTAAGGTTTAAGTTTATATTAGGGTTTTAAGTTCAAAGTTTATGTTTAAGGTTTTATGTATAAGTTTTAGGGGCTAGGTTTAAATGTTAGGTTTCTAAGTTAAATATAAATTTTGAGGGTTTATGTTTGGGGTTTTAGGTTTCATTTTTAAGGATTAAGCTTAAGTTTTAAGTTTTTAGGTTAAATATAAATTTTTGGGTTTAGGTTTTTGGGTTTTAGGTCAAATGTTAAAGCTTATATTTAGGGTTAAGGTTTTAAATTTAAAGTTTTAAGGTTTATGTTTTAGGTTTATAGTTAAGGTTTATTTTAAAACTAAGGTTTTAAGTTGTCTAGTGTTAATGTTTAAAATTGTATGAGGGTAATGGTTTAAAGTTTAAAGTTTATGTCTAAGCTTTTAGGTTTAAGTCTAAAGATTAGGTTTAAGTTTTAATTTTTAGGTTAACTATAAGTGTTAGGGTTTAGGTATTAGGATTTAAGGTTGTAGGTTTAAGGTTAAAGTCTGTGTCTAAAGTTCTAGGCTTCAGTTTAAGGATTAGGTTTGAGTTTTAGGTTTTTGAGTTGAATATAAGTTTTAGGGTTTAGGTTTGGGATTTAAGGTTTAGAGTTTTAAATTTAAGTTTTTAGGATTTTAAGTTTTCGGTATAAGTTTAAGGGTTAGGTTTAGCACAAGGTTGTCACAAAATCCAAGTGTCCATTTGGATGCTGACGTTGCCCAACATCATGTCAAAATAAGGTCAACGTACGTAAACATAGGTTCAACATTTAAATCAGGCTATTCAAAGTAGGGTGTAAAGTGACAAAACCTTACGCCTTTTGGTCGCTTTAAACACTATGGCAACTAAAACAAATTTCAATCACCATAGGCATTCAACAACCAAAATAGTTTCAATCACCATAAACATTTAGCAACTGAACCTATTTAATCGCCTTAGACACCTGATGACTAAAACCTATTTCAGTCACCACAAGCACCCAACAATTATAGCTATTTCAATTGCCATAATTAACTAATGATCAAACCTATTTTTATTGTTGGAAATTTTTGTTGTTGCACAATAATTAATGATTGAATTATGGTGACTAAAACTACAATTCTTTAGTATTTTTTTGGGTGAAAAAAAAATTAGACAAAAGTGTTGGGAAAATCGAGAATTTTTTTGGGTTTCAAATGTAGATTCAACTAGATTCCTATATTTCACCAAAATTTCAACACCAATTTTTTTATATTAAAGATTGTGGAAAGCTTCCATTCGCATAAAAATATCATTTTAAATGAATTTTTATTATATTTCATTATTTAATGTGTATAACTCTTTGTCATGGCATTTTGTATTTTGACATGGACACATGTCAAGTACCGTAGTGCCACAAAAGGTTCGGGCGGGCTGTAACGATTAATTTAATTAATCTTGAGGAATTTTTTTGGAAAAGGTCCATCAGTGCTGCAAGAAATGCATTGTTTTCAAGGGAAAGGTCTAGTAATCTGCCAAAAAGGTCCATTACAGGTCCAAGCCAATTTCCATTTTTTTTTGTTTTGATGTTGCAAGCACACATGTGCAACAATCTGAGCATACATGCATTTATCTGCATTCTGCATTGATCTGCATTGGCTTTGGAAAGACATTTTGTGGGCCTGCTAGGCCTTGCTGATCAGTACAAGGTCGACCCCTCCCCCCCCGGAAACGAAGCAAAAAAGGTTCATTACACGTGCGACAGCGCGAAGCTTTTTTTGGCGCCAAAAGGTCCGGTTTTGGGGGAAAACGTTCGTTACAGAAGTCCAAAAGTCATTTATTTGCCCAATAAAGGATCGTTTTGGCCTCCAGCCCGAATTCATTAACGAACCTTTCGTGGCACTACGGTACATGGATCTTCCAACATTGCAAAATTATGATAAGGAAATAGTTTGGGGACATGAAATGAGGGAATGTATTTTATTATTTATGCCTTTAGCATGTGTATAAGGAAAATCACAATATTAATGCAAGTGAACCAAAACTTGTGAAATTTTAATTGTGTTCAATGAAAAGACTAATACTATTCAAATTCCAAAGATGATCACACATAACATCATAATTCTTTGACAAAAATTCATTTTATTAAGTTAAAAAGTCAAAAATATGTTTTTTGATAATTCATATGAACTACAGAAAAATTCATATGCACCAATTGTAACAATTTATGTTGCATTCAATAACATTCTTTAAGTGGAGTCTAGTTGTATGGAGGCCCCATCAATGTGTACACATCATGTTGGATGGTTTTTCACACCTTTGGATTCACCTTGTATATGTCGTGAATCACCTTGGCAAATGACATTTTGATTGAATTGTCTAAAAAGTAATCTGCATCCTAGTTTTCACCCCATATGACATTTGCAAGCTCACCCCTTAAATATGTTTTAGACCTTAGAGTTGCTTGGTGTTGTTTCACCATACACCAAAGGGAATTTGTAGTTTTTGATTCCCTATGAACAAAAAATAGCAATGGGTCCACCCACCCACACATTTTCCTCATGTTAATGGCATTTTGTTCCTTGGAAAAACCATACAAAGATGGAATCACCTCTTGCAAACATCTAATTTCACCCCAATTGCACATGCCAATGTACAAAACATATGGGTTGTTAAATAGAAAATCCAACATAATGTTGTCCTTCAACAAATCATCATGCAAAATCCCATTATTGTGTGGTACATTCCTGATGTTCATGAATGCCCATGCCATCTTCACATGATTTTTCTTGAAGGTGACGAGTCATCTTTGCTTTTCCATATTGGCCCCCTTTTCACAGTAGCACTCAATGTTCCATAAGGGGTGAATATTTTATATTGTAATCCAACATTTTTTGAAACATGCCCCCATTCCATCACAATTTGTAAACCTCCATGGTTTTTGAATGGATGGTGAGGAATTTGATGATATTAAAATGTTTGGATGGACAAGCCAATGTTTCTATAGAGCATTGCTTACTTGCTATTTATAAACTATTTTTGGTGTTTTCCTTACCAACTAAATGGTGGTTGAGATGCTATCAAACCTTTCAATATGCACCTTATGCACCACACCATAACCACCTTGGTTATCCATACTCAACAAAAGGAACACATTCATTGTGCTTGGAACCCATAGTATGCCCACACTTCTTGTTTGAAAAAGATGATTTTGAACCCCTTCTTTTATCCATGGTGCCAATCATGCCTTCTTTTTTGGGAAATTTTTAATATATTTGGCCCACCATGTAACCTTGATTCACAATTCCACCAACCTCCATAGTTCAATTTGCCTTGTCCTTTGTTGAATTAAAAACACCAAACCATTGCATCAAATTTGACATCATGTTTCTCACCTTGCATTCAAGCAACTCAAAAAACCCTGGAGAATTATGCAACTCGATGTATTATGGGGAATTGTTTTATTCCATTAAAAGCTTCGACTCCATGACCTATTTCTATTTGTTTAAACCAAATGTTTTCTTGTTGACAAAAGCAAAGTTGAGGTAAACCATTATATACTCCTTGAAAAACTCCAAGACAACTTCCTAGAATCATTGAATGGTAATTCATTTGATGTCATCTACCATAAACCTTTGTCACTTTTGAGAATGGATAGATGAAATGCTCCCACCTTTGGATATTCTTGATGCCCCTCAATTTTGCATGGGTTGTTATGGCACACTTAGAGGCCTTCCATGTAGATGATTTGATGTCTAAAATAAAGGGTTTTGTGGTTTAGGGTTAGATGGTCCCCCTAAAGGTTGGCTAGATAACATCACTTTAATTTGGGATGCCCAAAATCCTTAAAACCTTCCAAACACTAATTGTTATGAACAATTAAAGTCTTGAAAATTCAAGGATTAATTTTTTTTAGATTTTTGCGATAAGGCCAACAAAACTCCCCCCCCATATCCAAGATTTCCACCTTTTCATGTTACCCAAGGTTTTAAACAATGGTTGTAAGGGTGCAAACAAAGACAATACACGTAGGGAAAAAAAGGTGGTAGAAAATTGAAACCAAGATTCGTTTTTAAAACCTCATACAGTTAAAACTCAATTTAGTTGCCATCAAACAATTGAATGTTCATTCGGTCACCATCAAATGGTTGCATGTTCATTCGTCACTAAATTTAGACATCTAACAACTAAAAATTGTTGCAATCATTCAATGACCATAAAATCAATTGCAACCTTCTAATGGTGACCAAAAATGGAAAGGGCCAGTGACCGAAAATGAAAGGGGTTAATAAGTAAAAAAATTTAAATTCAACAACCCAAATGACATGGCATATGTCCAATGGTAGCCAAAAGTCACCATAGTTATTCAATGGAAACCAAAATGTGCATTTCTACATTCTTTAAAAATTATGCACTTTTATTATCTAGACATTCACTACTAGAAATTATGGGTTTTGCCACTGTCATTTGCAACTAAAATTCAGTTGCATGTGACCCAGGCAACTGCAAATTTGTGTAAGTGCATAAGACAAGTTGCACACGACATTCAGTTACATGCAACATTACATATGCAACATGTATATATGGTGTTAATATACATGCTCATCCATACATATTAATCCAAATGTAGTTGCACCTTATGTGTAACCCTCCTTGCAACTACAATGCAATTAATAAAAATATGACACATGTTTTAAAATTGGACAACTAGCTTGTGGACACGTGTCACTAATTAATTAATTTTTTGTTTTCAAAATAAAAAATTCATTAGATTAATCTCAATCAATAAAATTTATGCCACTAAGATGATGACATGTGGCACATCATGGAACATTCATTGATTAATTGACACGTGTCCATTTCAAAACACCAATTATATGGTGACATGTGGAAAGTAAGGCCCATCTATTTTTTAATATTGAACATTAATATCTAAATTGTCCAATTTATTGTTAATAAGATGTTGACATGTGTTACCTAGTTAATTAGGTTACTATTAAACCCTATTAGGTAAATAGGCTTACTTAGGTATGTAAGTAGGTTGAAAATAGCTTGGTTTAGGCTATATAAGTAAGATTTGAATAATCCAATTTTATTTTTAAGATTAACCATTTCATAAAGGGCAAACTTTCTTAATTCACTCATCCCTAATGGCATTTGATGTTTTGTTACAACACTGTTATTGTTCCTACTTATATATTGAGGCAAATAGAATTGGAAGCCAAAGGATATGGGATAAAAAATTCCATTGCAAACCTCATGAACCAACTTAGTTGCACATCAGATGCAACTAATGTATTAGAATATAGCAGCCATAGGAGGGTTCTGTTGATTCTGGTGTCCAAACAAAACTTGAAATCCTCTTCTTGGCACATCTAATACAGTAAAAATCGTCAAAAATGGATTAGAAATGAAAAAGTTATGGTCCCCCAAAGTATAGGGGGTCAGAAATTCAAAAAAACCATTGAACATTACAAAGGTTGATTCTTAAACACCCAAACATTTCCTTTTATATTGGTTTTGTTGATATTAAAGTAACAATATGATTTGTAGAACTTCAGTTGGCGTTCCTATAACATTTTAAATCGTTTAAAATGAGTAAGAAATAAGAAAGTTATGAGGTTTAAAAGTAAGAAGGGTCCAAAGAAAAGAAAAAAACATGTTTTGTAACTTGGAAAAAGAATTTATTTTTCTTATTTTTCATGTTTTTCTTCTTGTTAATTTTTTCATTATGCCTTGTCTTTTGCACTTTAAAGATGATTGTATGATTTTTTTTAATAATTATAATTACTTAATGAAAATATGATTTTAACATTATTATCTAACTTAAACTAGTAATTAACTTAAAATGTTTTTGTTCTTCTAGGTTAATTTGTGTAGCCTATTTACATTAATATACATAGATAATAAAATTTATGTATATAATACCTATTAAATATATATATATAATTGATTATCATTACAATTATAATAGACATTTATTTGATATTTATGAACATTTATAGATTTTAATATTACCATATTTATTGATTCTAAATAATTTTTTGTTTAATCAAGTTTACATTTTCTGAAAAATATTTCAAATAAAATAAAATAAAAAAATTTTACTTGCCAAAACAAATATTTAAGTATATTTGACAAATAAAATTTAAAAACTTGCAATATATATTTAAACCATGGTTTAGTTTAACATAATTTTGTTTAGCCATAATTAATTTAGCCTAACTTAATTTAACCATTGTTGGTTTTAGCCTAATTTAATTTAACCATAAATATTTCAACCTAGTTAAATTTAGCCATAAATAATATATATTAATTTAATTTTACCATAAATATTTCAACCTAGTTAAATTTAGCCATAAATGATATATTTTAATTTAACTTAACCATAAATAATTTATTTTAATTTTAATTTAGCCATAATTATTTTTGCCTAACTTATTTAGCCATATTTATTTTATCCATAATTAATATAGTTTTATTTAATTTATCCATAAATAATTTAACCTAAATTTAATTTAACCATAATTATTTTGACCTGATTTAATTTGGCCATTGTTGGTTTTAGCATAATTTAATTTAACCAAAATTAGTTTAGCCTATTTAATTTAGCCTAATTTAATTTAGCCATGGTTAGTTTAACTTTTTTGTTTATTTTGCCTGGGTTAATTTAACTACGATTATTTTAACATAGGTTAGTTTAAGTTAGCCTAAGTTAGCATGGGTTAACCTTAATACTAAAGCCACATAATATTATTATACATAGCCTATGTAAATATATTAAGTATAATAATTTAAGTATGTATAAGTTTAGACCATTATTTTTATGACATGTGTCCATGTTGTACACATTTAGTTACACGTTAGTTGCACACACAACCGTATGGCTGAAAAATTATACAATACCAAATTTATAGTTGCAAATGACAACTAGTTGCATGCCAGTTGCATAGCGACTGGTTGCAAAAGACAAAAAATTTAGTAGTGATTATTTTTATTTATGTTTGTATTTTATTGAAGTATTCCTATGTGTCATCAACATGTTTTTTGGGGATGTCCTCATATAACAAATCTTTTATAGGCCTTCAAACACACATGGCAAATATTTTGACATCCAAACCTTTGTAATCCCGAACAATGAACATTCACTCCCCTTTCACAACTTGTTCACAATTGACATGTAAGGTCAATGATATCTCTTTGTACAACAAGTCCTTTGGTAATCAAATGATACACACATGATACTCTCCCTCTTTTTGGCCTAGGAATACATGACACCTACTCCTCCATAATCCCATATAATCATGGTGTTGTCATCCCAATTATGATTATCATTAGGTGTGATGTTTGGTTCAACCGGATTTCATCCCATGCCTTCATCTTGATTACTTGACTTGATTGGTTGTGCTTCAAACACAAGGATAACCCAATTTTTTAAAAGGACCAAACATTTTCTTCCAAGTGTATTGCATTGATTGTCAAAATTGTGGCATGTCAAATAAAAAAGTTCTCAAAATGTGTTATCAAATGATGATGAAACCCAAGGAAACTGAATTAAACAAACAACTACCAAAGGAGGAAAAGAAAAACTCCTTATATTTGAAAAATGGCAACCAAAATCCATTTTGGTAGTTTTAATGTGTTTAGGGTTTAAGATGGTGACTGAAAACCATTTCGGTCATTTTGAATTGTGTTTAGGGTTCATGATGGTGATTGAAATCAATTTTTCCTTGAAGGGTGTTTAAAGGTTCATGATGGCGACTAAAATCCATTTCGATTGCCATTGGGATAATTAGTCAACAATAGAGGCCAATCGAACTTATTTCAATCGACCATTTCAGTGCCATTTGACGGCCCATTGCTCTTAGACATCTTGGCCATTGGATGGCAAGTAAATTGTTTTGGTTGACATGTGATCATGGCCAATCATTTAAGCCTCGTGACAAAATCCATGTGTGCATGGCAACTAAGGGCGATTGAAAGTGGCTTGGGCCCATGCATGTTTTGTTTCAAATGGGTAGGTTTAGTATAAAAGGTGAAAGCACACTATGGGGGGGCCCAAAATGTTGTCACATTGTATTGTTTTCAAAGGGTGTCCATGTTTGAACTTCAATCATGGTAATTTTGGAGCATATCTTTTTAAAGTTTTTGCATAATATGGTATACCATAACACAAAAAATTGAATCAAAAGATTTTTTTTCCCAACTTATATTGTGTGATTCCAAAGTATATTTGTGGCAAAAAATGTATGTCATTATGTATTAAAAAATGCAAATATACTCAAAAAATGATTGAAATGATTTTTAATCTTTATGAAATGTGTAGTATCTATTAAACATTGATACGATTGGAATAAGTATATGAGCCATGTGAAGAGTTTGATAATTATCATATCACAAATGGGTGTTTTTGGGGGTGATGACCATAAGGATGTGGTAAATTAACATTTTGACAAACTATCACTTTCAAACTGAAGATGACAAGATATTTAATGTGGGATCATTTTTTTGCTAACTAATTCAAACCCAAACCTAGTGTAGTCCAATAATTAAAACATGTGCTATTATACTACATATACCATAAATATATCCATTATTTGTTGAATTTTTTTAATAATTTATTTTTAAAAAAATTAATATTAGATTTCATTAACTTTGTGAAAATAAAATATCAAGCCCAACTGAAAGTGAAACACAAAATTAAATGCATTTGTAGAAATATACTTTACATACATGTCATGAAAGTGTCGATAGTGACCCCCCCATAGTGTGCTTTCACCTTAAGACCCCCATTTTGGTCATTGTTAGTAGTTTATTGTTTGATGTATGAAAATTCTACTTGCTTCTTGTAATAAATGCCACACACATGGAAGAAAATGGGACCTTTTTGGAGGGCAATGAAGTTCATGACACCATTTGTAAAAACTATTTTGAGTTTGACTTCATTGTTGAACCTTTGGAAAACTCCAACTTTTTTATATTACTAATGAACCCTAATAACTTTAACTTAGAAAATCCTAACCTTAATAAATTTTGCACAAGTTATAACACCTAGTATATTAGCACATGTGGTTTGTTAATAAATTAACATGGTGAATAATGAGGACCACATGAAAATAGTAAGGGGACATGGGGCGAAGGGAAGATGACATGATGCAAAACTTGAGGCCTTTCAAATCCAATTATACTAATAGATGATGGTTGGCAAAACATGTCCCAACCATGGACATACACATTAAGTTTTAACTATGTGTGGTGGTGCCACATTGACAAGAAATGGCCATTGGTTCAACATGGAATTCATTGCATAAATAACACCACTGCATTTATGAGTTGTCTAGATGCAAAAATGGAAGAACTCATGTTGAAAGTGCACATGGCATACATGGAGCCCAATATTTGCCAAAAACATGCCTTTGACTATGGCACAAATGGTGTATGGGAAGGTGGCACTTGGGTTTAGATCAATTAGAGATCCATTCTGTGTCATCTAGGGACCAATGTGCTTATGTATCAAATGCAAGTGGTTCCACCACGTCTTCCAATTGGTCCTCATTTAATATCATCAAGTTTGACTGCACTCATGAAGATGGTGGTTGTGGAACATAGTTGTGGAACCACATGGTAGTCAAGTTTTAGTTCCCATATTTAATCATATATCGAATTGTTGGATGCCCATGAAAGAAAATTCCATTTGTTCACATGGGCCAGCACCTCAATTAAGTTCAAGCACAGATGAAGCCATGGATGGAAACCTAGAAATGGTCGAAAACAAATGGAGGTGAACTTGGACGTTGTGGTTCAAATGGCATCATATGATCCATTTCACACAAAAGTGTGCAAACAAGGTAGATGGAGGGGGCAAGTTCACACATTGCCACTTTTATATTTTAGGGAGACAAATTTAAGGGTCAAGATTGTAGAACATGCCTTTGAAGAACTATAAAGGGAATTGGGGACAATGCAAACTAGACTATGTGAAGTGGAGTTGGAACATAATGAGTTGTGGGAAAAATTACATAGGATGAAAATAAAGATTGAGGTTCTAGAACATGAGGTTGCCCAAAAACAACTAGCATTATTGGAAGCAAAGATAAGGGCAATTGAGGCAAAAAAGGAACACTTTAATTCCATGAAGGATGTCAAACATTACCATCAAATTTTATTTCACATGAAGGAACAACATCAAAAAGATGTTGAAGAATATGCTAAAATGACCCCATTAACTTTTTTTAAAATGTAAATAACATGAATTTGGGTGCATATTGGGTTATGTGGATGGATGTTGAACTAGTGCACATTATAGCAAAATATTGTGATGATTGATCACACAATTTAACATTATGGCCTAAGATATCTGAGATGTTTTCAGATAGCTAATGGAAGATGCAGGATACCAAAAATGTAGATTACCCAATGCACCTTGAACTTGAGTGGGAATATTTCAAATACCATATCTAAAAAGATAGTGGAACTCCTTTGCCCTTCACCTCAACCATTCACTAAAAGTGAGGATCGATGCATTTTTGTCAAAACCCATATGGACCAAAAGGAGTGTGGGAATTGGGCATTTGTCCACACATGTACCATCTGTAATGCATGATAACGTTAATGTGGTAAGGAGGAGATGTTCACAATGTAGGGCCCCATTTCACCATCACTATATGCCCAATGTAGCCTTCAAGTTGCCATGCCAAAATGTTGAGAATATAGTCAATATAACACACCCAATCAACCTCAAGCATGTAGTGTAGACATGTGATGGATTTGGCAGGTGGGCATGTCATTTATTGCATTTCGGTGTCAATATGATGCATGACAGTTGGATGAATCTCAAATTCAAAAGGCATGTGAGGCCTTATACCCCACACCCACTAATGTGAGACTTGGATGGTTTTACCAAATATTTTGAAGATGGTTTAAGCCAAAGACTAGCAAATTTGACCCAAGGTTGAGTGGGCGTATAATCTATGCAACCTCTTGAATGAAGTATTAGTCAAGGAAACTAGTGATTCCCAATACTTGAAGGATGAAGTAGCATTTGCATTCCTAACCAAGGTATCGTCACACATGGTCACCATGGTCGATGAGATAAATAATCTTCCTAGGTTGAATGCGACTTTGCATGAGGTGAACATTTGGCAACAAGGTCAATCATTACAAGAATTTCAACCGACTCTTTGAACATAATTTGGGGAAAGTAATAGTAGAATTTAGAGATTCCTTGGTTTAAGCTAAAGAGGATTTAACACCTAGATATTAGGCACATCACGTGTACATAACATTTCCAACCCAAAAGCAAAAATATGTGCAATTGATTATCATCTTTACACACAATGGGCAAACAAAATGTTTCTTCAATTGATTTAACGGTTGTGATCACTTCTAGCCAATAAAAGAAAAAATGATTCTTTCATTAACTTAAAACTGTTAGATGTCATCAATTGATTTGAGTTGAGCCAAACCTAATCATTCTACAACACAAGCCATTTTGCACCTTTTTAAATGGCTATTCTTTTCTTTAGCTCCTTCAATGTATTTTTTGTAGTTTGTTTTTTAAGCTTTTCTCTTGGAAAGTAGAATCAAGGAATTGCAACTTGGTTGGAGAGAAGTTGTGTCACATTTTTTCTATCATGACTATAAAGCATGAAGTGATGGTTGTAAGATCTAATTAGGTAAGTCAAATGAAAAGAATCCACAATGCACCTCAAGGCTTTCTATTTTTAAGTTCCTTTGTGGGCCTCTTACTATTTAGTATTTCAAAATCACTTCTTGGGTCATGATTGGGTCAATGTCAAATCCCTCCACACCTAGTTGAAGAACAAATTTATTTGAATCAATTGAAATAACTAGTGGAATTAAAACAAAATTATAGTCTAATTAATCCAAAATGATAGTATTATAATTTGATTTATACAAAAGTGATGTAATTGCATGTAAGTAGAGAGGGAATGTGTTGCAAAATTAGACAGACAAAGAAAAAAATTCAAAGTGCAAATTTTACACAAAAGAAAATGAAGGAATGATATTTAAGGTTTGATAGAAATAGAAAAAACATATTGATGGAGGTATTTTGAATGAAGATTTATAGTTACTAATAGGCAGAAAGAAAATGTTTTACAAAATTAAAGAAACAAAGATAGAGAAACATAATGAGAATTATACACAAAATAAAATGAAAGAGAATTATTTAGGGTTTAACATAAACAAAAATAGAAAAAATGAGGGAGGGATTTTGATTGAGGAATTGTAGCTCCTAACATGCATAGAGAGAATGTGTTGTACATATTAAAAAAACAAAGAAAGAGACACATAGTGAAATTTATAGGGTTTATTCACAGTGAGGGTTCCAAAAAGGTGTGTCTAATTGAAAAACAACTTAAAATGGAAATTTTGATTTTTGTAGTGTTTAGTATATTACAATTATGGTGTATCCCCCAACAATTATTCAATGTTATATAAAATTCCTTTTGAATCCTTGATTGATTTATGGTCAAGTGTTCATATTATAGTATTTTGTTAAAGGAATGCAAAGGAATTATGCATAAAATGATGCAATTGATTTCAAACTTTTTATATAGGAAAACATGCTTCCCTTTATGCAACTACATGTTCATTATGTCAATTTCATGAAAAATAAAATCACATGAAAATTTCAAAGTCTTGAAACTTTGAAGCAAAGGGATGCAAGAGAAATGATTCCTTTATTAAATAATCTAGATACTTTTTTATATCCATTAGGATCAAATTTTCGAGCTTTAGATGCATGTGACATGTGTAGGAAAGAATAATGTGAAAGAACATGTTAAGTTGATTTTAGAAGCCCATTTTTGCATTTTCTGTGTTTATGTTTGCAAACCAAAATATTTATGCACGTGAGAAATTGCCACCACCACATGAATTATCTTATATTGGACAATTCAATTTTCTCACTAAATTTTTTTATGTAAATTTTATTTGTACAAAGTAACTTTAAGAAAGTCCTAGAATCCATTTTTTGGTACCCTAATTGTGAATGACCCTATACACAAAAAATGAAGGAAAATGATTTAAGGCTTGAAAATAGAAAGAAATGAAGTGAAGGAAAGATTTTGAATGAAGATTTATAGTTGCCAACATGCATAGAAAGGATGTGTTCCAAAACTAGAAAGATAAAATGGGAAATGTACACAAAAAACAATGAAGGAGAGGGTTTTAGGGTTTGAAAGATTTTGAACAAAGGTTTGTAGCTACTTGTAGGCAAAAAAAAATGTGTTATAGAATTAGGGAGATTGAAAGAAGGAGGGAGGATGAAATACAAGAAGTTTTGCATGTTTATAAGTAAAAAATTTGATATTAACAATCACTTATAGATTATAGATTCAACAAAAGGGATGCAAATTAAAAGCATTTTGAAGCAAATGCCACAGAACTTCGAAAGTAACATTCATTGTAAGCAAATGAAATAATTTTGATTATATTTTGCACAAATTTTGTGAATGTTTAAAATTATACAATTATGGAAAAACACATGGATCTTCCAAGGGGGTTGTTCCACACTACATAGAAGGACATCAAAAAAATCACATTTTAAATCATAAAAATTGGGATAAATTAAGTCAATGGGATTGAAACACATCTTCAAATTTCAAAGCTCAAATTCAAAGCGCATTTGGAGCGACTACCATTAGCAGCAAGGTGTTGGGGTAGAACTTATGATCAATTTTCTTACCTTTAGACAATGCATTCTAAGGGAAACTCTTGCCTACAACCAAAACCATGCCTTATTCACTTGATGAAGATGCCAAAACATTGAAGGCATCAAAGGCAAATGGGTGAAAATGTGTTGCATAACAATAAAACCTAGAAGAGGAATCAACAACCTAAATTTTTTTCCCAATCATATCTGGATTAGATTAAGATTTTGGGTATACATAGGTTTTTTATGTACATAGGTTTATAGGATTTAAGTGGAAGATTTGTTTGTACATGTGAATGTATGAAGGAGGTTTCTTGCAAGATAGAACTGTTTTCCTTTAGTTAGGGCTTGTACAAATTCACAAATCTTGCAACAAAAAGTGGGAAGAAACCATAGAAGGGTGGAAATAGACCACACACACACAATGATGATTATCAAATCATGAAATTTTCCACATAGTCATACAAGACTTCATCATCTTGATTGGAATGTGTTGTTATTCTGACCATGGCTTTAAAAGCCTTGCACTTCACTCATAAGTTGACAAATTACTTGAATAAAAAAATGATGATCTTATAACAACAATGATTACTTGTTGACCTTCTTCAAACACTTGACCTCTTCCAAATGCATTATCACCCAACCCAACACTCTTATGTTGATGCACATGACTTTTTATTGAACCATGTAGATTACACTAACATAGTTGATTGACTCGACATTTTTTTTGTTGATGTGCACAAAATTTTTCTCGTAAACCATGTAGACTATGGAAAAACCCTAAACCCTAAAACCCTGGGTTGATGCACATGCCAACCTAATTATCAACTTTTTTTGAAGTGCACAATGTCGTTTTCTATTAATGCGCATGCCAATCAACATTTATTAAATGCATGACTCCTTCAAATGTGGGAACTCCTCCTTCATACAAGTTCTTATAATACTCATACAAACCTTAAAAAACAAGCACAAAGAAACTAAAAAACCCAAGCTTGTGGCTTTTGAAAAACCTAGACATTCGTGCTTAATGGTTATTCATATAAATTTTAAAAAATAAGCCCTTTCTTGTGGTGTTTTGCAAACCCATAAGTCAAGGGGGTAGGATGAATACATGGTTTGGATGAACAAGGCATTTAGGATAGGGACTGATCATGGAACATTGTTAGTTTGAATTTTGAATTCTTATTTTTTAACCATGATGATGTGACTTAGGACTGCCCAAAGGGGAGAGTTTTGGGAAGAAGGATGTTTATTCTTAGATACACAATTTTGGAGAAAGTAAAAGGAACAATAAGTACTTTATAATAGAAAACCATAGATTTTGTTTTGATATACCACAAATTTTATTTTGTTGTTTGGATTTCATTTCAACAAAATAGAAATTTTTACTATAATTATAATTCAGTTTCTAGTAAAATAGAGAAGTATTGACTTTTGTAGTGATTTTTATGTTCATATTGTTGTGTGAAATTTTTGTAATATTAAAATATGATGAAATGCATTGAACCATTGTTTTTGGAGTTTTTTACAATACATTATAAAGTGCAAATTCCAGTTATATGAAATAACCTTGAGTATGGTGTTTTAATGAATTACAAAGTTAAGTGCGTTGAGAATCAAGTTAGAAATTGTGAATGTATGCATGTTGAAGTGCAAATATGTTGTTGAATCAGTGTGGAATAATTATGCATGATTTAAATTCATTTCTACCATTTGGCAACCATTTTGTGGGGATTGTTTTTATTTTTATTACAGCAATGAGTAGATTTTTTTACAATTTCTATTGTTGTACTGTAGATGAGAAGGTTTAGACAAACGGTTTTTTTTTCTTAAAATTAAGAATATAAAAGGGTTATGCTAAAAAATATCAAACGTTTAAGCAGTTGATGTTGTAAGGATTGTAAAGCAATCTACAAACTCTAAAAATGAAGGATTGTGAAACAAGATGAATCGGATGGTAGCTTGAAGTTTATAATGACAATTGGACTTGGAAGCAAATCCTCAAGTCATTGAAAGACAAACGGAAACAATCTTGAAAATGGAGAGGAACATGTAGGGCTTACAAAAACCCCATATCAAAATCTAATGTTGGACAAATGAACTCTGAGAACAGAAGAAAGACTTGCAAGGCATAGGTTATTTCTAGCACAAGAAATGGTATGGTGTGAAATATGGACTAGGGATTTTCAAAGAAGGCATAGTTGTAGATGACAATCTCCATGGAAAGAGGTGCAGTTGACTACTCATTCATATGAATGGGTGTAGTATATTTCTCAACCACAATCTATGGTTCAAAGTCATAGAGATCTAGATGGAGTAGGGACTTTTGTAGTAACTGATCAGCTGCAGGGTATCTCAACTCTAGAGTTAGTGACTAACCAAGGAAAGAATGTTACAAGAGGTATACAACCTAGGTTTGTGTATCAATTGACATTTCTAAATTACTGTGAACCAATGGAAGATTGGGAGGTGGAAGAAAACACCAATATTAATGTGCTTAAAGAGATTGAGGAGATTGAAAACAATTACTTACAATCATCTAAATATGCAGAAGCATAAGTGAATGTGTTGGATGAAATACTGCAGTCACACTCACATCAAGGGAATTGAAAACTCAATCAAACAAGGTACACAACCCAAACATGGGATCATGAATATGTGGATTTGGAGGTATTCAGATTATTTTCAAGAGTCTATGCACTCTATGAGGAAGAAGGACATGCAATCATGGATTGTCCTTTTGTGCCTTTCCATAGCGAAGTGGGTATTGCTAGACATGTGGAGTTATAGAATGTGGCAAAAGCATTAATGGATCAATCACAAGAACATGAACCAAGAATTCATGTAGTCCAAAATAGACTAAAAGGCATGGAGTTGGGAAGCCCATTGGGATTACAAAGTTGGCAAACTCATCCATTTGTTCATATTAAGAGCAAAGAACTAGAGGTGTATAGACATCCACATTCTACACCACAAAGGATACCTATGGTTAACCACATATTGGAACATTGTCAAACTAGAGTCAACACAACTTCACCAAGAGTGTCAAAAGTAGTAGTTGTTGAAACCCAAAGACAACCTATTGGGATAGAGGTTACTCAATCACATAATGTGGTAATAAAAACCATAGGAGTGGACATAGTTGTTACACCCAACACAAATGTTGTTAGAAGGGGAGTAATTATTGAATTTGTAATTAATTTGGGTCATGGATTAGATGAATTCTTAGTATGCAGGAGTTTGAGTAGAAGTTTGGGACTACCATCAACGAATATTAGAGTTGTTGGGACACCACAAATGGTGTTTATCAATCCAATAATGAGTATCCATGTACACAAAACCACATATTGACCACCAATGAACTCAATAACTGCTAGAAGGTACATAAGTACATATGCAAAAGATCCAAAAGAATGGCATCAAGAACCATTTATCATAACTCAGGAAATTTTTTACCATAGAAATGGCCATTTTGTGAGGCCAAATAAGGTGGATTTTAAGTATCCTAATTTCAAAAAAGATGCTAACCCAAATGCTCATGTTAGAATGTTCAATTCTATAATGAAAGTAAATGTAGAAACTTCTAAAGAATATTTCACTAATGCATTTAATAACACACTAAGAGATACGACATCAAACTAGTGCCACCATGTCAAAATTTCTTGATTGTATTTTTTTGAAGCTTACACATGCATTTTGCAAATATCATCAAAAGACTCAGAATGACGAGCAAATATACGTGGAGCTAAAGAACATGAAAGAGGAGGAGACTAAAAGGGTGGAGGTTTATTATGAGCAGATTCAGAAGTTAGTTCATGGTTTACAAATACCAACCACAAATAGTTTCATGACTATTGTGTGTAAAACGAGTCTACAATAATACTTTAGAATTGCGACTATAGGGATGAAGCAGTCAACACTTCAATGGAATAAGGAGGCAACAATGTTGTGTGAAGATGGGATGACTATTCTTGAAACAAGGAGTGCACTATTAGTAACATAAAATGCAAAACAAGTAGCACCACCAAAAACATAAAGTAATACAAGGAAGATCAATAAGTTTTGCACAAATTGTGGAACGATTAGTCACAATGTGGAGACATGCAAAAAGAAGGAACAAACTACAATGGCAAGTATAGAAGTAACCCAACCTAGTCAAAAACCTCAAAAGACATCTTCATATCCTTGTCACATTTGTGATTTGAATGGACATAAAATGATAGACTATCCAAAGTTTATTGAGATGTAAAAGATGTTTCGTGGGAAATTTGTGATAGTAGCAAAAGTTCAACCTATTGCTAAGACACAAATAGTCACCGCAAATGTGAATGTGGTGGATGTTAATGTTATAACAAGAAGTAACGCAATTGAAGAACAAGTGTTCAAGGATAGAGAACCAAGGAAAGCAAAAAGTGTTACTGACTAGGAGAAAGAAGAATGGTTGAAGAAATAAATGGTGGAGACAATTCAACAAATTCAAAAAACATAAACCCATACAAAAGGGCCATCCATATCCATGGAGGGATGTAACACAACTTGGCTAAGTATGCCAAACACTACTCTTATGGAAGCACAAAGATCTCTGGAAGTAGTGAGTTCACAAGAGAAATTGATTACAATAGAACAAATTTTTCTAGACATTGGTAAGTAAATGGTAGAAACAAGTTATATTTTGAGCTTGGGACAATTGTTTGAAATAGTTCTTGAGTTACAGAAATATATGAAGTAGAAGCTAAAATCAAAGAAACCTTAAAATTTAAGTAGAACAACCATAGAGAAATAAGTTGGTTCTTGAGTACTAAAGGTAGGAACAACTATTGTAACAATAGATAATCATATGGCAGTTATCCAAGTACAAATTGGGAAGAATACAATGGAGGATGTGTTGTTGGATGGAGGTTCTGGAGTTAATATTATCACATAACAATTGAGATTGAAGTTAGGACTTCCAAAACCTAAACCTACACCATGTAATTTGAGGATGGCAAATAAAACAACCACAAAAAACCAATGGGTTTGATTAGAGATCTAAAGATATATGTTCATGGCATTCCTTACATAACGTTTATTGTACTTTGAAATAGTGTGGTAAATTCTACTTATTCCATGTTGTTGGGGAGACCATGGTTGAAGGATGCTAAAGTAGCACATGATTGGCGGAGTAACACTCTTACCATACAAGGGAATGGGATAGTTAGAACAATTACAATCACCAAGCATTTGGGAGGTGAAGTAAGAAAACTAGAAGTGTTATTATGCTATGATTATCATAATTGTATCACAAATGAAGAGGAAGATATCATTTTTGCTATAGAATTAGAATTGTTTTCAACATGAATAATCAATTTACCTAAGACAATTCAATTTGTGACAACCACGGAAGTGGAAAACATGGATACAAATGTGCATACTAGTACTTTGAGCTAGACTTTGGAGTACAGAGCACCAAAAAAAGTAGCTAGCCTAAAATATGAACTAAAACTAGCTCTAGAGAACAAGGTGTATTCAAAGACGTATTATAGTCATAAACTAGGGTTGTTGTAGTGGATGAAACTCTAGCAAAAATCAAAGCACATGAATTGTAGATAGTTTGATGGACATTAATTGAAGATCAACAATTGACGAAGCTCAATCTAGGATCTGATGCAGAATTATAAATGGTGAAATTAATGCACAACAAAAAAACAAGCAAGGTGTTGGAAGTGGAGTAGCTATTGAAGGAATTCAAAGATGTTTTTGCATGGATGTATAAAAATTTGAAAGGGAATCCACTAGAGCTGGCACAACATAAAAATGAATTGGACATTACTATACCATCGACACACCAAACCAGGTATAGATTAAATCCAAACTATGCTACAATTGTTGAATAAGATATAGATAAGTTTGTTAGCAATTAGATTTATTCATTATGTAGAAGAGGTTACATGATTGTCACCCATAGTAATAGTACCCAAGAAAAATGGTAAACTAAGAATCTGTATAAATTTTAGAAAATTAAATGTAGCCACAAATAAGGATCCATACCGATTACCTTTGTTGAAAATAGTAGCAGGGTATGAGGCATATTCATTTTTATTTGGATATTCAAGATATCATCAAATCTCTATAGCTCTAAAAGACATATACAAGATTACATTTATTATAGACTGGGGGGCTTTTATATGGAAGTTGATGTTGTTTGGAATTAAAAATGGACCTCCAACATATCAAATGGTTGTTACCAAAACATTCATAAAATATTTAAACAATTTTATGAAGATATTTTTGGATGATTTATAGTGTATAATGACATGGAGAGTCATATGTAAAAGCTCAGATTATGTTTACAAAAGTGCAGAAAATATGGCATTAGTCTGAATCTAGACAAATATGCATTTATGGTTTTTTCAAGGATTATCTTAGGTTTTATTGTTTCCGAAGAAGGGAAACTAACAGATCTAAAGAAAATACAAACAATAGTAAACATGCCACCATCTAAGAATCCACAATAGATTAAATTAATCAATGGGATGGCATAGTTTTACAGATGTTTTATAAATAAATTTGTTGTTATTATGGCACCCATCACTAAACTAACAATAAATAAATAAATTATTTGGACAGAGGAATGTCAAAAGGCTTGGGGATTGATCAAACAAAAGTATATTGAAGCATCAATATTAACATCACCAAACCAGCAAGTGGAGTTTCATGTTCATATAGATACGTCCTTGTTAGTTGTGGAGGCTATGTTGACCTAGAATGTAATAGGGAAGAGTGATCAACCATTAATGTATTTCTAGGTTTTTGAACATAACATAACAAAATTATAGCACAACACATAGAGAGGCTTTAGCAACTATTTTTGTTTTGCACAAGTTCAGACATTATTTGTTGGGCAATAAATTTGTTTATCTTTTATGTGGATCATATGGCATTGGTTTATTTGGTCAACAAACCACAAGTTTAAGGAGAATAACTAGATGATTGTTATTGTTCCTAGAATATGACTTCAAAATAATGTATAAGCTAAGCAACTCATGTAGTTATAGATGCATTATCAAGACCACTAGATATTACGGAACCCACAAGTGTGTTTGATCAAACCACAAATGCAAGTTTATTTTACACAGAGCCTTAATGGTTGAAGGATGTGAAAGAATTTTTGAGAACATGACAAATTGAGGGTAGGTTATTGGTACAATACAAGCATAGATTGGTTAAGAGATTAAAGTCTTTCACATTAAAGAATGGTGAATTGTATAGAATGGGCCAAGATAATAGACTATGACAATGTTTGACAACTACAAAAGCCTAAATAGTGATGAGAGAACTACATGAAAGACCTTCAAGAGGGCATTTTACAACTAAAATAACACAAAAGAAGATATTGGATGTTGGATATTGGTGGCCAACTATATAATAAGATGTGTATGATTATGGCAAATCTTATGATGCATGTCAAAGAACAAGAAGATTGGCAATTCAAAGTCTTGCAAAGTTGGTCACAAGTCCTCCAGAAGAACCATTTATGAAATGGGGCCTTGATTTTATGGGGCCAATTAAGCAAGTAGGAAGATATACAAGAAACAAATATATTCATATAGCCATAGATTATGTTACCAAATGGGTGGAAGCAAGAGCATTGAAAACTAATATTGAAATAATCACATCAAAATTTTTGTGTGAGTGCATATTAACCAAATGTGGATGTCCTTTGACTATAGTAATAGATTAGGGGGTTCATTTCATTAATGATGCCATCAAGTATTTGACAGATCATTTTTTATTGAAACATATGAGTTCTACAACCTATTATCCTCAAGGGAATGGGCATGTTGTGTCTACTAACAAGGTGCTTAGGACATTATTGATCAAGTTAATGAGAATATAACAGATTGGGATGAACATCTATATACATTGTTATTTTTATATAAAATTACATTTAAAGTAGCAATATGGTATGCACCATATCAATTAAAGTATGGATTACATCCATTGATGCCCATAAAGTACATAGTGCTAATTGATGGTGGAAATGAAAGACATAATACTTCAATGAGAATTTTAACTAATGGAATTACAGAGTTGGAAAAGTTGTAGGAACTTACAATGCAGGTTGTAAAAATTATAGGTGTTTAACAATGGAAGAAAGCATTATGGAGTCAACAAAAGAATCCAAAAAAACAGTTCAATTTTGGTGATTATGTTATGTGATTTCCAAATGGTAATAAGTCACACCTAGGGAAGTTCACTAGGAAATGGTTTAGATTGTACATAGTATAATATGTGTTGCCAAATAACACTATGTTATTGGTGACCATTGAGAAGTTTGAAACTAACCCTATGTTGGTCAATGTGAATAAGTTGAAACCTTACAAGTACATGGAATCTGAATTCCCGAAACAAGAACAACAAATGCCAATACATTGGGAATAGAGTGCAAGTGGGATTCAAGCGGATAATCCCAATATGGAGGAAAAAGATGAAGACTGTGAAATACATAAACCACATTTGCAGCATAATGAAAATGATGAATAGATGAAAGATCTTATAATCAACATAGTATTGATTTTTGATCTACATATGACTAACAAATCTTATTTTTAATAACTACAAAAGTGAAGGATTTGGGATCCAAAGATCTAAAGACGATCTACTAGGGGTATTGATAGAATCAGCATAAATATTTGCCCAATCATCAGGGGTTTTTGCACAAACATTAGATTTGTTAGAATAGTTAGTAGAGAAATCGATATAGTCAATACATGATTTGCCATAGTTAGCAGATGAGTTGACACAATTAGCAGATAAATGGGCATAGTTAGCAAAAAGTGTACATGGTGAATGATGTGGAGTCTATACAACTAATGTAGGTAGATTAGGATGTGGGCTAATCAGAAGATGAAATATGAAGAGTTCATTTTTAATGATGATGCGAAGTGCTTACATGTGGTTATACAAGGGACACATAAGGTGGTAGCGATGGCTTGTATTAATTTTAAGGATCATGTATTAATCAAAAGACAATGAGCAAGTAAAAAAATGAATATGATGGGCGGGAAGGTCAAGGACGTAAAAAAAAAGAATAATTGTCAAAAACTGTTTCATTTATTATTGGAAGTTGTGAGCATTTTCAAAGTTCTAAAGTTCAGAAATAGCATGAATGCAAAAAATGTGATTGAGAAACTATAGAGAGTAGCAAAGGAAAAGGAAGCGTAAAAGAATGAGCACAGACGAAGGTAAGAGGATGAAACATAATTATTGAAAAGAAAAGAAGTAGAAGAGGAGTTTAAAAACGCATAACATGAAGGCATGTTGAATATTTAGCCATTGGTTGTAAGGTCGTTGTCGTATTCATCATTATCTTCAAAATGTGCAGAATGAAAGGCATATATTGACAAGATACAATTTGTGATATGATAATTCATGATGTAGATACGATTGGAACATTTGTAGTTGAATTTTTGCATAGATGCAAAAAATGTTGGCTTACAAAATAATAGATAAGACCAAGAGCTACATTAGTAGATTCAGTGTTCATTGAAGAATCAGAGGAAGATGAAGATGTGGAGTAATAATTTGTTGAAGCATATATAATGTAGACAAATGCAAGGGAGGAAAATGTCATTGAGGTGGAAGTATAACCATCCACATAAATGTAGGTGGAAGTACAACAATCCACATAAATGTAAGCAATGCCATAAGCACAATGAAGGGCAATGGATTTTGAAAGGTGTGAGTCGAAAGTTGCAATGAAAAGAAGATGCATAATCATGGACAAAGTTCACTTCTAGATAAAGGTATTTGTATTCTAGATCTTGAGCAATTCATGTGGATACAAACAAAACACAACTACAATAGGCATGTTGAAAGGATGGAGAATTGGAAGGATATCAATGAGGAAGAAGAATGGATTTCTAAAACAAGCCTTGTTCCATTATTTTTTATGAGTTGGGAAGCACTAATGCTTGATGTCATGTTGGAATTTTTAAACACATTCATGATCAAAAGCACATATATACTTTGGGCATAACGATAATGTCTTGTAAAAGACCTGAAAGGGCAGGTTAGTAAGTCACTAGCAATCCATGCATTATAGAGTTATAGACTTGCACTTATAAATTCTTCAATAGATTAATGGAATGTAAAGAGTTTGGGTTTACCATACTTTGTCAAGTATCCTGCCATCATATTTGTGATTTATTAGAAGGAGAAGGTACAATGTTTTAGCAACAACAGTGTTATTACATTGATAAGAACAAAAAAAGGGTAGATTAGGCTAATTAGGCACATATTATATACAATATTTTATGTAGTGAGCTAGATTGGTGGTATAAATATGTCAAGGAAAATAAGGGGGATAAGAAGGATACATGTTAGTCTGCCTTGGTATTAGCAAAAATCTTTCAGTATCTATAAAACCCATCAAAAAGAGAATCCATAGAACCCACCGGCCAAGGTAAAGAGAACTAGGGAGGAGATGTGGACAACATTGGAAAATAGAAAGAAGGCTACAAGAAATTCTCCAAAAAATGTTATTAAGAGGATGAACAAAGTTGAAAAAGGTGGAGCCTTAAGCTTATGAATGAAGAGGGAACATGAGAGCATACAAGTAAGGGCAAAAAAAATGATGAAGGGTAGAGTGGAACCATTTGTAGTGCCAATAGTGGTATGGGCAATGCCAACAACGGTCCAGGTAGCCAAACAAATTGTAGAGGTAGCATAGATGACATCTCCATAGGAGAGACAATTAAGGGAGCAAAAGTAGGAAGTACTATAGATGAATCTCCATAAGAGAGGTAGCTAAGGGAGCAAAGGTAGGAAGTTAAAAGGGAACATGACACAAGGTTTCTAGAGGGTGATGAACATCTACATTTTGATGGGGATGTATATGATGATTGGATGGAGACCACTGGAAGTCCACAACATTTTCAACATTTACAACAACAATTATAGTAGCAACAATAACATACACAGGAAAGTCTATAGGCTACTGGATTGTAGATGGAAAAAGTGGAGACATAGCCTTCTTTTGTAGTGTTTAGACCATGAAAACTACATGTACTAATTAGTAGACCAAGATCTACAAAGGGATTTCCATTTGAATTTGGGTTAGAAATTGTACCAATTTCTAATTATGAAGGTGTGATTTGTTGATTAGTAATGTTCTTCCTATTGGTACAATTTTTGTGCATAGATTTTTGTGATGGACAAATTATAAGCACAATTATCCTTTTTGGAGTTTTTAACAATCTCCATTTCAACTTTTGGGTATTATTGTTTCAAAGGAATACTTGGTGTAGGAGATGGGATCATTTGCAAAAGGATCCAAAAATCTTATGACATAGATAAGTACAACAAAGTCTGTGGAAGAGGTAGTTGTAGAAGTAACACAAACAGATAAGGCAGTTGAATTATTTTAGACCATGGCAATTGTGAGTCTGAATATGGGGTATTTGAATTTGGAAGTGAGTAGTTTGAAAAACATATTGACCATGGGGGAGAAGGAAAAGGTAAAACTAAATATAATGTGGAAATCTAGAAGAAGAACAAGGTAGAGGCTAAGTAAAAGATTAAAATGTTCATAAAAAACTACATGACGAAAATGAGGAGGACATCACAAATGAAGTTATAAGATGAAGAACTACAAAAGTGGAGGCAAAAGTTTGGGAAACCACAAAGAGAAAGTGGATGGAGGCATTGACATTACATAAGCAACAACATGAGGCTTTGGGTAGTTAGGTGAAAACATTTATTAACGAAAAAATGAAGGAGAAGGAGAAGGAGAATGTTTTTGATAGATTTGGAATTAGTGAATTTGAAAAATATTGTTTTGATGAATTCTGAAGAGCTTAGAAGAAAGACAATAAAGGCCAAAAAAAAAAGTTGATGGAGGAAAAAAAATATTAGAAGAATCTGAAATAACTATAAGCATAATTGAAGATTACAGAAGAACAAAAGAAGAGTTTGGACCTAGTGGTGTTAAGAAAAGCTGGAGGATCATGAATAGATGTTGCAATATTGTACCATGATGAAGACAAAAAACAAGATGAAGGAATCTAAAGTATAATTTGAGGAATGGTGGGAGGTTATAGAAGAGTATTTTGCAAAGGAGTTGGAGAAAAATATGGTTCAACATAGAATAGATGAAAAAATTCTAAGGTACAAGTTGGAAACTTATCAAATGAATTTTTTAGATTTTATCTGTTGTGGTCCAACAAGTATAGAGGCATTGAACTAGGATGAGGAGACTAAAGTAGGGCCCAATAGAACAACTTATGAGGAGAAAGTGCAGATTGAAGAACCATAGGACCTCAAAAGTGGAGTAGCTTAGGAGGTATAGACAAAGAAACAATAGGATGTTAGAGGAGGGGGTCATGAAAAGAGAAAACCATAGAGAATTCATGAACAAGAATAGGTGGAAATTATTTCAACAATAAAAGAAGAGGTATCCAAGATACATCCCTTGGAATAAAACCATTGATGAGTTAGTGGAGGAGGAGGTCAAAATTGCAGAGATAGAAATATAGGTCAAAATTATAAAGCCAAAGGTGGGTATAGAACCATTGGTTCTAATATAGGTTGAGATTACAAAATTATAGTAGAGGAGATAGATGTTTAGAAGGATATGAAATACTTTCATTTCATTTTCTGTAATTTTACAAAGACTTCAAAAACAATATCCAAAATACAAAAGCGATAATGTTAAATAAGTAAAATGAATACATGGTTTGGATGAACAAGGCATTTAGGATAGGGACTGATCATGTAACATTGTTAGTTTGAATTTTGAATTCTTGTTATTTTTTAACCATGATGATGCGACTTGGGATTATCCAAAGGGGAGAGTTTTGGCAAGAAGGATGATTATTCTTAGACACACAAATTTGGAGAGAATAAAAGGAATTATAAATGTTTTGTAGTAGAAAACCACATATTTTGTTTTGATATACCACAAATTTTATTTTGTTGTTTGGATTTCATTTCAACAAAACATAGAGCATGAATTAGAAAAATTAGAACATGAAGCCTATTTTCTTTTATAGTTATCCCGGATGTCAAATGGTGCATGGGTCAAAACAAACACAAAAAAAGAAATGCATTCAAATTTTTCCCTTTGTTAGCTCTCCACGGGGTGTTTTTAATAGCACCCCATGTTTTCAACAAACACAAGGTTCTCACCCCAAAAAATTTCACACTTTATGAATAACTCTATTGAAAATTGAAATCACCAACATTTGATCCCAAGTGCCCTAAAAAAAAAAGTTATAAGATTTGAAATTTTACATCCAGTGATGTAATGATACCAAAACTTCATAGGCAAAATTGCCATGTAGAAAAGAATAGGAACATACAAATACACTCCTATGGTTTTGCATTCTAGACTTTTTCTCAAAGACAAAATGATCATCCTTACAAGGAGTGAAATGATTTATGAACCTTAATGTATGCCCCTAGGACCTGCATCACTACAATTAATCTAATGTTATTGATTTCAAACAACTCTTTTAAACACAATCCACCCTTAGGAGGTTATAATGACAAAACACATCAGTTTGATTTATGTTTTAAGTGTATGGTAAAGTCTGGACGCCTGCCTATAGTCAGGTATACCCACCACAATTTAAAGGTGCCGAGTGTGGATCATTTTTGCCATGTATGTACCATTTCCCTCACCGATCCAAGGGAAGGAGAGGCCCTGTATAGTGGACACCCTAGAAATGATACATTGGGAAGAAAAATCTTAAACTCACCACAACCCAATCAATGCCTAGAAGGCTCTCTAAATGGGCTGGAAACAATTGAAACAAGGTTAAAGTAACTATCACCAGGACTTATCAGGGGAACCTAATTGGGCCAGTGATGACTTGATAACCCTGAATTCTATCTGAGAGTTATCAAGAAGAAGTAGGGCGTATTGAGTCTACTTTATTCTATGAAAAAATAACTAAGGTGAATCTACAGACTGTTTTCGATTGTCTTTCAGCTGATAGTATATGTAAGTGTTTTATTGATGGAAAATACAGGAAACTTATTGACATCATTTCAGACCCCCAAATCTTGATTACTATATATGAACACCTAAAGTCAAAACCAGGAGACATCAAACATAAGAAAAACATTAAAAAAGAGACCTTGGAAGAAATGAGTATGAAATGGATTTACTGGACGTCTAAAAAGCTAAAGGAGGTTTTTTTAATTTCAACTTTCCAGACGCATCTTAGTACCAAAACCCGGTAAAATAAAAAAGTGGCGCTTAACTATGGCGAGTCTTTCCCAAGGTCTAGGCATTCCCAAAATAAGGTGCCTATGATGAGGTGGCCAAGTTTGGCGTTGTAGTTTGACAAATGTCTTGCACCCATGGTCTTTACCCATCGTAAAGCACGAGGCAAACCTTATCATGAAACTAGACATTTGTAGATCATGAGGTTTAGGAGAAGGAGGGTTCCTACACCTACTCCTCAAGAATGGGAGGCAACTTATCCGTGGGAGCTTATGGTGCCTACATGTAGGCATAAGCTCCCTCCCTCCCACTCTTAAGGAATAGATGTAAGAACCCTCTTCTTTTCTAAGAGGGCTATTCATGAAGATATAACATGCCTACCAAATACACTTCAGAAATTTCTCTCAAGGCTTTGCATATAGGGGAAGGCTTGCTCCCCAGGGCCTCCCCCAATTTGTGGATTGGAGCCAAGGGTGGTAGCATGAAGGTGTTATCCCAAAAATTAGGAGATTTGAACTACCAAGCAAAAAACCTCACAATATTTACAGTACTCTACTGTTGAGGAAATGCAGGTCCATTGGGGCTACGGGGTCAGTGATGTTTAAGTGTAGGGTAACACCCTAGGGCTACGGCATTGTGGAAATTTACCCAGAGGCCAAATAAAATAATGGGAATGGGCACAAGGGCATTACCTGCCATAAACCCAGGCCTCATAATTTTGTAGACTCCTACAAAATATACAAATTAAGCTATTTTGTAGACGCCGTCCCCAGTAATTTGTGGATGGGTCCAAATAAGGCGCTTCTAAATGCACAATGGCCCGTGTTGCGGTCGGATGTGTATTTGAAAGCTCATCAGGCCCATAACTGCTTGAGGATGGCGCGCTGTTTGGCTTGCATGATTCCTTCCAACGACATGTGCATCAAGGCAGTGCAGATTGCGTCTAGCTCCCATTTCAGGATCAAGAAGTTGCTCTCGACTGACGTCGTGTTGGGAAAGATGGTCGCGAGGCCACCACAGAATGCGCGGAGACGCTTGAACCGGGGGACACAGTTTCATGTGTCATTGAACATTGTATTGACGTCATGCTTGTCAATCACGTTCCGCATGTTCTCGTCGTCGCGATACATCTTCACTAAGTCTCGGTGATCCGCTTCAATCTCCTCGAATTCGTCGAACATCCAGAACTTCTGGAGATGGTCGCGGTACTTGTCGAGCACCTTTTGAATGAACTTGGCGGGACGTAATGTGAGGAGTTGCTGAGGTATGACAGGTGGCGCGTTGTGATCAAGTGGCTGGTTGTTCTCGTCATGCTCAGCCTTGATGCCTGTCAGGCCCGTGACGAGCATGATGGCGTATGACGCGATCTCCTTGATGACCGCGTTATGGTTGATAGCATTCAGCGCATCGAAAAATTTGCCAGCGACCAACCCTTGGTCGCGAATGTGATTCTCGATGCCCGCGACATCAATCCGCATCGACTCGATCGACATGTACTCGATCTCGCTGTCGTCGTCATCGCTCTGGTCCGGATCAATGACCTCGATGCAGAACATGGCGGTCAGCGTGCCAATCAACGCATTGATGAACTCCGCCTGCTGTGCCACGAGCAACGATCGGCTCTGCAGCTTGGCGAACCTGATGTTGATCTCATCGACGGCGGGCGCCACCGCGTACGTGATTACCCACCACATGTCTGACGACAGATTCTTCGGGTGCTTCTCCAGGGTGTGTGCAAAGATCAGGCGGCGGTACTACTTGTAGAAGTTCAGGACGCGACCAAGGTGCACCCAGCGGTTCGTCTTCTTCGGACACTTGACGCCCATCTGGATGATCAAATTGTGTTGCGATCGCAGATGAACGGAGAATGAATAGACGTCCTTGACATAGGCGCCGCCGTTGATACCTTCAGCTGACGACTTGACGATGATATCATTCTGATGCGGCGCCCACCACACGCGCAGCACATTGAACTCAGCGCATCGGGTGATGCGAGTGATGAGACCAACGTGGCACCCAGTCATCATGTTTTCGCCATCCAATGATGCATTGAGTAGCTTGACGCGCTAATCTGGGTAGAGCGCGTCGAAGAACTTCCAGAGCAGATTGTACAAGATCTCCGCCATATGACGATCGAACAATAGAAGGTCGACCAAGTGAAGGTTGCAAAGCCGGCCCTTGAAGTAGATCCGGACACGTAAATCAAAGAACGACTGCTCGAAATGGGTGTTCGAGTCGAATGCGAGCGAGAAGGCCTAGATAGACAGGTCGCCCATCAAGTCCGAAATTTCCTGCAGATTGTCGCCGACCAGGACACGGACGTATTGGCCAACGATCAGGTCGTTCATGCCGCTCAGCATGGCCGTCTTGGTACGGTCCTTGGTGTGCTAGATGGCAGCCGCTGCTTGCCTGAACGACATGCCGATCGATACGTGGTCCATCGCGAGCTCGAACTGCATGGCATTTAGGATGACAACCTGGTACCAATCAGGGTCGTTCTCATTTTTGACATACAATTTGAGGGCGTTGGTCTTCTCCTTGGCCTTCTTGGCGATTGCACTAGCCACATCATCATCACTGTTGCCGTCGCTGTCGGCATTGGCCAATACCTCGTCGTCGCGGAAGAACAGGTCGCCAATGATCGTATCGACGATGCGGGCACTGATGTTGAACACCAACTTGTCGTCCTTCACGGTCATGTGCCGATGAAGCGTATTGGCCGGCTTGATCTGGCTCGAGAAGTACTGCTTCTTATCGGCTTTTAACAGGTCCTAATAGAGCGCCCATGACTCGGCGTGCTGGGATTCGTGATGGTTGCGGTACTTGTGCGGGTAGAACGGTGCGGTGAACATCATGATTTGGGCCGTCCTCTTCCACTTGTGGCCATTCTCGCCGATCTCAACTTCGTCATGGCCTTCGTGCACGCAGAAGAGACACTAGCAGGTTGCGCTGCCCTTGGCATCCCACGACACGACCTCGACTGCATACTCCAAGGCGTGATCAGGCTGGAACGACATGGGCTTGGGCATCGTTGACGATCTAGCGGATCTGGGCGGTCAGGCGAGAGCGTCGGCAAAAGCAACGAAACATCTGAGAACGTTTCGCGTGCAAGCGTAATGAAACGTCTAAGAGTGTTTCGCGCGCAAGAGCAACAAAACGTCTGAGAGCGTTTCACGCGCAAGATCAGTAAAATCATAAATGTCTAAGAGCGTTTCGCGCACAAATGCTTCCATGGGCTCCGCCGCAGATTTTGCTTATTTTGTAGATCGTTTGAAATTTATTTTGTAAACATCCATGGCTACTTTTAGAAAATCTACAAAATTATGAAGCCTGCATAAACCTCAATGTTTTTTTAATGATAGCCACTGGTTATCTTATATATAAATTCACGTAGTGCGTGTGTGCCTATGTCTGACACGACGTTCTGCACCGGTAATCTGCGAGGCCGATTTTGCAACCCCTCTTTGTGTCCGTTCGTCCGTTCGTCCGTTTGTTCTCGGAGAACGGGATTCTGGAAAACGAGATTCGGAAAAACGGGATTTGGAAAAACGGGATTTGAAAAAACCCCTCTTTGTGTCCGTTCGTCCGTTCGTCCGTCCGTTCTCGAAAAACGGGATTCAGAAAACGAGACTAGGAAAAACGAGATTAGGAAAACGAGATTCGGAAAAATGAGATTCAGCTTTCAAGCCGACCGGGCCTAGCCCGGCAAAAATAGGATCATTTCTGTCTGTGCTCTACAGTTGCAACTCCAGAGCTTCAAGCCCATAATAGGATCCACTGCCATCTATGTGCTTTCCATTTTGACGTGTACGACATGAGCAGGCAAGTGGAGGCGCACCACTACTGCATGCACTACAACCAGGACATGCGACAGTGCGCCATCTTCGATAGTCGTGAGGCGAATGCTCGCCTCATCGGTGTCGAGTACATCATCTCCGAGAAGCTTTTCGATACTCTATCTGATGAGGACAAGAAACTGTGGCACCCCCATGAGTACGAAGTCAAGGGTGGGATTCTCTTTCAACAACTGATCAGTTGAGTAAATCCACCAGGTTCCCAGGCGATATGAAGACCATGTAAGCTGGAGGAGCGGACTTCAATTTTGTCTTGGGAACTTGTTAGATTTACTAAACTGATCAGTTGCATCAGAACGTTGAAGGCCGTCTGAATGTTGTGCACATCAAAGGACATTAGAAGAGTGCCTACGTCATGTATAACCAATTTGATGATTTCTACTAATTTGCGTGTTGTGGTTATTTAAAGTTTGGTCGATCCTAAAAACTTCTGGAATTGTAGACTACTTAGTGTGATTTGGTCGATGGCGTCATGTGACCCGTTTGACACGCACACGGGGCGGATGCCAAATTTATATGCAGATCCAGATGCAGAGGTGGTGGCACTGTCTCCAAAACCTTGATGGAGTCGGACATATACATATGTGAGATTTGCAATCAGGGCTTCCAAAGGGATCAAAACCTGCAGATGCACAAACGTCGCCACAAGGTTCGTGCCTTATGGTTGTTGATCATGACGAGTGGATTCTTCAGGATCTACTGGATATAGAGTAGTCCACTGACTAATCAAGGTCGATGCATCTTTGCACTTCGAAGCACCTAGAAGGACGAGCATTTGTGTTAGGCTTGATGGTTTTCTATGTGATTGGCCACTGCAGGTACCATGGAAGCTCCTCAAGAAGGCTAGGTTGGCCACTCACAAGCACGTGTATGTATGCCCCGAGTTAACGTGCCTGCACCACGACCTGTTTTTGTTTGTAGCCAAAATGGCCATCACCTGTAGGAACATGTGGAAAAAGTGGGCAATTCTCTGAACGAAGATTTAGCCAAACCTGGCTACAAATCCAAACATGAAAGCACTAAGCGTTCGGGGTGGCTGGAGTGGCCGAAGGTCACGGGCACCCACGGGGGACTTCACAGTGGCCTTCGGCCTCGGGCACCCACGCTAATCGGAGGGCGAAATTTCCTGTTCCCAGTCTGTGGGCAAAGCTATTCTAGCGCGGAACAGATACGCGGGATAGCCGACGTCAAGAACGGGGTGTCTGTGACGGACAGACGACCGGGCCCGGTCCGGCAAAAATGATAGAGGGGCTGACTGGCTGTGACGGTGGCCAGCAGGGGCGGGCTGGGCATGGGAGAATCCTTGCACGTCCTGTGCATGTTGGGCACGGGAGAGGGGCTGACTGGCTGTGATGGTGGCCAACACGGGCGGGCTGGGCACGGGAGAGTCCCTGCAAGTCCCCCGAAGCCGGATGGATAGTAGAATTTTGGCCAATGGGAAGGCCCAAGGTGCCTTGTTTTTATTCCTTTTAAGTTTGGGGGGGCGGGAAGGATTTTTTTTCCATTTTTCCCTGTTTCTCAATGTGTTCTCACGATGCTCCCTCTAAGTTCCTAATGGGTTCCCAATATGTTCCCCAAGTTCACAATGCGCTCCTCAACATGTTCTGCATAGAAGCACCTCACTTTTATCCCATATGCTTTGGCAAATGTTGTGGAGGATGAGGGGGACTTCACACTGGCCGAAGGTCACGGGCACCCACTAGTCTTGATAAAAAAAAGAAAAATGATACATGGGCATTTGGAAAAGTGAAACGCTTGCCTCTGCAGCCATTTTGCTTTTCAAAATGTCTGCTCGTGGATTCCGTAACATAAGCCCTCCAATAACACTGCCGCAAATTGCAGAGTGTTTTACGTATAGGAGAAGGGCCCTTCCGTGATTTCAGATCTGTGCCTGAGGCCGGTAGGCCAAGAGAGCAAGTCGAAAATCACGGAAGGGTCTGTACTCAGGTCCTTTTCCTATGTAAATCAAGCTGGGATTTTTTCACTTTTTAGAAATATTGACAGGCTGGCTGGTACCTTCTGCTGGTCAAGAGATCCCAGTACAGCCTGGCTGGTACCTTCCACCGCAGAAGATCCCGCTTGCTGAAAACAGGTTTCTTCAGGCAGGCAGCTGAAAATACAAAGGAAAAATCCAGGCAGTGCTTTACTGATGAGAATAGGGGTAGCTGCTATGTCACACATGCATAATGGTATGTAATGGGAGTGAGGGAGTTGGTAGGTCACACCAGGGTTATGTTTTGTAAGGGCAAGGGAATGTAGGTTCTTACACAAGGGTTCTCACTGTGTGGCCATGTGTGTTAAATGTAGTGGAAGGCCTGCCCCCCAACGCCTCCCCTAATTTGAAGGTACAGCCTTGAGGCTACTGAGGGTATAGGCTTGAATATTAGGGGAGGCCCTTGGGAGTAGGTCTGGTCTATAGGTCTGCGCTGGTATCAACACCCATAGCAAGGACCCTATTGGGATGGTATGGCCTAAGGCAATGCCAACATGAGATTAGCACCAGCCTGGTAAGGATGTGAGGTGATACTAACCTTGTACCCATTCCCTACCATTTTCAATACCTTCCTCAAACCAGCCAAAAATCAATCTTGGACCCAACACTGGAACCAGCTGACAGGTTCTTTAAAGTACACAAATACCATCGGCCTGGTACAAATACGTCATTGCAAGCCCAAAATGTGCATAACATGGGTCCAAAGTGTGTTTGAGTATCATCCATCTTTTTTGAGAAAAAGATTGATCCAGCCAAGGGCAGATGTGGAAAAGGAAGAAGCAAACAATACTTTTGTACCTCTGACACAATGAGGACTCAAGCAATTTAAACATCTTGCAACATAAAGCATGAGCCAACATAGACAAGGGTCATTTTATGAAAAGAACCACTGCCAAAAACTGGATGTTCGACCATGAAAGAACTGGATCTGCCCCAAAGCCACCACTAAAATGGACAGTTCTTATCTTCGACTGGAGGATTTATTGTATTCTGGGAAGATCAGAGGCAGAGACAAGTCCATGAATTTTTTCTTCAATAAGTCTCAGATTTTTGGGAGGTGAGAAGCATTAGTGATCCTCATTTTTCCTTTTGAATGTCTTGAATGTTGAGAAAATTGTAAATTGGAATTCAATTCAATGGGAATTAAATTCCATTCAATCTATCTGAATTCATTTCAAGAATTTGGATTCAATTCAATTTGAGTTAAATTTTAAAAATTGAATACAACACAATTCAATTCAAGTCGCAAGCAATGTCATTCAATATTTCATTCAAATGTAACTTAATTTCCACAAAATCAATTGATTCTTTTCATCAGTTGATGGTCATTGGTAGTGCACAGCAGCTTAAAGCCCAAAGTTTGTCATTCTTGCCTTTTAAGGTTGTCATTGGAGATGCTCTACTGCAGAGTTGTAGCTATACCACGGGATTGTGTGATTCAGGTATGAATAAACCACAAGGGATCAATAGTGTGGCAGATTTTAGAAAAGGTTTCTATGATGTGAGAAGATTTGTGGCAATTACTGTTACACTAGAGAGCATGGCAAGTATTACCATTACCCAAGCCTCCCATTTATCCCTTACAGTTGCCATCCCTGGCTTGTCCCTGAAAACCCACCACCCAGAAACACCAAAAATCAGCATGTGCCAGTATTATGGTAAAGCTTCAACCTGGTAATCAGCAGGAAAACAACAGAAAAAAATAGGATTAAATCATAGTACATTGAGTAGCAAAAGAGTTGAACTCACTTGAGCATTATGAGGCCTGGGAAGATGAAGGCCAGGCAAACACCCACTGTAGCACCAGTATATTCAAAAGCAACCCAAATATTGGGCACCAATGTTGAGCCAAAAAAAATAAGGAAGACTAAGAAACCAGTGATAAGAGCAAAGCGGAAGTTGTCATGGACTAGAGCAGCTGCCTTTGGGAATAGGAGCCCATCAACATTAAGACGGAGTGAAAAATGCAATAGAGGGAAAACCAACATGATGTGTACGGCATAACTGGCACGCACTAAGAGAGTGAGTGTGTGAGAGAATGGAATGCCAAGATTGGCATCAAAATTTGCTAGAACATCATCACTTGTCGCCTCACCAAAGAGAAGGTAAGCAAACAAGCCAGTGCAGAAATAAATGCTGGTGCACAGAATTAAACACTCACGAACTACTTTTCGCATCTTCATATCAGATGGCTCCGTCGAGAGTTCAAGCTCATTTGCAATTGGATGCACTGGAAAACAAGCAGTTCAGCACCCAACAGCTCCCATAGGATTACTATTTGTTCTTTCTGTTGCAGCAATAGACGGACAAAATTGTAGGTGAAAGAAAATGATGATGATATTCAAATTGCAGTTGGACAAGAGGGATACATACATACATACATACATACATACATATGCATATATATAGTGTGGGAGAAAAGAGACCATTGTGGTGGCAAAAATATGCAGTGACCAATATAGGAACAACTGTAAATAGGTGCCAAAATGAAGCTTGGTCATGCACATTGGGTGTGAGTCTTGGCCACTCAATCTGCCGTGCTGCTAGTTTCCATGACGTGATGCCCACTGTAATCACCGCAAACACTAGAGCCAAAACAAATGATAATGCAGAGGTCCACTTTAATGAATCTGCCATCCATGGCACCCAAAACCAAACAAAACATCATTATCCCCCACAAACCAATACTAAGCTAAATATGTGCAACCCTGAAATGCTAAACATGTGCAAACAAAAGATGTCATGACAACTATCAATGGGCACAAAACCTTTTCTTAATCACATTGATCCACACATTCATTGTCTCAAACTGAGAAGGGTTGGATTCACATAGCAAAGGTTTCTCTCTTAGTTTTCAGTAACTAATGCAAAGCTACAAGCATAACACAAGAAGGAAGGTTATAAGCAACATTGGTCTGGTATCAACTTTTGAACATACCAGCCTGGTACTCATATTGGAATTTTCATACCAACTTTGCCATCATATTGGGTTCCTTTTAAAACTTTCATACCAGCTTGGTCTTAGAATTGGGTGAAAGACTGATTTTTGTGTAGAAGATCAACCCAATACTAAGACCAAGAATCTTTCTTGTTGCCAAACTAAAGTTGTGGAAAACTGGGGGCATATAGCGAAAACACTATTTTTGAAAAATCAGCTATAAATCAGACACATTAAGAACAAGAGGCAGCAAGGGAGAACCATAGGGACCAGTACATGAGAAGAAAGTACTGATAAGTTTGAGATCAGGATTTGAGGAAAGAAGATTTGGGTGAAAAAATTACCAATATGTTTTAAAGAACAAAGTGGGAGGAGAATAATAACAGTTGTGGTGAAGAGAACAAAAACCCGCTCATTCCACCATGTCCGCCCCCCTGCCCACTCCTCCAGTACACCCGTATGGTGTTGTCCCGGCCCCACAGTCCCAGACATGACATCACCTGATAAGTGCAAGTTCTTTGCACAGAGAAGATTCAGGGCATTGTTGGGACAATCTTTGCAAAGATTAATATAGAACAACAAAAACTAGTGATTCCTATCAGCATTTCACTTTGTAACAGATGTCTTGTGGGTCCTCCTAAAAGCCATTCAACATTCAAAAACATTTCAGCATCTTCTTTGGCAAGAAGTTTTTCTACTATTCAGCATGATGTGAAATGCCATGTTGGAAGAAAAAGATCAAGCCCCCCCCTCCAGCCCAAAAATTGAAAGAAAAGCATGCTCATCAACATAATGTTCAAATGTTCACTGAGCCAAGTGGGGAGAACTATTAAAACCAGACGTTGCAAATGGGAATTTTGTTGGATGCAATGTGCAGAATGAGAAAAAGAAATTACCTTCAAAAAGATCAGTTTAACAACAATTACAAAAACATCAACAACTCCAACAAGTCAAGATTTTGTGTTGGACAACAATTTGTTTTGAAATCAGGATGAGGATAGAGAAAGGACATTGAGAATGCCAGGCAAGAATGAAGCAAAATTCTATCTTTGACCAAGAGAATGGCAACATATATACTAACTTCAAAACCTAAGTCCACAACACCATAATTTCCTAATGGAATGTGAGAATAACAAGCTCTGAGACATGTGGAAAGGGAAAGAAGACATGAAGAGTATAATCTTGGACTGAGCAGAAATAGTAAGTGAATCACAAGGGGGGGAAAAAACCACCCAAAAGGATCAGAGAAAACCCATATTTCAAGAGAACCCTTGAGCACAAATCCAAGGCAGGAAAAAAAAAACAAGGGGGTACAAAGATATTGTGGGATTAAAATCCATCAAAAATCAGATAATCAAGTGTAATACAAAATATCAAATTGCAGAAGACAAAAAGGGAGACTTGGATTGAGGAAGAAAGAAAAACCATGAGAAAAAAAAATTACAAACCTATGATGATGATGTAGACAATTAGGCTGCCAAAATTGTTGATGATGATGCATAGCTGCAACACAATCCTACCCGCTTCACCAAAAGCATTAGCCATCAAGGCACCAAAGGATGTGGCATTGCATGGCCTGGAATATCTGAGAAGTGCCTGGATGGAATTCTCACTAAGAATTCCAGCTAACAGGATGGCAACAAGTCCCAGAGGCAAACCCAACACCTTGATGGTGGCAGGCAGGGCCATGATCCCTGCTCCAACAATGGTAGTGGATAAATTGAACACTGCAGACCGGGTGGAAGCCTGATGGTAATCATCATCATCATCATTACACCTATTCTCTATCAACTCCTGTCTCTTGCTTGGCAACAATAATGGGCAGCTCCTCCCTTCTGTTTGTCTGTTGCTCTTGTACTCCCAGTCTCTAGCTTCACCTTCTTGCTGCACCTCCTCCTCCTCCTCTTGAAGGTTATCCATCCCCACCTCTTTTTCCTGTTTTCCTTTCTCTCTAAACCCTAAACCCTAAACCCTTTCTTTGCAGCTGCAAAACAAGAGACAGGAGAGAACCAACACCCACAACAAAAGAAAGCGTGGTGTATCAAATAGCAACATCTTTTCAACAGTGTGAAACTCAGCTTGGACCTGAGTTTTTGTTTTGCAGATTTTCGCACCGCAAACACACACACACACACACACACAAAAACAGGATCGAAAGGAAGAGATTGAAAAGTTCTTTTTCAAATGTCTTTTAAAAAAATAAAAATCGCCAAAACAAAGAGGGAAATTTCAGTTTTTTCGCAGATTTCTGAAGTAGGCTCAGTGGCGAGGTTCTCAAAACAAATTTAACATGAAATGGCGACTGTCTTTAATGTGCTGTAGAATAATTCCACAAGTCCTGCTAGAAACTTTTCTATATGTATTTATATATTTGTATACATTTTTGAGACTTTTCCATATACATTGATATAATTACATCGAATTTCTTGGGTGGAGACTCGAAGGGGGCCCTGTTCCAAGGCGTAACCAAGGGCTTTTTTTCCACAGACGATTCACATCTTAAGCGTACAAGTAGAACCAGCAGATGGCATCTTGTTGCACCTAATGGAAAAGCCTGAAATGTGCCCGAATAGGACACCCAAAGCTGAAACGTAACTTTAGAAAATGCCTACTACATGGCACAAGATCAAAGAAGCAAAACGGGCGCAAAACTTGTGGTCTTCTGATTGACCTCACAAATGTCCAACATCGTGGGCTAGGTTAATACATATTGGAGTGTATACGCAACTGGTTTTGGCGTGTCACAAATGTCCAACATTTTGTGATAATAGATATTGGAGTCCTTTTGTTTGGTGCCTCACAAATGTCCAACATTTTGTGTTAATACATATTGGAGTCCCTTTGTACATGCAATTGGTTTTGGTGCCTCACAAATGTCCAACATCTTGTGCTAATACATATTGGAGTCCTTTTGTATACTCAATTGCTTTTGGTGCCTCCCTAATGTCCAACATCTTGTGCTAATACATATTGTTATCCTTTTGTATATGCAAATGGCTTTGGTGCCTCACAAATGTCCAACATCTTGTGCTAATACATATTGGAGTCCTTTTGTATATACAACTAGTTTTGGTGTTTTATCCAAGTACTTTCTCAGGGTTTCTCTTAAGTGGGACAATTAGGGTTTTCTTAGGGTTTCTTTTGTAATTCCACTTTTAGTTCTGCCAATTCACTTGTGATGTGAATTGATGGTGGGGGAACATTATATTTATGTGAGTCAATGGTGAAAGACACCAATTACACTTGGACTAAGCTTGGTAGAACCTATTATCACCTAGCAGAATGGTGTTTTGTCCTATTGGGCATGAAATGTTCCTTGGTAGAATGGGTCCTATTAGAGTTGTTCCATAGTGTATTTTTGGGTATAAACCTGCAAGACCTCATTGAGAAAGGACTCAACAATTGGGAAAGGAGTAAAGGACAAACCAAAAGGAAAGGACCAATGTTGGCTTGGTATTAGGATCAAGACAGAGTTTTGGTTGTTATGAGGCAAGTACATATCAATGTTGTGAAGGTATCCAATTTTCAAGGTTTAAACTAATGTGACTTCAAAGGAGCCCTAAATGAAAAAGTTGCCAAAGGACGGCCCTAAATTGGCAAGTGATGGAGCATAATGATTGAATGGTGTTCAAAATAGTTTGTTGTTATTCTGTGTGTTTTATGTTTGCAGGTTGTGCATTCATGGAAAAGGAAGAATGAAGGCACTTTGTTTCTCTTGATTTAGAACGTGGGCTTGCATGTTTATTTGTGTTGGTTTTTGCTCTTCATGAAGACCAATGGGAATATGGCTTCGATTGACGCATTGGATTATGAAAGGATGAGGAATCTATAGACATATGAAGGATGAAATTTTTTGTAATTGGGACTTTGGTTTGTTGATTTTTGGGAGATGGAAAAGGAGCTAAGTATTCCAAAGCTTGGTCTTGTTTGTAAAGGAGGATAGAATTATGGTTATTTGAAATGCATAGAGAAGAATGTTCTTCATGCATGATTGTATTATCTGAGTTTTCGTTGCATTGGAAATGTAAAGTGTGTTATTTTGTTAAATATGGGTTGTTGGTGGAAATGATGCAGAACATAAGGGGGTTCATGAATAATACCCACTACTAGGAAAGTGTGGTGTAGTTCACTAGACTATTCCACTGTGGAACCATAAAAGTGAATTAAGTTCACTATAATTTCACTGCTTTTACCTCCATTGGTGAAAATGGTTCACTATATGGTGTACATGTTTACTAAGGGTGAAGTTTGTTTACTAGGTTTATTTCTTTAACATTGTTAAAATAATTATTGAAAATTTTCTAGTTAATTGCGTTCAGGGCATTAGTAAATTAATTAGTTAAATGTGACATATTTTATTTATATATTCCCATTTCAAGCATTGATCATGCGTTTGATGATTATTTCCACCTACATTTTTACTCTTGCTTTTGGGGGAGGGAAAAATTATGGATGTGGTGGAAAATAATGGCTTGACTTTCTTGTGCACATTAGGTACTTAGATTGTTTATCACATTTCAAACCTAAAAATTGTCTGGTGAAAACATAGCATTATTTCCCAACATGATTACGCCACTTCGCTCGTGTTTCATGGTGTGTGTTCTGTGTTTTGGGGTTGCGTTCACAGGTTTGTGACTGAATTTTTAGTTATTGAAAATTGGAATAGAGCAAACAGACAGAGCAGGAGGAGGAGGAGGAACAATGGGTCAAGGACAGTCGGGGGGGTTGCCGAGCAAGTAAGGAGGTACAGGGGATCGAAAGGCGATCCTAACAATAAGAAGGAGAAGAAGTACGAGCCTGCGGCACCGCCGACCCGCGTCGGCAAGAAGCAGCGGAAGTAGAAGGGACCCGCGCTCGCTTGCCCGTGGTTCACGCCTGCCACCAAGTGCAAGCTTCGGCTTCTGAAGCTGGATCGCGTGAAGGATTACCTGCTGATGGAGGAGGAGTTTGTGGCAAGTCAGGAGCATTTGAAGCCGCAAGAAGATAAAAACGAAGAGGATCGGTCCAAGGTGGACAACCTGAAGGGATCTCCCATGAGCGTGGGCAATTTGGAGGAAATAATTGACGAGAATCATGCCATTGTGTCCTCGTCGGTGGGGCCTGAGTACTATGTCAACATCCTAGGAGTTTGTGAGACTTGGTTTTTGAACTTGAAAACAAGAGAGAGAAGAAAGTTCTTAGGGTTAAGTGAATTGTGGGAGAGAAGAGGGAGGCGCGGAACAACAACAGCGAGAGATGGAGATGCAACCGGCGAGGAGGGAAGTGGAGACATGGTCTGTGGCGCAGGTGGCAAAGCATATGGCAGCTTTCCTGCAATCTCCGAAGTACGAGAGAATTTTCAAGGAGAATCTCGTGGACGGTGAGCTTCTTTTGGAGCTCGATAGAAAGGATTTGATGCATCGTGGGATTGTGAAGCTGCAGGATGTGAAGAGCGTGTTGTGATGGATCGCCAATTGTTACGAAAACGATGAAGACAGCAGCAACGAGAATGACTCGATCATCATCGCGTCGTTGCAACAGATCCTTCCTGTTCCTCACAATGTCAAAGTTGCTGCTGCTGTGGCTTCAGCACAGCGCAAGCCTCCTCCTCTTCATTCTTGGTTTGATGACATCACGTATGAGAGGAACTTCAAAGGACAGGTGAAGAAGAAGAAGGCGGTGGAGAATCCTCCTCCAAGCGATGAGGATGAGGAGCTGTAGCAGCAGCTGCTCTGTGGGAAGAGGTTTCTTCGAAAGTACCATCCTCAAGCTTACCGTGTGCTGCTACAGAACGAATGCTTGGTTCACGGATGGTTCAAGGACTTGTTAGATCCCGTGGTAGGCTCTTTCTTCGATGCCGATCTCAAACACGACAGATGCGCGTAAGAAGCTCTGCGGAGTTTCATTCACAAGAGACAACCTCAGCTTGGAGCTCTCATGTTTTCGGTTCCAGGAAGCAGTGAGGAAGTCGTACTCATGAAATGGGAAGAAGACGATATCTACGCTTGGGTTTTGGAGTACTGCAAGCAGCACTGCACAAACGGGGGGAGAAGAAAGCGAACACCTTTGAGGGAGACTCCATCATCCAAGCAAAAGAAACCCAAGAAGCAGCATGATGGTTTAGGGTTTAGGGCAAAGGAGGATCAAGAGCTTCTCGACCTCTGCAAAAATGGGGAATTCAATCTCTAGCTTTGGGGATTGAAGAAGCAGACAACAACCTTGGGCACCGAGCTTACTGCAAGAGATAGATGCTGTAGTCTGTTGAAAGGCCTGCTGGGGGAAGAGGACACGCAAAGTAGCAGCTTCTTCATGGATGACAAAAATGTGTAGCTTTTTGGCCATGGGTTGCCTGTTGAAGTGGTGAGGAAACAGCCTTACAAGGTTTGGGCAGTCAAAGTTCTGAGCTTAGTGCCAGAAACAAGTGAATTGTATGTGCCTTGTGGCTTGTAGTTCAGGAATCACAAACTTCAAGTGAAAACAGTGCTGGAGGTATGTGTGCTTTCTCTCCAGATTGTTTTTTTCCTGTTGCCATGCACTACTATAATTTTCTAGGTTTTTAGGGTTTTCTGACATCTGTGTATATGTTTGTTCTTCTGCGAAAGCACATGTACATGAGGATGGTTTCTTTGTGTGATTTGCATTTGCAGGGCTCTGTGATTCACATGCCAGCTTCATACATGAGCCTTCATGCTACCCAATCCTTCATGCCTGCTAATGACTATCATGATGAATTCTCTGATAAACCCAAATTCCAATCTTCTGATGAGGAGGTATGCAAATTTGTAATAATGCTGATCTAACTATAAAACTTTTTGAATCCTTGGAAACCCGTCAGAGCTCTGATGATATATGCTACAGGACTGATCCCTTTTCCCTAAGACAAGGTCTCCAGGATCCAAAACTCTGGATCTGTGCTTTGGTTTTCCTTCTTGTGCATGCTTTGACGAGTTAACTGGGGTGCATTGTCTATCTGATCTGTGAGGACTGAGGTAATTGGAATTGTAGTTGATCAGATCAAGCATTTTGTCTTTCTGGTCTGCAAAAGCATGAAATATGCAATCTCTTCAGCAAATTGCATAATTCAACCTTTGTAGACCAAAAACATAATGTTGGATCAGTTGTGATTCCATTCACATGAACCTACAAGCAAATTAATATCATGTGTTGTGTGCAAGCAGCTGAAGAAATTGCATACCTTAGCCTCCACCACTCAGAAAGACAAATGCTTTATTAGCTGTGATTCCAATTATATGACCTACACAACAACCGAGGTCATGTGTTGTGTTCAAACAGCTAGTCTGAAACTGTGTTAAAGTTCAATAAGTGTATGTCTTCAGAACCAGTATGAGAATGAGTTCAAGTCTTTGGATAATCATGTGCTTTTGTTAAAACACAAGTTATGGCTAAAAGAAGGGCAAGGAGTTAAATTGTCAATTTGACTCCCGACCATCAAAAGTCGGGAATCGCCCCAATTTCCTTGCGTTCAAGTGGTGTTCCACATACCATTGAAAAGCTCTCAACGAGGTTTCCAACTTTGCTTTAGACCTCACCTCAATCAAAGGTTTGCACACAAACTTATGGGCCGCCAAAGTCACGGGAGTCCCAATTTTGGGAATTTTGGGACTCCCACTCAAAATCTCGGGACAAAATGACATTTAAGTGTTGGCCCTGTGGCCAAGCACAAAATATTATAAGGGGGAAGGTGGTGGCTTCCCCCAAATCCGGGTCGTGGTGAGTCTTGTGAGTCTGTGTTTACCTATGGCTCGTTCGTGCACCAAAAATGTTCCAATTACGCACTAACCAACTTGTTGTTTGGTTGCGCAAGTCTATGTGAGTAATTGATTTGCTTGTTAATCGTCTTAGTCCCCATCTTGGAGCTCCAACATGCCTTTCTACCCCCGAAGTGTTGTAAGCCATGGAGCGTATCCCAACTCATTCTCCTTTCCGTATTGTCACCTTTAGACTCACAATTGAGTCCATCAAAGAACTTGGGAGAGCGTTAGGTATGCTAAGATTATTGGACCTATGTTTGATTTAACCAAGAAAGACTTGGTTTTCCAATGGACACCTTGATGTTAAGTTGCCTTTGAAACATTAAAAAAAAATTATTGGAGGCACCCAAATTGACTAGACCTAATTTTTTGAAGACAATATTAATGTTGGATGTGGATTGTTCAATAAAAGGAGTTGGGCAATTCTATCTCAAAAAAATGGAAGGTAGGAACATGGAATTACATATGTTATTAAGAGCTTTACACCTTTACAAAAATGTTATCACCCCATGGAAGGTGAATGTTATGCACTTATTTGGGGAATTATGCATTTCATATAGTTTTTGCACCAAACATTTTTTTTGTTACAGATCAACCATAAACCCTTGGAGTGGCTTATTATAGATTTTGATCCGAATGGAAAAAAAGGAAGGTGAATATATATGCTACAAGATTTCCACTTCAAGATTGTCCATTGTTTTGGGAGTAAGCACTCGAATGTTGATGCATTGAGTAGAAATCTAGTTTTTGTTTTATATGACAATGAGGATTTTCAGAGATTGAAGTACCTAATCAAGTGGTGTATGTCTCAAAGAGTGCAATGAAAAATGAAATTTGATTTGGTGACTGACAACTTTGAATTTCATGAAATGCCAAACTTATTTAAACCTTATCAAAAGTGATGGATGAATTACTACTAAAAACAACAAAAGAAAAGGATCCAGTAATGCAAGGCTAGGTATTGGCTTTTAAATTGCCTCCCATTTATGTAAAAAGAAAACTTAGTACAATTGATTATGAACAATGGTGATGGAGGTGTAGCACACTATTGATAAGAAAAGAAACACAAAATCAATAAGATCGAACATAGACTCTGACTCGGATCGAGAAGACATTCAAAAGAATTTAGACATTTGGATGGATGTTAATTACATGAAGTTACTGACTGGAGGAGATATCAACAAAGCAAAACGCAAGGTTATGAACTACATTTGGGACAATCATGTGTTTATGTTCCAAGATCTAATGGTTCCTAGACCTAAAGAACGGGATGAGAATGTGAATTTGATTCATGAAGACATCAGTTATTTCAATGAGCAAAGGATTCTGGCTGAAGTAAAGAAATGGTACTTTTGGCATGATAGAATTAAATCAATCAAGAAACTGATTAGAAAATGCAAGTTGTGTCAAATGGTTAAAAAATCGTAGTATGTAGTCAGGGATTGAATAAATGAAGAGTATTTTAATATGTGAGTTATTCTACCAAGTGGTGTTGGACATAGCTGGTCCTTAGTTTGAAACAAAATATGGCAATAAGTATGTATTAATGGCTATCAACTACTACTCTAAGTGGTGTGAAGTTAAACATTTGAAAGAACACACTATTGCAACTATTACAAGATTTTTCGAAGAAAAAATAAACTGTAGATTTGGGGTTCCAAAGTATGTTCTTATAAATAATGGGGGAAAATGGATTGTTAATTTTGATACAATGTGCAAAATTTTAAGGATCACCCATTAATTCACTACTCCACAATGGCCCCATTATAATGGTATGGTGGAAAGGATGATAAATTTTTGAAAGGATGCATTTAAAGTTGGGATTCTCAAATCCCAAGAATTTTATTTGGTTAATGTCGTGGCATTTAAGTAAGCACCAAATTTTCTTTGTACATGATTTTGACAAGTAGAACTCTAAGGTTAACCATAAACCATTGACTAAACAATTTGACACAAATGGTGGATGACCAGATTGCTCCATTTGTAATGACCAGATAGCATTACAAATGGTCTTTAAGACATTAAAATTGGTGGTTGAACTTCATGAATCTTTGTTACAAAATGTTGATCAAGTGCAAAAGAAGCAAAAAATGACATATGTAACTAGAAAAGGTTGATTTATGTTTCACTCTTTTGGAAACAAAGAAATGTTAGTGAAAATGTGAAAATTAAGTTTTAAAAAATCCTTTTTCGTAAACTAAAAAGGACCTTACATGTTTGCTGGTTACAAAGATGGGAAGGGATGTTAGGAATAAGATAAAGGTGTAAGAATTTTTATTTTCAAGGACAAAAACGACCAATTTTGGCAAAGAACAAGACGAAATCTACAAATTTATCATACCATTTGAGATGCTATTTTTCATGAGGACATAGATTTTCTTTGTTGGGAGTGGCCACACATGTGACCTAAAAGGAGCCCTAAAATGAAAATGTTGTCAAAAGATTACCTTAAATTAGTGGTTGATGGAGCACATTGATTGTCATGTGTCAATAAGCATATGGTGTTTAGAATAGTATGTTGTTGTTTTGTGTGTTTTATGTTTACAAGTTGTGCAATCATGGAGAAGGGAAAATGCAAGCACTTTGTTTTCTTTTATTTAGAAGGTGAACTTGCACACTTATCTGTGTTGGTTTTTGCTCTTCATGAAGACTAGTGGGAATATGTTTTTGATCAGTGCACTAGGTTACAAAAGGATGAGGAGCTACATACATATGAAGGATGACATTTTTTACAATCAAGGCTTTACTTTGTTGAGTTTTAGGAGAAGGTGGAGAAAAAGCTAAGTATTCCAAAGCTTGGTCTTGTTTGTAAAGGAGGATAGAATTGTAGTTGTTTGAAATGCATAGAAAGAATAATGTTCTTCATGCATTGCTATACTTTTCGAGTTTCCATTGCATTGGAACTATTTGAGTGTGTGTTATTTTGTTAGATATGGGTTGGTGGTGGAAATGATGTAAAATAGAAGGGAGTTTGTGGGCAATTCCTAATGGTGTTGTGCCTAAAGTTAGGATATATGTATGGTAAAAAACATTGTTGTAGGGTGAAGTGAGTACCCAAGTTTGGGCCCTTTGAGTATGGGTCAACAATTCATTTTGCCTGAAATCTGGGTGTTAAAGATTAACTTTCAATTTGGGTGGGTTTGGGCTAAATATTATTTATTGTCATAGCTTATGGGATGTGCCTAAGTATGGGATGGTCAATGCCATTAGGTATTTGTGGATGCTCACTAAAATAAAATCTAGAAGGTTTTGATTCACTTGACCTTCTAACATATACATTTTTAAGGTATTCTACTAGGATTGTTGTTCATCTTCTGCTAGAATTATACCTTAATCAAGGATAATTATGAGGTTTTTACAACCTCTTTTTTTGGTATCAAAACTTTTTATGGCCCAAACCCAAATTAACAACTTTTTGTTGGACCTAGCATTATAATCAAATTGTCAAATTGATCTTTTATTGGATTAAGAATAAAAATGGAAATGGGTAGATGCAAGCTATGGTGGTTCACTTTTGTGATGAGACAATTTTTTCCCTTAGGTACCTTTTATTCAAATGCTTGTGGTGATTAATATATCCTTAGATCTACTAATCGGAACTTGGATTTAATCTAACAATTTCATTATGAAGAGAATTTTGTGGTTATTTATTGATAATTCTTTAAATAATTAATAGTATTGGATTTTTGAAGTAAAAAATATGGACTAATTGTTTGACTTGAACATTACAAAATGGAAAAATATATATTGACTCACATTCCAAATTTGTTATTGGGACTCAATATATAATGGAATACAAGATGACAAACTCATATGAAGAATCTTTTCTTTGAAAACCTTAACTGTTTAATAGTTAAGGACTTTTTAATGGTTAAAAATTAACCATATTTTCATAAGTCCATAAGAATTATAGTTTTGGCTTGTTTTTTAATTCTTTTGTCCCAACAACATTTTAAAAAAAGTTTTAAATGGGGCATTATTCCTTTGGACTTTATGGGTTTTCTTCTAGGACTTCCAAATCAAAAAATGACATCAACTACATTAAATATTGGTTTTCACATAGATTTGGGAAGGTTTGCAGGTTATTGAACATGTATTATTAAAATATTAAAATAATAATTTTAAAAAATAATAACCATGTCCATTTGAATCATTTTGAATAATCTTGTATGGATTTATAAGGAGTGTATTTTTTGTCGTTTTTGAGCCATTGTATTATGCATTCATCCATATTGTGAAAAAATATTTTTGAACAAGAGGTTAAAATCTTAAAAACAACTTTGTAAGTAAGATGAAATTTATAATTAAATATTAATTCTAACTAATTATTGAAATTTGTATTACATAAACCCATGTTCTCATTTGATGTAAAACGTTGTATCTACACAATTTCTAGTAGTAGGGAGTGTGTAGGTGTGCATGGAATCAAACTTAATTTTTGAACCAATACTAGAGGTTCTCTTAAAAAAGAATTGCACAACATTGGTATAATCCTAATATTGAAACTAATGTAAAAATGATACAAGGTTAATATTTTTTCAAATCCTTACCACACTTGTACCAAGATAAGGTTGGTATTACTTAAATTCATACCAAACTAATTGGGTCCACATTACTAATGTTAATTTTAGTTTTGATACCAAGACATGCAATAGGCCAACAATGAAAAAGACAATGATCCAAGCTTATAAGCATAACAAACCATCAATCAAAAGAACAAAGATCCTAAAATCTTAAAAACATATAGCAAACTATGTTGTTGAAAAATAAAATAGCTAAGAAAGAAAGAATTTTAAAGCTTAACTTCCATAGAAGGTGGTTGCAAGATAAGGTGGTTCATTTTTTGTGTCACAATCTAGTTTTTTGTAGAATGGCATGCATTTACATGTTATTAACATGGCATTTTAAGAAAATCCAAATTCGTGGCTAGATTCATATTGTCAACTTGAAGGGAAAAAACATCTATTTAAAAAAATTACAACATATATACACCAAACATTTAGTAATGGACTTTTGAAGTTGAAAAATATAGACTAGTTTGTTGTTTGTGCCTCTATATACATGCATTTTTGTGTGTGAATTTTACTTGGGATATATTATAAAGACTCAATATATGATACGTAAAAATGAAAAGTACGCATGTGCAAAAACTTGCTCGAAAAAATTTAACCAAAAAAAAAGTTATGGACCTTTGAATGGTTTAAAATGAGCCATATTTTCATAAGTCCATATCATAATCATTTTTGGGTGGATTTCAAAATTTTATTTTTTAACATGTACATTAAAGAATTTTAGAATGGCTTATTTTTATATGGAATTTTTACTTCATTAACCACTATGTAATTCCGCACTAAATTAATGATATCAAAATAGACTACCATATTAACATTACTGTATGGACTTTTAGGGAGTGAGACATCTATAAAAAATGTGTCGCCTTATAGTGCATACACCCTAGAAAAAATGGGTTTATGTTTTCTTGGTTGTCCTTTTATTATGGGAAGAAACATCTTGAGATAATTTTAGATTTTTCTATAGTGCTATAAAGGTTATAGGTTGCACCATCAGTTACATGGGTATATGGCTATGGCAATTGGTTACTAGTGGCTGGTTCCCATTGCTATGGCTATTGGCTGTGTGGACATTAGTTATATTATTAGTGGCTCTATGGACATTAGCTATATGGCTATTGGTTATGGGTATATGGCTATGTTTATTGACTATATGGATAGAGTTAGGTTTGAATTTTTAGGGTTTGGGTGTAGGACAAGTTTTATCTAGGTTTGAATGTTTGGGTTTTAGGGTTTTAAGGTTCAGTTTTAAGTGTTTAGGGTGTAGGGTTAGGGTTTCTCAAGTATGGTCTGATTTTTAGGGCTTATGATTTTTGGAACATAACATCATTTGTGTTTGCGTAGAATATTGAAATTAAAAATCAAGATTTATATTTACAATTAAAGACTCAATGCTGGACTAAAGATAGTGATGAAAAATGTTCTTTTTAAGTTCATGTTTTTGTGTATGTGAAATGAGGAAATTAAAAATCAGGTTTCAGCTTGTGTTGAATTGGCTCTGACTCCTCTTCCCTTGCGCGTACGAAGCTATGCAATTCCCAAGCTACCTCTCAAAGCTTTCATAGCTTCCAGTCACGGTTCTCTTTTGCACCTCCTTTGCTTCCGGTCTCAAGTCCACCTCCTTGGCTTCTGGTCCCAACTCTCACATCCTCCACTTTTGGTCCTACATGCTTCTTTCTACACTTCTCTATGCACCTACAGTAAGCACAATTGGAAGCAAGAGAAGGAAGGACAGCTTCGCCCGAGAGCTTCACACAACCATGGTTTCTGCATGGCGCATGACCTTGGTTTTTGCATGGGCAAAGCAACAGTACACCGTCCATTGAACTGTTATGACTAAACCCTGGATGAACCCCAACCCAATTAACATAAGGTTTCACATTAGTAACCTATCCTGTAAAAGATAAGTCTTGTAGTGAAGTAAGTAGAACAATAGGGGGTAACTGACTAAGCAAATCTGAATGTCGATGGTTAGTAAGTAGGTATGGGTTAGAGGGTTGTTAGTAGGTAGGTAGTAAAATACAGTACAGTGAATGTGCTAGCCACTGCGGTGAACTTCAGAACTAGAACCCTTGGTACCGTATTTTCCTGTCAGGCCCAGATAAAAGCTAACCTGAGTTGCCATCCGGTTTCACCTGGTAACCCTACCTTGTAAAAATTAAGTCTGTAGAGAGGTAAGGAGACAATAGGGTGGTTACTGGGTAACTAGATACATGAAGATGGTTAATATGTAGGAAGGGCCAGCCTTGGTTGCCGGGCAGGCATGGACCAGGGCATAGGTCGGGGTATTGTGATGACCGGACTGATGGGCATTGGATGAAAAATAAATAAATCAAGATGACCTGCTTGGGCGGGCTTCTCAATCTTCAAGGCCACAGCCTAGATGTATATTTTATTTATCTTTGATCATCCATGTGATTTTCTTGGAGAAGGATGTCAATTATGAATATGCTCCTCAATGCACATGCCCAACTTCATGTCAGAATGGGCATCTCCCTTTTTCATATTTATTATGCATGCCTTAATATTAAAATTTTAAAAATTATATCCGTGCCTAGGTTTGCTCAAAATATAGGAAGCCTAGTCCCTCCAAGCCTAAAACACATGTTTTTTTGAAAGAAAACGTTGTTTGTATACAGACCAAGGATTATAATGTTAGTTTACTAATATACATAGGGTGTTGAAGAGGCTTGTCTGTAGGTGTACAGAAAAAAATGTTGTCACCAATGAAATTGATAGATTTGGCGGTCTGAATTTTTTTCTTAATTATCTTGAGTGAATTAATTAGTAACTGTGTAATAGGCTTTGTTAGGTTTTGTGAGAATTTTAAAGGACAAATGGAAATGTTAGAAAGGGATCATTATTTTCAATATTCAGCAAAATAGGGTTCTGTGTAGGCTTGAAGATTGTTTTGGTATGCCAATGGGATTGCTGGCTTTGATGGTCTGAATTTGGTTTTTAAAAAAAGTTTATCTTGACTGAACCATCATTTTGGGTGCGAAGTTTTGCCCAAATGTGAAAGATTAAAAGTTAAAAGGACTGTTCTATCACAATATTCCCACTTCTTCTGAAAAAAATTGTCAAATTTTGAAACAGTTTCATCACATTTGGACTATGCTTTTAGTTTGGGAGCAGTTTTTAAACTAGTTTTTTAAATTGTTGAGACAGGTTCTAAAAACTTGTCGTCATCTAATGATAAATCCCTCTTAAGATGCTAGCCAATGATGCAACATCTGAAATTTGGTGAAAAATTCACTAGATTTAACTATAAATCAATAGCTATTTACAATTTATATAAATGAAAGTTGAACCATGGCCAAACAATATGGGATGAAGAATAAGATGTTATTCGCAATGTCTTAAAGAACACATTGGGAACAGAAAAAAAAGAAAAAAAGTAAGCCCCCCTAACCTTCCCATTGGCTATTTCCAAAAGGGTTTGTCACCATTTCAAACCTGGAGTAATACCCCCATTATAAAGGGGGTGCACTTATAGAGACAGGGTTGTAGCTTGTGTGCACTTTGTTTCTTAATGCCCTATCCATCACGTATGCTTAAAAGTATAATGCCCAACATTGGTGCAAACCTTCAAATTTAATTTTTTTATTTTGGAGTTTAGTTTTGTTACAAAATAAAATATTTTTATTTTGGAATTTAGTTTTGTCGCAAAATTAAATATTTTCATTTGGGAATTTTGTTTTGTTACCAAATTTCTGTGCTAAGGATTTCTACTTTAACCTTTTGGGCCATGACCAAGGTGCAAGATCCTTGTTACATACTAAGTTATAACTATATTGACAAACTCATATGTTCTACTTTTACTCATGCAATGTGCATTGAACATGGAATCCAGTTACACAGTGCTCTCTTTTTTCTCAATTTTGTGACCTAGCTGAAGCGGCAATTGTCCATAAGATGGTTCATCCAGATCTGGCTGTAATTTTTTAGAAATGAAAATAATAAAATCTTATCATTTTTCTACATTGATTGCTACCTATTGAAACTTAATATAAAATTCTGGCGATTTTTGTATATAAACCCAGAAATTTGGCTATCAAAAAACTAAAAAATCACCTTTTTTTGGCCATTTTCTAAAAACAATTCACAAGGTGGAGAAATTTCGCCTAAAAGAAGGCCATTGGAATCCACAAGTTATTTTTATTACATCAGCTAAATAATAACCCATTCAAGTTGTCCAATCATCCTTGCTAATAAGAAACATTTAACTAGTCAATACATGGAAAGAAGACATGGGGAAATTATGAAAAATCTTTCATATTGACAAATGGCATTGTGTATTTTCTAAAATAAAGACACCATATAAAGATTATAAATTATATATCTACTTAAACACACATTGGTTTGTTGTATTGTTTGGTTTTGAAAATTTCAACTTCATACACGTTAATCCATCTTCTTTTTCAATGAATTTTTATGCTTGCACATGATTGTATTCCTGCAGGTTGTTTTGAGTTAGGCCACGATTTGAAGTGAACAATTCACATATATAATGCATTATAAAAAGAAGGAACCTTGTGATAGTTATTGATGATGCATTGAAATTGGTTTAATGAGGATGGTGAGGACTTTGACATGCCTCTAAACCTTGCTTTACACTAAGGAAGCTCATGTTTGAAGATTTTGAGTTTCATTATCATGGCATATTTCAAAGGTATTGTCATGACATTTATGAGTTTTATTATCATAAATTTTTAGGGTAATATTGTATTGATTTTCTTCTTTTATTGCCCGATATTTTAGTCTTGGGGAGGCCACTTCCATTTTTATTGAAATAGTATGCGAAAAAATAAAAGATTTAATTGTTCTCAAAATAAAAATAAAAATACATTTAGAAATAAAATTTCATCATTTAATTATTCAATATCATATTCAAATAAACACATGGTTATGAATAACACATGGTTGTGAATATATATTTATTAAATTATTTATTAAGATTAATGGTAAGGGAACAAGAATGTGAAAGACACATGTCATTTAGTCTATGTATCATTTGAAATGGAAGCTTCATAGAAGAGTGAATTGAATTTGGATCAAACCTAATGAAAAGAAATTTTGATTTGGGTGAAGATCTCTAAAAATTTACACATGGTATGGTGTTTGATGTTGAAGTTTTTGAATGAGTTTGTTTCAAATAATTAATAAAATGTATCACCTTCTTTAAAAAATTGCTTTATTTTTATGTTAATATAAGATGTTGTCATGGCCTAGGATATTTTGGGACTAGTATGGTTCAGGGTTATAAAAGGAGATAGTCTGGGGAACAATTCTTCAGCAGATCAACCCCGGATCAGTCTGCCAGAAAAGTTTGATGGAACGCGCCTCAAATTTCGAGGCTTTGTCAGCCAGGTACACCTGATCATGCAACTACACCCCTGTGGTTATTTTGATGACACCACTCGTGTAAGATTTGTTGGAACCCTATTCACTGGGACAGCTGCAGCATGGTTTGCTCCCATCCTGGAAACATCATCCCCTCTCCTACAAGATTTCAACGCCTTTATGGCGGAATTTGAAGCAATGTTTGGGGACAGTGACAAGGCCAAAACTTTAGCCAACAAACTGCGTCGCCTCCAGCAAGGGACACATTCAGCCATTGTCTACGCCTCAAAATTCAAGCAGCTTGCCTGCGACGTCAATTGGGGAAAAGTTGCCTTGATTGATCAAGTTCGCTGTGGGCTTCGTGATGATGTTCAAGATCTTTTGTTGACACTCGCAGACCCTTCTTCCTTCAGTGAAGCCATCACCCAGGCAATTCAGTGCGATAATCGTATGTTCGAACGTTGCCAGGAAAAGAAAGTCACCTCCAACGCCCAGCTTTGGAACAGTTGGCCTACTACGCTCCCCTTGGTTCCCCAAACAACACCAGTTGCCCAACCTGCTTCTTTTGGACCAGCCCCATGTAGATCGACGCAGCTAAGTTTAAACCTTTGACCGAAGCCGAGAAACTTCGCCGAAGGACAAACAACCTGTGTCTTTACTGTGGTAACCCAGGGCACATAGCTCGCCAATGCCCTCAAAAGCTTGTCAAACTTCAAGTACAAGCTGTGGAAACTCCCCAAGAGTTGGAAAACAAGAACATCCAGTCACAGTAGGAGCCGTGCGACTGGATCTCACCCAACACCACCTTTGCAAAGGCTCCTGTTCCGTTGTTGGTCCCAGTCCCAGTTTCACTCAGTATGTGCACATCATTTGTATTCCAAAAGACATACCACAAGTGTCAGCATTGGTGGACTCCGGCGCCACCTTTTCTTTCATCGACCAAACATTTGTCGCCCAACACAACATCCCTGTGGTCAAGAAGTCAACCCCTATTTTGGTAGAGGTCATTGATGGGAGAACCATTGCTTCTGATGCAATCACACACGAGACAACCCCTCTAGAACTCTATATCGGCAAGCACACGGAGAAGATTGTTCTCAACATCATCTCCACCCCTCACCATCCTATCATCCTTGGTCTGCCTTGGCTAGAAGCGCATAATCCTATCATTGATTGGCGATTTAGAACCCTCACCTTTAGTGCACAACGGTGCACCTCTCAAGAACCCCACGCTCAGAAAAACACTTTGTCCAGTCCTGCCAAGAACCCTATGGTTAAGAACCCAAAGAGGGTCGGAATCAATTCCAGTTTTCTCAAGTCTGTTATGTCAAGTCCTGCAATCAAGAACCCCCAGTGGTCAGAACTAAACCTTGTCCTATCATTAATCTTGTCAAGAATCCTGCCTAAAAAACCAACCCTGTCCGGATCTTTGTTGATGAAGTTGTCCCTTTCTATTGAGCTGCTAAGAATCTTTAAGTCTTTGCCATCCATGTCAACCCAGCCAATAACAAAAACTCCTAATCAGAATTAACACCTGTCAAACTTCCCGAGAAGTAAAAGGATTTTGTTGATGTTTTGAAAAGATTAATGCTGATCAGCTCCCCGCCCATAGTCCATATGACTACCCGATTAATCTAGAAGGACACTCACCACCCTTTGGTCCTATCTATGGCCTATTGGAACCGGAACTCCAAGCCTTGTGTGATTACCTTATTGAAAACCTTGCCAAGGGGTTCGTTCAGCATTCCAAGTCTCCAGTTAGCGCCCTAATTCTGTTTGTCAAGAAGAAGGATGGTTCCCTTTGACTCTGTGTGGATTATCGTGGACTCAACAAGATAATCAAAAAGAATCGATATCCCTTGCCCTTGATTTCAGACCTCCTGGATTGGCTACGTACCGGGAAGATCTTCACCAAGCTTGACCTCCATGGAGCCTACAACTTACTCAGGATTCGTCTTGGTGATGAATGGAAGACAGCATTCCGCACACGCTACGGCCATTTTGAATACACGGTCATGCCCTTCGGCCTCACCAATGCACATGCAGTCTTTCAGCATCTGATGAATGATATCTTCCGGGAGTACATGGACGAATTTGTCGTGGTCTATTTGGATGACATTTTGATCTTTTCCAAGGACCAGGAAACCCACGACAAACATATACGATTGGTGCTTGCAACGCTTCGAAAGCATGGCTTATACGCCAAGATGGAAAAATGTGAATTCGACAAATCTTCAGTGGCGTTCCTGAGCTACGTGATCTCTCCAGATGGCATTTTCATGGACAAGTCAAAGGTCAAGACCATCCAGTGTTGGGCTACTCCATCCTCGGTCAAGGATGTTCAACGCTTCATGGGGTTTGCCAACTTTTATCGTCGGTTTATCAAAGGCTACTCCAAGATCACAACACCGTTAACAACCCTGACTTGCAAAGACAAGCCCTTCTCGTGGAATCCAACGGCCCAGGCTGCTTTTGATACTCTCAAGATGGCATTCACCTCTGCACCCATCCTGATACATCTTGATCCTGCCAAGCCATTCATTGTGGAAATGGACTCTTCAAATTTTGCCTTGGGAGCTATTCTATCTCAATTTGGAATAGATGGGTTGCTGGATCTAGTTGCTTTCTATTCACGGAAGCTAATCAGTGCCGAAATCAACTACCAGGTCTACGATAAGGAACTCTTGGCAATCATCACGAAATTCAAGTAGTGGAGATCGTATCTTGCTGGAGCTCAACATTGAGTACAAGTTCTGACAGATCACAAGAATCTCCTTTATTTCACAACTACTCGGACCTTGAATCGTCACCAGGCACGCTGGTCTATCTTCCTAGCTGATTTCGACTTTGAGATTCAGTATCAACCTGGCACCCAGCAAGGGAAAGTTGACGCGTTATCTCATCGTTCAGAATATGAACTTCGAGCGGGGGATGAGGCCTACGGCCAGTAGAACTAGACTTTACTCAACCCCGAGCAATTTCGAGTTGCAACAACAATCAGCACCCTCCCAGACTCATACCTTGTCAAGGACATCAAGATGGCAGCTAAGGAAGACACCTGGGCTACCAACATCAAGAAGGAACTCCAGGAATGACCAAGGAACGTAAATCGTGATGATCTGGATCAGTTTGAGCAGCAAGACGGACTTCTCCTTCGAAATAACCTGATTTATGTACCCGAAGGACCTATACGCCTAAAAATCATGAGAAAATGCCACGACAACACCCTGGCGAATCACTTTGGAATGGCACGGACTCACGAACTAGTGTCAAGGAATTATTGGTGGCCCAAAATGAACAAGCTGCTACGGGAGTATGTCAAGTCTTGTGATACATGTGCTCGATCCAAGGCTCCCAGGCATCGCGCGTTTAGACTCCTACAGCCCTTACCGATTCCTAGCCGACCTTGGGGATCTATTGCAATGGACTTCATCACGGACCTCCTTATTGTCAAAGCCAAGAATTCAATACTGGTTGTGGTCGATCGACTCACCAAAATGGCCCATTTCACCCCTTGTTCCAATTGTTCCAAGTCAATAACGGCAGAAAAACAGCTCAGTTAATTATGGATGGGATCGTCCGACTCCATGGACTCCTCGAGGAAATTGTGTCCGATAGAGGTCCTTAGTTTGCATCCAAGTTTTGGTGTCGCTTATTCGAGCTTCTTAGAATTGACATTCGGCTATCTTCAGCTTTCCACCCTAAGACAGATGGATAAACCGAACGGACAAACCAAACACTCGAGCAATACCTTCGCTGCACAGTGAACTACCAACATGACGACTCGCTGGGCCTATAATCTCAAGCAGAGTTTGCTTATAACAACACAACGCATGCATCGACCGGGATCAGTCCATTCTTTGCCAATTACGGTTTTCATCCTAGGTTCAGCCTTGAAATTCTTGGGGACTCCGTAAACCCTTCGGCTGAAGAAAGGGCCACGAGGCTTGGACAGGTTCAACAGAACCTTATGGCAGAACTCAAGCTAACACAGGAGTGGCAAAAGAAGCAAGCAGACCGCCGACGCAAGGACCATCCAAACTTCAAGGTTGGAGACAAGGTCTGGCTTCTCAGAAAAAACATTGCTACCACTCGCCCATGTGCCAAATTGGATTACAAACGCCTCGGACCTTTCAAAATCGCCAAATTGGTTGGTCTAGTGGCTTGCCAGTTAAAGCTTCCACCCTAGTTCAAAATCCACAATGTTTTTCCATGTCTCCTTGCTTAAGCCCTATCATGAAAACCCGATCCCAGAACGTCATTGAAAACCCCCAGTTCCAGTTGAAATTGAAGGCCAAAAAGAGTTTGAAGTTCAAGAGGTCTTGGACTCTAAGAAGATTCGTGGAAAGCTCCTGTACCTTGTCTTTTGGCGAGGTTATCCTCCATCTAAAGCTACTTGGGAGCCTGCTGGAAACCTAGTTCATGTCCAAGACTTAGTTAATCAGTTTCACCAACGGTATCCTAACAAATTGGCTCCATCTGGAAGATGTCACTTGAGGAGAGGATAATGTCATGGCCTAGGATATTTTGGGATACTTTTGGGAATCTCATGGCCTAGGATATTTTGGGATACTTTTGGCAATATCATGGCCTAGGATATTTTGGGACTAGTATGGTTCAGGGTTATAAAAAGAGATAGTCTGGGGAACAACTCTTCAGCAAATCAACACCATTTGATGGATCAATAAAACTTGTCTTGTCTTGTAATTCTCCACTTGTTTGTAGCCGGTCCATAACAGTTGTCATATATTTGATGATTGTAGTTGATATAAAATCTTCTTAAAGTTCATCACCTTTTATTGACCAAGCCTTCTATTGACTTAGATTTCAAAATTGTCCACCAACTAAATGTTTTTTAAAAAATTAAAAATATTCTTTGAATTTTTCTAAGAACTTCCTTTCATTCTAAATCACAAGAAAACAAACAATGGAATAAAATATTGAAAATGTTTTGTTAAGAACTCATTGTAAGTTTGTCACATACCTTTCACAAAATTTGCTTGCAAGGTGTCTTAAAACAATGACAATTTATTAATATTATATCTCCAAAACACTAATAATAAGCCTTCAAGGAGAACTGGTAAAAGTAAGCTTTATCCTTTAGTTTTAGATTGTGATGTTCACCAACCTCATTGCATAGAAATATCATGTATAGGAAATATATGAACTTTGTTATAAACATGATTTTTGTTTTTTAAATCTTGTGGTGCACAAAACTTTGCAACAACAAATCATAGATCCAAACAATGTCATATCATTGATGTTTTTGTGTCTCATATACCTTAATGTTTCACGTACCACTATGTTTAATTCTTTTAGATTACATATAAATAGATGACCACATGTCATAATGGAAGAAAGCTACATATGAAGGTAAAAAATAAGGTAAACAAACATATAAACTAATCTTGAGTAGGTATTAGAAAAAGTGAAAACTAACCAACATTTCAAGCCAATTCTCAACTTGAAGATTGTATGAAACCTAGTTTGTAAGTTTTCATATTTATAGGTTCTCATTAGAATTAAAATTAACCGACTCTTGAAAATTAACCTCTTTGATTTTATTTTATTTTTGAAACCCTTCCAAGGTATTAAAATAGAGCATGGTCTAGGTTTCAAGTTAGGGTTAAGAAAATCTATTTGGTTTTTAAGGTTTAGTGTCCTAACATTCAAGTGGTTGTTCCTAATCACATTCCCAATTTGGATTAAATGAATCAATTTAATGATGGTCACTTCAATGCATGACATCTTTAATCGTAACTAATTTTTGTGAAACATGGGGTGAAAGATTTCTAAGTTTGACTCTATTAACTGTATTTGTGTATCCATTACAACAAAAATTGACTAGGATTTGAAAAAGGCATTAGTCTTTTACCAATTAATGGAACAATGATAACTTGGTAAATGGTCTAATTTTACTCCAATTATATATTTGAAATAACCTTGGAGTCCATATAATGAATGTTGTTGGCATATAAAATGTTGGGACTTTTTTAAATTAAAAAATTATATATATAAATCATTTGTTTGGGTTAATTTTGGTTTTAAATTTTTCAAATATATTTTCTTTCAAAATAGTTAAAATTTTGCTAATTTTATATGAAAACCAACACTTTGAAAAATAATTTTTAAATAAATTCAAAATTTTGAAACTATGTTTGGTTATCTTTTTTGAAGAACCTTCAGGTAATTCTAGTTACAAAAAAAAATTTAAACTATATTCAAAGATTCTTTAAAAAAACTAAGAATGAAAAGTGCCAAACATTGATATGAACATGTAGCGATAAGAAAAGAGTAATGTATGACTTTTTAAAGGTCATCCGTTGCATTATTTTTTCCTACTAGTACAAATGTAGGTGTCATTCACCTTAACTAGTTAGAACATGATACTTATGTTTCATGATTTTTTTATAATGAAATCACACTTGAGTTTACAATAACATTTAGTGAGTAATGTTCAAAATGTGAAACTAGAATTGAAATTACATTGTCAAATTTCCTATATTGTAGGGTGACCCAACCAATGATGGAACCATGTAACATGGTTCGATAACTTGACTACAAAATGAATTTAATCAAACAATAAATTAAATAATAAGAACCTACCACTAAGTCAGATCACCTATCAACCGTACATTGATTCCAAATTGAAACAAAAAATTTACATCAAAATGTCACACCCATGCCAAGGTTTTTTAATCCTAATAAAATGTCAAAGTAAAATAGACCAAATTAAACCATTTGCAACTTTGTAGAAAAAAAACTTGAGAAACCTAACAAAATGCTCACAAAGGAATTTAACCTTGGAAATATAAGCACATGAATCAACTTCAATTTTTAAACATTGTTGAATGGTCATTAGTATGAACAAACACCCCAACGATTATTAGAGTGATTCTTAGAGTTTATAACCATAGTTATAAAAAATAAAAAAATAAAAAAACCATGCTTCTAATATATAATCACAATTGTCAAAAAGTTCGATTTTTTTCAAAATCTAAATTTATAACTACATGTTCTTTCATGAAGCTTGCCTTTTTAGGTTTTTAATAACTAAATAAAACCAATGGTTTTTTTATTATGACTTTAAAAACAACAAAACAAGTGAGTTTCTGATTTCAGAATATTAAAAAATTGGAACTAGTGGTTATTGAAAAAATCAAATAACCACCCAACGTCATTTATTTAAATTTAAATTTATTTTTGGAACCACCAAGGAATGAAAATTTCAATGGGTAAAAATGAACTTCAATTGAAATTTAATGGGTAAAAGCACACTACACCCCCAAAAAATTGTAATCACAGATAGAAAAAATTACATTCGATTTTTTCAGTACTTGTGGACATTACATTTTAGATTATTTTTGTTCATTTCAAGAATATTACATTAGCTTTAGACTTAAACTAATTTATTTTGAAAAACAATCCAACAAAAAATTATGAAATTTAGCATATGAAGTACAATTGTGTCAAAATAAATACATCACATAATATGTAAAACTGCAAATATATTTCAAAACTAAAGTTATGGGTGGACTTTTGTATTGAATTTTTTTGTGGTGAATGATATTGATAGATATCAATTAAATCTAAAACCATTTAAAACATTTAAAAAATTCATTGAAAATTCATCTAAAAAATGTGTTTCTTGCACTTTTTGAGCAATAAATGCATAGTAAACTCTTATTTGTGAAAAAAAACCAATACCTTATAATAATAAAAAAATTTATAGGTGAACATTTTATTATTTTTTCATTATTCTTTGGTTTGGTAATGTGTCATGAATCACAAACATGAGGCCTTACGACCATTAAAAAAATGTACATTATATACTTTATGCACATTGAATTTATCCAATCCTCTTCATATAACCATTGGATCAAGCTTTGAGTTCCAAAATGTTGTCATGCACATTCTAAAGTTTTTTGTTAATGTTTAGGATTTCCAAAAGATGCTATCAAGATTTGAGCTTACTCCATACCTATCATATTTGTTATACATCATTTTTTGGATGAAAAATGGTTCACCCATAATGTGTTTTCACCTTAATCTGGATCCACACATAGGACCATGATGAGGTACCATTCAAGGGGTCTATTTTTTATTAGTTCCAAAATTTTGTCTAAAAATAGATCAAATGAATAGAAGAGTACATGTAGCCAATAAAACAGGAAATGAAAAGCTTATATGTCATCTAGTTCGCCATGAACTCATTTAAGAGCTCATTGCTTCAAATTGCATTTCATCGAAAGCAAACATTGACTTCCAAATCCAACATTGAAGTTTAAGATCTTATGTTCTTATATTGCATCTAAACCATCATTTAAATTCTACAAAATCTATTGGATCAAATCACTTCAAACCCTCTCTTGAGCTATCAAATCTTACTTTTGGCATCATGAATTTGCAGTTTTCATTTCAACCTTATTTTAACATACCAACAAAAATAGAAAATGAGCTCCCAATGGCCATGACCTAAATGTGTTTTTTCTAAAAGTTTGACAAGACAAACTTGCTACCACCTACTAAATCACCCATCTTCAACCATCAATTGCTAGATCCCCAACAACCCACACATAGAAATAAAACAATAACAATTCCCACTTGGAGTTCCCAAATATTCAAGTTTCACTTCCCTTCACCCACATCAATCTCCGCACATTCCCAACTTCCTAGTTTTCAAGCATTCCAAACTTGAAAATGTGATGCCAATTCAAACAAACTCTTTCATCCCTTAAATAATATTTGTTAATTTCTCACTACTCCCATTAATACCATCTAGTAAATTTATTTATTTTTGTATTCATATTATAACAATATGTGAAGTTGATCATTTGTTTAATATATATATATCATATTAATATTGAATATCTTTTGAAAATTTGTAAACCACTTTTGTACTATTACTATATGAAAAAAATATATTTGCCCAACATTAGTTCTAATGCCAATATATGTATTTTGCCTTCTATTTGTCAAGCTACTCCTTTTCCATTGCAACAAAACCTATCTTGAGTTATGTCTTGCTTCAATATTTTGTTCTTATGAAAGCCCTTAGTACATGTAATTAATTAGATGTAGACTTTTTGTCAATTTCGTATGTAGTTAAAGTGGCCAACATCTCAAAACAAATTTCACATTAATTGGGAACACATTTGTAGTAATGATAATTAGTAGACAAAGTTGTGGGGACCTCTTCTAGAAAAGGGGGGGGCGGGGGGTGTCAAATTTTAACAAATTCTTATAATTGAAAAGAGAAATTTTTGCCCCCAAAAAATTATCTTTGAATTGTCAAGTAATCACAAGCCTTATGCTTCAAATTTCATGACATTGCCTAAGTGCACCACAAATGCAATAACAAATGCCACCCATTTGACATTCATAATAATTTTTTAAAAATTTTCTGTGAAACCCAAGATTACATAGGTATCAATTTTATACAATTAATGAAGAATGGCCACCTCACCAACAAATACAATCAACTAGAATATATAGTTTGCCTAAAACATAGACACAAAGTAGTCTATGATGTCTTAAAAAACTTTCATTAAAAAGGTGTGCCAAGTTTCAATTCCAATCCAAGTTTGAGACCTTGAGTGTGAAGTTGGTTCAAGGTTTGATTTCAATGAATGAATTATAGTCACAAGATGAAAACCATCCTAGTACCTAGGCAAGTTAGGCACTAATTAATGACTTTTTAGAATTTCCAATTTAAAAAAAAAAGTGTGCTTATGATGTGCAAATTTTGTTGAATGAAAATCTCAAGAAAAATAATTTCATTGTTTAATATAATGTCGAATTATACATTTTTTAAAGCCAAAAAAATTTAAAATTTTAAAAATATATATTAAGCACGTTGCTATTAACCTAAGCACTGATTTTGTTTTCAATTTTATGTTGGATCATTGGTTGGCATCCCAAGAAGGATTTAACATTAAATGGCAACATGACAAATAGGGCAATAAAAAGGGTTTTGTAATTATGTTGTTATTCAATGACCATTTGGAGTAGGCCTTTTAAAATTGGCAAAATTACTAACTTTTTGTGACTTTTTTCTTGAAACAAATTTTTAAGAACTTTTTTAGAAGTCACAACCCCAACAACAAAATTTTGCACCAGAAACAATGTTAAACCTACATACTACAATAACTTCACATCCAAATTTGGTTTTTGTTTTCCATTTTACAAAATTTCTAGTCAAATTTCCTAGTAAGTATACCAAGATTTGGACCCAGTATTAACCAACACTTGTTGTTACAAAAAAGTAAGTTGAGTGGAAGGTTTCAAAAATATTGGAAAGTTCAAACCATTGTCGTTTGGTTCTTGATTCCATATGTTCAAAACATTCAAAAAATAAAAATACATATACCTTTCTAGATTTTAATACTCAAATGTCCTTTTACACTATTATAGTTTTGGATTTGTAATCATGGTTCAAAGTAAAGTTATAAATTTGATTATAATGTAAGGAGTTTTGCAAAACAAATTGAGTTTTTGTCATGTTATATGTCATATTTTTCCTCAAATTTGATATTCAGTTTAAAAAGTTGTGTGAAAATGTAATATAAACTAATGGAAAACTACCACATGGAAAATGCAATCCTTGGAAAGGACTTTAAGGTAAGTTTGCAATATATATAATGAACCACGATAAGTGTAACCACTCTTGAATAACACACTTGTCAATTTTTAACTTCACTTAAGATTGAATGTTTTTCATTTAATATACATAGTGTGATGTAATATACATTCAAGAATGACATATAAAAATGAGTCAATTATATCAACATTTGAGGGTGAAAAAGACTAATTAAACATTGTAACTAATCTTGAGGTTTTGAGTACAAGTCACATAAGAATTATCAAATCTAATTTTGATTTAATTGGAAAATTTTCATATCATGTAGATTGAATAATTAATAAACTTTACATGGTTTTGAATCATCATTGGAATAGATATATAAATAAATTGTAAAATTCATAATTTGCAATTTTCTTTCCAAAAATTCTTAGATAAATATAAAGATAAGTTGAAAATTTTAAAGAAAGTAAATTTTATTATAATAATAGATTGTACAAGTCAAATATGTGATTAAACCATAAATTTTGTGCAATGATTGCATGCCATTTCAATTTCCAATTTCAAGTCCTTGCCCTTTTGAAAAGGACAAAGGAGTTAGGTTTGGCTCATTTTATTGTGGACATACCCTTTAACCTTGATGTGACTAGCTCCTTTTTTCATGCATTTGCCTTTATGTTAGATCTTTCATGTCCATGTAAGCATGCATGTGAAAGGGATTAATTAAATAGGCTTGAAAGAGTGAAAAACTTATTAAATTAATTTAATACATATAACATGGACATGGAAATGCATATGTTCATTTTCCTTTTCATATCCATGTAGGTGGGTAGGAGAAAATAGTGAGATAATTAGGCTTGGAAGATGTAGATATGAACAACATAGAAAAACAAACAATAATATTTTTACATGGGCTTTGTGTTCTTGTGCATTATTAATGACAACTAACTAATCAATTGATGAAAAATGGATTGATTTTGTAGAAATGTAAGTTCCCTATGAATGAAAACATTGAATGACATTACATGTAACTTCAATTGAATTGAATTGAATTGCATCCCATTTTTTCTAGTTTGAATGTCATTTAATTCAATTGTTGAATGGAATTGAATTGGAATTGGAATTGAAGTTGTCTTACTCAAATCAACACTTATGAATCACTCAATGTTGGATTTATATAAAGTAAGCAAAATCTAAAAAGTTTTTAAAATGAAAGTGTAAACATTATTATGGACCACAATTTGACAAATCCTTCCAAACAAGAAAAGTTTGGGCACTTACATATTGAGTGCTCCTGTAAGACAAGAACGGGTACGGGACCGAAGTTATGAAAGATTGTTACATAACTATGGGATCTATGTTCTTGGTTGTAAAATTGTATTTCCACCTTTCAATTGCCTATGCAAACCTCACCATTCTCCTACAATGAATTACACAACAACAACACCAAAACTATTCACAACCAAAAACTTCTCAAATCTCAAACTTCCATTCTCACAAACTTTCTATTCACATCACCACTTTGTACAAAAATGAAAGGTGTGTTTCAAGGTCACAAACACCTCCTTAAATACTAACCCAAAGGAAACTACTCAAGAAATAATCACAAGATAATTAATCACATGTCTACCCATGTGATTCCACATTAAAAGATAATTACCCATGTGATCCCTCATAAAATAATCACAAGATAATTAATCACATGTCTACCCATGTGATTCCACATTAAAAGATAATTACCCATGTGATCCCCCATAAAATAATCACAAGATAATTAATCACATGTCTAGCCATGTGATTCCACATTAAAAGATAATTACCCATGTGATCCCCCATAAAATAATCACAAGATAATTGATCACATGTGCATATGACTTTTTCCTATGTGAAAGTCAATGACCAAATTTACTTTAAGGAATTTTATCACTTATCCCTTTAAATAATTACCTAGTTAATTTTGTATTTACGTTGAGTTACACATGGAGTTACACTCCCATACCATAGCCCATAGGTGGGCAGCCTGTGATTGACCCCAAAAAAAGTTGCTGTGCCTAGTTTGGGGATGTTCCATTGTGGATTTCCCTCATTTTGGTTCCTTATTTGGACACTTTATGGATAACACAACTTAGGGGATGAGATCAAAAAGAGGTGGTGACAATGGGGCCCAACTGGGTTCCACTTTAAGGTTAACTTTATTATAAATAGCTAGACTAACTTTGGTTTGCATTCGATTTTTTTTCATTCTGTCCTTCCTTGATCCCTTGAAGTGTTCTTGTCGCAACTGAGGAAAAAACAACTGAAGGAAGATAGACTAGTTCAGTATTAATTTGGCCCTTTTGATTCCATCATCCATGAATTTTTCTAGTTCTCAACTGTGCTAAAACCTAAGGTCTTGGATTTCCAAAGATCAAAAGGACCCATGCATTTAACCAAGTGAAAATACTCCAGTTCCATAGTGGGAGTTTAGCTCATGTTAGTGTAGGTAGGTAGGTAGTACATCCTATATATAATTACAACATGTGTGTGCGTGCGTGCGTCCGACGACGGTTCCACGTTTTAATGGAGCGGCGGAACCGGCCCGGACGGTCGGATTCCGAGAATGAGAACCGGCCCAGACAGCCGGATTCCGAAAACGAAAAGCCAGGTCCTGATGACTAATGCGCCGCGTCGTTCGTGAAGACCGTCTGTCCGTCCGTCCAGGTCCCGAAATGAGGGGTCTGTCTGTTTAGGGACATGGGGCAGGGGCAGGGGCAGGGGGGAGGGCAGGGCAGGGGAGGGCAGGGGCAGGGGAGGGAGGGCAGGGGCAGGGGCAGGGGCAGGGGGAGAGGGCAGGGCAGGGGAGGGCGGGGCAGGGGCAGGGCAGGGCAGGGGAGGGCAGGGGCAGGGGGGAGGGCAGGGCAGGGCAGGGCAGGGCAGACAGTAGAGCTTAACAGGGCGTTCAGGGTGGCTGGAGTGGCGTAGCCACGGGTTACCCACTACTCAAACGTAGTACATGTGAATGAACTTGTCAAACGGGTGGGCTCAGCTAAAGGTAATAAATAATAATGTTCTTTACGAGAGCTGTGCAGAATATTTGCATGGAAGGGTTTCTTGAGACGTGGCATTGGCCTCATCAATATTTGCAGATTGCATTGGATTGGATTTTATGGAAAAATGACAATGGTAGCTAGCTTGTGTGATCTATATACTATATACCTAGCAAGCATTGCCTACGTCTTTTCAGCTAGACATAAACTCAGATAGAGGTTATACATTCATGGCCTAGTGTGTGGCATCTACATTTCAGAATCTAATTTGACAAATTTTGGTAATGTCTACCAAATTTCCAGCTTTTCTTTTTGTTTTTTTGTTTTTTCAATGCAAATGGAAAATCCATTGCAAAAAGTGAACCAGTTCACCAGAAGGCCAGGGGAACACCCAACCCCGGCACCAAGAACCACACACCTACCAAGTGAAACTACTACTACTGTAAGGTGGTTGATATCACCATTTAACTTTACACCCATCCCTGGTGCAGATGACATGGTGTGGACCCCACACCTTGTCAAAAGCCTCCAACAAGCTGGTCTCATCTGACGGTTTCCTCTTAATCTTCTGAAGTGTTGCCACTCCAATTATTACATATACTAAAGGACGTCTTGGTCATTTTTTGTGAAGCTTTTTTCATCATGTGACCCGTCCATCCATCTGTCCATCCTGTCATCCATCCATGGATGGCATCATACAGGGAAGAAAACCCTGGCAGAAATAAATAAACCCCCCCTCTGCGCATGTGTCGCTGTCTAGGAAAGGCATGCCCAGCCCCGGGGGGGGGGGACACCCCCAAGATTTTGATATCAATATCAACAACAAACCCAACATATATTATATATATGGATTTCAAATTGCCTTCATTTCAAAAACATAGTTTGACACATAAGCAAACTGACTTCACATATGAAGAACAAATAATTGGTTAAACAATGGAAACCGATTAATTTCCAAATAATTGGTTTAAAAGTGTAGATGTAATTATGAAATTTATGTTTCATCTTGAAAATATGGAAATGCATTGGTATATCATATACCCTAATTTATAACCAAAAACATATATCAATCACATATGTATTCGTTATTAAACTTTTAATTCAAAAAATTGAAACAACTTATGATATAATTCCCAACATTTGATTGATGAAAGTTAATAACTTTTGAATTGTCATTTAAACACAATTGAATTTTAACAATGAATCTCTGCTACAAGTGTCATAAGCTACTTATTGAAATATTTTGATCATTTATTAAAAATTAGCAATTCACTTATATCCCATGGTATAGTTTTTTCCTTTTGGGCCTCTCTTTGTCCATAGTACTTTATAAAGATTGTGCATGATAATCAACAAGAGTCAAGGTCGGACATTAAACAACATTGGGGTATATTTGCCATCTCCGGTCTTTTATCATGGTCAGCTGTATTTTGCTATCTCACGGGTCACAAGCAGTGCAAACATCAAGTTTTTCAGTGGCCAGGGTCTCGATGAATACATGCGAAATGTGGTATATAGAGAGGTTTCGGAAATGTAGTTTGTAGTTTTAATTTTGTAATATGTACCATCAAATACACACACACCTGTGCATTAGGCTCGGGGTTCAAATTCGTCTACCATAATTTAGAAAACCATCCCACATCACTTTCTTAAGTTTGTTATAATGCCATCTACACCGTTGAAACTTAGATCATTCCTCTTAAGCCAAATTGACCATAAGGTAACACCTCTAATTAAGGACCAAAAAAGGTTGAAATTTCTAAACTTCCCAAACAATTTCTTATTAAACATACATTGTTCAAGACTAAAGGACCTCCAAGTCGAGTTAACGTCTATGGGAAACTTGAGACTATACAAAAATGAAAAGGCTTATCCCATGTTGTCCTAGTTCTAGGACATTACCAAAACCTATGCATGATGGTCTCTAGGGTTCCATGTTCATAAGAAGGACAATCTACTTGGATGTTCTGATTTACTTTTGTTTTCCAAATATTTACAACACATGCCTTCTACCACAAAGACCAACGAAAACTTACCTTTTTTTTGCTCCTTCTCTTGGTCCAAATATTTCGCCATTTTAGCTTAAAGTTTGGTGAGAGGAATGGTTCCATTTCTTGGACACATTTCTTGAGAGAATTTTCGTTGGGTTGAGTAACTTCTTACCCTCCTTAACATTATAATTCATTAGTTCCCTTTGCCCTTTCTAATTCCATAAACGAGGATCAAAACCTAAGTCCTTAGTGACACCAAAGATTAATCTAAAAAAATTGTTATTTGTTTCGGCTTTGATGCATACCCTAATCGTCTCCAAGGTACTAAAAGATAACAAACCCCTAGCCATGGATTGGAATAATTTAAAATGCACTCCCACTTTATAAACATGTACCCCATTAGGCACCTTTATCTCTTGATGTAAAACCCCATTTATATTTGGTGTAAACTTTGTAGTTGTGCAAAAGACCCTAATTGGATCCTAGGACATATCCTCAAAAATGCCAAGCCATTCACCACATCTAGCTTCCATTGACAAACTTTAGCTTTGGGTTCGTCACTGAAGCAAAGGCTTGCAAAAGTGCGGGCCAAGAAAGAAGCCTAGGCATCACATTTCATGCTCCCAGGAATGTAGGAAAGTGTGAGGTAATGAACCTCCACACTCCCAAGTGAGTTTTCACTTTGGGAGTTGGAGTCCCAATGAACTCCCGAATTTTAAAAGAACAACTTCAAGGGTTTAAACTCATTGGATTGAAAAGTTTTTTATATCATTGGAAAGCTCTTGTAACGAAGATGTTTAAAATGGGCTCACATGACCCATTTGGGTAATTAAAACATAAGTCATGGCCAAAAGAGGTGCCAATTTGACTCCCAAACATTAAAAGTCGAGAATCACCTTGATTTCCTTGTGTGTAGGCGTGCCACATACCTTTGGAAAGATTTTGACAAGGGTTAAAACTTTGCTTCAGACCTCACCTTAATCAAAGGTCTGCACACAAAGTTATGCATTTCCAAAGTTGCGAGAAACCCAATTTTGGGAACTTCAAGACTCCCACTTAGGAGTTTTGGGACAAAATAAAATTTGGGTGATGGCCCCGTAGCCAAGCATAAAAAATATTATAACAGGGGAGGTGATGGTTTCCCCCAAGTCCAGGCTGTGATGAATATTGTGAATTTGTGTTTACTTGTGGTGAGTTTGTGCACCAAAAGTGCTCCGAATTTGCACTAACCAACTTGTTGTTTGGTTTGTACAGGTCCGTGTGAATAAGTGAACCACTTTGGTCACTCATCCTAGTCCCATTCCAGAGCTCTAGCACACCCTTCTACCCCTAAAGTGTTGCGAGCTAGGGAGTGCACCCCAACTGCTTCTATTTTCGTTATCTTCATTTTTGGATTCGTAGTTGAGTCCATCAAGGAACTTGGGGCTGCGTCATAAAAGGTATCAATTCTTGATGGTGAGTTGATTCAACCCATGATAATCAACACACATTTAGAAGGATCCATCCTTTTTCTTGATAAATAGGATTGGGGCACTAATTGGAGATTAGGAATGGTGAATAAAACCTTTTTCAAGGTTTTCATCAATGTATTTTTGAAATGTTATAACTTCATTTTGTGATAAGTTGTAAATGGGTCCAAATGGGGGTTGTACACCTTCCAAATCAATCATATAATCATATGGTCAATGTTTTGATAAGGTGTCAACATTCTTCTTCTCAAACACATTCTTGTAGCCTTTGCATTGCAAAAGGATTCCATGTTGTTATGGCTTAAAAATTGTTGCGAGAAGCACATAATGTATCCCCTTTCTTTGCACCATGCATGAATGCCCTTGCTCCCATAAACAACGACTTGGAAAAGTTGGATTTTTGTGCATTAGTAAGGTTTTTGAGATTTGGCATACATTTAGCCTCACCCAATTCATCTTTGGGCACATGACGTACATGTTCATGTGTTTCACCAACCATGTTTGTGACAATGGCCTCACAATCCAAAGGCTCTTATTTGGGTGCTTCAAAATGGAGATTTTTTGTATACCAATCCATTTGTGGATTATGCAAAATGAACCTAGATAACCCAATGATAATTGGGTTTTTTGGGGATGAAATGAAATTGAACACAACCTTGCTATAATGTGACTTGATGGTGATCTCCAACAATTTGGTTTCATGTGTCACAAGTCCCAAAGAAAGATTATGACCATTAATAACTGAACAATTCTTATTGGTGTGACTTTTTTCACCAAGGCCAACTTATGTTACACCAACTCCTTGTCAACAAAGCATGCAAATGCACGAGGATCAAACAATGTTTGAGTCTTTATTGTCATGGATTTATTACAATTGATCATGATTGGTAATAAAAAACTAGGTGTTGGATTTGAAGACAAACTGGGACTATTCCCAACACATGATGTATTAAGGTTTAGTATCAAGGTCCCTACTAAGATTGAATGTCCTTGATTTTCAATTTTCTCTAGATTTTAAGTTAGTGGGAGAAGTGGCATGTGATATATGTGGACCTCATTTCTTTGGACATTCACAAACAACATGACTTGGTCTTTCATAATATTAGTAAAAAGATTTATACACTATCATTGCTTCTTTTATTTAACGAACGGCTTGAATATCATCTCAATAATTTGCATGGAATCATCCTTTGTTATTGATAAAACTGGTTGGGGTGGTATGGGGGCCATGAATTTTTTTGGTATTAATGATGGTTCCCAATGTTTTTCCTGGCAACATTCAAAAAGATGATTGTCATAACAAATATCTTGAACGATTGCTTGACTCAACATTGTGGGGTGTAACATGGTCAGAAGTAAGTTTTTCATGTTGTTGGAACTAACTCATGAGTGCAACTTCATCCCATGAAATGTCACATGCTAACAACATGAATTCAAATGCATACATAAATGTATGTCATGATCCTCAACAAAGGGATCACAACTTGCTAGTAGATGTGCATTCTTTATCCAAATCTCCAAAGGTTGCTATGAATTCTTCAAAAAAATGCTTCAAAGTTGTTTAAAAGTGATGACTATCATTCAAGTAACGGTGCAAATGAAGTTGATGTAGTGCCTAATAATAAAACATTGATGAGTCAAACTTGAATTGGTCCATTTGGATAGCGATGAGGATGAAGTCAAATGACCAACACACTTGATTGATAAAACTTCAAAACTTTAAACAAATCCCATCTAACTTGTTAGGAAGACCGATTCAAGGCTCCTTTGTTGGAATTTGCATTGTTGGATCACACCTTAATGACATTGAAGCCTTGTTGTTTTGGAGATGCATGACAAATTCACAAAGAGATTGATTTTCTTGTTGGACTTGTCAAAAAATTGCAATAATTTCTTCCATGGACACCACTACTTCTTCTTTAGACACAAACATATTCACAAAGTTGAAAACAAAAACAATAAACAAACAAAAGATATAGGCTAGATGGTGATAATTTGTTCAAACTATCATGGGCATGAAACAACCAAGTTTATAAGATTTTTTAAACAAAGATGAAAACATCGATAGGGTCAATCCCAAATCCAAATTGTAAAACCAAAAAAAACAAGAACATGAACATGACAAATGCAAGATGAAAATTCAACATGATTTTATTGCAAGAACAAAACAAGGTTATGACAAGAAAACATACTTAAAATTGGGGTTGAACATATTAAAAATAATGAAGAATTCTACCTCTATTTATACCCATTGGACATTTAGTTCAAAGAAGTTTCTCAAGGAATTTCCAACCTACATGTGGCCCATATTCGCCCATGTGTGCCCATGTGCACCCATGTGTGGCCCATGTGTAAATTATGCACGAATTAAGACTAAACTAAAAGTGGACAAAATTTTAATAAAAAATGAATTGAAATTTAATTATAAGTTAATTAAAAATTAACTGGAAGTGAACTAAGAATTATTTGAAAGTGAATTAAGAATTAATTGGAAGTGAATTGAAAGTTAATTAGAAAGGAACTAGGACTTAACTAAAAGTGAACTAGGACTTAATTAAAAGTGAACTAACTTTAGACTAAGAGTTAAGTAAAAATTCATTACAAGTCATGAGTGAATATTCAAATGAATGAACTCCATGGTGTTCACATCCATGATAACAAACGCTTAACCGCCCAACTTTGCACAATTGGTTTTTTTGTGTGACTTAAAATATCATGTTATTTAATATTCATCAAGCTAACCTAATGATATCACCTTGTTAGTTTTGTTTAACACCATTAATGGCCTCAAATTTTTGGGTGTTCCAATGGAATCACCATCATTCATCTTTTCTTCATTGACAATTTTTGTTATAAGATGTCAAATTTGTTAATTTACTACCTATGATTAATGGTATTCATATAACTTTTGAAATTTTAAGTATGTGCTTACACATTGCCCTTTCAAGATACAAGGTATGGTGGTTCAGTTTTCTCAAAACTTCATGTCCATACAAATCCAATTTACAATGTTGAACTTACAACCTATGGATTGTGACTTTTAAAAAATAATGAATTCCATGTGTCAAAAGTAATAAGGAGTCCAAGTAAAGCTTTTTAAAAAAGTATCTTTGAATTATTATTTTTAAATTGAGGAAAAACAAAAAAATAAGGTACTTATGAAAATATGGCCCAATCCTAGCTAACAAAAAGCCCTTAGTTCAAATTTAACTATGATTTTTGAAGGAAGGATTACGTAAAGATTTCACATATACCACAAAAAAGGCCACAATAAATAATTTGGACTGAAATTTAATATTAACATTTCAAGTTTCTACCATTCCAATTAGGCAACCAATCCAATATATCTTTCAACTTTAAAAGTTCACTATTAAAAGTGGGTGCATTTTTATTTTAAAATAAATCATACCTATTTTCATACTCAAGTTTTCAGTTTATATATAATTTCCAATTGACAATTTTTTTTTTCATTATAGGTGTCCAAAGAAAGGTCCTTTGTAGAAATGGCCACTAAAGTGCAAAAGTAAGTCACCATATCTTGCATGTACCTAGACTTAGACAATGGTTGTCAATAATTCTTCTAAAGATGCAAGCATAATAAACTCTAAATCAAGCTCCAAAGATGGGGTTGATGACCTCTCCACTTCCATTGCTTGTCAACCCTTCACCCCTTGCCACTTTAAACATCCCATATGTTGTAAGTTAATAAAGTTTGATTTATAGTAGTATATCACTATATCTTAGGGATTTGGAATTTAGTTGCACTTAATAAGTTAATGCAAATCATACCAATAATGTTGTGTGTGTTCCACAAAAAAAAAGAATATGTGATCCTAAGTATTATATGTTTAAAAATTTTGATTGCCCTTTTGGTAAGGTATTTAATTTTTTTCAATATGCTAAACCTTTAGCTACGATTCAATTTACTTTCTCCAATTCATGGTTATTTGGTATCTAGGGCTTAAGGTTTATGAAATGGATGTGGTTTTGGGTACAATTAGATTTAAAGTTATGGTTTCAAAAATTTAATTTGATTTAAATTGACATGGATTCCTTCATTTAACTATGTGATGAATCATGCACTATCCCAAAACTTACAAAAATACAATAACAAACTAAAAGTACAAATATGGATATAGTATGTTTGTAACATAAAAATGATATGGAAGCTATGTAGTGTGATCTATAATCTTAAAATTTGACATGTTATGTTGATCCCTAGAAATGATGTTTTTCAAGTTTGCAGTTGAATCTACCTTCACTTTGCAAAATATTTGCTTAGAAATGGGTTTTGTGAATAATGTATTATAGATAGAAAATAAATTCATAGAAACAACCATGATTCAAAACAAAGATTTAAAATTCACAAAAACAACAAAACCACAAACTCAAGACTCACAAAAACCACAAATACCCAAAATAAATACTGAATTTTTGGAAAGTATGTTTCAAAGGTTGTGCACTTCAACATCCATCAACTACTAATATAAAATAAAAATATGTGATAAATTTTTTAAAAAAGAAGTTTACATGCCTATGAAAAAATTGGAAAAACACAAACTAATTAATTGGAAGAGACATTCAAGAAATAACACAAAACTTAACCAAGAGTGACAAAATAAAAAACTCAAACTTATTGCAAATGCACATGACAAAATCCCCAGACCTAAACAATGCACATGATAAGCACCACACACATAGTTGCCATAAAATGACTAGATGCACATGACAAAATTAGGCACAACCAAACACATAACTTGGAATGAATATACAGTAGAACCTCTCAAATTTTATAAAGTTGGGACCGGGTCCAAGCTAAAAATTTTGGGAGGTTATTAATTATAGAAGAGGCATCAATGACATGGCTCAATCATTGATACCAATGACGATTTGCCCATTACTATATAACCTCTCAAATTTTATAAGGTTGGGATTGGGTTCAAGTTATAAATTTTGAGAATTTATTAATTATAGGAGAGGTAAGCTTGAAAATAGGTAATTTAGTTAATATATCATTGCATTATAAAATTTGAAAATGTCTGGGCCAGCTAGATCTTATAAAAAATAAATTTATAGAAATTTAGCTAGGCCCAACTTGGGCCAGCGATTTTTTATAAATTTTGAGAGGTTATCAATATTGAGAGGTATAAATTTTGGGAGGTTCTACTGTAGTACAATTGATTTCAACAAAACTATGACATAAAATTACAAAACACAACAAAATTGACACCAAATTTCCCAACCATGCTTAAAGACCATCATTGACATTTTTCATAATTATGCCCATTTCATCAATAGAATATTATAGAACACAAAAAAATGTCTTCAAATGCAAACAACTTGGGTTGAATCCCCACCAGTAATATTTCATATGGGTGCATTTTCTTTGTAAGGAATCATTATTTACATAATGATCACTTGTTTTTTTCATTGTTTCAAATTGTAAATTAAGTTGATGTTGAAATTTTTGGATGAACTTGCACAACCATATTATTTAAAGGTTTCAAATTATTTGAAAATGACATATTCAAGGTATTTTCTTAAAAATACACCTTAACATAATTGTATAATGTAGCATCTTTTTAAGTCATAAGAATTAAAATAGGTTTTCATATTGAAAATTAAATTATGATTAAAAAAATGTTTTCCATAAATGAACAATCATATTTGATCCAATAAAAAGTTATTCTTCAAATATATTTTACAAAACACATAAGATAAAAGGGCATATTTTTAGTATGTTATGAAGTAATAATGTTTTTAAAACAATCTATTAAAATTGAATATATTTCAAGTATATTATCATAATCCAAGTTTTAAAATATTTGCCTTTAAATAAATGATTTTTTTCAACAAGCTACAACTTTTTTTTTTGCATATTTTTTAAGAAAAAATGGAAATAACTTCCTTCGGATTCAACCACATCACCTTGAGTAAAATATCCAATCTTTATAAACATTTTTCCAATTAGGCAATTTTGGTGTTTTTTTTGGAAAATTGCACCCATATGCATCAACCTTAATTACAAACACAAACCCACCATCAAAAAACTTTAATAAAGAAAAATTCATGTATGAAAAATCAAATAAAATACTAAAATGAATAGGAATTTACGTAAAAAATGAGAAAATCAAAGTCTTTTATAAAAAAACCCACTTGTCAATGAGATCATAATTTTTTTCAATCATATAATAGAGTTTAGAGTTTAAAAATTAATCATATTTGTAGGCTTGTTGGGTCCATCACAACCAACACAAATAGTGTCAAGTCTATTTTTGATCACCAAAATGAAGTGATCCAACAATCTCGAAAGGTGACTACTAAAGGTTTTTTATAACACCAATAGCCAAACATTTGACAAGCTAAGAAATACACATGCAAAAACTACATTGCATGTTGTGCCCACCAAACTAAGGTGTTTTCACATTTTGTTGATTGTATATGTGACCATTGAAACGATTATACAATTCATTATTCAAGTAGAACAACACATTTTGGGTTTTGCAACTAGCTAAATTATAATTACATACCATTAGGAAGGACATATGCAACTAGTGACTAGTTAGTTACTAAACCCAATTAGTCACAAGGGACGTTTAGTTGCAAAACCTAATCATTTTAATGATTAGGATTTTTTAATTTTTTTATAATAATGAAATTCCATGTCATCATTAACTTTGGACACACATGTAAAATGCATGTCATCTGAACTTCATTGTTTTATTCAACTAAGTTTGACAAAAGACACTTTGGTGAATGGACGACATGTGTCAAAAATCCATGAACCTGCAAGTTCAAATCTAAATGATGCTTCCTAAATTGTTGGAACCACTCTCATCCCAGAATCTTGTTCCAAATGGGAGTTGAATGTTCTTGTGTAGTTTTAGCAACCTTCAACCTCATTTGTATGAATGTGATGGGGTGCTTATTCCTTGCATTTTTTCATATACTAGACAAGTGTTTCCTCCTCCTCTATGCTTAAGATTCTTATTTTGCCTTTTTTTAGTTTGAGTAATCCCATACACGTAGTTCCATAACGAAGTGAGAAGCACACATTAGAGATGGCTTGCATTTTAAATATTTGAACCCACTTCCACAATGTCCATTACATAAGTTAAACTATTGTTGTCCTAGTTTGCAAATTTTTCATGGTTTTCCTTTGCCTTGGAGGTTGTCTAGCAAAACCATCATTGCCTGATGCGTTGCGTGCCACATGGTCCTTGTTTCATTGAATGATTATCAATATGCATCATTAGGACCTTGCACAATTGGTCAACTTGACCTCAATAGGGTCAAATCAATCAGAGTTGACCAAAAGTCAACTAGTTTAACCTAAATAGGCTAGCTACTTATGCTAGGCAACCTAAGCTACCTAACATATGCTAGATGGCCTAAATTAAAGCAAATGTTAGATTCCTAGTGCAAGAAGCCTAAACTAGGCTACCTAACCTAAGCCAAGTGGTTTAGGTATCATAGGTTGCAAGAGTAAGGAATTGCGTAGGTGTCATTTTTGTACAACTAATGAAAAAAGGCCACCTCACCAACAAGTACAATCTACACCCTTTTCATTTTGTTCTTGTAACCCAATTTGTGTGCTTGGGGTTACTCAAAAGGTTTGCACATTGGATATGTGATAAGTCAAGTCTATTCAATTTGTGGGATTTGATTAATAGAGGTGCAAGATAATGTAGATGCTTTCAGTAGATGATTGAAGACAATTTCTCTATTTGCACACATTCAAATGCATAGGCAAGATTATATTTCTTTTGAATTCTCAACACTCTCTCTACTTATGTCATCATGTTCTACTTTTGTTTCTAAAAGGAGCTTGAGGATTTCAGATTTTCTTATAAGGTTCACCATGCTGCAAACATGCATGTTGTTCCTAGAATGGTCAAAATGTATGACCCAATTCTGTCACTTAAAATGTACCTTGAATGCACAAGTTGTTGTAGCTGCTATGATTACGTGGCAACCAAACTCCAACATTCATCAATCCTTTCGTGTCCAATTATTAATACAAATTTAATTGCATGGTGATTTAAAGGTGTTCCATAAGGTGCATTAAGTTTCTGGCACTTGATTCCATCAATACCAACAACTTGTTTGGTTGTGGCTTGCCCTAATCACTGATTTTTCCCTTAATGAACTTGATTAACATACTAATATTTCCCATGTTGGTAATAGATGTGTTTGGGATTCAACCTTTCTATGTTAGCTTTAATATGTATCCATCCAAGGTTCAATGGGTGTCCCTTGTAAGCACAAAAATAAGTGGCTGATACAGGCCAATGTCCATTTAAGGTTTACTTACCTTATATATTGTGAGTTTGATGAAAAAGTAGAAAAACCATTTCACTTATGGAGCTATCTGGCAATTTTGCCTTCAAACATCCCTTAAAATTCTTGTGTAGTTGTAGCTTGATCGAAATTTATGTCAAAATCTGGCAACTTTTGGCCACTAAGAAAACAGTGGACTGGGGATCAAACCATTCTTCTTTACTCTTCATTTGTTTTTTTTTGTTTTTTTTTTGTATCCCCCAATTTGTTTTGGTTTTCGAATAAAGTCTTATAGGTTTACATTTATAAGACTTTGGAATGTTTACCATGGCACTAATGTTGGTGCTTGCTTGTTTTCTATATTTTGGATGAATATAGTATCAATCAAATAGTGTGAAACTCAGTTTAGGCTTATAAATGTGTACTTCATAGTGTAGAGTATATAAGGGCAAGTAAAAAAGGAAATGACTTTTTCATTAGAAGCCATAATCATTGACTCAGGTGCTGATATTTAAATTGTCCCTCATTTAATAATGTGAACCTTTTCACATTTTATGGGTCGGTATGGAGGGATAGCTAAACACTTTATGTGGGATATGGTAAATCACTGATAGACCCCCAAACAAGGGCCCAAGGTGAACGAACCTACACTAGTGGTACCTTCACCTTCTTGAGTGAGGCCTTTTAGTGGCCCTATTTCACCTACGCCATTGTCATGAATACTCCCCAAAACCCACACAAGTGAAAAATTAAATTGAAATTTTTTTTGGATCATTATTCTTTCAAATATAACATTTGTATGTTGTAAGAGAGGTTTCTGTATGATTGGATTTTCTTGAGGGCGGGCACTTGAAGGCATGTGCCAGAAGGTGTTCCCAAACCTCAAGAGAATACCAAAGCATAGGAACCTCCACATAGGTAAACAACCTTCTTTTAAGGGAACATGCCAACATATAAAAATAGGAGGATCTCAGCCTGGCATAACCCCCTAGGGTTCTTCTCATGGGGAGATCCTTCAAAGTACATAGACAATGAAAACGACAACCATTTTACTTATAGGTAGGGGGTTGGAGAGTATTGCAAAGGAACACAAAGGAATACTTTCTAGAACAAGGCACATCACAAACACGTCGACCTTACCAATACATAATATGTTGTACATCTACTCGTGTGTCTGTAACTTGATGTGTAACTTGATATAGTTACACAGTTACTTAGGTAATTGTCTAAAGGGGTAAATTGAGTGGTAGGGTTCCATAATTTGGTCATGGTGCATTGATTTTCACATATGAATTTATGTGGAAGTCATGTGCACTATGTGATTATGTTTCCTTGTGATTAATTGTGGAATCACATGGGAGACCATGTGATTTTGTTTCCTTGTGATTAATTGTGGAATCACATGGGAGACCATGTGATTTTGTTTCCTTGTGATTAATTGTGGAATCACATGGGAGACCATGTGATTTTGTTTCCTTGTGATTAATTGTGGAATCACATGGGAGACCATGTGATTTTGTTTCCTTGTGATTAATTGTGGAATCACATGGAGAACCATGTGATGGATAAACTTTAAGAAGTTTCTTGATTAGTTTCCTTTTGGTTGGTATATAAGTGGGTGTTTGTGACCTCGAGAAACACCTTCACTTGTACAAAGTTATTGTATGAATGCAAAGTTTATTAGAATTGAAGTTTTGGTTTTTGAAAGGCTTTTGGTTTGGAATGGTTTTGGTGTTGTTTGTGTTTAGTTCATGGTAGGAGAATGGTGAAGCATGCATAGACAATTGAAGGGTGAAAGATTAATTTTACAACCATGAACATAGATTTCATAGCTATGTAGTAATCATACATAGTTTCGGTTCCAAACCTATTTGTGTTGTACATCTTTTTGGTTCCATTATTGGGACCCGAGTCTATGTTCTTTATGTTGTGGAACTTGATTCTATCGTTGAAAGTTTGGTAGGAAGAAAAGAGGAAAAGGAAAGAAAAGAACAAATTATTTTTTGTTTTAAAATGAGAGATGCAAGGTGACTTGTTTATCCTTGAATCATGGACACATTTGACAACATGGGTGGAGGAGATTCGGCTTGTGGCAATGGAGATCACGAGAGGCAAACCTAGCCGAGTTTGGTGCACGATTGGGTGCGTAAAGTAGCATCATGAAGACCATAAACATGAGTCATTCTGTCTGACCCCAAGCTTGTTTATGGATATTACTTGAAATTTTAGGCATGAACTAGAGTTGGATTTGTGGGAATTTGAGAAGATTCGCAAAAGAAAGTTGCAAGCAAGAAAGGAAAAGAAGATGGCACGTGTTAAGCCATATGAGAAAATGTAAATAGAAGTTTATAAAGGATAGTGAGTGTTCTTGAGTAAGCTCATGTTCGTTAGACCTTGTTGAAACCTTTAGAATTTTTATATAAAAAATGTTCTAGGTTGTTGGAAGAAATAAAAAGAATATATGTTTTATTTCTAGGATTAGTGTTTTAGTGAAAACATTAATGTCAACGTTAGGAGAGGCTTCTAACTCCCCTGGTACACAGTTTCCCGAAGATAAGCAACAGACCCCATCATTACCATTAGGAGTTGTTAAGCCAAGGTCACTTGTTGAAAGACTTTTGGAAGAGCTTGGGACTGTAGGTGAACCAGGTGTGATAGTATCACAACTATGTAGTCGACAAGAGGAATCTGGACCTCAACCTGACCCAGAACCTGCAAGGCAACGCCAAAGGACAATCACACAAGAACAACATTTATTCATCTGGCTTAAGAAGAAGGATGCGACTCCATATTATGCCAAAACCAATAACTTGCATGTCAAGTGGAGTGGAGGCGTCCTTGATACTCATGATGGTCATGATCTTGTAAATGTAGTCTTTCAATCCAAACTTTAAATAGGATGATTGCAGGATTGGAAATGTTTAGTCCTTTTAGAGACTTACATCGAGAAGATAGGGAGAATTTTATTATGAGTGCAAATCGGGCCATTGGGAATTTCCTTATACATGAGGAAAGGTCGTAAAAGCTAAATGATAGTAGGGTTAAAGGAATTAGTTAGTGTGGTGTGTTTTTTAGAGACAAAATAAGAATCAATATGGTTATTCCATTTTTTAGGGGAAGTAAGGGTAAAGATCCTGAAGTGTTTTTAAGGGAATATAAACGGGCTTCTATTGGTACGGGGCTTATAATAGCTACGGAATGGTTTAATTTTCTTCCTGAGTTCTTAGAGGGTACAGCATCACATTGATTTGAACGATAGACGGAAGAATTGAAGGGATCATGGATTGACATAACTAAGGTTTTAGTGAAGGAATTTTTTTGTGAAGAATGTCTACCAAAACTTAATATTTGAACTAAGTCAACTAAAGCAGGGGGCTTTAAAGTTAGTAAAAGAGTATAAGGAGAGGACAATGACATTGCAAAATAAACTCCAAGGGTGTCGTAAGGCACAAGGTCATGAAGGAATTGATCCAATTTTTGCGGGAGTCAATGCATTGGTACTAGAACATTTCACCATTGGTCTATTGTCAGAATTACGACAACAAGTGAGATACGAACAAGCTGTGACGTTCAATGAAGCAGCAGAGGTGGCCGAAAAGAAGGAGGTGAGCATGGAGGAAGTTTCACAACCAATTGTGCAAACCATGATGAAAATAGTTCAATTCTCGACTGAACTAGAGTTGCAGAAGCATTCGGAAATGAGCTCCCGCATGGAGTCGGTTATGGAACAAATGATCAATCAAATGAACCAGTTGAACCTCCATATGTTGTAACCAAGGACTAGTAGCAATAGAAACGTGGAGAGGGACTTGTCAACAATTCAATGTTACAAGTGTCGAGAAATGGGACATTATTTAAGAAAATGTCCAAACTTGCCACTTGGTTACCAGAGAGAATGCAGGTTCTTCTACTTGAAGGTTTTCTACAGAGGAGAAGGGCAAAGCTCAAGTGCATGTAATTGAGTTGATAAATGAAGGACGAGAAAATGTTTTGATGGGTTTGGAGAAGAGCCTCAAAATCCTTAAGGATGCGATGAATGTCATGGCCCAAACTAAATGATCGACGGAAGACACTATTCATCCCAACGCAAGCGTCAAGAAGTTCAAGGAGATGGCGAGAGCCTCAAATGAAAAGAAAAAGAATCGATGGCGGAGGTTTGGCTTCTAAGACTTTCTAATTTCTAAAGATTCTGGTCCTTATTCAGTGGTGAAGGATGTGGGATTACAGAAAGCAAACATCACCATTGGACAGTTGGTGGCAATGGTGCCGTCAGTTCAAAGGGAGTTAAAGAAAAGGTTGTTAACACCTAAGGTCCCAAAGGTCCCCACACCTTTGAATGCCATAGCCGCTGAGCGTGAATGTGATTTGATCATTGATGTGCAATGTAATGGATCAGTGTTGCACGTATTGTTGGTGGATGGAGGGGTAGGAGTCAATGTGATGACAATTCATGCAATGAGGTACTTAGGCTTGAAAATTGATAGGCCAACCTTAGTAACCTTAAAGATGGCTAACAAAACGGGTTGTTAGGCCAAAAGGAGTCATTAGTAGTGTTGTGATCACTATAATGAGGGTTTCTACCGTTGTGGATTTCCATGTGGTATTAGAGGAAGATGGGGCTTATCTAATGATATTAGGTAGGCCTTGGTTAACAAAGTCGCATGCAAAGAATTATTGGGGCGAAAGATAATTAACCATCGGAATTCATTCTAACCGACAAAAAGTTCCATTTGTTAGTTTTGTGAAAAGCTTTGGAGGGACGAGTGAATATGAGGATGAATCAGAAACAGACCAAAACTCTAGCTCTGAAGGGATTTACACGGATGATTCTAGTGAAGAGGAAGTAGGGTTATATGTTTTGGAGACAATCCCCAAGGTTGGAGCTTTGTCGGATCAAAAGGTTCAAGGGGATGATAACCAATTGACTCCATGCGTATTAACAGAAGAAGAAGTCATGGAGTGGCTGAGCAAGATTCAACTAGGACCAAACCTTCACCTAGAGGAAAAAAAACAATATGAGGACTTATTACGTAAGTATATCCATCTTTTTACTTTCAGCTACAAAGACCTTAAGGAGGTCACCATGGAGCAACACAAATTGAATTGTTACCAAATGCCAAACCGATCAGGGCCAAGCAAAGGAGGTGGAACCCAAGATACATGGCAATGGTGAAGGAGGAGCTGACAAGTTGTTGGAGGCATGGTTCATTACACATGTGGAAACAACTGAGTGGGTTTCTCCTGTGGTATTAACATTAACGAAGAATGGCAAGCTAAGGGTATGTGTCAACTACAAAGATTTAAACAAAGTAACTAAGAAAGACCAATACCCTTTACCATTTTGTGAGGAAATTTTGGAAGAGGTAACAGGGCACGAGATGTACACATTTGGAGATGGGTACAGGGGCTACCACCAAGTGAAAATTGTTCCAAAAAATCAATTGAAGACCCCATTCACCACACCTTGGGGGACATTTTGTTACATAGTAATGCCCTTTGAGTGGTGCGATGCTCCAAGGACATTTCAACGTTTAATGAAGAAGGTCTTTGATCCATTCTTAGGCCTTTTTCTACGGGTTTTCATTGACGACTTTGGAGTTTATAATGATAAAGCTTCTCACCTTGCCAAACTTGAATTAGTCTTTCAACGTCTGGATAGTTCGGGAATGACTTTGAGCCCTAAGAAAACCATAATTGGTTTTTCACAAGGGAAGATCGTTAGACACATTGTGTCAAAGGATGGGGTAGCCACAGATCCTGAGAAGTTTAATAGGATTTCAAAGCTTCCATTTCCCACCACGAAAAACACCCTTCGAGGTTTTTAAAGGATGGTGGGATATTATCGTAAGTTCATACACATGTTTGCAGCAAAAGCACGTCCTCTAACACGATTCTTGCGTGAAGATGCATCGACACCAACGGAGGATGAGGTGTTAAGATGGGCATTCAAACAATTGAAATAAGCTCTTCAAGTTACGCTAATCCTTCGGACTCTAGATTGGAACAAACCATTTTTAGTATATTGTGATGCATTCGGAGATCCGATGGGGAGCACACTATCACAATTGGACGAAAATGGGCATGACCATCCCATTCATTTTGCTAGCAAACAATTAACTTCAGCAGAAAAGAATTATATTATGACCGAACTGGAAGGTCTTGTAGTTATTTTCTTTCTTAAGAAGTTTCACCATTACTTGTTGGGGTACAAGGCCAAAATTGTGACAGATCACTAGGCCTTAATCTACTTGGTCAACAAGCCCAATCCAAGTGGTCAACTTGTTCGATGGCTACTCTTGATGGAGGAATTTGACATTAACATTGTCCATCGTCCAGGAAGGTGACATGGCAATGTTGATGGCCTTACAAGAGCATACGAAAGAGTGGGTGATGTTTAAGAGGATGACGACTTTCTAGATGCAGTAATCATGGCCATTAATGCAAAAGAGGCACCTAAAGAATATCGGGAAATCATTCAATATTTAGATGGTATGAGATTTCTAGTTGGAGCCACAAAGGCAATATGAATAAGAATTGCGCACAAGAGTCAAAATTACTCGATGATAGGCAATCAATTCTACTTCCAAGGGAAGGATGGTGTTTTACGACGAACCATTGGAAAACGTGACTCCTCACGTCTTTTATATGAGTTTCATGATGGGTTCTGTGGAGGCCACTTTGCGGGACAAATCACTGCAGAAAAGATTTTGCAAGTAGATTACTATTGGCCCATCTTCTTCAAGGCTACCCATGATTATTGTAGGAGTTGTGATGTATGTGAAACCTATGCACAAAGGTCTACTATGAATGGCCCTTTACATCCCATACCACCATTAGGACCTTTTGAAAAATGGGAAATTGATTTAATGGGCCCATTGCCAATGATTAGGAAAGGGCATCGATTCATTGTGGTTGCCATAGACTACCTCACAGAGTTTGCAAAAGTACGTGCCTTGAAATCCTCAGTGAAACATGAAGTAGCACAATTTCTGTATGAACGAGTTTTTACTCGATTTGGGACACCACTTGAAATTATTTCTTATAATGGTCCCTAGTTTTTGAGTGAGGTAGTGGAAAACTTGTCAGCACACCTTGTAGTGAAACATAGGTTTACCACTATGTATAAGCCTAACATTAATGGCTTAGTAGAAAGCACCAATAAGACATTGTGTTCCATGTTGGCAAAAGAGGCAGAGGTTCATGTGAACATTTGTGATTGGGATCTCAAAATCCACCATGTTGTGTGGGTTTACAACACCACATACAAAATTGCCACATGGTACTCACCTTTTCGTTTAACCTATGGGATGGATGTGCTTTTACCCATTGAACTAGAAGTAATGATTTTACACATTGCCACAATGATGAGACTTCTCTTGGAAGAGTCCCAACGCCATCAATTGTTGCAACTTAACAAGTTGGACGAATTACAGTTGAAAGCCCACCAATCCATTGAAGTCGCACATGCTCAACAAAAGAAGGCTTTTGACAAGAAGGTGAAAAAAAAGGAGTTCAAAGAAGGTGACCTTGTCATGATGTTTGACGCTCGACATCATCGCAGGGCTTATAAGAAATTGTTACCCAAGTGGTTTGGACCTTTTGTTATCAAAAAGGTGTTTGTTGATAATGGATCTTATGAGCTTGAAAATGTTGATGGCTCACCATATCCAAATCACATTAATCATGACAAGTTGAAGAAGGTTTTGGATATGTGATTCCGAGAACGGAATCCATAATGAATTTGGGAGTGATGTAACTTGATGTGTAACTTGATATAGTTACACAATTACTTAGGTAATTGTTTAAAGGGGTAAGTTGAGTGGTAGGGTTCCATAATTTGGTCATGGTGCATTGACTTTCACATATTAATTTATGTGGAAGTCATGTGCACCATGTGATTATGTTTGCATAGACAATTGAAGGGTGAGAGAATAATTTTACAACCAAGAACATAGATTTCATAGCTATATAGTAATCATACATAATTTCAATTCTAAACCGTTCGTGTTGTACATGTCCACACTCTGAACACCAAAACAATTTGCTCCAATCTAATTCACCAAAGAAACCAATTCAATGTGAAATTGGTTTTATTAAGGTAGAACTTCCAAAAGTCAAATCCAATGCGATAGTCCATGTCCTTGTGGGGCGAGGCCCAACAAATTCTCTTTGCCTGAAAACAAAATGCACACTAGTCATGCTCTTCCCCTCTTTAAAAACTTGACCCAATTTGAAATCTAGTTACTAGGAGGCACTTTACCAAATGTGGGCCTCATAAACTATGCAGACAATCATGGTTTATAAAAGGTGCTTTGTTTTGGAGCTTACAAGGAAGATTGTGCTATGTAAGGAACCAACAAATATGAAGGGAAAACTAAGGTCTAGTTTTAAAGAAAAGCATGGAACTTATGTCCTCCTGGCCAAATATCGTAGGAAAGCAAAAATATTGCAAACAAAAATGTGATCAAACTTTTTAACTATCCAAAAAATAGTTTGCTTGTAATATCTTATTTTGGCTTACATATCTATCTATTAAGGAAGGTTGTTTGCTTTGTTTGTTGTGTAAAATTTCCCAAACCACAGCCCCCCCATTGCACTCTTGGTATAGTTGGAAGCCCTCAATGAGCAGGTGCACCAAGGTTGTTACATAATGTTTAAACCTATGGTGCAAGAGTTATTAAAAATTGAACAACTTTGTCAAAAAAATTGAACAAAATCAAAACTAGTTTTTTACAAAAGTTGAGCGAGCTCTTCATACTCTTGGAAAGCCCTTGGTGAGTGAGATTTCTTGGAGGTAAGCTTTATAACTAACATGGGGTATAATGTGATGTGCTATTGGAAACATCTTGGGGAACACATTGGGATCATCTTAAGGAACATATAATCTTTGCCAAATATTCCAATTTGAATGTGAAGATAGAGGTGACTCATGACTACAACTTCTAGTGTGGTACAGGACTAGCAAGATACAGTCCCAGGGTAGCGAGGTACAGTCTTGGTGGGGAGCAAAGTTACTTCTTCATATTACTGGAAATTTTGTTGTGTTGTTTCTTGTGTATAGTTTGTTGGTTTGCTTATTTTAGTGGGGATTGTGCAAGGATTTTAAAATTCAAATGCTTCTGAGCTTTAGAGAGTATTTGGAAATTATTCAGTCTTTTTCGGTAATGACAAAGTTTACACATGTAATTTTAAACATGTAAGTAGGTTATCAAATTTAAAGAATTCAATCACCAACTCCATATTTTTTTGTCAGGTGGGTAGGTTCTGCATTTGTTTTGTGAAAATCATTAACCTCTTGTTAGGTTATTACTAGCTGGCCAACACTGGTTGGGACTAGGGTTTTTCTTCTGGCAAATTTTCATCACTTGGCAACAAAAAGAAAAGGGGCCAAAGTTTTTTGGAAATAAAAGCTCTGAGTTGTAATATTCCAGGGGAAAAAAAGCTGAACTCGCCATATTTAAACCATAGGTTCTAGTATGTTGCCAGTATATAAGGGGGCGGAGCGGGCGGGGGGGGTGGGGATTGAAAAAGTTTCTACTTTTCTCTTTGACCTCTTGCCAAAGTTTTTGTTTCTGGTTCTGGGCCCTTCTGATTGGGCTTGAACCTCCAAAAAATACTCCCAAAATAGAAACCTCCAAAAATAGCCTTTCCTTAGATAGCAATATGGTTTACCATAGTACAAATTTGGGCAAAAGATATGGGATAAAATGTCTTACCATTGGGAACACATGGGAACTTGGGGAGCATCATTGGGAACCTTGTGAGAACAAGATGAAAGCACAATGGGAACAAAAAAATTCCCCCAAAAGATCTCAAAACCACCTGCCTCCCCCACCTCAAAGAAAGTAAAGGGTGGGGCCTCCTGAGTGCATATTGAGCCTCCTCATTGGGTGCATGAGATTTTAATGTTCTACAACTTGTTTGACACCATTTTTAATCTGGGCTAAGAGGGAGGGTGGCTTAAGAGGTTTACATATGTTATAGTAGTGTTAGTTGGGGGTACAGTCAAGACATTTTCTTCTTTTGGTGATGGATCTCTTTAATTGGTCCACCAACCAAACAAAAAACCCCAGTATGGCAGGCTCTGAAAATAGAACATAGGCAATGAGCTGGAGCGTCTGCATGCTGGAGCTGGAACGATACTCTCTCTTTTAAGATATTTAATGAAAGTGGTCTTCTCCAAAAGAGCTTCTGATGGTGCCCGAAGAGACATTCGTGAGTGGACATCTTTAATTTGCTCGGGGAATATTGTAATGCAAGAAAACATTCCGCCAAACTGGGTGTAGGGGGAACCTTTCCTTCCTTGCCTCTACTGGAGGATACCCGGAACCACCCAAGTGATGAAGACAAAGATTCACTTTTGCCACTCCAATCTTCTGTTACTTTTGCTTCTAGTCACTTATCGCCTTGGAATGCATGGTACCCACCTCCCACTTCTCTAAATCTTTCTTTGTGCTTATGTTAAGGTTCTCTCTTGGCTTCATCTGGCAATATATAATTCCTCCTTACCCAAGGAAGGGGGTCATCTTGTTTTGTTTTTGTAGCAGGGTTGAAGGAAGGCTCTAAGAATGAGACATCATTTGGTTAGAGTATCAACAACCCCACTCAAATGAACCAAACACAGAACTCAACAAAGCATTGTTGTTGAGACTATACATTTATGGAAATGATATGAATGTGTGAGTGCTATAGCAGTGTTTTTTTTTTTTTCCATTTGCTCAAGGTATCCTAGTTGACTACACACACCAACCCTTGGAGGCAGACTTGGCAACCAGTCTGGATTTTTAAATAAACATTTAGCACCCTGTAACAAATAAAAGTCAAAATGTGGCATCCAAGGAAAATTCTACATAGCCAACAATTGCAATACAATTTTTTTTGAAGAATGGCAGATTGGCCACAATGTGTTTTTAGGTGTAAGACAATTGGTGAGCCTTTCAAGATTAGGTATGTGCAATGGTGGGCATTTCAACAATAGGTTGCAAAATCTAGCAATCCTTTCAACATCCAAGTGCCAACAACAAAAATTTGCAAACAACTTGTACATGTGCAAAACTTTGTACTAACAACAAACAATTATCAAGAATTTTTGGTTCAAATTTTGAAGGCCTAAGGAGGGATTGATCCTCGATCCTCTCAGATCCTATCCCTTGCAGCCCAAGTCAGATTTGCACAAGTGGCACACATTAAAACCTTCCCTGCATTCCCATGTTAGTTCAAGAAAATAATCAACAAAACAAAAACAATTGTATATCAAAACAACTCAAATCAACAACAAGCCAACATTTTAAGGAACTTAAAAAACCTATAGGTTTACATCTTAGTCATTCAAATAACACATCACACCAATTAAGAAAAATGCAACTATAATACACAATTTGTTTTCATTATTACTTAGTGCCTACGTACAAGCTGTAACTTGAATTCAAAACAATGTGCAAAAAACACCTAATGTATTACAACACTAAAACCTCCAAAACCAGCTATGCATGATCCATTACATACCTATGCTTCCTATCATGCCATTCCTTGATGGCATCTCCAAATAGGAAAGTGTTCATGAAGTAATGATATTGGGCAAACATTTTAACAATCAAATCAAGATGAATTGTGAGCTTGTTTTTAAGCTTAGATTTTATGAAGGATAAAGTTTACAAGAATCACTTGTTTTCCACGCTTCCCAATACCATCACAATAGAAATCTCCAACAACTTGAAATATTCCAACAACTGGTGTTATAGCACAACATTGGAGGCTAGATTGGACCACAATTTGGTCACAAGATTATAGCTCACAGGAGTTTTGAAATCATGTTTATAATTTGATTGCATAATGACCTTGAAAAAAAAAGTTCCCATGTCAAGTTTTTGTTCATTGAATAGGGCTGGTACCTTTAATGACGCACCCCTAAGGTCCTTGATAGATTCAAATGTGAATCCAAGGTGAAAACAACAGAAGGACAAGGAGTTGAGGTACACTCCTTGGCTCACAACATTTCAAAGGTAGAGGGGCATGTTAGGAGTTCAAAGAAGGTGACCAAGCTAAGCTAGAAATGGACCTCAACAACAACCCCTAATTCTTTAGAAAGTATGGAAAAGTAGCAACCCAAACTTTATGTGTGTAAGAGAGGCGATGACATAAACACATAGCTTTGATGCAATGTGAGTGATGAAAAATTGTAGGTGGATGGAGATATGGCTACAAGGTGTCAAGCTTCATCATATGATGATGAAAGAATATGAAAACTTCATCGAATGTGGGCAATCATGCAAAGCAATGAGGAGCAGCAGTTGACAAGCTGCTGCCCCCTCACATCCACTTGACTAGTCCTAATCCAGAACCCTAGGATCCTGGGAAAATGGATGGTTGATTCTTTTTAAATGTAAGCCGGGCTGGTCGCTGGCCCTTTCTCCATGTTGCTAACTTGCGACATTTCGCGAGTCAAAAAAACGCTGTGCTATAGCCATTAGGATCTCTTTCAATTAGGTTGCTGTGATCATAGATTCTGTCCTGTACAATAACTTTCCATTACATTTGTTTCATCTGCCTGTTCTTAAAGTCACCTCACAGCTCTACAAATGAAGCATTGACAAGAGGTGTCTGATGTGTGAGTCAAACTGTGAATCACAAGTTTCCACTTATTCCAAAATATGTTCCTTTCAGTTCCTTGCAAAGGTCCCAATGTTCCTAACATTCATTGCCCAGTTGCAGCTCTCCAATTGAAAGTATTTGTCAATGCAGCAGGAAACAGGGGTCAATTTTAGTAGATTTCCATTAGGCTGCTATGATTACAGCTCATTTTGTGGGTGTACCTGCGATCACAGCCACCCACGTTGACGCAAGGAGGGGTTTCTTGCTGGGGGGAGCGGGAAGGGCCTGTAATCATGTGCAAAAACACGAACACAATGGGGGTGTCTAGCCCCTAGTTCTTCACTGCCAATTGTTTAGGGCAATCAGAAGGCTTTGGTATAATAAGAACTGCCTACCGACTGTAAAGATGTAACCCCATATGGTTGATTATATGACTCACAGCCTCTCAAAAATATGGAATTTCAGTCCTTCCATGCGCTCACTAAAATCTTGCAAGTTCACATCATTTCAACTGGTTAATAAGATCACCTGCCACCAATAGCCTCAGATGGTTAGTTGTTGACAAGACTACCTTAATTCTCAATCTTAATTTTGAGCCAGTCTAATTCCATCCTCGCCTTCTCTCTCTGTTTCTCACAGACCCCAAAGGAGACAAGGTAGGAAAGTAGAACTGGACAGTGTAACCAATGACCAACCAGTGCACCATTCATTGGAAACCTGCTATGAAACAGATTCATCCGCAACTGTGAAGCCTGCTACTTCCCCTTCACACCATCTAGGCAACTACCTTTGTAGGCGGGTAAGTATCATAGGTAAGTAGGTATGAAATGTAAGTAGTTACTATGTAGGTAGGAAAGTAGGTAATGAATTTGGTGGCTAATGTAGATACATGTGGATGGCTATATAATACATTGATAACTGTGGTTAGCTATGGGACTAGAGTAAAATGAATAAAGTGTTTCCTGTGCACACACCATCCATCCTGGGTCCTCACTATTGGGTGCTAGTGCACTCTGGCTATTTGAAGAAGGAACAAAATCAGCTGATAACTGTGGTTAGCTCTGGGACTAGAGTACAATGAATAAAGTGTTTCCTGTCCACATACCATCCATCCTGGATCCTCATTGTTGGGTGCTAGTGCACTCTGGCTGTTAGGAGAAGGGACAAAATCAGCACTACACTGAAATAGGGAGATTTGGGGGAAGGTGGGGAACAACAAGCCACGAAAACCCAAAAGTAGAAATGGGAATGTAGTAACTTAACTAGACCAAGTCTAAATGAAATTACAGTACCTTGGCGACCAAAACCCCAACTGTAGGTGGAAACCAACTCGGGCTTAGTTGAGGTTCGTCCACAACAGTCCAAGGTTTCCTAACTTGGACTCCCTTCAGATACAATTCCCATACATTTCCTTCCTACTTTACTTTGATACATACCTGGTGTGAGGGGGAAGTAGGAGGGCTTACAGGATAGGGTACCAAGATGGAGCCTTGGTAACTCAGTTGCGTCAGTTGTGGTTCATCCACTGCTGGCTTACAATGAGGTTCCAAGGGATTGGTTGGTGCTGGGTCACATAATCCCTAGTTTAAAAAGTGCGATGGTGGTTTCAAGCCATTCCACAATTATGTCAGCAGAGTGTCATATCTAGATGTAGTTTTGACCTTGGGGATTCATTTTTTGGAATAGAAAATAGAAGGAGGAGTCAAAAAAAATTGTGTTTGACCTTAGCCATGCAAAGATCGAATCAAAGCATTATCCATGGGTCCCAATGTGTTCATCTGAAAAAGGACGCACATGAACCAACCTTGCCATTGAGGGGGCCCAAGGAAATATTGGCTCTCATGTTCTCCTAGCTTTCTGGGTGAAATTGTGCCCTAAGCATACATGGCTAGAGCCTAGCACTTTTAAGGCCATAAAATCTGGTGATTTTACTAGATTACTAAATGGATAGTTTCATATGGAAAGATGTTTTGAATGGTTGCATTTAAATGTCCCTACTGCCCACCTCTTCAACAAAAAAGATGTGTGGGCTATCTCTTATGCTGGCGTAAAATATGACATCAGCCTTGGCCTTGCGTATTCCCTTTTTGAAGATCTTGTTTCCAAGACAATCCACCATACAAAAGTAGTGGATAATGTGAATCCTTGTGATACATTGGGTATATATTGTAGCTTGAAGTCCATATTGTCTACCACTACAAATCTACCTACCTTGGAATGCTAGTAGAAGAGAAATACCTATGAACTTGTTGCTATGTATTTTGTTAGCATGTTGAATCAAAAATGTTATTTTGAAGAATATTAAGTTTTAAAGAAACCCTTCGCCAAAGGATATGGGAACAAAAGAATATGAATACAAGGGAACATCCAACATAAGGATTAACTAACAGAGGAAATGTTAAATTTGGACTCAGAGACCCCAGGATTTAGTCTAGGAATGGAATATCTATAATGTTTAGAAGCAACTCAAGAAGTTTTTTGGGGTGTCTACCATGGTACTAGAATTTTACTATTTTGTTCATGATACCCAGTGGGTATCACAAAAGAAAAATGAAAAAAAGAGGCAAGGTGTTTTGAAAAGTGAAACACCCACGGTTTGTGGACAGATTTCACTTGATATTTGCCCTCCAGATACACTAAAAAAACTCTGCTCGTGCTTTACAAATTAAAAAAATGAATTATTTATTTACTCATGGGCCTTGGGAATTGTACTTTGGACTCAACGACACAACACCATAAAAATGTGCAAAGCTCAGGAAAAACTCTAAAAGACATATATGTATTTGTATATAGATTTATGACGAACCATTTGGTATAAGAAACCAATAAAGTTCAAACAATAACAACAACAAAAGGTGTCAGATTATACAATCTGGATTTCTTTTGTGTTTCAAGTTTCCAGATCCTTTGCCACGGGATGAGGAAGGGGATCTATTGTGGGGCCTTTGCTGGGAAAATGGAAGAAGGTGTGAGGTTGGGTGGTATTTCACACCCACTTTTGAAAAAGTGTTTGCGGACTTCCGCCCCAACTACAATCTCTCATTAGATTGATGAGATCTTCCCAGATTCGTGCTAGAATTCGATTTTGTATGATGTAAATGGCCTCCCCACAAACTTAGTGAATGATTGAACAAACAAGCGAGCAATTGGTGAGCCAGTGACAAGCAGATTTCATGCAACTGAAGGCAATTTAAATATAGTAGTGCGTGGTCAGTACCCTTTTCACTATTGGGTGCTCACCAATATTCATATGGGCTGTAGGTGGGATTCCCAGAGAATTGCTTCTATTTAAGCTTGAGTCTATACAAAATTCATCAAGTAAGCTACAATGAATTGTGCAACCTCTTCAAGAGATTTTTGGAAAGCTTAAGTAGCATAAAAATGAACTAACACTTTACTTGAGAAATATTTGGCTGGCATGAAATTATATACGTAAAAATTGGTATTCGGTGGTTATGTGATGTATTTGAGATAACCTATGATTTAGGATATATGGAGGAAATGGATTTGATTTCCTCTGCAGTTCTAGTATATTGAAACTAATGAAATCAAACATATCCATGGTTATGTATAAATACAGTGATGGGTTTCTAAAGCTATTGCACATGATTTTTTTATTAAGGATGCAATAACTTGTGGTTATGTTATGAAATGGTTATAATATTAGAAATGTTTCATAACTGGGTGGTACATGAAGAATGGATATGAAAAATCAGAGTATGTTCAAGTGAAATCCTATATATATGTGTATGTGTGTGTATTATGTATATCATCTATATTGACCTTAAAAATAAAAAAATGTATTGAAGATAAGAAACATGAAATTGATGATAGAGTATACTCAAGTTCATTTCTTTAAAATTATTCTTTCCCTACATTCCCGCGCAACAGGCCATAGCTCATGACACAATTGTGAGGTAAACTTTGTGGGTTCATCCATTACAATTTACAATATCTGATGCTTATCATGGCAATGTAATATATTATCAGATATATACTGCGATATTATATTATAAATATAGTTTGGTATTAGTTTGAAATTTATGTAGTATATGCCACAACAGACATCATAAATTGTACATTGTAATGGATGAGCCTACAAAATTTATCTCTCACTTATGTCATGAGCCCTGGCCCAAGTGTGTGAAAAAAACCCCATTCTTGCTATCATCTTGCAAATTTAACACCTCATGTTCAAAGTCAACCTCTTATGCCTCAGTTGATCACTTTTTGAATCTACAAACCCCTCTTGTGCTGTAAGGCTGAAAATTCAACCATGGCAAAGATCAAATCTTGGACACATAGGTGAATGATATAAGCGAGTCCAAATTACTGGTAAAAAGATTTAGACATGTTCCAACTATGGTTATGCTACCTTAACTTTGAGATAGTTATGTTATGTTGTCAATTGTCATGATCTTTCCAGCTACCAAATATTAATTGGTATATATATATATATAAATTTTGATTAATATATTTTGCTGGTTGTAGTTGTAACCAATGTTGGCAGGTTCATTATTTTAGGTAAGTTCATGATAGGTTTCAATGTATTTGGATTGAGCCTTCAACGTTTTTTTGGGAATTGCAATTGGAATTAGACTAAGAAACCAGCTTTTTTTAAAAGTTGAATTAGAACTTAAGCTGAGGATGATATATTTAAACAAGTCCAAGTTCTCTAGGTAAATAGTAGAACCTCTTTTTAAAAATAAAATTTTTGACTTTACTTTTTATGCAAACAGTTAGTTTTAGTTCATTGTACGTAATTAATATCATGTTATCATGCAGCAATGGGAATGGAACTAATAAACCTGTTCTTTAATTGAACCAGGTTCAAATTATGTAAATGAAAAACCAGAACTGAAGCTTTTAGGAATCCAAAAAATCAATCTTCAAACTGGATCCATCCAAAACTGAAAAGTTTCATAACCAAGAATGAAGATTCATTCAAAAATTAAAATACCAAGTTATAATGAGATAGAATATGTAACCACCCAACACTGGTAAAACCGTGACTTATTTTTCATTTGTATTTTAAAGTACTTTACATAGCATAATCTACCTCCTAGAGTTTGGGAGACCTTAAGGATGTGTAATGTACCTCTAGGTTGGCAATTTCAGGTCAGGTCAGTTTTTTTTTACGTTGGGGATCAAAAGGTGACATAGGAGTTTTGTCGGGCCCTGCCCCCACAGGGACAAGGATTATTGCATTGGATCCAACTTTTGGAAGTTTTACCTTATGAAACCGGTTTCACATTAGGTGAACTGGTTTTTTTGGTGAAAGTGTTCAGACTCTTTAGATTGAGACAGATTTTTTTGGTGTGAGTATGGACACAGTAGGTAGATGTACAACATCTTATCTATCGGCAGCGCCAGCATGTTTGTGCCAGCATGTTTGTAATGCCTTGTTGTTCTTGAGCATTCAAAATCACTGCAGATTTATGTGACCCAGCACCCACCAGTGCACTGTCCATTGGAGACCCCCTAAGAGAACAGGCCCTTGGTGCCCCAAAAAATCACATAAACTCCCTAAACAGGGGCCAAAGTGAACGGGCACCCACCAGTGCATCATCCACTGGATGGATGTCACTGGATGGATGGGTAAAATCAAAGGGACGGAGGTAACCACCATGGTTAGCTAGGGAATTAGACTCAACAGAAAAACCATTTCTTGACAACTTATCATCCATCCTCTATGGTGCAATGGTGGGTGCAGGTTCACTCTGGCCCTAAATAGCGGAGTTCTCTAGGGTGGCTGATTTGGCTTGGGGACTCATGGCTGAATCGGAACCCTCTAATATAACTTAGTTAATTTCACCACAATTCCATTATCACAAAGAAATGGTAGAATCATCTAGTGTATGTGGAGGGCACCTTCCCTGAGGAAAATTCTGCCTTTATAGAGGAGATGACTTTAATGTGTAAATTGCCTCAAATGGATCACAGTTGTCCATTTATAGAAGCAAATTCTATGGGTTCTTTATGCTTAGTAAGGACCTCAAACCGGGATGTTTTAGGAATTCAGGTCCTGTACTTGGGTCCTACCAAACTTGAGCCCCTAATTGCTAGAACAATGCCATTGTTGCTCCTTACCCTTCATAAAGTAACTTATCTTCTAAATTCTCTTACTTCCACCTCACACTAACTTACATGTGTAAAGGGCTGGCTATACCTGATGTCCTCATGTTAGGGTCATAATGTTAAGGAGTGCCCTAACACCTTATCATGATGATGTGGCACCTTGGCTGGCACTAACATCATGAAAAACTAACACAAGCACTTTGCCTTTTTTGATCTATTCACACCGAGCAAAGGGTTGCAGTTATCTTTCCATTTGTCAAGGTTGCTATGTGAAGCACATTGTTTGAACTTGCATTGAGAGGAAGTAAAAATTATAGTCATTAACATTGTTTTGCAACATTTGAATTCTATTTTGAAATGCATTTTCATAAATGTAATTATTCTTGTGAATTTTGGGGAGAATTTATTAGCTTGGACTTAGAGTACGAAAATAAAATATATATTTCAAAAGGGGGGTTGCAAGTGGTATGTTTGCATGAAACTTTGGGTGGTAAATCATATTGATACAAATCACCAAGTATTGATATAAGTTTTTCAAAATTAACCTAATGTATGTCATTCATCAAACATGTGCTTTTTTCTATCCTTCAACCAGAAAAGCACGACTTTATTTTTTTATAAACCCACCTTGAAAGGAAAGAATAATACATATTTGAAGGGGGCATTGTGGTTTTTTTCCATTTTATTTTTTGTTTATGAATGTGACATGGAACCAAAAATATGGGTAGATGTCACAAAATGGTTCCAAATTACATTTGACATACATGTATATTTGTATGTACAACAATTTTAACAACATCTGTTTAAAGTGGGGTAACCCTAATGTTTTTTTACCTTATGAAACATTTTTTCTCCCTTTTTTTCATTGTTCTATGTAATATTTTCCATGATTAGTTTTCTACATTTTATTGTACTTTCATTACACCAAAAATGTCATTCTATGATTGGTTCTTTTCTACTAGACTAATTGTTTATTCAAATTGTTGTCAAATTACACCTATCGTTTATGCCATTTTTAGTTGTTGATGCCACTTCTAATTGTATAGGACTAGTCATAGAATGTCATTTTTGGCGTAGTGTTTTGTTTTGTTGCAACCTACATAGAGGCTAGAACTTCTTCCCTAATGTTATTTGTTCAATGTAGAGAATTGAAGTTTTTTGAAAGTTGTTTTGTTCTTGTGTGCACAAAGCTTAGGGTAATCTAGAAGGTTTGTTTGAACAATTTGTAAGGTTTGTTTCCAAGTTCGTTGTTTTGCAATTTTTTTGCACAATTTGATGGTGTTGGTTGATTCTTTGATGTATTTGTGTAACTTCTAACATTTTTTTTTTCAATTTTGGTGTTCCTTTGTGTGCAACCAAAACATGGACTACCATGGATGGTCATTACTCTTGGGTAGTTTTGTGTTGTTGATCAAAACTTGCAAGAAACATTGGTGTTTAATGACTTGAATTTTTATTTTTTTTGCATTCAACACATTGTAGTTGAATCTTCAAACATTATTGACATTTTCCACATTACATCATTACATCGTGTCTTATTTTTTCATAGCAATTGGTGAAAAGATTAGGCATTAGGTGAAACTTCATTTGACTATGTGGTTTAAGGGTGAAAGCATATTACAATGATCCCTTTGGGGTGTCACATTGTACTACTTTGCAAGGATGTGCATGCTTGAGTGAATCACAAGCATGTTTTTATAAATGATTCATATGGTAGTTGCAAGCTAGTATGGCTCACTTTTTGTCTCTTTTTGGACTTTCCTCAAAATGTACTATATTCAAATGTCATAAATGCATTACAAAATCATCAATTTAGCAATAATATTATAGATTAAGATTCTCAACTTGAATAAAAATATTTATTGAAAGGTGAAATTCAATAAACATACACCAATCATATAGCAATGGACTTTCAAAGTAAGCATATGGACCATGTTTTAGGTTTTCCATTAACATTCAAACGCATTATTTCTAATGATTTCATTTCAATATTTTTTTTATAAGGAATCAATATATGATACATGATGGAAAAAAAAATGGATTGAAAAAAAATTCAACAAAAAATTTAACCAACAAATAACTATGGACTTTTGAATGATGAAGTCCTTATCTTTAGTTTTTTTTTTTGTTGGATTGATATTTTTTTCCCCCTAACATGTATATCAAAGAATTTTTTAAATGGGCAGCATTTCATATGGACTTTATTAGTTGATTAATCACCACATAACATCCACTCGTAATTGGTTTTTAACTATTTTTTTCCATTCTAGTGTTAAAATATGGACTTTTGGGATTAATTTCTTATCATTTTTGAACCACCCAAACTTGCATCTACCCATGGATATAATCTTAAATTCTAAGATTTCAACTATGTAAAAGGTGTAATCACAATCAAATGTGCCAATGATGACAAATGATTCAACCACAAATGGTCCTTTTATGGATATTTTGACTTTTTCATAGAAGGGAATTTTTGAGGTTTTAAAAAAAAAATTATAATTCCCCCAATAAATTACATGATTTGTGTTCAATTTTTTGGAATAAATATGAATTAGTCTAAAAGTGTATAGGTTATACTAGATTTTACGTTCATTTTGAAAAATGATCATAATTTCAAATAATGTTAAAACATGATAACTATTTTAAGCTTTAGTTTTTTGTATCATAAGCCACAATTTTATTCATATGTCATACACATTATGACCCATTTACATTTAGCAAACAACTCTTTAAATTTGAACATTCTAAAATAATATTTTGAATTTTCGAAAATTTTAAGGTCAAGTTTTTAAAAATTATGAATGTTCTTCATACGTGGGTGATATGTTATCATTATTTCATTTTTTTTCCCATTGGGATTTTTTATTTAAAAATTCCTTAGTTTACTACTCTATAAAATTAATTTATTTGGTGTTAAAGTTCAAAGTTCTTTTATTAAAACCAAAACTCAATTTATTAAATTAAATTATTTAAAAAAATTCTTCAACATTCATATAAATCATTTAACACAAATTTCCTTGATCAACATGACATTAAAGTGGCATTACATAAATATTTTGAACAAAATTAATAATTTTTCAATCATTCGACATGGTTTCTGGCTCATTTGACTATAATACACCCTAAATGTTTCCATCACTTCTAAAATCTCTTAAAACTAGGTCAAAACCTATACTATGTTGAAATGTAAAATGTTTGACAAATGAAAAAGACATTCATGTTGTTGCTAGATGGTATGGTGAAATCACTTTGAAAATCTTAAAAGAAAAACCCATAAAATCCATAAAAGTAAAAGCCCATTCAAATCTTTCTATTATGTACCCATTGGGCATAAAAAGTTTGACAAATGAAAAAAACATTCATTTCAAAAAGACTTTTAAAAATAAGGTCCAATTTGGTTAAGATTTCACCAAAAAAATTCACATTTAACTTCATGATTTCATTCTTCAACCCATGTTTAATCACTATAAATAATAATTTGGAGTGGAATTCAATATGAATTCTTGAATTTCTTAATGATCATGTCAACTGATTAATCCATATTTTTTACTTCAGAAGTCCACTATTGAATATGAATGCATTATTTGCAAAAAATAATTATGCAAATGTGATCGTAATTAAATTTTTAGTTTAGAATGAATCATCATTTAATTTATTTTAAATTAAATTATTCACCATAAGCATTTAAACACAAAACACCTTACATAAATTGCTACTATGACTCCAAAAGTGAATCACCATACCTTGCATTCACCCATTGAAATATATTTGTGGAAACAAATGTAGTGTACTTGTGTACTCAAAAAATATATATATTTAAAAAATAATTCAAATGATTTTGAATCTTTATGAAACTTGAAGGTATATTGAACCATGACATTTCACATAGTTTGAAACATGTTTGAATACTATATGACTAATTTGAAAACTTTCATTTCAAAAAGTGATTTTTTCAACAAAGATGTGATAAATGTGTCGTAAATTGAAATTTTGACAAGCAATCAAATTCACATGGAAAATGACAAGCATAGGTAAATGGGCATATTTTAAATTCCATTAAAATTGATTATTTTTTAATGACTAATGAACCTTTAAAGTTAGTGTAGTCAAAATGAAACAATGGCCTTATTATACCAATGTATACTATAAATATATCCATGTATCCTTCAACATAGATTTAATGAAGTTTATTATTTTTCTTAAAATAATATTACATCACATTAGTTTTGTACAAATAATAATTGTGTTTTTGTTGAAGATTACTTTCACGACAAAACAAGAGGCTACAACATTGTTGCACAAGTGGTGGTTGACAACCAAATTTTTTTAATTGATGTATATGTGGGATTGTTTAGGAGTGTGAATGACTCCCATTTGTTGAGGAAGTTTGGGTTATACTATTGTGCATTACATGGGGGACTTTTTGATACGGTTGCAAGTTCACAAGATAGATTGTTGCTTTATTTACTTGGAGATAAGGGCTACCCACTATTTTTTTGGTTCATGCTTTCACAAAAGGAATATGGAGAACATCATTTAGTTTAAAAAATTTGTACAATAAACAACACAAGGGGAGATTAGTGGTCAAAAATGCATTTGGCATCATGAAATGATTTAGTTTGAAAACATGTAAAATGAAACATTAAACATAATTGGATTACATTAATTTGAGGAGAATATTTACATCCAAGGCAAAAAGTTCTTAGGTCAACATAATCATTACAACTTGAAGGTCTGCCTTATTATATAGCACCATTGAAAGCTATCAAAAACAAAAAAACTATAGAATTTTGAAACAAATATTTAGTCTTATATACTCTTATCATCCTTTCAATTGAAATCCATGTCAAACTTCATACAACCCTCCTTTCCATGAATGTGGAAAATTTGAACTAGGAAAAAGTCTTCAATGCCATAATCTATAAATATGTACCAATGTTGGGTGGGTATCCAATTTTTTAATACACATAGGATTCAATTTTCACAAAATTATTTATGAAAAGTTTTGGTTCTCACATTTGAAGTTTCAAAAAAAAGTTAATACACTAGGTCAAAGTATCAATATTTTTATATAAAAAAATTTAACCCATTTTCACAATGTTGGTTCTCAGAAATTTGAAAAAAATTGGTTATCATTTGGTGGTTCTCACCAATCATTTATTACTCATGTTTTCAAATGAAAATACTATAACCAAAATATATCATAAATAATTTATTGATTTTATGCATAATCTTAAAAATTAAAAATCATAAGTAATGCTGTAAACAATTTTAAAAATATATATCAAACAATATATTTATTCAATTTTCATACTTCAATAACTTCATCCCTTTCAAAATCACCTTCAAATTCTCTTAACTTTTCTTCTAAGTTTATATCCCTTTCAAGGAATTCTACTAAGTTAGATGGAGATTTACATCTTGTTCTAAGGTCATTAAGCCAATTTTTGTTGACAAATATATATTTAAAAATTTCAATCTCCAAATGACATCTCCTAAAGTTATTTAATATTTCAGTTAATGAAAATTTTGTTTTTGTTTAAATTTATGATCCAACAATGCCCAAAATCTAGCGAACTAGAAAACCAATAGTAAAATCATTGCTTCATATGTCTCCAACCATTGAAGAAGACATTGATGTCTTTAACATCCAATTGATATTGCCTAAACTCAATAATTTTCTTGACAAAGTTTTTATTGTTGGTTCACTTATACTTGTAATCTATTTAAAAAAATCCAAAATACAATTCTGATAAAAAAATATCTTCATCAACATAATTTTTATTTGACCTTATCAAAGGATGCAAATGTTCATGACATTTTACCAACATATGATATAAATATTTCTTGTCATATTCCTCATGCAACAAAACTAACATCTTACTCCTATCCAACAAATGAGGATATTATTTAAAAGCTTTTAAACCTAGGGTTTAGCATCAAAGAAATCATATTATGGGCTTTTTCATTTTCATATTTTATTAAAAATGAAAGGAAGACACCACAAACATCCTTTTTAATGCTAAAAACCAATAAAATCAATTCATCAACAACAATTGAATCATCTTCCATTAGGCTTTCACATGAAAAACAATTTGATTTTTTTCCTTAAGTTTTAAACTCATTGAAATTGTACAATGTAATGCATTTCTAAGTAACCAATATCCACATGATTGGTTAAGAACACAAGTAGAGATAGTTGGAAAAAGACAATCCACAATAATTTGAAAAATCTTCCAACTTAGAAGTGGAGGCACTCGACCAGTAACCCTCACAACATTTTATTTGTTTGTAACATAACACAATTGTAGAATGAAATTGCATTGCTTCTTGAAACATAATAATCTTACTAGCAAAATTTCAAAACAAAAAACTAATAAAAGATTAGTATTTTCATATAACTAGTGAGTTCAAAAAATTAAAAAACTAAATCAATACTTATAAACAAAAGACTACTTGGTTTTCACTAGAATGTTCAACTTTCTTGACCAAATTTTAGTTTCAACACAAACTTTATTCCATTCCTATCTTCCTTTCCTAAATTTCTTAAGCCAATTCATGCATTTTGGTGAATTTACTTAAAGAAACTTAATGGAAACATATTTCAGATTTTTGCAAACCTTTTCCTCTTTTATGCTAGATATTGACATGCCTTTGAAAAACCATGCCCAAAACAAGTTTGTTGGATGTTTTCTTCAAAACAAAAAAATTCACAACTCACAATGAAACAATAATCATGGTATTGAAATTGGACCCTTCATTTTTGACATAAGCAATGATTTTAAATCATATTTAAGCAAAAAAATTGTCAAACTTGTAGCCAAAGCTTGTCTTAAAATTTTTGTTGCTTCAAACAATCCAATAGTCACATGTTTTAATTGCCAATCACCCCCCAAAAACATTAATAACTAACCCAAACACATCATAAGCTCCTTTGGACATCTAGAAATCAAAGCTAATAGTTATAGAATGGTAGGAAGAAATACAATTGCTTTGTTTTCTCCATTAACCCTACTAACACTTCTTATGATTTTATCCTATAAGGGAAATTTAGTTTTGGACCTAAACATAGAGCTAGCATTTCAGTTAGATACTTTCCACAAATTGAATTGGTAAGCTTTTTTTGACAATCAAAAGACCAAGGTTCTCAAGGAATTCATTATGTGGCACATTTTCCTTTCAGAAACAATCCTTCATAACAAATGTTTTTGAGATTGACCCTCCATATATAATATATATGTGTTATTTTCTTTGTAAGTTGTTTTTCATTTGTTTGTTTTACTGAACTATTCATTTTTTCTTCAATTTTTTTAATGATTAGATTATGATATGCATCCATATTTTTTAGAGTGAAGTTATTCCATTTGTTTTGTAATAAAAAAATAATCCTTTTCTTGCTTGTGTTCTTGGATTTGTTGTAGTTACTAGATTTTTATGACAAAGTATACAACAAACAATTTGTTCATTTTCAAGATCAACTACCGCATTATCGTTTACACAATATAAACCCCAACACAAAGATGTTTTTCCATGAGGTTTCCATAGTTTTCTTTGAGCATGCAACTTTTAAAGGTTATTTCATTACTTGTTTAGTGTACTTCTTTTCATTTTTACTTCCTTTAGTTTGCACACTAGGGTTCTTTTTGGATGTTTTTTCCATAATTATATCATGTTCATGAATATTTCAATTGTCTCATTATTAGGGCTTATTCTATTTTCATTTGAAGAAGATTGATCCATTTACAAGTTATCAAAAAGATATCCAAAGTTAATGGAGAAAACATATATTTTCTATACCAAATAACTATAACCTTTCACAATGAACAAATGAAAAGCTACTTGCTATAACAAAACATTTACAAAAAAAGAGTTTAAGGGTTAAAGAAATGGGATTTAGGGTTTTAAAAAAATTTCAAAAAATAACTCATTGTTTTTTCTCATCATGATAAAAAGAAGTGTATAAGGGAAGGTAATTGTTTAAATAAAATTGTTGTTGTTAAAGATTAAGATTTTATAAAAGAGAATATTACACACAAAGAAACTAGAACAAAATAAAGAAAATAATAATAATAAAATGAAAACAAGAAAGAAAAGAAATGGACATTTCTTTTCAGAATAGAACAGGAAAAAAAACAACTTCAACAAAAAAAACTCAAAAAAATCCAAAAAAAAAAGAAAAAACTTATTAAATTAAAGCAAGTTTGATGCTCAAAGCTCCTTTACGTGCAAATAAAAAATGGGGGAGGAGGGGAAATATCAATTGACATTGAGCAAACAAGTAACAAAAACATCAAGGGGGAGGGAGCAATACAAGGTGCCTTAAAAAGAAATGCCTAGCACCAAGTGCAAAGCATAAAATACATATTAGGATTCAATCCATGTCATGTGGATGTGGAAAAATTTGTCACTACAAGTTTACTTGAATCCATTGTCTTGTGCATTGTTGTCAATGTCATGTCCACTACTATATGTGTTTAATGTCAAATGTTGATGTACAACACCCTATGTAGATGTTGAGTTATCTTGGTCTCTTTTAAATGTTAACCCCATAACTACATCAAGGCTAGTTGTTTTACATAGGTTTAAAACCTAAACCCATAAACCCTAAACCCTAAACTTGCCCATTTTTGTTTTCAATTCATTTTCATATGTTGTACCTTGAAGTATTCCAATTGTCTTTGGAGAATAATTTCTTGTGCATGTGTTTGTTTTTCCTTAATATGCAAGTTCACCTCATGGATATAGTTGATTGATTGAATTAAATCCACATTCCTTTTTTTGGTTACTTTAATGAAATTTTTCTGAGTTAAAGAGGACTTACTTTTCATTTTTGTAACATGATGTTGAAATGGCTTAATAACATCATTTGCACCACTAGGTTTCATGATATTAATTCTTTTTTGTTACACAATAAAGGAATATTCAAACCTTCTTTTTTTGGAGCTTGAAATGCTTGCATAATTTGTCTTCAAAATGGGTGTATTGATGCTCATCTTATATCTACATTATGACTAAAGAATGTAGGTTAAAATGTTGGGATGTTGTGCACAACAAGAGATTTTTTGTCCACTCTAGGAGGGGATTATAATCACTATTACAAAATGTGGGTGCAATTCACTAGTCCCCATTAAGTCGACCAATGAATCCATTGGATCCCTATTAAGCCCATTCAATGGGACTAGTGAATTCATTCAAAATCTAATGAAAGCACTAGACAAACACAGATTTGTTGTAGTGAATTGAATAATGTATTCTAGGGTGAAAGCACATTATAGGGGGGCCACTTTGGGTACTTTCACGACATGTATATAAAACATATTTTTGCAAAATGTATTGCATTTAGTTTTGGGTTTCACTTTTGATGTTTGGGCTTGATATTTTGATTTTCACAAAGTTAATGAAATCTTATATTATTTGAAAAAAAATAAAATTGTAAAAGCTTAAATTCAAGGAATATTGAACATATTTATGGTATATACAATATAATAAAACCTATTTTTGTTTTTGGATTGCACTAGGTTTGGGTTTGAATTAATCAACCAAAAAATGTCGTAAATGAAAATTAAAAAAATTACCCACCTCACATGTCTTGTCATCTTCCATTTGAAAATGATAGTTTGTCAAAATGTTAATTTATCACATACTTATGGTCATGACCCTTAAAAAACACCCATTTGTGATATGATAATTATCAAACTCTTCACATGGCTCACAAATTTATTCCAATCATATGGAATCACAACATTTAATAAATATGACAAATTTCATAAAGACTAAAAATCACTTCAATCATTTTTTGGGTATATTTGCATTTTTTTGTACATAGTAATGTACATTGTTTTCCCACAAATATACTTTGGAACTTCACAATATAAGTTGGAAAAAAGAATTTTCTTTGTGATTGAATTCTTTGTGTTATAATCTACCATATTATGCAAAAAGTTTGAAAAAATATGCTCCAATATTACCATGGCTAAAGTTCAAACATGGACACCTCTAGAAAACAATACAATGTGATAAGAATTTGGCCCCCCCGTAGTGTGCTTTCACCTTCTAGCCAATCCATTTAAACAAAAATTAAAAAGTTTACAATACCAATACAAATTTTGACATTTAAACATGAAAAACCAAACATTAGTTACACTTGTTGTGGCTTGTTTATTTGTGAATGTAATCATAATGCCTCTACACAATGTAGGATGGGATCAAAATTAGGTGTAAAGGGAGATAGATGCAACTTCCTTAGTGGGATTTTCACACATTTATACTTCATTGAGATCAAGGTCATCATGAAGATTCTAGTAGGTAAGGCTACACATTGTAAACGTCATCTTTGGATCCCATGAAATTTCACAAATGTGGAAGATTGAAACGTGGTTTATTGTGCATGAAATCATTCATGAGGTTGAAATATGATTTGGGTGAAACCACATATTAAGGTGGACAAAAATAATAGTTTTTTAATTCCATAGATAGTCCAAATTAAAACGGATTTCTAGAAAAATTCAAAGGTCCTTATTGTTTACAATGAAATTATTGATGGAATTTCAAACATTTTTTATGTCTAACTTTAACTGATCTTACTATGAATCTTCTTAAACATCTTTGTGAAAGATAAGTCTTGAAAAAAATCAATTTAAATATCTAAATGAAGTTTGCAAATTATTGTACTATTTGAAGTCTTTAATGTGGAATAACACCAAAAAAAGGGTTATAAACATTTAAAGTTTCATTCCCAAAGTTATGAATACTTGGACCAAATTCATTATAAGGATTAGGTCTATAACCATTTTGTTATGGATTGTGATAGTTGTTTTGCCTAAGTTGTGAAATCCATCTTTGTTTGAATATTGATGATTTTGGTGTAATAACTTCAAGTTTGCTAAGATAAAGATGTTAGCTTCCTTTATTTGAGTAGTTTTTTTAATAATTCTCATATTGCATTTGAATTGCATATAAAATTATAACTTGGGCTCAAGAAAAATTGGACTATGAAAATCCATAATGGTCATCATAGGGTGTAGTCACAATCCAACGAGCCAAAAAGGGCATTGGACCACAAAGAAAAATAGTCAAAATTGGATAAATATTTATGTTTGGCCATTTACAACCATGGTAATAATGGCAAGTTATTGTTTTTTCATTCATATGAATGTCAAATAATTCAAACCAAATATCCATTTAATGAAAGTTTTAATTTAAATTTTTATTTAGGACCTCTAAAAGCAAACACTTATATGTTAGATAAAAATCAATTTTGCAAAGGACTATCAAAAGGACACATATAATAAAACACATTTGATGGGGAAAAAATCAAGAGGATAAAGACCTATTAACCACATTAAAAAACATTCATACCCTAAAATATGTGGAATCCTAAAACTTTAAAAATTCAAAGAACTTTCGGAAATTGGTCCAAAATTTTAGAATTTCAAAAGTGTTTTTTCGCACATAAATGGGGTAAAATGTACTTGACCTGTTAAAAAAAGTTGTATTTTATAATATAAGAAAAATAAAAAATTGGTTATGATTTGAAATTATTATCATTTTAAAAAACAAAACATTGAATTTATAAGGAATCAAAACATTTTAAAAACTTCATATTTAATAAAAAAATGATAAGGAAAAAACATGTCATGTACGTGGACAATTATAAGCATTTATTATAACAAATTGTAAAAACATTGTTCCAAAATTTTGGGAAAATGACATACAATCCTTTTCTAATATAATCATGTTGGCTCATTATATCTTGTTTGCACCCCATAATGTGCTTTCATGCATCTATTAAAGTTCTTGGGCAATCCATGCACAAGCTTATCTTTTGTGGAAATATCTTAATAGTTTTCATTGTGACTTGTAACACTTTTGTAACCATTGATCTTATAGTCTCCATACAAAGACTCCCACTTGTCCTTCTAGGGTGTTACTCCATTGCAAAAATGTTTATAATGAACATTAGACATTATAATTGTTAAAACATGCTTCCATTTGGTGATCAATGTTTCCATACATGTTGTGTCTTAAATCAACTTCATGTTTCATTTCCTTTGCTTTGATTAGTACTAGGATTTTTTAATTCTCCCAATTCAATTATCTTGGTTTTCTTGATTTGATTTTTATAGTTCATTTACATTTGCAAGAACTTTCCACAAGTGTCCTTGTTATTTCAAAATGTTCTGAATGGTCTTGCACTATCATCATTAAGGTTTATGATATTTACACTCAAATACAATTCTTGTACATTATTCTTAATGGGTAAAATCATGGTCAAAGCAGCCACCCAAGTGAGTGGACACTTTTTAAAACTACATTTTTGTATGTTTGAAAGATGACAAGGGTCCATTCACTGTATAATGACCCGCTCCAAGTGTAACCATTCTTGAAGTCTTGAATTAGTCCTAAATTGAACTTGATTTGGGCTTGATTTGCATGATTTTTTTGGAGTTGTTCATAAGTTGCATAGATACAATGAATATTTTGTTTTATTTTTGAATTTATTATTTAAAAACATGCCATTAATATATTTATAGGTGTATTAAATACAATATATATTTTTATATTGTTAAAATTTCATATAAATTTTTTAAAAATAAGAATGCATAAATTGAGTTATATTTTTTTTTATGGAATCCCAAATTTTAAGATAATAATTTTAATTCATTAGAATATGTAAGGATTTATTTAAAATGATTTCTATGGTTAATTATATGAAGCAAGTTTGTAACTATTGTCAAAAGTTCACATGGATAGATGGAACACAATTGATAATTGCTAATAAACAATTGGTTATGTCAAAATATAATTTCAATCATCCATGGATTAGTTTTAGGGTTTACGGGGAAAAAAAATGTGCTCATTGGGATAGTCATACGATTGAGTGGAAAAGTTATGGTTGCTACCAAGTTGTTGAGCTTCGAATTCTAGGTGTTGTCTTCGAAGAATGGCGATGGCATTTTGTAACTTCTAGAACTTTGGTCAAGTCAAGAATGTTGCATTTATGGAAAACTCAAGAGGCAAATGTATGATTGACAGAGAGTTCAAATGACAAGGTTGTTTGGGAGATCTCAAAGCGCTTCCTAAACATTTTGGAAGCTGAAAACAACAATCCTAATTTTGAATTTTTCTATACACCTCCTAAGTGTCCATCGCAACGTTTTTTTGCAAAGTTTGAATCATGTATGAATGAAAATCATGGTAGGAGGTGTTCACAAATTTTGTTGGATGCTCATAAAGCTATTGTAGCTCAAGTTGTGATTCCTAGATGTGCTTGTAAATGTCCTTTGAAATTGTAAGGAAGTCATTTGAAAAAACATTATGCACCCAAATGCCTTCTACTACTGTTGGTGGTTGTGAAGGATTAAGGGTAAGTATCAAAAGAACTTTATCACTTCTACCGATCTAGTTTTGACATCATGAATTATTCTTTGTTTTAGGTTCCATTTAAGGTTATATGTTCCGAGATCATTTCATATTTCCACTTCGAAATCAAGTTTTGATCATTACACTACTACAAAAGTGGGGTGCAGTTCACTAGCCTGAATCACTATGGGACCTTAAAAGTGAAATAACTTCATTGCATTTTACTGTTCACCCTGCTAAAAGTTATTTCACTATAATATCATTATGTAAACATCATGTTTCATTATTAATTAACATAATTTTCCATTATAATCTATTGTAGTAAATAGGTTTATTTCTATGTTTTTAAAAATATTTTATATATGTTATTTTATGATATATTTTATATTATTTAAAATTAATTTACTTATTCTAACTTATACCTTATGTTATTATAAGTTATTCAAGGTCATTCTATTTTATCTTATTATAAATTGTTTTATCCTAAGTATAGTAACTTAAAATAAAAAATAATAACCTATGAAAAATAATTTTAAATATCGTACAATATGATAATTACCAATAGCCTATGATATTATAACATAGAATATCCAACAATAATTATAATAAAATAATCGCCAATAGTTGTAATAATAACATATAATAACCAATAATAAACTATAATGGAATAGCCATTAATAACCATTAATATAATAGCCACCAATAACCACTAATAGAATAACCATCACTAGCCACCAATGGCTTATAATGGAATAACCACTAATAACCATTAATATAATAGCCACCAATAGCCATTAATATAATAACCACCAATATCCATTAACAAAATATCTACCAATAGCCATTAATATAATAACCACCAATAACCATTAATAGCCAGCAATAAAATAGGTACCAATAGCCATTAATAACCACTAATAGCCCCAATAAAAAAACAATTAATAATTATATATTAGAATTGTTTAAGGTTGCCAAAAATAATGTAAGGTGAAATATTCTATAATAGACAAAAGTAATTTAAGGTGAAATAACCTTTAATAGTCAAAAGTAACCAATAATAGCCTTACATAATAATAAAAAGCATAAGATAAAATAATGTAAAATAACCAAAAGTAATTTGTAATAGCCAAAAATAAAATAGAATAACCAAAAACATTTATAATAGCCGAAAATAACTTAAAGTGAAATAAGCTAAAATAATTAAAACAAACTTAGAATAACCAAAAGTAACATAAGGTGAAATAATTTAAATTAATGCAAAATAGTCATATAATAATTGAAAGTAGTTTAACATAGGTAATATTATTATATTAGCACAAATCTTATCCACTTATTAAACATTTTTTTCAAAAGAATGGTCATTGAAATGTTATTGAATAATGATATTCTATTTTTTTTTGTTCAATTAATTTTACACTTTCGAAAGGAAATGACTGTAATTATGTACAGTATTGAAATTTTTTAAAAAATAAATTCGAATCATTTCATTTGAAGCAAATTTCAATAAAATATGAATTTTCAAAGTTTATGTAATTATGATGTTTAAATGAAGTAGTTGATAAATAAAATGTAATGTAACATTTTATTACAACAAGTGGGTTGGTTTGATGGTAAGGGTGTTTACCTCCATTTTAAAGGTCGAAGGATCAAACCTTATGAGTGATGTTGTGTGTGGTTAACAACGGTAAGTTGACCGAATATTCTCCTATCTATTTCCTTAGAATGTGGTTAGGTTGATTACATGGCCTACTTACATAGGTTAGGTTTTTAGCCTAGCTTAAGTTGTGACACATGTCAATAAACCATAGGTTAAAAAATCATGAAATTATCAATAATATTATATATTAAATAATTTAATTTAATTGATTTAATTTCCATGTTGGCTAGTTAATTAACTAGCAAGTGAATGGTTTGGTAAATTTGTATTTCATTTAATAGTAACCTTGTTTTTTAAGTCATAGTGAAACAATTCATTGTCTGTAGTAACTAGTCCCCATTCCCTAGGGGGTTAAACAATTTCTATAAGTAAGAATATCCAAATTCACTCAAAATCTAGTGAAACCCAGAGTGAACTAGGAGGCATTTTGTTGTAATGTTATTTCATTGATTTTAGTTATAGGTTGTCATTATGTCAAGCATGATTCATTTGAGAAAAAACATTAATTTTATGTGGTTGAGTGTCACAACCTTAGCCTTAGGTTCGTGACCAAGGCAAGGGTTTGCAAGGTTGTGAGCCAAGAGGGAGGCCCAAGAGTCACCTCTCATGTTCCTTGAAGTGTAGGAAAGTTTGAGGGAATGAACCTTCACATTCTTAAAGGAGCTTCCACTTTGGGAGTTGGAGTCCCGATAGACTCCCGAATCTTTAGAGAATAATCGTAAGGGTCAAAACTCAATGGATTGAAGAGTTTTTTATATCATTGGAAAGCTCTTGGAACTTAAATGTCTAAAATGGGTTTGCATGACTCATTTGGACACTTTAAACACAAGCTATGGCCAAATGAAAGGCCGGGAGTCAAATTGCCAATTTGACTCCCAACCACTAAAAGTCGGGAATCGCCCCGATTTCCTTTTGTGCAGGTGGTGTGTGAAATACAGTTGGAAATCTTTTGACAAGGGCTAAAACTTTTCTTTAGACCTCATTTCAATCAGAGGTCTGCACGCAAAGTTATGGGTCCCCAAAGTTGCGGGAATCCCAGCTATGGGAATTTTGGGACTCCCACTTGAAAGTCTAGGGACAAAATGACATTTGGGCACTAGTCCCATGGCCAGACACAGAGTATACTATAAGGGAGAAGGTGGTGGCTTCCCCGAAGTCCGGGTTGTGGTGAGTCTTACGAGTTTGAGTTTGCCCATGGCTCATCCTAGCACCAAAAGTGCTCCAAATACGCACTAACCAACTTATTGTTTGGTTTTGTAAAAATATGTGTGAGTGAGTGATTACTTGTCATTCTTCCTAGTCCCATCCCGGAGCTCCAACACACCCCTTTACCCCCAAAGTGTTATGAACCAGGGTTTAGGGTTTAGGTAAAAGCAAAAGTTCCAAATGTAGAACCTTTAGCTTCTATAAAGGTTTTTGCCTCCAAAACTCTTCTTTGTAACAAAAGCCAATTCCATAAAGTCATTGTCGATGTGTCCAAGGAAATTGCTTTGTTTGTAGTTGAACAAATGAAAGATTTTGATTCCAATGTCCAACACATCATGTTTGAATTTTTTTTTTGCATCCATTGTTTAATGGTGTGCTTCCTAATTATCTTGGGGATTTAAAATGTGTTAGACAAAACCATGAGATATTGTCAAACATGAAGGTAGAAATTACAACGCACTTAACAGGTCCAAGGAAGTTTGATTTAGTTGTTACTAAAGAACTTGTGTGTATGCTAGCATTTGGTTCATCTAATGGTAGTAATAGGGGTGTTGCAAGAATTTTGGATGTGGATAAATGCAACATTCGAAAAGCCTTGGGGAGATGAGTATAGTTGGACACCATGAAGGATGTTTTTTGGATTACATAGAGGTGAACTAAACAGTCAGATGCTTTACTTCACTGCTTGAAGGATTTAGTAATACAATTTTGGACAAACCAAACCACAATTTCACCTAATCGTAAAGATGTTGTGAAACAATGCATTGGTGTCAAGGCGTATGAAGAGCATGTAATGCACTACCTCCAAATTTCACAAGTAACTTTTTTGCTACCGTCAAGTTGTATTGTGATTGGTTTCTCACTCTTTAGTCATTTCAACAATTTTAGTTCTTCTTATTATTAAAATTGTAGTACTTCTTATTGTAGCTTGCTAAAAGAACATTAATATTTGTTGTAGCTTGCTGACATAGTTGTAGTTGCTACAACTTGTAGATCTTGTTGGAGCTCATGAAAATTAAAGAAATTAACCTTAGTATTTTTTTCCATATAATTTGTCATTATTTTTTCTTAAATAAGTGTTAAGTGCTTAAATGCATCACTTAAGTGCTAAGTTGGTAAATTCTTGTAAATTAAATGCTAAGATGCTAAGGTAGTAAATTGTTAGTGCTAAAGTGTTGATTTGCTAATTTTATGAATGGTGAGTGCTAAGGTGCTAAGTTGCTAATGCTAAGGTGCTGAGGTGTTAATTTTATGAGTGATGATTGCTAAGGAGCTAAGTTGTTGGTGCTAAGGTGTTGAAGTGTTAATTTTATGAATGGTGAATGCTAAGTTGCTATGTTTTGAATGTTGCACTAACATGCTATGTGTTGAGTGTTAATTAAGGTGTTGTACTTGTTGACTAACTTTTGCTAATTTCTTGAGTTGCTAAATGTTGAGTGATGAGTGTTATTAAGTGGTTAATTCATAACCAAATTAGCACATAAGCAACACAACACCAATGGTTTAATAGGTTATCTGTAACATCCATGAAAGTGTTAAATTATGGATTGTAACAAATGGGCATTGAAACTTTCTGCAGTGGAAGAGAAGGCTTGGAATTAAAATGAGGTGATGTTCAATTTTGTAATGTAAAGTACCCAATTGTTTCCATGCATACTAAGTTGATGTTGGGTTTTTTGGTGTTTAGAACATAAAACTTTTTTAATCTACCTAATTCTCTTAAACATTTCATTTTTAATACTTCTTAGATAATGCCTGAAACTTGAACTTCTCTTTCTTTTAGGAATTTTGTTGAACTAATCAGTTATTTGTCACATCCATGAGTGAGGTGCAAGATTGCATAATAAATTGGCATTGAAATTATTTACAATGGAGGAAGCTTGAAATTAAAGGTGATGTTGATCAATATTTCATTATGTGGTTTGGAGTACCCAACTATTTCTAGGAGTAGTTCAAATTCTTTCATTTATGCCACTTGGACCCATCATGAGTTCTTTGTTCCAACTTCTTTCTTTGATCTTTTTTTAGTCTTTCACATTTACTTTTTAATCTTTCATGGATTGAGTGCATGAGTTTGTAGGTTCAGGTTTTATTTAATTCCATGGATTGAATGTTTGAGTCTATAGGCCTAAACTCAATTACTTGCCAATCTTTGAAAATTTGAAATTTATGCCATTTAGACCCTTTTTTTTTGTTCCAGCTTCTTTCTCTGATCTCATTCAATCTTTCGAATGTTTACTTTTCAATCCTAGATGGATTGAGTGTATGAGTCTATAGGTCCAAATTCATATACTCTCATATCTTTGAATTTTTTAAATTTATGCCACTTAGACCCATCTTTTTTTTTGTTCTAACTTCCTTCTTTTGAACATTTACTTTTCAATTTGAAATGGACTGAATGCATAAGTTTGTAGGTCTAGATTGATTTACTTGCTAATCTTTGAAATTCTCTAATTTATGTTGTTTAGACCTATGTCTTTCTTTCTGTTCCAGCTTCCTTTTACGATCTTTTTCAATTTTTTGAACATTTACTTTTAAATCTTTCATGGACTAGGTGCATGAGTCTATAGGTGTAAAGTTTGTAAGTCAAGGCTTTGACGATTTGTAGGTTTAGAGTCTATAGGTCCAAGTTTTGATTTAATTCCATGGAATGAGTGCTTCAGTTTATAGGTTCAAATTCAATCACTTGTCAATCTTTCAAAGTCTTTGATTTATGCCACAGAGGCCCATGATCTCTCTTTGTTTCTAGCTTCTTTTTTTGATTTCTTCTAGTCTTTCATTGTTACTTTTTAATCTTTCATGTATTAAGTGCATATTTGAGTCTATAGGTCCATAGTTTGTAAGTCTAGGTTTTGACAATCTTTCATGGATTGAGTGCCTAAGTTTGTAGATTTAAACTCAATTATTTAACAATCTTTCAAAGTTTTTGATTTGTGTTATTTAGATCCATGATTTTTCTTTTCATGTTCCAACTTCTTTCTTTGATCTCTCTTAGTCTTTCATAGTTACTTTTTAATCTTTCATGGACTAAGTGCATGAGTTTGTAGGTCCAAAGTCCATAAGTCTAAGTTTTGATCCAATTCTATGGTCAAAATGCCTAAGTTGTGGGTCCATATTCAATTACTTGTAAATCTTTAAAATTCTCTAATTTATGCCACTAAAACCCTCTCTCTTTTTGTTCTAACTTCCTTATGTGATTTTTTTCAATCTTTCACAACTAGTTTTCAATCTTTCATGTATGAATCTATAGGTCTAAAGTCCATAAGTCCAGGTTATGACTTAATTCCATGGAGTGAATGCGTGAATTTGTTTGTCAAAACTTAATTACTTTTCGAAACCATGATAATGTTCTAATTCTTAATTGTTACAAATCATGGTTGTTTCCAAAATTTTATGCAACATGGGGACATTTGGAATTAACAATGGAAGTTGTAATTAAGGCAACATAAGGAGGTGATATACAAAAGAATATGATTTAATTTTTTGTTGTGCATGTGTGTACCTAGAGTTCTTCACAACTTTCAAGGTTTTACACCCTAGTGCTCCTATCATGTTCACGTTATTCCAAGCATTGAAATTGTGGTTTGTACGGCGGTTGAAGCATTGGAATACATGTTGCTGTTGTCACACATAATTGAGAGAGTTGATGGTTGTTGTCAATGACATGCAACACACTAGGAAGGGGATTCATGATTTGTGCCCCTGCACATGCAAAAAAAATTGTCATGCCCACCAAGATCCAAGGTTTTCAATGAGCAGGTGCTTTGCACACCTATCTATTTTTAGTGGGTTAATTGTTATGTGGATGTCAATTTTATGTGAAAAACCCCCCTTGCCTCCTTGGCATGCTAAGAGGTGCCTTGAGGGTGAATGTTTGGAATGTGGAGTCACCACTTTTAAGGTTTGTCTAGGGGAGCTCCAATATGATAAGTTGATAGAGTGGAAAAGTATTAGGTATGAGGTTGTTGGGAAAATAAATGAAGGGAGAAACATGAAAGACCAGAAACTAGAATACCATCTTACACTACCTAGAGAATTATTGAAATACCTCTACCCATGTCTAAAAGAATTTGTGCTTCATAATTATGTTTCAAGATGGCAAAATTTGTAGTTCAAAGAGTATGTAGAGAACCTACCTCCTAAAACAGTCTTCTCTTGTGTTGATTTTTTTGAAAACTACAACATCAAAATCCAAAATGAAGTACAAAGCAAGCATTGGCATAATTTCCAAGTGACTGTTCTAGTACTCATTAGGTATCAACCTAGTTTCGTATTTCATGACCTAATTAATCTAAATTCTAGTTTGATCAAGGAAGTTCACTACTTTGTTTTAGATGACACAAGTCATGATACACTTTTTGTCCAACATGTTTTCATGCTTCATTGGAGCCATCTACAAAGTCAAGGATGCATTCCAAGTAATCACATTGTTTGGAATGATGGTTGTTTATGCCAGTTTAAAAGTGCAAGGGCATGGTATTTTTTCTCAAGATATCCTAACCTCCTTGATTTTACAAATCATCCAGGGGGCTGCCAATTGATTTGGAACTTTTTTGCTACGAGTCATGGAAAGGGTGAAGTTGATGGAGCTAGGGCCTTGTTAAAATGTGAAGTTAGAAAACAACAAATTAAACCTAATGGGAGAAAAATTCAGAATGTAGCTAAAGTAGTAGCCTTTTCGAGGTCCAAGAAAAACGAATATCATGATGCATACCCAAATGTCAAGTAGCAAGTTAATAAGTTTTTCCATGAAGTTAAGGTGGTAAATGTAGATAGGGCAAGGCCATGGGATTGTTCAACAATGAAGGACAATTGTTCAAAAGACCAAGTGCACTCCTTGTCATCCAAAGATCCCACCTTTTGCTAATATCGTCAGTTGTCTTGCTTTTGTGTAAGTTGCATGGATGGTGGCCTTAGCAGTGAATGTGTGAATAAAGAACACGTTCTAGAATGGACTTTGATGAGATTAAAGGAAAAAAACATTTAAAAGGTGAGGGACTTGATGTACAACTTAGATGAAGAAATTGAAGCTACATCTGAAGGTGAATGGATTACTGAGAACCTATGCCCAAGTGACAACATGGCTATACCTACTACAATAGATGAACCATTTTGGCTATTGCTTGTTGATAAAGGTACCCATGTTGTGGTTACTTCCTTAAAAAATGCTGATGGCAACAAATGGACAAAAGGGGACATTATTGTGTGAGGGTTTTAGTACTAGCAATTGTAGCCATGAAGTCATTATTACACTCTTTGTGATGATAAACCTCTTGCCTTTGTATTTTCCCATTTGATTTTGGCATCAAAATTTTCTATGCCTCCTACCTTTCATGTTGTGAAGGGCAACCATGCCACAGGTGGGTTCACCCATGATGTAGAAGAGGTTATTTTAGAGGCCTTGGATGCTTTCATATTGTTGGATTGAAAGTTGATTAACATCAAACTAAGAACAACCATGGATTTTGTGTTTTGTAGACCATATATCTAATGATCTTTGATGATGTCAAGTATATTTTATGTTTCAATTGACTGTTAAGTTATAGTCTTATCTTGGTTAATGTGTGTAGGTTGTTTAGCCAATAACCAATTTGATCTCTATTGCAAATCATGGAACCCAACTATAATTTGACCTAGTATTTGAAGCTTCCAAGCCCACCTTAAGCAACAACACTTGGACAATTAGTGAAGGATTTCATCTTCACCAAATAAGTGTTTTGTAATTTCCATTGTAACCTACAATACTTATATGTTGGAAGTTACTAGCTAGTTCTCCATTAGATCCAAATGTTTAGTTTTTGATTACCTTTGTCTCTTGGTACAAAGTGAAAATAAACTTGACTATGCAAAGTTTTAGCATTAACTTTGAAACTAAAATAAATGTTTTATAAAACATTTATTTTCTTATATTTATGTGGAGAATGAACAAATTGTGGATAGATTATTGGATTTCAATAATATATGCAAACCAATTCAACTAAAATTGAAGTGGCCATTGAGGTTAATGTAATTTGGTTGATGATGATTTGTAGCTCTCATGAGGTTGTAGTGTAGCTAGTGACTCATACTTGGAATTACTATGCCCACATTCAATTTCTATTTGATTATGTTGAACTCACTATCATTTGGCCACTTTTAATTGAGTTCATTGCTAGCAGACTTGCATGATCATGTAACAATGCTCCAAATCTCTCAAACACATGTTTGTGATCTTTGTTTATGATATGCATTCAACAATTACCTTCATTTAGCCTTGAGGTATCCACAATTCATTGCTTGCAAAACACTTTAAAATGTTAGAATTTTTTTCCACCTCTATGGGTTTTCCTTTTTTGTGTTTACTTCATGTAGGTTCATGCTATTCTAATTTTGACTCTCCCAATTTAACATTTGAATGGAAAAAACTTTCAATGGTAGAATGCCTATGTAGGTTTAGGGTTTAGGAATGGACAACAAATTACGTAGGGTTAAGATTTAATTCACCTTTATTCACATATGGTATTCTTGAAATAATGGAATTTTTAGTTTTTGGCACACCATCATCTTGTGTTGTAGCCCTACGTTTTTGGAAGGTGTACCTTGCACGAACTAGAGCTTGCATTACTTCTAATGCAGGTTCTTCACAAATTTCTTGGGTGGAGGTATCCTTGGAGTCCTCCATAACATGAGTGGGTTCATTGTTTCCTTCTACATAAATGGCCATAGGCACTAAGTGAGGCCTACAAAATTATGTAACTAGTAGCTCTAAAATTGTTCAACGAAAAAGAAATTGTGTAGGGATCAAAATTTGTCAATTCCTTCGTACTTGTGTCTTTCACGTCTTGCATATCAAGCTCTTGAATAAGTTCAAATTCTTTTTCATTTGCATTAATAATCAACTCCATCCCAAATTTTTCTAATAAATTTGTTACTTTAAAAGAGGTTGTTTTTCTTTAGATTTTGGGGTAAACTTTACATCTAGATGTTGTTTGAATGGTGATTTAGCTTCATGGCATACACTATTTTTCATAATTAGACTTTGGGGTGGTGTGAATAGAGCAACTCCATTATTTGAGCCCAACCCAAATGGATTGTTGTGTGTCATTTGTGCATTATCCTTTCTCAACAAAAGGTTTTCACACAATGTTGAGCCCAAACTTGTTTGTTGTAATGGGGAAATGGTACCTGCATCAAAACAAGTGCAAATGATGAGTAAATAAATTTGATAAACAAATGCAATAATAAAGAATTGATTACTTTTGCACATGATGAATCAAGTTCTTTTCATTACCACATGATAGTGTCCTTACTTCATTTCCATTATACAAGAATTGCTTATGTATCCAAAACTTGCATTTCCGTGAAACCAAGTGTAATATCTTACACCTATTTGGAAAACCATTATGATGTAGCTAAAAGCAAAATAAATTGTTGTTCTAGGAACCAACTACTAGAATAACATTAAGAAAACCACTTTGATCAAACCAAAAGCATTGTACATCATTTTTTCAACAACTAAGTCCTCACACCATAAAGAGAACCATTATGATGTAACTAAAAGCAATGTATACCGGCTTTTTAGAAACCAAGTCCTTATACCATAAGGAGAACCACTTTTATCAAACCAAAAGCAGTGTATACTACCTTTTCAACAACCCAATCCTTACACCAAAAGGAGAACCACTTGATGTAACCAAAAGCAATGTATATTGCTTTTTCAATAACCTAGTCCTTAGACCATAAGGAGAATTACATTGATGTAACCAAAAGTAATGTATATTGTTTTTTCAGCGACCCAATCATTACACCATAAGTAGAACCATTTTGATGTAACCAAAAGCAATGTATACTGTTTTTTCAAGGACCCAGTCCTTACACCATATGTAGAATCATTATGATGTAACCAAAAGCAATGTATATTGTTTTTTTCAATGACCCAGTCCTTACACCATAAGTAGAATCATTCTGATGTAACCAAAAGCAATGTATATTGCTTTTTCAACAACCTAGTCCTTATAACATTAGGAGAAGTAGATGATTGTAACCAAAAACAATATATACTACTTTTCTAACACCAAGTCCTTATCACATCAAAAGAACCACATTATTGTAACCAAAAGTAGTACAAATTGATTTTCTAGCAAACAATTCTTTGTAACATTAGGAGAACCAAAAGCATTACTTACTACTTTTCCACCAACCAAATCTAAGAAGCAGAATGAGAATTATTATTTATTACTTCTCCTTCAACATTGAGTGCTTGGACAAGTAAAAAAAAACCACTAATTGATGCAACCACTGTTCAATATTATTCTCTTCAATCCTTTGAAACATTATAGGCAACACATCAAGATTGCCTTACGTTTATTCCATGAGCAAAACAATGATAATCATATCCACTTAGCACTTCCACATGATAGTAGTTAGGTCCATGTGTGACATTTAGAAGACACCCTACCTATTGTAATTTCAAAGGTAAAACAAAGGGGTATGTAACAAATGTTATACCTATAGGAATTGATGCTGAGGCAGCTTCCATAAGAGACACTTTCATCTCCTCATGTAAATTATTAAGGCCCATTCAGCTGCCAATTTCTTCATAACATCATCTTCTTCACGAAAGCCCCAGTTCACATCCACTTTGGGTGAAAATATTGCTCACTTATGGAACACTTGTTGGTAACCCTCACAAGCTCCCCTAAACAAAATGGATGATATGTGTGTTTGTAAGAAGTCACAATAATGTCATTACAATGGAGTCCTTGAAAACAAAACCCACAATGCTTGATAACCAAAAAGGTGGGGCTATCAAAATTAACATGGACATTTGGATGAATTATGGGTTTTGGCCAAAAAGAATTGCCATTCATTTTCTTCATGCTTTCAAATTGCCTTTGAGTTATTTTTTCATCATTTTTTCACACCAATTTCTTTTGCTTTACCTTAGCTATGGCATCATCTAGCCACAAGGAATTTAGCTTAGTGTTTGCTAATAATGCATCCCCAAGCATAGCTCATTCCATTTTCTCTTTTAGCATGCTCCTTTTGATTTCAAGTTGCTTTTGTAAGGCATTTTGTTCAATTTGCAAAAACCCCAACTCACTAAAGGTCTTACTGATAAGACCTTCAGCTTCAAGTTTACCTTCAACAGTTGTTGCAGATGTAGTTTTTGCTTTCAATATCCACCTATAAAATAAATGGAAATAATAAGTTTTAAATGAGCAAGTTTTAAATGTTCATATAAATCAAAACAAAAATAAAGCCAAAACATTTGCATACTTTTTGTTTAAGCACTTAAATTTCAGGCATCAATATCTTTTGCTGAGATTACTTTGGGAAATGGCATTTTGCGCATCTAATGTAATTGCCCTTTAATCGTACACACTAAATTTTAGCCTTATGAGTTTATCAAAATATTTTTTTTTACCTCTTGAATTGCAAGCTTAGTTTTCCACTATTTCAAGAGGTCTTGCACGAAGAAATGTACCTTTGTCACTCTTGCAAGTTTTGTGGGTGAAACACCATATGGACAGATGGGTGTTTCTTTGCCAAAACTATTAGTTGTATTAGGTTGGTCAGACTTGCAGAATTTCGAATCCAATTTGTTGGATCCCTCCCTTCCACCTTTCCCAGAAAAATCTACGGATTTGCTTTTCATTAGTTTTGCTTCCATTCTATGGGCTTTTTTTCGAGTTGTTGAAGTAGCAGCCCTAGCTCATTTAACTTTCTCACCTTTCTCTTGTGTAATGTAACCTTTCACACACTAAATCATGAACTTGTTTTTCATCACTTGGTTTGTATTGTACACTTTCCAATAGAACCTAAGTAAATCCTTTTTCGTTTCTAGGCAAAGATTCAAGTTGGTAGTTTTGAAACCCTCAAATGATAACCTAATTACTTTTGTTATGTTTACATCAAACACAATATTTGGAAGAAAATTAGACTTGGGGTTGAATCTTTCACCATTCTGCTTCCTAATAGTCGTGAAGTAGTCTTTAATTTGATCTTTGTAGGGAACATAATCCCATGGAGGAAATTCAGAGTTCGCCTCCCTTTTCACTTTTTTGTTCGTTTTCCCCATTGTAACTTGTCTTGTATGTTTCTTTAAACAAATCGACAAGTTTCTTGAAATCTAAAACCTTTAATTACACTATCACACTTCCAAAAAGAATTTACAACTATGTTAGACCTAAATGAACTCAATGGACAAGACGGAAAGTCTTCATGTTAAGGTTTGAATTTTAGAATTAACCACTTTAGACTTGTGATGAACCTATATCGAAACATGTGATTCAAAGTTTTTGTGTCATCCACATGCGTGTTGAATTCCATCCACTATGCACCAAATTCTAAAAAATTTGATGCGGGTTTTGACCTAAATTCAAAATTCCCACCTAGGTATTTTAATAGCTAATTAGCTTTATCCTAGGTTTGCCACATCATCAATATTTCCCTGTGCCTACTTTCTAAACAAAGGACAAGCAATTGCAACTGGGTCCTAATAATATGTCAAAACCCACAAGGGAAGCTAATAGTTTGGATTGTCATAATTGTTTTGAAATATTTCAATTAATTGTAAGTTTACATGTTCAAAGTTTGACACAGATAAATTTTTTTTTGCATGTTCAAAATATTCAAACCTTGAGGGTGGATAGTCCTTGTTTTTTTTAAACATTTTGTTTTTTAACTAAATGTGCACCATTCTTTTTGAAAATTGGAGAAGATTTGAACATTGATGATTAAAAAAGAAAAATGATTTGAACTGATGAACTTGATTTTTATAACCCATTTGAACACATTGGGCCCAAAAATGTTTTTGACCCTAAAAATTTGAAAATGTGGCTTTAATAAAGTTGTTCATATATATGTGATAAAAGGCATGAATGCATAATATACATGACATAAAATCAATTTGTAGTCAAAACATATTTATATGTAAAATGTACTGTTAAATGGGATATTTGCAATACAATTTTTAAGTTATAAACTTACACATAAATGACATGTGTCATGTGCAATCCTTGGAAAAGGATTATTACCTTGGTACTGTTGGTTCTTTTGACCATGCTTTCACCCTAATGCATTTTAATTTCAACTTGTGTATGGGTTTTTAAAGTTCAATATCCTTCATGTTGTTTTTCAAAATACTAATGTGGTAGCTAGGTGAAAACCCTTTAAGGTGTACCACATAGGACGAAAAGGGCCTAGTCTTTACTGTAGTCCTTTTTTACCTTATATTTTGATCCCCATTAAAAAAAATGAGTCAAAAGTTATCATAAATTTCAAAAGGGCTATATTTTGGACCATTACAATTCTAAATTCCATCATAATCATCCATAAATGTGTATTTACATGATAAAAAAAGACAGAAAATGGTGATGTTGTGATCAGATTTTGGTACACCTTAAAATTTCTGGACCTAGCTTGTTTTTTTCTTTGATGAAATTTCATGTAAGAAATTACAAGAAATGGATTTAAAAGTTCAACAATACTTGTTGGAGTAACACTTGTACACTATAATTTATTGGTGTTGTTGGCGTTTAATGATGTTAATTGAAGATGTGTTCATCATCAAAAGACAACTTGACTATTTTTTATGCTACTTGATAGAGGCTTTTGAAACCATTTTGTTTATTATTGTCACAGGGCCACATCTTGACTAATATTGTTTACACTTACTACCATTTATAAATAGTTAGGATGGAACTTTACAATTTAATGTAGAGTATAAACTTGAAACTTGTAATTAGTTTGTAGATTGAATCTTCATGAAAGAAATGTAGATTTGTGTAATAGTAAAAACAACTTTCTTGAAACTTTTAGTACATACAAATCTTTGAATTATTTTGGACATTTAGTTTACATTTTCCATCTTAAAATACAAAAGGTTTTTATTTGAATAGTAGAAGATTTTCATTAATGTTGTGTGAGTATATATTTTTTAAAGAACTTACAATCAGAAATGTTGTATGTTTTACAAATGTTAGAGAACCTTCAAATAAGGGTCTTGTTTTTTGGAAAATGCCAAAACTTGTAAATAAGGGTAATATTGCTTTGTTTAAGCAAGAAAGTTACTAGGTATAAGGTTTATGATTTTCTAAAAAGGATGTGCTAATGGATGTAGTCTAGACTTTAGGGTTGTAATATATTCAATAGGAGTGGTTTTACATTTCAAGGAATTAAAGTTATCAAAAGCCTATATTGATACAATGATCAAGGAATCATTATTCTTGTTGTAAAACAAGTTGTGAATCATTTCCTCTACATTGATATTGAGGGAAAATATTTTCTTGTTTGTGTTTGGTACATCCAAACCCAATTTGTAAATCACTAAAGTAACCAACAACAATGTGCCTCATAAAATAAGCAATGAAAAATTGGGGATAAGTTTTATACCTCAATTGAAAGTTATATATATATATATATATACCTTAAATACCAAGTATAAACTAACATACACATGAAACCCTAAAACCTAATACTTGAACCCATTTGAGACATTCAAACTCGAGGAGTTCTTTGAGGTGTTTTGTCTAATGAAAATGAGCAAATAGAAGATTCTATGTTTTACGTCAGTTCAACCATCATGATTGATGATTCAATGGGTAAGAATTTACATTGACTTTTATATTTTTGAATCTAGGTTAGGTTTTTGATATCTAGATCCAGAACCACGGGTTCTAACACTTGGATCCAGGTACCTACACAACATTAGTTTACACACCAATGATGAAAGGTCCCTTCAATTGATGAAAGCATTTTCCATGTGGCAGGTGCTTTCAAATACAAAGAAAAGAAGCCCTGGAGTGCTTTATCAATATTAGGCATACTCCTTGGGAGAATATGTTTGGCATCTCACCTACGAGAGACAGAGGGGAGATGGCTGCCATGGGGTTAGAAGGCTTGAGTGTGGGACCTAATTGCAGATAATACATACCTGCCATGTTATGCACAAATTATGTCCAATATTGGGTGATTCTATGTATTTTATGTGGCATGTATGATATACCATATTTGCATGCCAAAATGGCAAAATGAGTCCAGACTGATGTACTTTTGAATTCGGAACTTTTGGACCTATTAACTTCGTCCAAGTGGAAAATGGACTGGAACTTGGTAAAAGTTTTAACTTTTTGTCTAGGCAACACTCGTTTTGAATCACACGATGTTTTCTTGCCTACAAACTGTCAGATCGTCTAAAGATAAAAAAGTTAATTTGTTTGAAAAAGACATTGTCTTTTTAATGAAACTTTAGTTGCTGAAAAAGTGCACTTGCCCAACTTTTCCCATCCAGTCATACTTTTTGTTTGTAGGCATGATGGTTTTGTTGGAACAGTGGTTTCTAAAAGTTTTGTACTGCACAATTGTTTCCTAAACACTTTCGTACAAAAGCAATTTGATGCACAGGAAAACTGTTGTGTAACCCAAAAAAATTGATTAAGTGCACATGAAAAGCTTTTTGCTGTGCAAATATTGTAATACCTAGGCCAGTTCAACACTAATTAAAGCATTTTCAGAAATGTTTGTTGAAACTTTCAACAAATAATTTTTCAGAATTTTCTTTTCTGAGGGAAAATAAAGAATTTGATGGAATATTTGGGAATGTATCATTTGTTGAAATGTAATCCTCAAAATTAATTAATTAATTTACAAACATGTGTTGAAGTGGCCAAGATATTAAGATAGTTATCAGCTTGATGTGGATAATTTTGGACATATCACAATTTGAACAAATATGATGACAGGCTAAGGCTTAAATGTTTTTTGTTATAAAGCATGGTACATAATATTGAGTAATAATATCTCCTTAAAATGCAGAGGCATTTTACATTTTTCAGAGAAATTTTCATTTTACATTGTCGTTATTAAATAACCATCCCTTGTCAGAATCTTAACATGCTCTGATTGGCTCTCTGGTCATAAGTTATAACCCATAACCTTTGGCCTCCACTTCATTACCAACCTACTAGTTCACACAAGGTATCACCCTGGGCTCTCATTGTCCCCATAGTGGTGTAACCTTTGCTGTTTGGATCTGCTTGTTTTGTTGGGAAAATTTTGCACTGTGGGATTATGCAATTGAAAACAATCCCCAAATTTTGAAACCACAAAATTGAAGGAAAAAAACCTTGGGTTGGATGAAGATTTCATAACTGCTCTCTATGCAGATGAAAAGAGGGCATCTCAATTGTCACTTATGGTTACGCTTGGTAACCGACTCAAACATGCTGGTTAGCTTGAATAGTCTCTCCATGAATCTACCTAGGGATTCAAAACCTCAAAAAGGGCTTAAAATAATAAGGCCATAAATGATGGATTGATCATCATCTGGAGCCACGGTTATCACTTCCTTTTGGGGTCCTTTTGCACCAAGCTCATGTGCTTGCTCATCAACAAATGGGTAAATTCAAGAATTTTCTACTGGAATTCTCCATGAGGAGCTTCTTCATCATCATCTTCTTCTTCCCAAGTGCTCATAGATCCTATCTATCTTCTTCTGTTGGAGACATTATATATTCTGGCTAACAATTTCAGGGTCAGGAACGAGGCAGGCCAGGTTCACAATTGATAAGATTTTGCAGCTACCCACTAATTATTCAGCAACAGCAGCCAGCCTAAGTTTTGAGCTATCTATCTATCAATAACCTCAAGCTGCTTGGCACACAAACAAAAATATGGCCCCGGCTGGGTGGCCAAGATGGGGTTTTGTTTCTAGCAAATTCTAAGCTGATGTGTATTGTCAATCACGGTTGAGGAGAATTTTTTGTGCTTTGACAAGCAGCAGTTGGTCCTGTAGAGCAGCTGTACGCTAGAGCAGACAGCGAAGTTCACAGTAGAGAGAGCAGAGAGCTAGTCTAGCGGAGAGAGAGAGAGAGAGCAGCTGCTTAAAGGTGGTTTGCAACAAAGCTCTGAGCCTCTGCTCTGTTCGAGAGAGAGCACAAATAAAAAAGAGTGGAAAGCTGCTGCAGCGTGGCAGCAGCTCCTGTTGTTGCTTATGCTTCTTCTTGTTGCAGTGCAGGAAGTTTCGTACCAGGGCTGCACTGCAGATCATTACCATGACGATGCAGCTGAGCAGCTTCATAAAATGTTGTTGTTCTACTGCTGCTGCTGCTACTTATACTAGTGTGCTTCTGTTCGTGGTGGGTTGTTGTTTTACTGCAACTTTGCTGCCAGGCTCATCAGCAGCCGTTGCCACTAACACTAGTACTACTTCTGAGGTAATGATCAATCTGCAATCTGGTCTCGAGATCATCAGGAAGATTTTGTGGTCTATCTGACTGAGCAGCAGCTCTCTGTCAAGGCAATGTGCCGGAGGAGCAGGTCCAAGTGTACTCCAGAGACGGAGCCAGATCAAAGTTTGAACACTAATTGCAGGGGATTTCCTTTGTTCTCATCGGTGTGTTTCTGGAGATTATAACTATTTCTCGTGCGTTTGTACAGTCTTGCTCCACATGTATAAAGATCAAATTCCAAACACCGGTCAACAAGAAGAATCCACCAACCTTTTGAAGCTACATTTTTTCATGGTTTTGTAGGAGATCAGTGGTCCAAGTTCGAGTGTGGCCAGAACTGCAGCTGGGCAGCAGGTAGTGCTGGTACACGGGATAGGAGGGGGAGCGTGGTTCTTCTTCGAGGTTGTGACACTCTTGAACGCAGCTGGATTCAGTGCCACTGCCGTCGACCTGAGCTCCAACGGCATCAGCAAAGCTATAGCAGACGACATCACAAGTATCGAGCAGTATACCCAACCCCTTACGGACCTTCTTTCTACCATTGACGGCCAGGTGCGTGGGGACTCGAGACTCATACACAACTCCCTGTTACTTGCGTACCTTTTAGTCTATTCTTGGTGATAAAGTTAGACAACTTTCCCACAAGGGAAGGAATCATCCAAGAGCTCTTTGTGTCAAGACATGTTTGCGCGAGAAGATCAGTCTGTCCAGATCTAGACAACCTGCAGGCAGGCAGGCAAGCTGGTGGTGGTGGTGATGTATGTAACTGATGAGGTCAGCTGCTGGTACTTGTGGGTTGATCTCGATCATATCTGGTGGAACACCTCATCGGCTGGGTGGAGGAAATTTTGTGCTTGCAGGTCATCTTGTTGGGCCACAGTATGGGAGGAGGTAGCATCTCCTTTGCAATGGAGAAATTCGGACCGTCCAAAATCTCCAAAGCTGTGTTCTTGGCGGCCATCATGCCCACAAATGGACAGACGTTCTTCACCTCTTTCCCTCCCACGGTACGTCCAGACAGCCAGCATCTAGTCCATCGATCGTCGCTTGTTCCCTGCCCTTCTCCTCAACCAGACCAAGGTTCTTCCCTGCATTAAGCATGAGTACTACAAGTACTATACCCAAGAAGAAGATTTTCGATGGAATTAGCAAGCATTCACGTATTCTTAAAAACCTAACATAATTTTTCCTTTGTATTTGTAAGTTCCAAGGAGAACTTTCTTCGGAGATAACGAGGCACACCTTACCAAGTATAACCTTAGTCGTAGATAACCAGCTCAGCTTACCAAGCATAAGTTTTATCGTGAATAAACGAGGCACACATTACTAAGCATAACCTTAGTAGTAGACACTTTACCTAGCATAGCTTTCGTCGTAAATAACGAGGCACACATTATCAAGCATAACCTTAGTGGTAGACAACAAGGCAAACCTTACCAAGCATAAACTTAGTCGTAGACAACGAGGCACACCTTACCAAGCATAACTTTTGTCATAGATAACGAGGCACACATTATACCTAGCATTACCTTCTTGCACAATTTCACATTAGGTCAGGTTTTTTATAAGCACGTATGTTTGAGCCCGGGATTTGGGTGTTCTATCGTGGAGTCCTCTTGCAGTGCTTTCCCAGGCTAATAGGAGCCAAGGACTTGTTTCTACATCATGCGGATGGCTCCCCGGGCCCTACTTCCATCCGAGCCAACAACTCTCAGCTTGGCTTCTTTGCCTTCAACCAAAGCCCCCTTCAGGTGCGTAATTGTAGCGTACTATTGCACTAGTAATCTCTCTCTCGATTTATTCAACAAAGATCATATCATCATGAGCTCCGCGAGCCTTTTCTTCTTTTACAAAATTTTGATGATTTGTTTGTTTGTTTGTTTGTTTTTGTTTTTGTTTTGGGCTTGTGGTGCAGTTTACGACACTAGCGCAAAGTCTCTTCACCCCAACGCCATACAGACCGGGTTTGGAGACTCTCAACTTGAGCACGGCGAGTTACGGCAGCATCAGGCGTTTCTACATCCGAACAGGACAAGATCGTGCCATTCTCCCGTCGGAGCAAGAGGAGATCCTCAAGGCAAACCCACCTGAGCGCATCTTCGAATTGCACACAGCTGATCATATGGCCTTCTTCTCCGCCCCCATCCAACTCTTTGCCACCATCTCTTACATCTCCACTCTTTAAATCTTAAAGCTCTCGTCAAGCACCTCTGGCCTGGAAGCTGACAACTAAATTACCAAATCCCTCAACTGCAAAACTGCCCTAAAACTATCTCAAAACCAAACTTGTCCTGCAAAATTCTAATCTTTCTCTCTACACGGTTCTTCAAAAACATTTGCCAATCTCTGTCTCCCTCTCACTCCCTGTCTCTGTGTGTCTCTTTCTCTCCGTGTGACCTTTTCTTTTGGCAATGCAGCAATTTGGGTAACTTAGTGATCCTTTCTTTCAAACCCCCAAATTTCAGACTTGCTGCTGCTTTGTGAAGGGGATTTGATGGGTTTTCTGGAAGGGGGTGGGGGTGAGCTGTTTTGGAAAGCTGCAATTTCGGTAAATTAGTGATCATTTTCTCAAAAGCCCAATTTCCTGCTAATTTGATGGATGGGTTGCTGCTGCTTTGTCAAGGGGTATTGAATCTTGATGATGGGTGGTGATTTTCTTTCCCCCAGCAACTTCTCCACAGTTGGGCTGGGTTTAACGATCCTTTGTTTAGTCACCCCCAATTAAAACTTGATGGGCTCCCGCTTTGCCAAGGGATTTTGCATCTTGAGGGGTGGTGAATTTTTTCTTTTTTCTTTTTCCTTTATTTGCAATGCGGCACTTTGGGTTGAGTGATCAATCCTGTCCGAAAACCCCTGCAAATTCAGACTTGAACTGTTGCTGTCGTTAACGGCTTTGAATCTTGATGGTGATATTTTATTTTTCCTTTCAAGGCCGCCATTTGGGTTTAGTGATCATTTCTTTCAAAACCCCAAAACTCAGACTTGATGCTTTATCAAGGGGTTTTGAAGCTTGATGGTGAATTTTTTGTTTCTATTTTCCTTGCCACGTTTGGGTTGAACTATCGTTATTTCTTTGAAAACCAAAATTCAGACTTTACATCAATTCACAGATCGTGAATCAGATGATTAGAATCAGAATTCACAGATCGTCTAGAATCACTCCCTTAACATTGATATGTTTTTGCTTTGCAATTTTCTCTGTAATAAGTTTGATTTATTGAAGGACGCAGAGGTTCATCATCATCAATTGGATTGCATGGGCTTGGCAAGTGCACGCATAAACTTCTGAAATTCTGAAAGAAGTGAGAAGCCACACATCTTTACATCAATATACAACATCCATCTATGAAGCAAGGTAGTTTTTTGTTTTGTTTTGTTTTGTTTGTACTTATGAGATCCACCGAACAGGGAGGCTTCAGACAGCGTTCTTGGTCTCTTTGGAAAGCTCTCGACGAGGAGGGGTGCATGGGCTTAGTCCATGACGTTTGGACTTGCGGTGCAAATGTTCTTGAATATTGAATGATTTCTTCATTGAAAATTAAATTAAATTGTAACTGAAAATTTCCGAGAAATGTGCCTTTGGTGTTGTTGGAAATATCTTGACGAACAGGATGTAATGGAATTTCTTTGGTAAGATTTGGATTCAGATGGTGGGAGATATTGATTTTTAAATGATTTCTGCCGCTGAAAATTCAAATAAATTTCAAAAAACCAGGTTCTGGAAGGAAAAATCAATTGAGGACGCGGTAGCACTTGGGCCAATGGCACAGGCCACACCAGGGTAAACTGGCTGGTACACAGAGGAACTTTGTGGTCTGGGCACACCTCAGTTGCCTTTCGGGTCCGAGATGAGTTATAGAAGAGCTTTGGTCGCACCTAGTGCGCTTTAGATCGTTGGATTTGGACTAGAGGTGCAAAAGATATGGCCTTCGGAAGTTCTCAGTCTCATTGTCCAAAAAACAGTTACCAAACATTTTTTTTTATCTCTATTCAAGCAATGGAAATCCTATCAACAAACACCTTTGCGCTAACACATGTTACAAACCCACCCTATCACCAAATAATCTCATGCTCAAACTAATCATGTTTGTTGAAAAAACTAAATAGCTTTACTCAAGGGTTGAGATTAAGACCCTAAAACAAGGCAAAACAAATGTTTGGTTATCAAACCCTAAAGGTTTGTTAAACCCTAAATTAGCTGCTGCTCTCCCATGTGGCGCCAACTTAGAAACCAACTACCCCCCACCCCCTTCCATCTCCTTTCCATGCCTGGGTCAGATTTCTCACGATTGCATTGCCCATCACCTTTCCAAGCTTTCTTCCCATTCGTTTCTTTTTTGTGCACAACCCCCACACCTCAACTCCCTTGTCAATCTCTTTTTTACGCCAGTTGGGTTTCCCCAACTTGACGTTTACTCCCCGTTCTATCTCCTCTTCACACATGGGTCGAACTCCTTTCGATTCAATTCTCGTTGCACTATCCATCTCCTCTCCATGCACGGTTTGAGTTCCCTCGACCCAACTCTCGCTCCCATGTCCATCTCCTCTTTGCGCATGGGTCAGGTTCCCCTCGACCCAATTTTTGCTCCCCTATCCATCTCCTCTCTGTGCACAGGTTGAGCTCCTCCCAACTTGATTCCTGTTCACCTCTCTATGCTACAAGTACATGAGCATGAAGCTCTAGCATGTGCGCAAATCTCTTGCAAGTAAGCAAGGCCCAATTGGAAAAATTGAAAAGAGTTCAAACCTCCTTGGTTCAAACTTTTGGCTCAAGTTTTTTTGTAGCAAAGGGAATGCACAACTTGGTTGTTTAGTTCTTTTATTATGATGTCCCTTTGCCAATTAGGAGATCAATGAGGTGGAGCAAAATGAAAGCACATGACAATAGTAAAAAAAAAATTCAAACTTTTACATGTGTTATCGTGATCAACCAACATGAAATCGTTTTTCAGTTTTGATGGTGTGTTTTCTGATAAGTAGTTCAGCAATGGATGATCTTGGTTGTTGTTTGCTACAGGTCTGGTTTTTCCCATTTCATTTGTTGCAACTTGGTGCACCATTTAAAGTAGGCTCTTCTACATTTTCCAAGCTAGTGGCATTTGAACTTTAGTTTGCCCTTCATTGATCTCAGCTGAATTGTTACTTTTCAACTCAAAATTGATATTCACTAGTTGAAAATGTCTATTTTTTGTTGTAATGTACTTACATTTGGGTTATAGATGAACATAAACGTAATGGAGAAAATATATTTCAGTATTGGGGATTGTTGTGATGATTTGGATTGTACATAATGTTAATGGTCTAGTTTTCAAGTAAGTGACTAAAAAGATTTCCATGAATGTATAAATACGTTTTTTACTATTGAATCAAATTGTTGTGGTTGTCAGTGGTGCTACTTTGATTATTTCAATGTAAAAAAATGCATGTAAATTCATTTGACATTCTAGAATTACAAGATTGGAGAAACTTTAGTCTTGACATCACCAAAAAATGCACAATTGCGAATCCAGACTATTATGTTTGTAGTGAGAGATTTGTAAAACAATCATTTCTATATGGAAAATTGCATGTAAATTTGCATCACATATGCATTTACAAGATCATTAGAAATCCTTTAATCTTAACATCACTAAAAAACATTGTTCATCATTAGTAATAGATATTGCTCCTCCTAGTTGTTTTACTTTAACAATAATCGTTCATTCTAACTTCTTGTTCATCTTTTGTTACACTTGTTATTTCTCTTCGCTATTCCAACCTAACAAAAGTTACTCCTCCCCCCACTTGTTCCACCTTTGAGATGTATATGAAGGTAGAGTAATCATATCCAACCCAAACTCTTGAGCTTGTTGAATTGCCTCAAGGGTGACATGGGATCCATGCCCATCCAAGATGAGTATATGTTTATTTGTTATGGATATTCCATTTGGTATAGACCTTTTGAAAAAAGATAAAAACTTTCTGAAAAGGAAGGTAGTTGTCCATGCCTTTGATTACATAACCATACAAGTCCTTGGTTTGCAAAGTTGTATGTAACTGTCACATATCTTCTCTCCTCTAAATATGTAAAACCCTAGCCGTGTTGTTCCTATTACATTGACCACATAGTTAACAATCAACCACTCCTTAAATTTTGGGATAATGTTGTACACCTTGTGTGAACCTCATTTTGCAAGAACCCTTGTTCCTAATTGTCTTCATGCTTAGATGCATGTTTCATCAAAATTTTAGATATGGTTTGCAATATAGTTGTGTTTGTTGTAAAAGGACTATAAGTTTTGGTAGAAGTTTTGGCAAGATTGAATTGTCAACCTTTGTGCTTAACTAATATCCAATCCTTCAACTTAACGAACATTGAACTCAATGTCTCCTCTTGAACCAATACCACCAAGAGCTATTTGGTACCCTTCTTCAAAAAGGTGTTGGCCTTGTTTAAGTCATTTCTACCACTTTCATTTTTTATTATTGTAGGCTAATCAATAGCCCAACTTTTTGCATAGAAAAAACCCAAGCCACCACAACTTGATCTTCTTCTATTGTTAGCATGCATGTTGGTCTAGGTTTCCTAAATCTTGTTTTCCCATACAAATGATCAAACAATGATGTAAGAGGTATGTTTTAATGCTTACTTGCCTTCCTCAATGAGGTTGTCCCATTTTCAATTACATCCATGGCCTCCGCCACTGCTTCATTGGTCCATTTGCCTCTAGTGATTAGAGGATTGCATTTATTAATTCTCTTCTATTTTCTTGATGGTTCATATTCGCAAGATGGTGGGACATTCTCCTTGTCTTGGTTTAGCTTCTCCTGTAATCCACTTCACCTCCTACAAAGTTCATTGATTATCATGATTTAGATCCCCCTGGTCCCAACTTCCAACATGTTGGGGGTGTGTTATTTGACCCGACAAAAGGTACAAACTTGAATCTTTTGTATTTTTCCCAGCTTTCAAGGAAGTATGATAAGTTAAGGTATGTCTGAAATGCATATGTCTCTAATTGTTGGGAAGAAGTTATCAATGCATAGAACTATTCAAAGTCATCCCAAACTAAATCCTAGTCTATTATTTTTGTGCAATTATTAGATGTGTATAACAAATTACAATTTTTTTAAGTTGGATAAAATTTTCCCTTTTATGATTACCAAAATTGTATCTAGGAATTATGGAACTCTGCACCTAGTGGTAACACAAAAACTTCTTGAAATTGCGATTGTAAAATTAATCTATTGTAAGTTTTTTTAGTTGTCCCTCTACATCCATGTTTAAATTTTGAGTTCCTATTTCTTCTTTGACAGCACAAAGATCTAATCATTGATGTTCAAATTGTTGTAGATCTTCAATAGCTACCCTACTGTTTAGATATTATTGATCTACCTTTAGTTCTTGTAATTCTTCTTTGGCTACTCTAAGATGCCCTCCTTGCTCTCGTTGATATGTTAAGACTTATATTTCTAATTAGAACTTTCTATAATTCCTATGTTACTTTCCTTTTGTTGGTCTAGCCAATATGCTCTCAAACTGTTGATGAAAGATTTCAAACTATCTCTCTCACAATTTGGAAGCTCTAACATGTTGAAAGAATTTTGCTTGTGAATTTGAAAGACAGGATTGTGAATCCAAACTTTGCCTTGTGAATTTCACAAATTAATTTTGGTGGAATTGGATGTGCTTGAATTTGGGGGGAAATTGGAAGTCCTAATTAATGTGTACCAACTATTCTTGGATTCTTGTAAACCCTAATCCTTGTTTATGGTTAGTTGTGTGCTACTTAACATAAACTTTGCACCCCATTACCATGGTGATACACATTTTAGTGTGCACTCCAATTTCCTATGACCAAACATTCATTCCCACTCCAAACTTGGGGCTGTTGTAAAATTGGACCATTTTTTTCCCATGACCAAACATTAAAAGTATCCCTCATATTCCCCCTTGCATAATGAAAATCAACTCATGGCCAATCACTAAACTAATTCCTTGTAATATTATTTAATTTTTTTACAAATGTGCCCACCTACACCCGTAATACCAAACACTAAAATTTAATGGCTGGTCACCAATATGAAAAAAATTGAACAATTTTCTTCTAAACCAAGCGTTTGGTAATGGGTTAAAAGACAATGCCCATAAGCAATTTTTTGCCCTAACATTCCTGCACTACATGGGTGCTTGGTGATCGGCCTCTGATTGGTGATGGGCTAGTTTACCCTAGTATATTTTACATTGAAATGGATGAAACTGTGGGTCTCAGTTTGCTTGAGTGTACAATTATTTGTATGGTATTGAGTGCACTTTGTATTACAAAAGCTTATGTTAGAGACTGATTTTATAGTAGAACTCTTGTGAGTAATAGTATTTAGTGCTCAATTATTACTATGAGCATCTTTGAAAACTGAGGGGGTGGCGGGGGTGCATCACAAAATATCAGCCTACACAGTTTTGACATGTATTAAGGAGGTCTTGTCCCTGAGCTAAGCGGATATCACAAAGACTGAGCTCATAATTATAAAATTTATAGTTGGGCCAAAAGGAAAGCAATCCATCTTTCGATAGAATCTTCTATTTTGGGGAGTGCCCATAGTTTTAATTTTTTTTTGTGATGGGCCAATCAAATTGGCTCATTGCCAAAAAAAAAGAAGTTGGACTTGTGAGGCACTGCCAACTAATTAATATGAAACAGAATAAGTATCAAATAGGTGGGGATTGGGGTGGACAATGACTATTCATAGGAGGTTATCTGGACTATTGCGCCCTTGGGTAAACAAGTCTGGTGTCTCCAAACTGAGAATAGTAGGTTTAAGTCATTAATTTGAGGGTAGCAAGTAGCAAGACAACATTGATGACTCAATCCACAAAAGCCCTATGCAGAGTTTACAAAAAGGGATGCAATTTATTAAAATGAAACTTTTTGAAACTCATGAACGTGGTGCCTATGGAAAGGCAATCTGAAGCCGGGATAGTCACTGGCACCTAGCGCTAAAGGATTGGCTACACGCGCAACAGGCAGTGGATCGGTCAGAAGTCGACCCACGAACCTGGGTCAGGCATTAATGGTCCCACCCCTCTCCGAATCCTTTCAAGCCATTTGTTTTGACTTGGGTCAACCAGCCACCTGCTCACTTGCCAATAGGCTGCTAAAATTTGCACGACTTGAATTTGTGAGTACTGTATTCCCCTGTAACACAGGGTACCTAGGTGTGGAGATTGAGAGTATTGAGCTCAAGGGTGCTTGTATAAGGATATTCACAAACTTAAACGATTAGTACAGTTTAAGAAGGACTACTCTTGTGACATTTTTGGACTCGTAGTGACCAGTACCAACTTTTAAAGCAGCATAGAGGATAATCAACATGTTGACCACCACCAATTGCACATCCCACCTCTCTCCAGATCCTTTGAATTATTTGCTTTGACATTGGTTTTGGGCAGATGCTCACACACTAATAGGCTACTAAAATTTGCACACGATTTGAATTCATAAGTATTGTATTTTAACAATAACACACATACATAGGTATGGAGATTGAACATATCAAGCTCAAGGGTGATTGTGTCTAGGATATTGACAAACTTGAACTATTAGTACCCTTGACAAAAGATTACTTGGTGACATTCTTGGACTCCCAATGACCAGTACCAACTTTTTAAGCAATGAAGACGACAGTCAACATGTTGCCACCACTGATTGTGATGGGGAATGGTGTTCATGTGGAAGCAAAAACTTGTATAAACTTGTATAGATGATACCTACAAGGCTCTGATGCAGAAATGAAATCAAGGGTAAAATACTTGTGGCCCATAGTGCACTACCGTTTGATACCATCTGCAGCAATTTTGTTGGCTTTCACTGAAGGAATTTTCACTAGACTGTAAAAGGTTATTGGTGGATTGGGCTAGCCATGCAATTCTAACTAGCAAACTACAAAGTGATCATGCTCATATAGAAGGTGTTTTGCCCTCTCACTAGAAGGCATTGTAATTGTTTTTATCAATGTCAACAATGTTGAAGGAAGGTGAATGCATGTAGTTTATCAAGAGGGCATAGGGATCCGTACTAGCATTATTGCAAAAACTAGTTTTGAAACAAAGGTGACATGCATGTGAGGGCTCAAAGAATTATGACACAACCAATATGTGTTCAAGTTCATCTTATGTTTCATTATATTTTGAGTGAAATTGGAAAAAATTTACCATGTCGAAAGTAGCCAATCCTTTAGTGAATAAGCTTGAGTTGCTACGAATAAGAGAATTCATTAATAGTTCATCAATTCACTAATAATTAATCGAATTCATTAATAGTTAATCAAATTTATTAATAGTTAATTAAATTTATTAATACTTAATTGAATTCACCAACAATTAATTAGAAACTTAAGTTAAGCAATTAGGAACATTGCTTATATTACTTGTTTTAAGCTAGGAACCTAACCCACTTAAACACTTAACCCACCAATTTAAGGTGCAAGTGTGAAGGTTTAAACCCTTCATCTCTTCTCACCTTCATATTTAAAGAACAAGTTCTTAACCATTGAAGCATTATTTAAATGAATGATATTTTTTTGTCGTCACATATTATTATGCAATTTTTTTTACCCTAGGTTATTTTACACTATTCTTGGCATATTATACCATAAACTATTCTTGCATATTTTAGGCTATTATGTCGTATGTTGTTGTTGGCTATTTTAAGTTATTTTATCACAAGTTATTCTTGGTTATCCTATTATATGTTATTGTTGACTATTTAGGTTATTATACCATAGGCTATTATTTGGATATTCTATCATAGGATATTGTTAAGTATTCTAGGTTATTTTACCATAGGTTGTTATTGGTTATTTTATAATAAGTTATTTTTGGCTATTTTATCGTACTTGTTACTATTAGTTAATCTATTGTAAGCAAATCTTAGTTATTTTATATACAACTTATAATAACCTAGGGTATTTTTAAAAACATGGAAATAAACCTATTTCCTATAGTGAATTATTTCAATTATTAATGAATTATGTCAACTAATAATAAAACATGATGTTTACATAATGACCCTATAGTGAAATAAATTTAACCAAGGTGAAATCACTAAAATGGGGTGAACCTATTTCACTTTTATAGCCACATAGTGATTTAGGTTACTGAATTGTGCCCCACTTTTGTATTAGTGTTCCAAGATTTGGAACTCATAGCTATGAGTTTAAATAGTTTGTCAATCAATAATAATAAGATGACCCAAGCAAAGTTGATAGTTGTGTAGTCTAAAATGCAAGTGGCCAAATGTATGTTAAAGAATGTAAATAGTAAGTCAATTAGTGCAATTGTTTTGATTAATTAAAATTTGATTCCCTTCAAGCAATTTATTTTTCTTGCATTAAAGAACTTGGGTTCATTATGATATTATCTTTCGATAATGCTAAAAATTTTGGGTTGTTTTGCAAGCTTAAAATAATTTTTCATGTCAAGTAATCAAATCAAAGTTGTTTAATCATGTGTGATCATGGTAATTACAAACCCCTTGTGTAGAAAAGACTATAATTTTGGAATTAAGATTAATAATGCTAAAAAAAACTGATTTTTTGCTCACTTTGACCTTAATATATGTCACGCACAATCCACATTTAATTTTTTACTTGATCTTAACATGAGGAGGATGGTTAAGACCATACAATTTAAGTCTAAGTCTTTGTTTGTACATTGCAATTGATTTTTTTGTCCACACCTAGCAAGATTGAAAGAATGAATTAAAAGATAAGGAAGGCATGGTATGTGTTATGAATGCAATAGCAATGTGAGTTGGTGTGATCACTAAGGAAGGTGAGCAAGTTTTGAACATTGGAACCTTGACTTCATTAACTAACCATGTAAATGGGAGGACAAGATCTAGAAAAGTGGCCCACCTAGTGTGCTTCAAAGGAAGAGGACATCATTGTTATTACATATATTTTTAGTATGCAAGAATGTAAATTCTCCATCACATTATAACAATTCAAATTCAAGGTCGTAGAACTCACATATAGATTCAATTGACATTTTTTGGAATGGGATACTAAGAAATATTTGGTAGTGCTAATTGAAGAAAAAACATCTAACATTGTCATTCCAATTTGCAAAAAGATTGGAGGTTTGCAAAGCATAGGGCCTAACAACCAATGTGTGTAACTCATTTTACCAAAACCTTGTAGCATTTGACACTTAACACAAATGTGCACCAAATCACATATGGAGTTTTGATGAAATAGGAATATAGGCAATGTGACAATTATGGGTGAGAATTTTGGCAAGAAGAGGTTCATAGTAGGTGTACAACACCATTCTAAAATCTAGGGAATGGTTGAATGTAACTTATGCGATAGACATAGGGGCTAGATTTCTACCACAATTTTACATTTTTTGGGGTGAAAAATCAAAGATGATTATTTTAAAAACTATAGACCAAGGACATGTATGGATATGTAAAAGAATCATGGATGACATTTTTCCTTTTCAAGGATTCCATGTATTTCTTCAAAAGGACAATTCCTAGAAGAATTTCTCAAACCAATAGGCATTTATTAATCATATATGGATTTTGTTCACATGTAACATTAAAGGCAATACATAAAGCATAAATGTTTAGATTGGATATGATCACTTTACCTACCCATACCTCTCATGCCTTACAGCCCCTTAATGTAGCATGTTTCAAGCGTTTCAAAACAATATTTTAAAAAATAGACAATAACATGGTTAGAAATAATTATTATGAATTGGACAAAACCAGCTTGTTAATTGGGTTAACAAAGCATTGAATACCTCATTGTTTAAATAGAATATAAAAAACAAGTTCAAGGTTAATTGTACAAAAATTTGGCCTTTGAATCCATAAGTCATGGAAAATAGGACCAAGTTCGATGATGTATGGGTGTACACAATAATAACAAACCTAAACATGATAAATGAAGACATCTAGAATTGAAAGGATGAAGGAAATGAATTTCAGATTTGGAGGGGGACAGAGAACTATAGCAAAGCTTGTAAACATAGCAAGTACACATCATTGTGTGCTAAAACAACAAGCAATGTTGAAGTCATAGATCTTACTAACTTAAGATATTATATGGAGGAGCTTTGCCACCAAGCTGCATCAACCCAAACTAGAGTAATCAACAACAAGTCCAAGAGGGGGAGGAGGTGGGGGGGGAAAGCACACTAACACATTAGTGTGGACCAATTATGTCAAATTTTTAGTCCACCCTTGAAAATAGATCCAACTTTTAGAAAGAAAAAAAAAAGGGCTTAATTCTTATAATGAAATTACTATTAGAACTTAAAACATTTTTTATGTTTATTTTAAACAACCCTACTATGAATATTCTTAAGCACCTTTATGAAAGATTGGTCTTGAAAAAAATTAAATTAAATATCAAAATGGACTTTGTAAATTGTTACAATGTTTGAGGTCCCTAATGTGGAATAATATATAAATAAATAAATAAATATTTTTAAAAAAAATCTTCCTTGATTTTTTTTACCTTTAGTGTTATAAACCTTGAAATCTCATTTCCCAAAGTTATGAATACATTGAACCATATTCAGTATAAGCATTAAATTCGTAATCATTTTGTTATGAATTGTGGCTCTTTAACCTAAGTTGTAAAGTCCATCTTTGATTAAATATTGATGATTTTGGTGTAATAACTTAAAGTTCAAGAAAAAATAAATATGTTAGTGTCATATATTTGAATCCTTTATAATTTTCATAATGCATTTGAGTTGCATACAATATTGTAACTTGGATCTACAATGACCATTACAACATGTTTTCACCTAGGGGTAGGGGGAATTTTAAAAAACAAAACAATGACCATGAAAAGGGGCCCATGAGGGGCCAACTTGCAAAACAAGGTGGTGACTAAAAAGGAACAAGGTGACAATTAAGAGGTAGGGACTATGAAAGACCAAAAGTTACAAAATAAAATGATGACCAAGAAAAATAAGAGGCCCACCATGTAGACCAAACTTCAAAGAATAAGGCAATGTTTAGGTTTTAAGGATCAAGAGGGAACGAACACAAAGAACAAGTTGATGGTCATGAAAAACAAGGTTAGGAAAGGTTGAATTGCAAATAATGAGGTGATAATCAAATTTTAGGGATTAGGAAAGGATGAACATGAAGAACAACTCAACAATAAAGAGAAACAAGGTTCAAAGGGGTGAAGTGAAAAGAATAAGACAACAATTAGGTTTAAGGGAACAAATAGTGGGGAGGAAGGAAACTCCATTGATGGGAAAGATGGTTGAAAAACTTAACACAACATTATTGTATTGGTGTTCAAGATGACGTTAGGTTTCAAATAACACTAACAAACCCATCACCTTAAAAATTTGGACCCATAATTAATATACATAAATTAATATACCTAATAACCTACTTAGGCTATTTAATTACAAAAATAATATGAACTAACAAAATTTGATTATAACAATATTCCATATATATATTTTATAATATTATTACTTATTGCCTACTATTTATCTATAATAATTAATATATTTAGTAGATAAACCAAGCTATTATAGCATAGGTACTAGGTTACAATTAGATTTGTCATACAAGTATTAAAATTTGCATAAAATAATTAAATATGAAAAAAAATACGTTGTACAAGTAATGGTTACAATTTTTATTTTTTTTAATTGGGATTTTTTATTCATTAAATTCATTTCAAGTTTTCAAGATATGAATATCAATATATTAAAAACAAAATTTTATTGAAAATTTTATATTAATGTTAGTTTCACAAAATTAAACAATGGTTTTAATTGATTTTGTACATGCTTGCAAAACTACACCCCCAAGGGAATTGTTTTGACAATGAAATTCATAACCAATGAGTATAAATGTTTAGTAAAAAAATAATATTATACTATCTGTGGTCTAAAAGAAGTCATAAAAAAACCCTAGAAAGCCAATTATGCACAAAAAGTAAAAACCAACCAACATTGGTTTTTACCAATGTTGGGTGGGTATGTACAAGCGCATATACCATGGTATGTGATGTCCTAACTAATAGACAACATTGAAAAAAATGAAATAAACCTAACTAGGTGGGCATGTCCTTGTTCATTCATAGGTGAAACCCCTACATAAATAACCTTTGATTTTTTGAAGCTTAGCGAATGCATATGCTGAGAGGACTTTATTATTTTTGTACATGGACAAGGCATGAAGATTAGTAATACAAATTTTAGAATTTGACGTATTAGAGGATGGAAGAGTTGTGAAAGACATCATTGAAAATATAAAAAAGTTAAGCAATATAACAGTAAAACTTGAAGTGTTGGTGTTGTGCAATTTAATGTATATGTATACTTGGAATGAAGACTTGAGACAAGTTTTACAAGTTTAAGCTCATGTACGAAATCCTCTATGTTTTGTGCACATTTTCTTTTTTGTTTTTTAAGTTTTTCTTTTCTTTGCACTTTGCACATTTTGTTGGTGTTAAATTTATGTCTTAGACATGTCATTTCTATTTTGTTTTGTTATTTCTTACATGCTATTCAATATGGTCAAGTTTTATGCTTAGTTACTTGTTACATGGTACTTTGTTAATTTTAAGTTTTAAGTTTTAAGCATAAGATTTTGTGCTCTATTTTTCACTATGTGCTAATTTGTTGGTTAAATTATGGTGCTTCATTATTTTGTGTTGTGTTATTCTATTGGTTTAAGGTTTTAAACAGAAAGGTTTCATAGTGTTGTTGTGATGGCAAATTTGCTTGTTGGTTTGAAAGGATTAAAGCTTGAGGAAGTCACTTCCATTTTATTACAAACCGCATGCAAAAACATATAGGGTGCAACTTATTGAAAAAAAGTAAACATTATAATTTAGTTAAATGTAAATAAGGTGCCAATAATTCATTTTGAGAATACACTTAAAATATATCTATAATATGTTAAAAATATTCCATTATTTCATAGCACATTAAAAATAATCCTTTTGCTTCAAGCACTTTTTAAAATATAGAAGGAATGACTTCCCCAAAAATTAAAGTTGTAAGGTTCACCTACATTTGTCATTGAATGTTCACTTACATATATTGATGTTCATGTTGGTGAAATTGGAGTTGGGAACGGCAATGACAATGTGTTTTAATTTGAGTCCTTCAATAAATTAAACATCAAAAGGGAGATTAGCAATGAAGGCATTTTGTTAATTGAAGTAGAGATGTGACAACCATTTTGCCTTTAATTAATCAAAGTAAATTAAAAAATTTGGATTATTTAACACAAAACTACAAATACATGGGCTTTTTACAAATTCAATGATTATTCTGCCATGATTAAAATCTCAACAAATGCATTGTTTTGTTTGTCATAATGTCCAACAAGAAGATTGCGTACAATATAATATTCAATGCCATAAAGGCCTTGTCATGTATAATGAAGATCACAAAACAACTACAATGAACTTAGGCATGTCTCTAATGAACATTTTGCTATGTTAAACCTATATAACACCAAAAGACTTGTTGATGCCACTAACTCAACTAATACCCACTAGTTTTTTAAGAAGCAAAAAACCTTTCAACCCATTCCATTGCTAGTGTTTTAGCCCTAGAGTCCTTTATAAGAAATTTGACCCTATTCAAGAATAGATCTTGGAGGATTTATGTTTGTATATCATCAAAAGGTACCACTTGCTAAACTTCACTACAAACATTTGGCTTATGATGTTAATCTTCCAACAATGTGGGATGGTTAAATTTCCAAATAAACAATGGGTGAAAACACATTTAGGTGGTTCAAAAATGACCTTTAGAAGTCAATAAGTTTTTAGTCACTAGCTAAAATTCCTACAATTATAATAATTGTCAAACGAAAAATCATACAAAATTTATCCCCTATGCTTTTGATCACCAATTGGTAGGTCACCCTATAAATATCCCCAAACATGTGATTGGTCAAAACATCCATGTGAAAGCTTGGAAATCTCAATCTGAATTAGAAAAACAACAATAAAAATTAATGAAAATCACAACTATTTAATTTATTTTTAAATGAAAATTTCTTGTACTATGAAACTTTCAATGCATTTTATTTGTAAATTCCTTATTTGATGGTGGTTTCTTTTTTATTTTTACTTTGACAATACTATGACATTTTTCTAAATCCTTTTCTTTTCTTTTTTACATGACAAATGCAATGTGACTATTTCAAAAGTCCAAATTATAAGTCCATTATTTTTGAATAATTCATAATTTTCACTACAAGGAATTTACATTAACAATTGTTTTTTTTTACTATTTTTTAGTCGTAAATACCACATGTGATTACAATTTGTTCTAGTCACCTTAAAGAAGTTACATAAATGTCAATTGCAAATAAAATATGTGGCACCAAATCACAATGGTAGTCACATAAAGATGCAACTTACATGAATGTTTCATCCATCCAAACTAACTTATGTGGCATTGTTGTTTTGTGATTGTTTTTATGATTAAGCAATGTAGTTGCATTATTTATATAAATATTATGTAAATATTATTTATTTTAATATTAAGAATAAAATTATTATTTATATATGTATGTGTATTATATTATTGATAATTTGATTAATTTCAACTTATAAATTGTTGACACATGTCATTATTTAGGTTAGGCTAAAAGACTAGTTGAGGTTAATATATAGGCCACTTATTTTAGTTAATAGGCTATGTAAGTAAAGAATATTTGGTCAATTTACCACCATTCACCACAACCATGTCATTTGTGGGAACTGATCCTCAAACCCCAAGGATGGAAATCAATTCCTTTACCACCAAGCCTTCCCCATTTTTTGTGACAATGTAATAATGTGGATTTTATTTATCTAGCTTGATTTAAAACATTACACAAAACATCGTTTTTGATATTTGGTATTTTATTGATATTTTGTCCAAATGATAATCTTAAATTTTTTTCAATAATGCACACAACTTTTTCTTTTTTCTTTCAGAATTATAAATCAAGTTGAAAAGAAACATACTTGAATTTCGTTATTGAATACCATTTAATGACCATTCCTTGGAAAAATTTAATTCAAGCACATGATCATTTATAAATGGAAAAACACTTCGTGGATAATATAATAACAAATAAGATTGTATACTTTGTATCTTAAACCTTAATTTGATTCTAAAAATTATATTCTACAAATAGATAAATGTGTAATATATAATTTATTGAAATATAATACTTATAAATGGATATAAATATAATTTAAAATTTATATTAACCATATTATTTCTAATGTAAAATATTATGTAAAATTTTGATTATTAAACTAAAATATTAATTAATGCCATATTATTAATTGACTTTTGAAAGTCACATATATATATTTATCTATCTATTTATTTATTTATTTATAATATATTATATTTTACCAACATAAATAAATTTAATAAATATGATATATAACTTAATCACATATAATGTTTATAAGTGGATCATAAATCAACCCTACTACCTATTGCCTAGCGTAACTAATTAATTATTAATTTAAAAAAATTATGATATATCAACAAAATAAAATTTAATGTTGGAAATTCCAAACAACAGTCCATATTTACCATTGCCATGGGTCCTCTAAAGTTTCACAAACCTACCAAAATTTACTTCACATTTAATGATTAGTTCACTCAAAACAGCTAAGGAACAAAATTAGATCACTAAATCCAACAATTTCATTGGCCAACTTATTTTTGTTAGATTTAATTACATATACATTTGTAATTAGGATTTATAATCACAATTGAAGTTGAATAAAATGCCATGTGGTGTTTAGTGGCCTATGAACCACGTCCCAAGTTGCAAAAACAATTAGATTTTCATCTCTTTTGAGATGCCATTAAAAATAGATGATCTATATCCACTTTTCATCTTCACTTTCATCCAAACTAACATTGGTCACAAATCATACTTGCATATATATCTACAAACCATTTTTTGTTGTTTTATGACTAAACAAGTCGTTTTTACCATGTTGCCATGAAAGATAATTAGATCAATAGTTGAAAAAATGGTTGATTTGGACACAAGTTGCAAATGTGTGGGTTGGAATGGACAAAATTCCTTATAGTGTTTTAATATGATTCCAATTAAATTTTATTACAACATGAATATATTAAAAATTGGCAATGTTAATATTGAATACAACTTTACATTTTGAGTTCTTTGCAATCTAGAAAAACTATAATTGTGATAGTTCAAACTATCCACCGTTTTTTTCACCTTAGCAATTATGCAACAAGGTAATATGGATACTTCCCATGGAATTCCATGTCCTTCCTACCCTTGTAGAAACTATCACAATTACTACCACATTTGACCTTTGAATGTCCTGATGAAGATTTGACAAATTTGCTTTGGTGGTCAATTACATAACAAAAAGTGGGTTCCTTGTCACATTATTATAGGGATCTTTGATATGCATGAGACATTAGAGCTACCATGGTTTCCAATTGAAAGATTGATTCACCCACTTGTGTGATTAGGTTATGCCTATATCAAAGATAAAGGTGCAAATTTGAACACCCTCACAAATGCTTTAACAAACATTGTGTCATGTGTTCCACTAATGCTATTGCAATTGTATGCTAGCAATTGTTATGCACATGTTATGTCCAAATGTTGTTAATATGTTCCTAACAATTTAAAAGTTTGTGGTTCCTTGAAAGAGGTGTGTCAATAATGATGAGCAAGTGTTAGTACAAAAAGTTATTACATTGATAAAAAAAAAAAGTGGAAAAGGCAAGAATGGGCAAAACCTTGCAAAGATGCATCTGTTCACCCTCAAATGTTAACTTGACACCTATGAAAACTAGACTTGCTTCTAAAGTCATTATTTATTTATTTTGAACCTTGAAGTTTAAATTTGTCATTATTAATATGAGTTATTTGGTGTAGACATTTGCCTTGTAAAATAGAATTCCTAGCTCATAAACTTGAGCTATGTCAAAGAAAATCAATGAAGTGCTTATTCAAGTGATCACACAAGGTCTGTTCAACCAATTTCGAAGGTATTGGTTGTTGTTAGATGCAATTGTTGCCACATCATCGTGTGTTGTATGATGGAAAACAACAATTTTGAAATAACTATTTAAATGCAAGTATGTGGTTTACTACTTTGTGAATTTTGTGATGATGTTTTCATTAATTGAATTGAGTTTGTTGTCCAACAATTTGCAAATTGTTTTTGCTTGTAAGTTGGGGACGTTCAATTGAATTGCATCATTAAGTGGCCATCTTATGAAGTTTGAAGTGATGAATGTGTTGAAACCATTTATGGCTTTTACACCTTCATTGCAACCTTACAATTCATGCACATACCATGTTGGTCCTTATGTTGGACCCTTGTTTCAAAAATTTGTAATTCAGCAAGGACTGTGTGGGCCTTGAAATGGTTATGCAAATTACAACAAAACATGACTATGTGAATTTTGGATGACTATGTTGCTAACTATCCATAATAGATTGACACCAACCCCTCTCATTGTTGAACCTCTAAATCTTGTTTTGCCTAAGTTGGGTGTTTTTGGTTTTTTTGTTTCAACAAGGAAGCTAGCATCGGCCTATTTTGAATTGAATTGTTGTTTTACAAACAAAGTACAATGACAAATGAAATTTTCAATCTTCTAAATTGGTGGGTAGAATATGAACAATAGTTCCCAAATATTGGTTTTTTTGCATGGTAAGTTATGGTCATTGTGGGTTCATAGATTGAAAATAAAAAGATTTTAATGTGGGCAAAATTACCACAAGATTGAAGCATTGTCATCTTGGCATTGAAAATTTGGACAAACTAATCTTCATCATGAAAAATTAGTTAGATGGCCTTAGATCAAGGTGCGCAACCAAATTATGGGTCAAGTCAATGAAGGAATGCTTATATGTTAAAGACTCTTTGCTTGAAGAGAACAAAGAACCAATTATAGATTTTGGTTTATTTGAAAAGGATTGATTTTGTTGTTGAAAACTATAAAATGCAAAACACTTCTTATGCAAACAATTGTAAAGCTCAAAAAAAAAGTGAAATAATTCTAGAATTCATAGAGTTTTGCACAAGTGATTGATTTTCTCTTATTTTTGTTTTGTTTGAATGTGTTGCAACTTCATTGTTGACTTGTGATTCTGTAACCAAGAGTAAAGCAATTTGTGCTTGCACGTTTGTGTTGGTTTTCAACTTTCCATGGTGTCGTGATTTGATCAATTTTTTATTTTCTTTTTAGGTCTTGAAGTTTTGAATGTTTAAAGAACAACAAAGTCAAGGCCTGGTTGAAAACTTTGCAAATCAATCTTTGTTTTGGTATTTAAAAGTTTTATCGTTCAAAAGACTATATAGAGCTAGTTGGAGGTTGTAGTGTTTTGATTTGCCTTTTGTCTTCTTTGGTGTTGAAGTTTAAATGTTTTAAAAACAACATAGCCATGGTGTCTATTTTTTATGTTTGAACTTGAATGTTTAAAAACTAGTTGGTCCCTTCTGGGACCTGGAGTGGAGGTAGGCCTAACGCCTTCTTCTACCGACTACATCCGTCTCTCTCTCAAGTAGAGTAGCACTGCTCCTGTAGCACTGACCTAAACGTTGTCAGCTTGGGTCACTAGAGAGAGTGCACACAGACAGAGCAGATGTTGATCTTACACTCTTCCTCTGCAATATTACCTAGTTCATTAGCTATTAAGAAGAGGTGAGGACTTCGAAAATTTCAGATAGCCTGTTGTTTCCAGCAACTACAAACACAGTGAATGATTGCTAATCACAATATGAGACTTGGAAAAAAGAACAGTACTAATTTGGAACAGTTGGACTATTTACAGGATCTTAACAGACTGTAGTTCTCTAACGTTGTAGACCAAGCTGCCCAGAAAACTGAATACTACTTAGGCTACTACATATGGGGGGGGGGGGTAAACAAGCCAGCAGCAGCTGCAAAATCACTGGCATACGTAAGTCTTCTTCAGCACCTGGACGCTTTCTGCAGCTGATGTCCGCAGACATGTCTCTGATGGATTCAATGATACAAATGAGATCGGAGGGGATTTTCACAAGAGCCCTATGAATTATATGGTCCATCAAGCTTGGACTTCTTGTGCAACTCTAGCTCGCCTTTTTTTTTTTCCCAAAATCAGGGGGCACTTGAATCATATACAAAGAGGGAACAACAAGAATGAAGAACCATAACTTCCCACACCACACTTCTGAAGAGAAATTAAAGGATGCAAAAGATTCACAAAGGCTCAATTTCATCTTTGAGTGAATCAGGACAAGTAGGGCCCAGCACAAAAACCTTGATGAGAACCTTTCCAGTGCCCATAATGAAGCCTACATCAGTGTTCCCTATTCCAGTGGCAAACTGTCCAAATGCACCAGCATTGCATGTATGTGAATCTGTTCCAAATAGTACCTAAACTCATCCCACATCCTCAGAATTAGTGTTTGGACTGCCAAGCTGTATGATCCATACACATGGACTTTTAGTCTCCTGGAGAGGGCCAAAATTACAGCTCCATACACATGGACTGGTACTCTCTTGGAGAGGACCAAAATTAAACTAGTACAGAACTATAGCTTAGAAGTACCTCGCCAAGACGACAATTACCCTCTTGAGCAAGCGCCACATGACACACACCCTTGTAATCTGGATTTGCCTGCACCATCCCACAATCTCTCTTCCATCACACTCTTGAATGCTCCTAATGTTGTAGAGACCAGTTTTTCTGTTTCCTTCATAACATAAATCTCTCAAGAAAAAAGTTCTCAATAGCCACTATACTCTAGAGAGAGTCACCTCGGGTCTGGAAATTCTACAGTGTCTCCCTCTAGAGCTGATGCACATTGCTAACAACTGGCAAGTCACATCACATCACAATATTGAATCCAAGACATCAATAGCATTTAACAGCAGTTTAGATGTTGTATGCAATTTGCTGTTCACAAGAAGGAATAGCATTGATAGTGGGCACAAGATGAAATTGCAATTTAAAGGTGATGAGGTGAAAATAACCCTAAAATTGCTGAGATCCTTGATATCATAGAAATATTTGATGTATTGCTCCAATGCAAATTCACGTAGAATGTCCACATTTCTGTTTGCTCGCTCATCAGCTGTAAAGATGTAGTGGTCAGGTATGAGCACCACCTTTTCACGATCCCATACCCATAACATATATACATAAATCCAACAGCAGGAAGCCAATATGATATCTTCAGACAAACATTTCCATCCCACATAGACTTAACCTTAAAGAATGACTTACAATATTTGTGCACATTTGTAAAAATATATATATGGTACATGCATTTGGTATATTTGCAATCAAAATGTATTTTTAAATTACGAAAAGAATAGAACTCAACTTGGGATTTGAACCCATAAAAAATGCACCCAATTTGCACATTGAGTGGAAAGGAGATTGGTGTTACCAATCATATGAATTGCACATAGTGCATATTAGTTTCAATGTTAGATTCTAATGTTTTCAAACTTGCACATTTAACTTGAAGAGAGATCTATATATAAACCTTATGATGTTTTATCTATTGATTTTGTCATTTTCTATTTTGATGCTTATACTTCTATTTTTATTGATTTTATGTTCAAAATTCAAATACATGTGCAACAATTTGAGAATATATGTAAACCTCAAAAAATAACTTGTGTTATATTGAACATGATGATGCTATAAATTGTACAATGCAAATTCCAAGTACATATGTGAAATTTGTGTTCATGCAATTCAATAAAGAGCATTATAAAATAATTATTCTTCCAACAAATTATTGATAGTGTTTTAATATATTTGAAACAAATTACTAATAATACTTTAATATATTTGAAAATGTATAATGATGATGTACATTAGGGTTCATACATGTAAATTCTTTCTTTTTATCCATTTGAATTCTTTAATATATGTATTTAAAATTTGAGTTATTTAATTATTAAATTTGTTGATATGTTTGCAATTTAATTTTTAGAAAATTTGGATTTGATATGATAAATAAATTTTGAATGATTTTTTTGTTTTTTATTCTTGTTATCAATTTCAAATTTTACTATACATGTCTAAAATAATCAAAATTCATCCCACAAGTATACATATAATTTACACCAATTTTATATTATTAGATTAAGGTATATAGCTTTCTTGCATTCATTCTTTGTCATTCAACATTTTGGTACTTTTTGTTTTACTTATGAAACTCTGAAATCTAATTATTTTAAAATGTGATATATTTTCGTTTTAATGCTACAAATTCTTGGAATTAATAGTAAAACAATTTGAAGATTACAAATATTTTCTTATCATTGTCAATTTCACATCTTTAGTATACATGTTTGAAATATTCAGAATTCATCCCAAAATTATAAATATAATGTACATCAAATTTTAATGTATTGTGTTGAACTATATAATGTCTATTTCTTGCATTTATTCCTTGTCATTCAATGTTGCATATGTTTTTTTTTATTTATGAATTTGTAATTAACATTTTAACTACAAATGCATTAAAAATATAAATGTTCAATTTAATGACTTTATATTTTGGTATAATTATTCGATTTTTTTTCAAAACCAACATATTTTAAATGATTATATTGAAGTATATAATGTTGTCGTGTTGTTCAATTTCATAAAATTTTAACATTTTTTTGTGCAATGTTTGATTTCTTTTGCATCAAACATATAATTTTGTGTAAACCGACTATCCGCCCTATCTACAGGACCTATTTTTTACAAGGTATTTTATGAAGGTGATCAACCATGTATTGATCAACATCCCATCAGATGGCCAAATGTTTGAAGAACTTGAACATCCACCCATCTGTAGTGCTTGCCTGCCTATTACATCTCTTAAGTGGAGCAAACTGGTACTTCTTTTTTCATCAAAGTAAAAACATCTGTAAAATATAAATAACTGCTGGGGTGCATGGTGCATAGGGAATCCCAAGTGTTAGCAGCTTGATTCACCTCTAGGAAAGTAGGTTGCAAAGTGGGTTGGTAGCCCAAAAACAATGGACAAGAGGGACATGCCCATGGCATACCATAACTTTGGACTTCTTTCTAAAAGCATTTTACCAGAGAGGAAAATGCACCTACATGCAAAGAGCTGAAGAAGCAGCTAAAGTGATTGTAGAGAATATACAGCAAATTGAAGCAAAAAGAGCTGAAAAATGGGAGAGAGACTACGGAAAGACCTGCCAAATGCAAAGACCTGAAGAAGCAGATCTAAACTGATTGTAGAGAGTAATATTTACAGCTATTTCAAGCAAAAGAGCTAAACCAGAAGAGCTTGAAATGGGAGAGACTATGGATCCATCAGGCAAATGCAAAAGAGCTGAAGAAGCAGCAGCTAAACTGATTGTAGAGAATAATATACACAGCTATTTGAAGCAAAAGAGCTAAACCAAAAGAGCTAGAAATGGGAGAGACTATGGATCCATCTGTCAAAATGCGAAGCTCAAGAAGCAGCTACTGATGGTAGAGAACAAAGTCATTTGCAGCTCAAAAGAACCAAACCAGAAAAAAGCTCACAAATGGGACAGACTATGAATTCATCTGCCAAATGCTAAGCTCAAGAATCAATTGAACTGATTGTAGAGAATAAACAGCTATTTCAAGCAAAACAGCTGATCCAAGAAAAAGCTCACAAATGGGAGAGACTAAGGACACAATGATCTACCAAAATGCAAAGCTCATGAAGCAGCTAAACTGATGGTTAGAGAACAAACACTCTAGTAAAGAACTGAACCCAAAAAAGCTTTCAAATGGAATCAGACTAGTTACAGATTCATCTGCTAAATGCAAAGCTCAAGAATCATCAGCTAAACTGATGGAAAGAACAAATGGAGCTATAAAATGCAGAAAGCTTCAAGAAGCAATCTGCAGCTGAACTGATTATTTTAGAGGATAAACAGCTATCTGGGGCAAGAGAACAGAGCCAATATAAAGCTTCCCATTATGCTCTTCCACTTCACTCACAAATCGAACACTCAGTCCAGTCTGATCCTCAAGAACCTCCTTCACATTCCCCTCAGGATCATACCGCAAGATCATTGCATGCGGCTTTCCAATGGCAAGCTGGTACAACAATTTTTGTGGAACTGGAAGACGGCCCAGCAGATACCGCAGCCATGGGAGAGTCCCCAGAAATGTGTCAGCAGCATAGCGAACTGAATGCAAAGCTACCCAAAAATCACCCTCTTCATTGCATCGAACATTATCAGGCCATCCGGGCAAGATCACAAATGTGTGATGCATGCCTGCTTTCTCCCCTTGCAACCAATACTGCACCAACCTACATCAGCCTCCCCCCCCCCCCCCACCCAATTTTCTTTTGTTGGAAAACAGAAATCAAGAAGAATGGTCAACAGCAGCAGCAGCAGCATAAAGAAGAAGAAAGGAATTGCAAAGAAATATGGATTGATTTCCATTACCTGCCATTTCTGGCATCACAAATTAAGACAAAGGTCCCATCTCTACTCACAGCTACCCCATTGGCAAACCGCAAATCCTTGATGAGTGTTGTGGTCTCTTTTGTGACAGGATCATACTTGATGAATCTGCCTGTGTTGTCACCTTCAAAAGTTGCAAGGAAAAATTGTCTGCAAGCCAAGTTTGTCACCAACAGGAAGAATCCAGTCAGTCACAGCTTCAGCTTTTTCTTCATCTTGTTAGACAAAAGAAGCAGCAAGAAACTTGTGGCAGAGGGCAGAAATTATTATTGAAACCTTGATAGGTTCAAGAGAGCTTGAAGAAGAAGATTTGAAGCTTTTGCTTGAACTTTTTGTTCAAATTTCAATAGGACATCTTTCCAATAGGCTGATGTGATTACAGATTTGTGACCACAGATGTTTTTTCAAGTAGTTGTGCTCACAGTCAGCTCAAAACTTCACTGGTCAAGCATTGACCAATTGCACGAGCTGTGAGAGCTGTGAGTGAAACTGTGACTCGCCATACAATGAAATGTGCCTTCTATTCATAAGAACATGCATTCCCAGACGTCCGAGAGAACATATTTTCACCACAGTTGCAGCAACTCTCCAATGGAAAGTGACTGTCCCTGCAGCAAGAAACAAGGCCCTATGTCAGAGTGCCGTGATCACAGCAGCCTAATGGAAAGAGATCCTTACTTACCTTCGAGTCCATCTAGTGCTGCTGTCGGTGAAATACAAAATGCCATCGTCATCGAAATCAAGATCATTGCAGAGCTTCATTGGAACGCCGTCGATGTGTGTGACAACAGCCTCCGTTTGACCTCCTTCTGGTCCCACTTTCAGGATCCCTAAGTATGCATCCGCAATCCAAAGCTCGCCTGTCTTCTTGTTGAACCGCAGCCCCAAGGGTCGTCCACATACATGCTCAAACGCCAGATTCGAGGCTGGCGGATCCTTGGGCGCACAAATCTCTGACCTTGAAGAATGAGAAAAGATCAACACCCACCCACAAACACAAAATGGGATACCTGTAGACGATCCCATCGCAAAAGTCGCCATATTTTGAGGAGATAAATTTCACAGTTGCCATATGTAGAGAATGAGTTGATATTCGTAGGCAGAATTACGCAGGATTCTGTAAAAAATCTACTTAACTCTCTGACTGACCTGCAGCTAAATTTGGCTCATTCCTGTTGTGGATAATCGCCTGTCCACCTAATTGACAAAATTGCCAAAAAAAAAAAAGTTGCTGAGTAACAGCGGAGTCAGCCCGAGCAGCGAAGAAGATGACGAGGAAGAAGACGGAATTTGTGTGTGTCTGTGTGCAAGACTCAGACTTTACCGATTTTTCGAAGTGTATGCGAATGTGGACCAGCCCAGCTCTGGGCCATCATATCTGACGATCCTGCCATCGCTGACGCTTGTGTATGGCCCTCTTCCTTGCGAGTCGAACACGAAGCTCTCGGGTCCAAGGAACGGAACCTTCCAAATCTGCGACTTCTTGTGGAGCTTGCTATCATTGTCTCTGGAAAGATTGGCAAGCACGTCAAACGGAGCTGGTGCCAAATACTGTGGCTTGAAATCTTTGATCCCTCTTGCAATTGACAAGTGCAATGGATCCGTGCCCAAATACCATGCTACAATTGTGATCAACAACGTTGGCACTCCTATCCTCCAGTTCACACACAAATTTACCATCTTGTTGAAATCTCAACACCACCTCGCCGGACTCCTACTCCTTTTCTGCCGCATCCACCACCTCCTTCTCTTCTTCTTCTCTGCTCTCCCTCAAACCTTCAACTTGGACACAAAATTGTCAAACAATAAACACTCTGCGCATCAATCAACCCCTAAATAAAAATTTATCACCCAAAAGAATTATTCGTCACTAGTATATTGACCATCACTCAGCTGCTGCTGCTGCTGCTGCTGCTGCTGGATCACCCCTCCCACCAGCACCCAACAGCTTAAAGGCCTCCCTGGGCTTTTCTTGTGTTGCTAGATCTTGAGCTGTAATGGTGCTCTCACTTCAGCTTACCTTTCTTTTTCATGAATGAAAGAGAAGTGAAGATAAAAAAAGAGAAGAAGATTGAGAAAGTGTTTTGTCTGATAAAGAAGACTGAGGAAGTGTTTGTTGCCAAATTTACCATGCAAAATGACCAAAAACCCCTCTAGTACCTTAGCCTGCTAATGGGGTTCTTTCAGCGATTGCCAATTGCCAAATGGTTCGTATATTTTGAGAATTTAACTTTGACACATGGATGTTTGAATTCTGGTGTTTTGGGCATGTAAGGGAATATATAAAGTATCATGAGTAGACGAGATAGTTGTGTCACATGTGTGCAGCGTGCAGCAGTCTTTTTGGTCTGGCCCCTTATTGCAAGCTCAAACCAGCAGTTACAGTTAAAAAGAAGAAATGAACCCAGTTTCCAAAATATGAACCCCGTGAATCTTCCAAAAACTGTGAGACCAAATCAAAGCTACATTGTTACAATAGCTCACAACAAAGAACGAAGGAAATGGAGGAAAGAAGGAAGGACCTGAGTCCAGAGTCTAATTGTTAGCCTTCTAAATCCAAACTACTTGCCAGCAAAATGCTCAGACTCATTTTGTTTAGTAGAGAATTCAGGGGAAACATTGACATTCTCTTTCTAACTTTTGACTTGCCATGAGGAAAGTTTGTCATTATGGTTTGAATGTAATGTTGGTGGAAAGGTGTTGAGTTCTTATTGTGTTTTTGGGTACAGTACTGAGGGTTGGTGAAAGTTGATTGGAGACGGATTGAAAGAAAGAAAGAAAGAAAGGCACGGCTCTTTCTTCCCAAGAGTTTTATTTCAATTCGGGTTACCTTTCAGACTGAGAGAATATGTGAAAGAGGGAAATCCGTATTATGTACTGGTCTCTGAGACAACCCAATGGAGTGGCAGATGGCCACAACCCCGGTCTGACAAATGGCCATTACTTTATGGAATTGGCACTTAGGACAGAGTCTGCCACATCATTAGGAACTTTGTAGACTATTTGCTAGATCCAAGGATGTTCTGTATGCAAGTGAAAGAGCTCTTGACCCTAAGAATCTCAGGATGAAGGGGAAAATCTCTCCTAATTGCCAATTAGGAATGTAACTAGGTCTACCATAGGTGTTGTTGAGCACACAAATTGTATGACACATTTTCCAGAAACAATGAGTGTCACGACAAAAGCGTAGCATGACATGTGAATATGTGCACAATCCATTGGAAACCCATTATGACTATGAACCACAAGTGAGCTACCTAGGTTCAACATATCCTGTAAACCCTCCTGCTTCCACCTCACACAAGGAGATGACCCTATTATCATCCAAGTAGGTTGTCAATCTTTAAACATTACTACACAATTTTTAAAACCAAAAAGTAATAACAATTTTAATATTTTTTAAAACCTCAAAATTAATGTATTACCAGTGGGTTAACAGATGGTTTTCAACCAGTTATTTGAAAACTTACCCTTATGCATAACCAATCGTTATTACCCAAAAATTTGACAAACTACCTGGCACCCAAATTTCTTTTGACATTGATATTGATATTGATATTATGTGTGGCACTCAAAAATACATTTCAAAAAAATAACCTACCTGGTGGTTCTATCTTTAAAAAGCAATTACCAGCCAACACTGGACTGGACCATGCCTTTGGATCCAATCATTCCCTATTTCAATGATCAAATGTATATCCAATTTGTGGATTCATTCTTGCACTCAACAAGGATGCAGAAGGCTAAGGGCCACTGGAGTGAATTTGCAAATTAGGGTTTGAATCACACCTATATCATTGTTTGTTATTGGTGACCTGCCTATAACGAACTGTTGCCATCACAATTTACTTGAGTATGACTTATTGTGTGGGGAGTGGGTTATAAATTGGTTGGGACCTTCTAGGTGAGGGTTTCAAACCTTATCTATCCTTGAAAGTGAATGACAAAGTGTTTAAATTGTTGGAGAAACTTAAGAACAATGATTCTTGGAGTTGAAATTCAGAGGTAAGGTTTTGGACTAGTGCTGGGCAATCATATGGTTTATCATCTGTCAATCTAGGAATGGAATTATTTTCACCAAAAAAAATAAAATATCCTAGAATGGAATAGGTTTAGCTACATTTATGCTTACTAGCTACAATTTTTTTGAGTTCCTTAGAATAATATTCATTGCCAATCAAAATATACCTCTGAATGCTTGCCAACTTGGCTCCATCAAGAAATTGAAAAACAAAACAATAGTTGTGATCTGAATGATATTGTAGTACCTATTTTAACAATAACATGTTGGGAACCATTTAATGCAAAATATATAAGCACTATTATTTGGAAACTTGTAAACTTCAATCCCCCTCATTATGTACCTTCACCTCTAACTCATATCAACCTTCTTCTAAAAACAATGCACAATCAAAGGACAGTTGATAATATAAAGAGGAATGCCTTGGTCGGGGGCATGTTTTTTTTTAATTTTACTATGTTTTAGGTGATTATGTCCTAGTTATAGTAGGTAAACCAAGATGACTTAAATTGGAACTAGTTCTAGTGTGAATATAATTTCAATGGGAAATAAATCTTTAAATGGGATGACTCAAATTCAAAAAAATTGATTTGAAATCACACCACTCTTTTGTGTTATGTTGTGTTTGTTTTCCAACTTTTTATGCAAGTTTATCTATCCACAATGGTTTCAATTATATGTGGATTCTTATGTGAGTAAATGAATTGTATTTTGAATCCAAAAAATTGGCTCTAATTAAATAGTGTTATAACTAGATTTTTATTTTATTTTAGTAAGAGGTTGTTCACATTTTGCATGGGATTTAGTTGTAGCAAGTGTTGTGTAGTTCTAAGCTTCATGCTTGAGTTATGTTTTGTCATTAAAAGTTTTTATTTTGTTTTGCAACTAGTGGGGTTTACAATTAAGGGGGCAAATCGAAGGCAATTTTGAAAATTTTGGGCTTGGTTTTCATTTTCAAACTCCTTTGGGAATTGAAACCCAAACATGGCCTAAGTACATTAAAGCTTTGACCAAAAAAAAAAAAAAAACCAAAGGAGTTTTGGCCTTGTCATCTATAAAGGCCCCTTCCTCTCTTTTTTTCTCTCTCTATTTGTCGCAACTTTAACATTGGGCTTGCGACCAAGGTAAGGGTTTGCAAAAGTGCGAGCCAAAAGTGAAGCCCAAAAATCACATTTCATGTTCCCAAGAGTGTAAGAAAGTGTAAAGGAATGAACCCCCACACTCCCAAATGAACTCCCACATTAGGAGTTAAAATAACAGTGGATTTTCAATTTTTCAAAGGGTGATTATAGGGGTTAAAACTCATTTGATTGAGAAATTTTTTAAATCTTTGGAATTTTTTTGGAACTTGTATGTTTAAAATGGGCTCACATGACCCATTTGGGTATTTAAAGCATAAGTTATGACCAAAAGAAGGGCCAAGAGTCAAACTATCAATTTGACTCCCGACCATTAAAAGTTAAGATTCCCCCCATTTACTAGCGTATAGATGGAGTGCTGCATATCCTTGGAAAACTCTCAACGAGTGCTACAACTTTCCCTCAGACCTCATCTCAATCAAAGGTCTTCAAAAGAAATTATGGGCTTCCAAAGTTGCAATAATCCTAATTTTGAGAATGACAACATGACAAAATGACATTTGGGTGTCAACCCAATAGCCAAACACAAAAAATACTATAAGGGGGAAGGTGGTGGCTTCCCCTAAGTCTAGGCCGTAATGAGTCTTGTGAATCCACATTTGCCCATGGGTCATTTGTACACCTAAAGTGCTATAAATATGCACTAACGAACTTGTTTGGTTTGTGCAAGTTTGTATGAATAATTGACCCACTTGTCACTCGTCTTAATCCCCATCTTGGAGCTCCAACATGCCCCTCTAGCCCCAAAGTATTGCAAACCAAGGAGCTTGCCTCAACTCCTTATCCTTTCATTGTTTTCACCTTAAACCCACATTTGAATCTATCAAAGAACTTGGGAATGCATCACTACCCTTCTTTCTTTTGCTTCCTTTATTTTTGTGGCCAATAATGGTGTGCCCAAAAACAATGGCAAAAACAACAACTATGACAATAAAATAACCATGCCATCATCAAGCCCCAAGTTTAGGTGGCTTTCAACAACTAGTCTATAATAACAACAAGGAGGCCCGAGGGCACCATATCCTCCTCCTCCTCCTTGTTTGAGCAACAATAACAACAAATGTAACTACAACAAACAACAAAGGAGGAAGGGGGGGTACCATCACCTTTTCTAAAACCTTCATAAATGATTCAATGATGGTAGGGAGGTCATCCTCTTCATTGTCTTGATCCTTGGCATAGTCTTGATCTTTGTCATTGTGCACAAAAATAACCATAACAACATAACTATTACAACTAGAAAGGCAACTAAAGGGAGGGTGAAAGGGGTGGTGATGGGAGGAATCAAGCTCCATTGCCATCACTATCCTACATTGGAGCTCACCAAACTTCTTATAGGCCAAAGAAGTTTGGCACATATGGGAAGTCCATAAAGCTTGGAAAAGCTTTGAGATAAAGAATCACAAGGTCCAATTCGAACTAAAAGCTTTTCTTGTGGCAAAGTTTACCAAATGCAAAAAGAAGGGGGCTAACAAAAGCCCTTTGATAATAAAAATTTGATTTTTTTTTCATTTTTTTGCCATAATTAAACCTCAATAAGGAACAAGATGCCACCCATTGTTGGGTTCAAGGCTTCAAACTTCATTAAAGTCTTAGATGCTTGTTCCTAAAATATTCAATTCTACAACATTGTAATTTATGATGCATAGCAAATTGACAATTAGTGTGGTGGTGGTAACAACAAATGATCATTATGATATGTAAACAATTGGAGGTTGGAGCAATGTAATCTTGAAAGATGACTCTAAGTCCTAATTCTTAAGATGTGTAAAATAAAAGGTTACAAGCTAGGTTATGTTTTACTTACATGTGCACATTGCATTGTCATTTCTTTGTGATTTCAAAGGTTTAGCTTTGAAAAGATTTTGTTATCAATGAACATTAAAATCTTATAGCATTTAGACTCAAAAGAACTCATCACCTTGTGACATCTTGTTTATGTTGAAATACGCTACAACACACAATGTCGTTTCTGAAACCTCAAAACTTCAAATATAAACTATATTTTTCTAAACTAAAATATAAACTAAGTTTTTTGCCTTTGCCAAATGCATAGTTCAACTATGATTTTGGCTTTACATTGTTGGATTTGCATTGTTTGTAGAATGTGGCCTCTTTCTTTGGATTTACATCTAGGTTTGGGTTCTCCAATTTGTCAAGTCTTTATTTCCATCTCTAGGTCATCAAGTCAATCAACTATAAGCATCACCCTTGGATTGCATGGATTGACTAAGGCCACTAATGCATCAACTTTTGGTGCTTCAAGTTCTACTAAGCTTGGCACCTTGGGTATTGCAAGTTTTGTTGGCACCTTTGGTTCTTTAGGCAAATGAAAAACATCAATATTTGCCATTGGTGCATTTGCATCAACTTTTGCTACTCAAGGTCCCACTTTTGGAGAACCAACCAAAAAAAAACAACTATTAAGAAAGTGTTCAAAGAAAAATGGGCTACCCAATTTCCTTAGGGTTGAACTTGCGGTAGATCCTACAAGCAAGATCCTTGCATGGTGCATTACAAGGTTTGTTCCATGGTTGAAGGTAAGAAAAACTTTGAAATCTTAAATTGGATGGTTTGCAAAAACATGCAAAAAAGGGAAAACCTTAATCATTTGTTTAAGAGTTTTGGTGGGTGAATTTAATAACAGTAATGATAGCCAACAAAAAAGACGTGAAAAAGTTTGAACTAGCCTAGGCCCAAACTTTATTGCATTGAAGTTGGTGGTCAATCACACATCAAATGCATATAAAATAAAACCCATACTTGTTAATAAAACTAAACCCATTTTTTATATAGCAAGTGTGAGTTATGCCCCCTTATAATAAGATCAAACCACCAACATAGAAAAAATCAAGAACAAGGATCAAACTTTTAAAACCATTTATTTCATTTAGAGCAAATTTTAGATTGAAAATTATTTTGGATAAAACTGTTAATGAACCCTAACCCATCTACCTTATTGTCATTGAAAAAATATTGGATGTTAATAAATGGACTGAATCTTGGATGAGATTTGTAATCACAAATGCAACTACGCTATTTTAAATAAGACATTGCACCAAAAAAAAAAAAAAAAAAAAAAAAAAAAAAACCACAATTTGTGATATTCTTTTGATTTGTTAAAAAATCTTTCCAGCCTTCATACTTCAAGTATGCATTTTCTTTTTTTCATTAATTACTTGAGTAACATGTGTTTTATACGATATCTAAATAATCATATTTAAATTTTTTTAACATGCATTAAGTAATATATTTTAGTGTGGCCTATGCCATTGGCCTAAGTGCAAATGCTACAAGTGTGAATATGACCTCAACAATAGAGTTTAGTCATTTTTTAAATATGCAAAAATTTTAATCAATTTTTAATGATAAAATTACTCAAAATCCAATATTTCCCTAAGCTTTGTTTAAAATTTACAATATCACCTACACAAACTCCCACTCACCAAGGGCTTTCCAATAATGTCGAGTACTTGCCCCAATTTCACTTTTTTTTTAATTTTTAATTTTATAAAATTCTCTTTGACAAAATTGTTCAATGTTCAATTATTCTTGCACTATATGTTTAAACATTACAAACCACCTTGGTGCACCTTTACTCATTGAGAGGTTTTCAATGATACCAAAAGCATGGTGGGTAAGGTACCATGGTTTGGGAGATCTCAACATGACAAACAAAATTGGGCTCTACATTGCTTCGCAGTACCAATTAAATTATTTTGTAATGGACATAATAATTTGTTGTAATCATTTTATTTTATTTTGGAAATAAAATTTTGTAAATTTCCCTATATGTCATTTTGTTCCATTAATATTTTCCTACATTCTTGATTAGCTAGGCAAAATGTTAACAAAAGTCCAATTCATTAGAGAAGTTCTCAACAAAATACAAACAGACCAAAGAAAACACAAAGATTCATATAAATGAAATTTAATTTATAATGAATCGTAATCCAGAATGATTCTGAAATCGTGGCAATGATGATCACCAAAATACCCATCCTACATAAACCAATTTCGATGAAACATCGTCACTGTAATGAAACAAACTACATTCCTTCATAGATAGATATGTGTCCAGATACTCTTCATATTCAAAAGATGTCTTTATTTATTAATCATGTCCAATGATTTAGCATATGATTCACATTGAAGCACAATCTAAAGAAAGCTGCTTGTTATTTAATGGTACTATGATTAAGTAACAAGTGACTCCTACTTCATTTACTCATTGGTGCAATTTTGTTTTATTACACAAATGCTTTTGGAAAGCAAACTTACAATACCATTTTCACAACTTGTATTTACCTTATAAATAGATCTGATTATTAAGATAGAAGTTTGTTTTGTTTTGTTAGCACACCTTAACCCTCCTAAACCATGGGGCACTTGTTGTTCTTTTGGTTCTGTTAGAAAGCCCTCTACAAGGTAGTGCACACCAGGTCATTTTGGAAATTTTGGTCCAATCAAACAAAGGTTGTTGAATTTAGAATGCTTTCTTTAATTGAATATTAATTAAAATTTATCAACTTATTTTTCCAACTAATGAATGCCTCTTCATCATATTGGCCTTTCTGCTTGACCTTTCACAACCCAAACCTCCAACTCCATTTCACATGCGAAACTTTTTTTTTTAATTCTAAACATTCTAATGACACAAGTTCACACTTGGGCCAATAAGATTTTTTCACAATTGAGTTTTTATTTAAAAGTCCTGTCTCTTACAGCCTTGAAGATGTTTTCTAGAAAGATGTCTTAAATCAATACAATCATTCACAATTATTTGTTCATTTATTACCAGTTTAAATAAATACTCAATCCTTGATTAAAAGTGTCTCAAGGAATTCCACCAATGACACCATCCATGGAAGAAACCCCTCATTGAGGTACCAATGATCAATCCACCTAATGCATCCACAAGACTCTTCTGTGCGTACATGTGCCCTTAGGCTGATGGTGAGCTTAAAAAGGTGAAGCACCTTGGGTTTCCACTGAGAATGACTTCATCCAAGGAGAGCCAGTGAAAGGTTGATTGTAGCCATGTCAGTCCCTGCTTGGAAGGGACCTCAACTGACAAATAAATGCTCCTCTTCCACTTGAATAAGCTCCTTACTGCATCACAAGCATAAGTCAAAGAATGAAACCATATCTGCCAACAAGTCTTACAATCTCTAACCCATGTTAGGAGTAAAATCCACCCTGCACATCATTCCATAGTCACATTGATTCCAGATTTGTACAAAATCAAACATTCCATGAAAACAAGGGGTGTGTCACACTGTGGCCTTGCTATTTACATTAAAAAGTATCCTAAGGCAAAAGAAGAATTAGGGAAACTCAAATATGTAACCATGAAAAAATATAATCTTCAAAAAAACCCTCTAAAAGCAACCAAAATCCTTTAAGATATTATAACTCTATAACTAATCTCAAATTTCAACACAAGCCAAAATATCATGTTTCAAAAACCCTCGTATAAAAATAGACCTATTTACCTTGGGACCAAAATCCCTTAAGCTACTATACTCTATAATGAATCTAAACACAATATCTTTGCCTTTGTAGGCAAGGCCAACAAACTGCACAACTGTGACCTACTTACCTGGAATTTTGCAGCTTCAATGGCTCTCCCAGGTTGTTCTGCAAAACACAATTCACAGTTCTCGGAACTGAAATGCACAAATCTTAGTCTCTTGCAATCAGAGGTAGCAATGCATTTCACTGTGCACTAATTTTTCATGCTCAATCATTTTCCATTGGAAGAGTGACACCCAAAGATATTCCAATTAGTTGCTCAAACAAACATTTTTTGCTTAATGAGCAGAGTCACACCTGAAACCTTTTCTGGCCACCTGGTGGTTTGCGAAATATGCATCAAGAGATTTGATGAAGCAAACACAGAGAATACAGTCTACTCACAAACTCAAAAAAAGTAAAATCTACAAAACAACTGCAACTAACAGGGGCTGATTATTTGTACTGAGGTAGACCATCATCCCTGTTTAACATAACTGCCCTGTGAGATGCTTCCAGTATCACACACAAGTTTACACAAGAGACGTGGTACATGGGTATGGACAACCATACACCACACTTAAAGAAATACTGGGCACATTGCCAGAGAATCTCCACGACGATGATCTGGAGCCCTGGAAGCCTTACTAATATGTGTGCACTACATTAATCTTTTTATTGTAGTGCCACAGTATCTTGGTAGAGTCTGTGCCTCTCTTGAGACTGTTGAATCATAAGATTGGCAGGTCTAAGTTAATAGATCCATAGGAAGGTGAAAGCTAAACAGTCAACAATGCAGAGCAGGTCAATCATCCCCATTGACAGAGAGAGAGAAGGGTGCAATTTTAACATCAAATGTTGCCAGGGACTTCTCATCTGTGTACTTCATTTGATAAGCTCCCTCCTGCGAAGTAAAAATATATTAATGAAGTACTGGCTCACAGAACCAGTCTAGCAAATTCCTCACAATGTATAAATGTGCCATCAAATAACTATTTGACATGAACCAACTGATTGTAGTGGCGATTCACAGTCAGAGGAAATGTTTAACCTTGCTGTGCTTCCATCACAAACTGAGAAAACATGTGAATATGGAAGTGCCCCAATCTTATCCTAAACAACTTACCATTCTTCCTGTGGAAGTGCTCAGTGGACATGCTGATGTATACTCAAAACTAGTTCCTGGAAGTAGCACTGGTTGTTGTCCTGTGACTCCTAAACCTCTGCATGGAGAACAACTGTTTCTGTCAGAAACTAACTCCAACCATGAACCTACTCCTTAATGCAAGGTCCATAAACCAAAATGTCAGACTGGCTTCTCTCCAGCAGTAGTCTAGCACTTTCCTTTGTGGCAGGAACCCCTGCTTTTCATTGCAGTATGTGATAAAGAATGGTTCTTGATCTGAAGTAACCATAGTTCCAAGGTTATGCTACAGATGTTTTCAAGACTTGTCAATTGGATCTCTGACAATGTAAGGAGCATAAATTTGGTAACTGACACACAACAAAGACTATAAAACCAGCAGGAACAACAAATGCAAGCAGTTGAAGATATTCTCTAAGAACATAACACAGATACTAGATGATATAATCACCTAACATGCTCAATCTTTCCAGCAGCATCAGTGATGATCCAATGTCTGCTTAAAAGCTGAACACTCCGGAAACCTTCATTACTGATGCGAATCCGATATGCAAAAAAGTATTGTTGTTTGCAAGGTTGGCTTCGATCCCTGACATAGACACTCCGCACACGGACACGAATTCCCTGCAGTCCATTCACCAAGCGTGCAATTAGAAAACATAAAAATCTTTTATCTCCTACTGCAACTCAGAACTTGCTTGACTATATTGGATGGGACAAAAGGTCAAACAAAGTTGAACAGTTCTGCACAGGCTGTAGGGGAAGAGGAGAAGTGATCAAACAGCATAGCAATAACAGCCTGTTATTATGTTAAAGTAAGCCACCAGAGAAGTAGATAGTGTAACTTTGGCCATCTACACTCATTACCTCAGTAGTGATGTCACTAAAACACTTCAATCCAGTGTGATCCTTTTGAGGAGCTAATCTGTTTAGCTCATCCCGGTACCTTGCAGCATCCTGCACAGGATGCACTCATGTGAGATGCAAATAGGTTCAACAGTATGAATTCCAAACCTTATCCTGATATACTCACTTCTACAAATCAAACAAGCAATGATCAACAGATTTTCCTTGGGGCACAATTCAAGTGAAATCTTTGACTGATAAAGGATCGTACACTTGTTATTACCCAGTAAAACCACTAACACAGAACCCAGGAAGGAAATGGGCAAGTCTCTTAATGGCCATAATAGTACTCTGCTTATTCAGCTCTTCCACCCCAAGACACTAAAATCTTTGTAGATTAGAGAGAGTTCAGTGCAATACAGCATACTGCTCTTCTGCAATGGCCTTCTCCATCATTGTCTTCAGCCTCAACACAGGATCTTCACATTCAAGTGCCTTTATCATGTCCCTAAGTCGAGCAGCCTCTTTATAGTCCTGCAAAATCCCCCACATTAACATGTTATCCAAATAGCAACCCCTTGACATTACCAGCTAGGGCATACCTGAACCGCTTTCAATGGTTTGATTGGAGTGACATTTCTTTTCAACCAGACAAAAAGGCAGGTACATTGAAGTTCATGACATCAGAGGCAGTAATATGCCCCACAATTTGCCCCTGCCAACTGGAGCCTCCCATGGCAGTATGGAATCATGTTGCTCTTCTCCACCTCACTAAGTTTCTCTCCAAACTCCAAATTCAATACTAGAATGCACTCTCAAAAAAAAAAAAAAAAAAAGGTCACAGTAGTTTGGTATCCGTAAGCTATCATGAATCATCTGCTTAGTGTTCTTCCCAAAGGTCTGCAATCAGTCATACCTCTTGCTCTGTGGCAATATCCAACTGGAGTTGTAATTGGATCAACATTTGACCATGAAGCATTGATAAATCAGCACCTGGAGTAACAGCTGGAGTGACAGTTTGTCCTCCTTCATCCATCCCTATTCCAGAAAAACATATTCCAGGTTGACAATCAAAAAAGTTGGTTTATTTATAATGGCTCCTTTTTAATAGGCCTTAAGCTTGCACTCAAGCAGGATGTTTTCACATGTCTGCAACCAAATACAGAATTGAGAGGATGACCTAACGTCTCTTCAATTTACAGGAAAAGAAAATTCTCTTGCAGAAAGGATGTAGTTTGATTTCAATTGCTTAGTCATTGACTGGACTTGTATGAGTAACTGTTAAATTTGGCTCTCAGTCCACTTAGGGAGAGATGCAATGAGGAATTGGCTGATTGAAACTTGTAAGGCTAAACACAACTGAGAGAGGCTAGAGTCCCAAATGATGCTTTCAATTCATGTCAACCAAGCTTCAATCCTCAATTGCACTAGTTTTCCAGCCAATGCCAAACAAGAAGTAGAAAAACAATGCTGAGAAATCCCATTTCAGAATTGAAGCTGACCTGTTTCTCCAGTTCCCATCTGTAATATACCTCATTTACAGAGGTTCAGCTACTCAGAGAAAGCAGACAACCCAAGGGGAGTGGCAACAGAGAGAATGAAGCTGCAGAAGCAGCAAACAAATGAAATCAAACAGAGCTTACCTGCTCTGGCTGTTCCAACACTCCATCTTCCTCTGCTGTGCAATCGTTTGCTTGGGAACAAAGACTCAAGGTTCACTTTCCCTGGCCATTTTGCTGGTCGTCTAGTTTCAACACCAGAAATAGGGTTTTGCTGAATAGATGAGTATGTGCAGCTACCACAGCAATTGCTGCTACAAGGACTGCTGGTGCTAATTCTGTATGCTCTGTCTGTTTCGGTAGTTGGGAGCTGGAGATTGTTCAACGAACAAGAATCACTAACAGCTAACAAACCTGATTTTCCCAACACTGCCATTCTTCTGTTTCTCAATCGAATTAACTTGTTAAAAAAAGCTAAGACTCTGAAGGGTGGCAAGACTTTTGTCCATGTCTCAAGAGCATGGTGAGCACCAATTCAAGGCTGTCAGGATCTTTTCAGCAAAAGACTAGTGATTGTAACCCTATAAACTCATCTGCTGAAATTGTGACAATCTGCAGCTGGCACCTCCAAGTGGAACAAGAAACTGTCCGTGAAATTCCAGCAGATTCTACAAGCACTCCAAAGGTAGAGAATTACACAAGCTACTATATCCTAGAGACCAGGATGTGAACTGTAGAAAAATGTGTGTCAGTCAGTCTGAAATGTAGACTGCCTTGGGATGCTGAAAACACTCTCTGAACACAAAAGGAGTATAACAACCAGATCTTGGGGGGGGCGAGGAATTCTCCAAACAAGAGTTGTAGACTTCCTATTATGTCACAAGGTTTCTCAGATGCTCCGGAACTCCTCAAACTCCTCTAGACGCAAGACTAGGACCTCCGGTTTGTTGACCTAGAAGATTAAATCCTCCTCCTCCTTCTCTTCAAGAACCGCAATGAACGCGACACAATGCGAGAAGGTTATGCCTCGGAATCTGAAGAAGAAGCAAAAAAGAAAAATCCGTTTCATTCACTACACTAAAATATCGCTGAGCTCTATCGTTTTCATACCGAGAGAACGAGGAAATCACGAAAACCACCTGATGTAAGTACACCAAAAAAAAAAGAGGAAAGTTTCTTTTTAATAGCGCTAAACATACAAGGCTATCAAAGCAGAATAAACAAAAACACACGGGGAACAAGGAACGCACAAGAGAGCAATAACAACAACAACAACAACAACAGAAGCCTCATCAAAATTCCAAGTCGGTACAACATTCCATTGCAAGGATTCAGGAAACCATTGAAAAAAAAGTAAAAAAAGAAAACAATCAAGTCCAGCTCTCTAACAAGACGCCATAAGATTCTCACCAGGAAAAGAACAAGAAGAAGGTCAAAAAAAAGACTTACTCGTCATCATTGGAGCGTGGGAAAATGATACAAGGTCTAGCAGGAAGAACATCCTCAAAGCTTCCGAAACACATAACCACCGCAACAATCGTGGAAGCAAAAGCCCCACGAGATAGGCGACGGAGAGCTCCACGATCGGTCGTATGGGAAAGGGACGAGGCGAAGCAGGAACCACGACGCAACGACCGACTCTCCTCCGCTGCTATGAAATAGGAACGAAGACACAAACCAATAAGCAAACAGATTAGGGCTGCCCTGCTAGGCACCTACTTCTAGGTACCTATCTATATTGGACAAGATAACACAACCCACATTGGCTGGTACTGATTCAGATGGATACCTACCTACTACCTATACCTACCCCCCTTTTGTTGGGCCCTGCCCCCACAGGGACAGGGACTATCGCTTTCGATCCAACATTTGGAAGTTTTACCTTATTAAAACTGGTTTCACATTACGAGAACCGGTTTCTTTAGTAAAAGTGTTTAGACTGTTTATCTTGGAACAGATGTTTTTTGGTGTTTTGAGTGTGGACACAGTTGGTAGATGTACTACGACTTACTTATTGGCAGGGTCAGCGTGTTTGTGACGCCTTGTTTGGTGTGGCTTTTCTTGATTACCATACAGTAGTAGGCTATATAGGTTTGGGGGGCGGGGTGGGGGGGAGAATTTCACACCGTTGTGACCGAAAAAAAATTCAGTGCGAAGAGTACAAAAGAGGAATTCTTTTTCTTCGGAAATAATGTGGCCAAGTTGCCACATTATGAGGGGAAAAAGTTCTGAAATTGCCATATTTTGACTGTAGGTCTGTTCCTGGAAACAAAGCAGGATTCTAATCTTTTTTTTTTCCGTACTTTCCTCTCTGACCGGTTGTCAAATTTGGCTCGTTCCTCTTGTGAATGATCACCAATTCACCTACCTCACAAAAATTTATAAAAACATTTGGTCAAAAAAATTGCTTTGATAGTACATTGGGACCTTTGGCACTAATTATATTATTTGTAAATTTGTAGACTTTTTCACACAAAAATATTTTTTCAAGGAAAAAAAAATCCGAAAGAGAATAGGAGTATTAATTGGAATATTCAAGAGTATTCTATTTTCAAAATGGAATTTTCAAAATTAATTGATTATTGGTAAGACATATGTTCAGTGTTTTTTTTCAGGTGAAATTTCACCATTTTTTGACAAAGAAATTGGATTTTTCTTTTAATTCTAGCCTAAATTCAAATTATATTGCTATTTTTTGTTAAAGAATTTTGGTCAAAAATTTCGATATCCAAAAAATCAAAAAATAGAAAAAAATATAAAGGCATGTGTTAAAGCTGCCCATGTACTATGATAGTTGTATAATCTGCTCTCTGCTTTATTAAAGGAAAGATGTTGTAAACCTGCCAGACTTCAGTTGGGGCATGCCCTTTTGGAAAGGACTAGATATGCATTTCAATTGGGTTGACACACAACTTTAACAATATTTTTTATTTTTTATTTCAGCTGTCTAAGGGCAACCAGATCTAAACTCGACCATAGGAGGATGATCGGGATTGATCTTATCATTCAAGGGCAATTGCATTTCATCGCAACCATAATATATGATACTCATGTGTGGAGTTCTTACTGTTCAAAAATCAAAATTTTCCTCCAGGATGAGGAAAAAGGACACTGCTTTCCATGAGCTTGAACTGTAGGGTTCAAGGTCCTCTTCAGAATTCAGCACTAGAGAATGCATCTGTGCAGTGAACAACTGACACCTGCCCATGGACACCAGTGGCTAGGCCTGTAGATAGGCCACTGTAACAATTATGTATAGGAAAAGGGTCGGAGTACAGCCCTTCCATGATTTGAGATCTGTGCCCGAGGCTGGTAGGCCAAGGGAACAGGTTGAAAATCATGGAAGAGCCTGTACTCAGGTCCTTTTCCTTCATTAAGCAAAACTGGGATTCTTTCACTTTTTAGAAATAGTGACAGGCTGGCTGGTATCTTCTGTTCAGAAGATCCCACTACAGCCTGGCTGGCACCTTCCATCACAGAAGATCCCGCTTGCTGAAATCAGGTTTCTTCAGGCAGGTAAGGGAGCTGAAAATACAAAGGGAAAATCGAGGCAGTGCTTTGCATCTGCACTGTGTTCCAACTTTTGCACTAATATGCTGCAGGAGGTGATTGAGCTCCAGCATCCACTGGCAGAGATAAGCCTCAGTTACTGTTGGTGTCTGCATGGACTAGAGCAACTAACCCACACCTCTGAAGACACAGTCAAGGAGGATGGAAGGTCAGACAGACTGCAAGGATAGACTGTTCTTCAGTGAATGCATTAGCACTCAATACAAAGAGATTCTGGCCATCTCCTATTCAAGACTTCAATCCTTTGCAATAGCTGAAATCCACAATCAATGTCCTCATACATAACTGTTTCCTGTCAGGTGCTTGTGTCCAATGTTGTATTTGCATTCTTTAAATAGAACCCTGCCTTTCCAATTTCTGCTCTACATGTCATGACAGGTAAAATCCAGCTGATCATAACAATGATGTTGAAGTACTAGAGCCAATGCAGAGGCTAAGGATCTAATGAGATCTTGAGAAACAGACCAACAACATAGTACTAATTATGAGCAAATGCCAAGTATGGATGAGTGCAGCTTAAAACATGGAAGCTCAACTTACATGACTGCCTGAATATAGGGTTCTGCAGTAGTGCAAAAGGCAAGAACTGCATTTTGTGCACCACCTACCAAGACCTCCAAAAGTGAGCCATCATCTATAGTTTTCACCATCCTCTCCTCACCAGATATTTCCATTTTTCATCTCTTTACACATTCGTTCACACTTTCACACAGCCCAAAGGGAGCTACTTGTTTTGGCACCTTGGTCCATGTTGGATCTGCAGCTAGAAACAGATCCAACAACTTTCAAATCATCTAAAACTTCTAAAGAGTGGAAGGCTTCTGACTGAGTTAACAGTTCTGGTCTGTCAAAAATTCATTTCAATGCTATACATATTCTGTTCTACGGGGCACTGTCCTATGAACATCAGCAAGGATTTAGGAAGGTTTTAAATCAGCGTAAGATTTTCAGGGTTGTTGTCTTAATGGAACAACATGTCTTAATGCTGCAAAACAATTCCCACTCTCTACCTAATAATTGTAAGACCTAATGCAAGAGATTTATCAGTTGGAGAGTTCTGTACAACAACCTGCTGAAGGCACATGTTGGGCTCTTTCTCAAAGATGTCTGTCAGTACAATGGTGCTTCTGGGTTGAGCCCTGTTGCTCGTTACTATCAGAGACCATGTCGAGAAATATGAGTCATCCACTGTTGCAATAAGAAATCAGATTGCAATTCCTCCTTCATCAACAACACATGTCACTGTAAGCTTCTCCATATCCAATCATTTGCTCATGCCATTTCACAAATGATGCAAGTGTCAGTTCCAATGTTTTCAATCCAAAAACCCCTTTTTAATGAATTCAGAGGATCGGATCTTCAGAACACAAAAGCAACAGAAACTACTAAGTCACTTCCAATTTTAGTTTGACATACAACAACCAGTTTTCAACTATGTGAGGAGAGAAGATCCAATTTTTTGTGTACTGTGGAAAGAGAGGCAAAACATACGTAGAAAAAATGTCAGAGAAACCTTGGGAGAAATCAGTTCTAGGTCAGCCTCCTAAGTCAGGAACTTTCTTATGCTTTAAACCCTGAAATTCGGTCCCTTTCTGTTCTGAACCTCAAGAAGTTAGCCCCTTTGGAATGTTACCTGATTTCTGGAGATCCCATTATAATGCGAGAAGGGCACGGACAACGCCAGAAATAACAGAGTGGTAGTGCCACCACCACTCTGTTCTCCACTTGTATTTGGTGCAGCCAGAAGCTTCTTCAGAAAGCAATTTAAAAGGAAAGCTCCTTTCGCTGCCACACTGTCTTCAATCAGTATCAGGCATCCAAGCAGTAGTTGGAGTAATTGAGAAGTTCTGAAGAACATATTTGGGTTTCATGCTTCTACATAGAATACTTCTATTTGTATAGGAGCTTTAAAAAGGGAAATGTGGACTCTGTTTACTGTTTACAATTTTGCGTCTGTTTGGGACCAGAGAGTCCATTAGACTCTATAAACAGATCTAGGCGTGATAGGGTAGATTTTGTTAATGATTTGGTTCAGATTGTGTTTTTTTTCATTGCTCAACTTCTTGGACGAAACTTTGTTGTTGTGGGAGGGACTATTCACTATTGCCGCAATTCATTTTGTGGTGGGGTATGTTCTATGACTTGTGGATTGTCCCAAAGATGACCAGTGAGCTCTTAAAATAGAAGTGTGCTAACTCATTATAGTCCCTAGAATAGATTTGATACATTGTCTAGGTTCCAAATAATTAATTAACCCCACCAGTTTCTGGAACTTTAAGAACTTCATGGTTGTTTTTTTAAATCTTTAATATGTGATCATGTATTATTGTTGTTCAGACTTTGCATTTGTAGGTAATAGACTGCTTCTATTCTTTTTTTGATATTACAGCAATTCTGGTGACACGGCATGATAAACACTCATGCACAAGATACCTACTATTAAGGTTTGGCGCACATTCTCCTTTTTCAAAACACTAAATCCATGATACAAGATACATATGTGTACATTTGCAAGGTAATATGTATTATGTGCACGTGTAAATTGTAAACCCTTTCATTTCATAGTTTGCAATATATAAAAATTAAGTGAATTCTTTCTTATGTAGCAAAATAATATATTAATGATTTCTCAGGACACTTCCCAAGATGCAAAAACCTCCCAGAATTTTTTTTGTATATTTGAAAATAACTTTACAGAGCAAAAAAAAATCGCCAAAAGAAAGGAAGCAGGTTTTGTTTTCTAAAAAGTAATTTCATCTTGAAAAGTTTCTCTCCTTCCCAGGGTCTATCTTTTATACTGGATAAAGCCCTCTTGTGAAGGCAATACCAAAATCAAACCTGCACCCAACTATCACCTTGTTTGAGCCCTTATTTTGATAGTACCCTCACCCTCAGGCTATACCTTACACATAAAGTCTTGCTCTAATTCCTTTAGAATAATTGGAGGCAAGGTTTTTTCTCTCAATTTTGTGAGCTAGGTGGACTAGTAATCATCTACAAGGGGAACATTTTTTTTGCATCTTTGGAACTTGCCTTAAGACCCACCGATTATCAATTTAAATTCATGATAACCACCCAATGCTATTTGAACTTGCCCTAAAGGGATAAAATCAAATCTACATATTAAGATAAATGTTGGTATATTTATTTGTTTGGATGTGACCAAATCACACAATCCTCTCAAACTTTCAAAACTTGAAGCCCCTTGCTTCGATTTTGATATAGTTGAAAAACCTTCAACAAGATGGTGGGCATGTTCCTTATTTCACAATTTTTTAATTAATGGAACAAAATTTATTGAATTTAAAATTATTTTGATTCAAAAAATAATTTTTAAAGTAGAATTGATTTTTCCAAAATGGGGTTCCATAACAACTCTAAAGTTAAAACAAATGTTGGATGGTTCTCATTTTTTGAAAGAACCATCGATTCTAGTTTTCTAAAAAGTCAAAAGAGAACTAGTTTAATCCTTTTTTTTTAAAAATCCAATACCTTAGTAAATTTTCAAATTATCATTAAAAACAAAACTATCAGTTTTCAAACAAATCGGTTTTCATGTTTGAACCCAAGATCCCTTCAATCTAATTTTAAATTTTAAGCATAATGTCATATTGGCTAATTGTCTAAAATTAGTTGTGTGATTGTTTGTATTTATTGTTCATTCATCCCAATGGTTTTTCAGTTAAAACCATTGATATATGTAAACTTCTAATCTAAAAGTTCAAATTGACTGTGTTCATGTAAAGAGTCGTGACCTAGTGGCCAATGTTTTTTATGAATTCCAAGAAATCTTAGGTTCAAATTCAAACCTTTGGGGTAAGTGATTTTACCTATTTGACTTTTTTATACAATACTATACAAGTACCGTCTATACATAATTTATTATATTTTTATACAAAATTATTAAAAAAAGTTGTGTACACAATTATATATTTTGTATATATTATACATATATGAGAACCGGAGTTGAAGGATAACCTTTGCAGGTATCAAATTTGGGCGTATGTGATACTTGGTTGGTTTTCAAAGTGTCAATTCTCACCCAAAATGAGAAACCTCTAGTCTTTTATTGGAAAATCAAACTTATAAATAGCCTTACAACGGATTAATGATACTCAACCAACACTAGTTTAAACCCACTCTTTAACTAAAGTGGTATTGAAATGGGTGACCTTACATGAGATTTGATATATTTGGGCCAATGGCACACACAACAGAAGAAATGACTTTTATTACACAAAAAGCGATAATTCATGACACTTGTGTGTGGTAAGTTATACATGGTTTCATCCATCCCAATGTATAATATGTGGCATTTATTGTAACATTTAGTACACAATCATTACAATTTGACACTAGATAATTGTACATATCTACATTTCACTTCCATAATTCTAAAAACGAAAATGATGATCAAATGCAAATTACATTTCACTGAAGATAATTTTTTGTCCATTATCCATTGTGATTGAAATTTCAATGATAAGAGTTAACATAAAAATCATGTTATGTAATAGAGGTTGTTACAAATTAGTAAAATCAATTATATTATTTCCAAATGGAAAATACAAGCCCATTTTTCTTTTTCCTTAGGAAAATATTTTGAAACATTTGCAAATATTTTAATTTCGCAAATGGAATTTTCAAAATAAAATAATTGTTCACCATACCGATGTTGAAGCTACCTTTATGATTTGGTACTTGATTTTTTTCAAAAACCAAAATTACATATCCTTAAAAACTTGAGGGCCATAAAATATTTGTGTCCATTTTTAATAAGTGTCCAACATTGGTTTGAACTTGATTTGAATAAATTTTCCCATGGCCAAAAGTTTTGACCAATTGTGTTGATGAAATTTAATTATGCATCGTAAATATTGTTCCAAGATTTGATTGACCCATTCTATTTGCCCATTCATTTAAAGGTGAAAATTTGATGACAATTTCACCTTCACATTTAGAAGCTTAAAAAATCACTTTTAAAATTTGGTTGCAAATTGAGGCCCATGAGCATAAATGATATCTTCAAAAAGACCATGATGTTGAAAAACATGATCAAATAATAACTTGGCACCTTCGCCAATTATTATTTTGGTACATGGAATGAAATGAGCCATCTCATCAAACAATTCACCACCACCAAGATGGAGTCATAAGAACTAAAAAGTAGAAGGTTTGTGATGAAGTCCATAGAAATTGAAAACCACGGGGATGCAAGGATTGCTAATGGTGGTGAATTGATTCAATCCACGATAATTGACACGCATTCATGAAGAGCCATCTTTCTTTTTGATAAAAAAAATAAGGGCATTGGTTAGTGATTTGGAATGTCGAATGAACCCATTTTTTAGATTATCATTGTTGTATTCATGAAGCACTGTAAGTTCATTTTGTGACAAATTAAATATGGGTCAGAATGGAAGTTGCATTTTTTTCCTCAAAATCAATGGTGCAATTGTATGGTCAATGCTTGGGCAAGGTATCCGCTTTTTTTTTTGTTTCAAACACATCCTTGAATTCTTGGTATTGGAAGGAATTTCATGTGGATGTGGCTCAACATCTGGTGAAGGAAAATTGTAAATCAAGAATGCATCTCCTTTTTTAGTAGCCTTCATGAAATGTTTTGCTCCAACAAACAAGGGCTTGGGGCATTTAGGCCTTCTTATACTATTGAAATACCTCTTTTTCTACTAAAATACCTCCGCTCTTCCTTCTCTTTTCAAATTTTGCATGCATTCATCCCCAAGATTGTTTCTAGTTAAATGACATACCCCATCTTGATTTGTGCCATGCACGCTTTTGACGAGGGTTTCACACTCCAAGGTTTCATGTTGTGGTGTCTCAAAATGAAAGCTCCTCATATGCTAATACATTCATGGATTATATAAAACAAACCAAAATAATCCAATGATGACAAGATTTCGTAAAGTGGAAATGACATTGAAGACAACCTTGTTGGTGCGAAAACCAAAGGCAAATCTAATGCTTTGGTTTCATGTGTGATTAGTACTAATGAAAAGTTTCAACTGTCAATGACCTCAATTAGCACTGGTGTGTTTTTTTCATTATAGCCAACTTGTATTACCACACCAACTCCTTGTTAATGAAACATGCTAATGCACTAGAATCAAGAAATGTTTAGGCCTCCATTGTCACAAGCTTATTATATTTGACAATGATTGGTACCAAAAAACATGGTGTTGGATTTGAAAATAGGTTAAAACCATTTTCATTACATGAGGCATCAAGGTTTAGCCTCGCGATCCTTACTAAAAATGAACATGTTTGTTTTCAATTCCTCTTGTTGTGGATTGGTAACAAACATGTCGCGTGTTGCATGTGGACCATGCTTCTTTGGACATTCATGAACAATATGATCCAATTCACCTACTTTATGAGAGGCTTGAATCTTATTTTATCAATTTGCATGGGGTCATCCTTTGGCAACCTCGCTGAAGGTTGGATTGGCATTATAGGTGAAAATTTCTTTTGTGTTGCCAATGGTGCAAAACTCCATTATGTTGTTGACATTGTTTCATGATGCCTTTCTTGTATACATTTTAAAAAACATGTTGTCACACCGAACAATTTCTTCAATGACTTGACTTAAAGGTAAAAGGTTTGGCATGGTGAGTAACAAGTCTTTCACATCACCTCATAACCCAAATTAGAACTAATTTATGAATGTTGCCTCATTCCATGAAATATCGCAAACCAACTATTTAAAATTCAATGTATATATTACAGTTCAAAATGATTTTTAACGAAAAGATCGTATCTTGATGTTAAACGTGTGTTCTTTGTTTGAATGTCCAAATGTGACATTGAATTTTTCAAAAAATGTTTCAAAGTCATTGAATAAGGGTGATTTATGCTCCAACAAAGGTGCAAACCAAGCAAAGGCCATGTTTGACAACAAAATACCAATGAGTCTAACTAAGGTTGGGCCAATTGGATACCAATGAGGATGAAGTTGAATGACCAAATGCATTGGTTAACAAAACCTCCAAACTTTGAACGTGTGCCATCAAACTTGTTAGGTAGACTAATCTGCGGCTCTTTTGGTTAGGGCTATGTTGTCGAAACACATCCCAAAGAGGTTGAAATTTGGTTGGTTTGTAAATGAACAATAGATTTAGGAAGTGTTTGATATTCCTATTCAAGATCCTTAAGGATAGTAAGGACTTCTTCCATGGATGTAGACATTATTTCAAAACAAAAGGATAAAAACAACAAAAATAGGTCTGATGGAAGTATGTTCAAACTATCATAGGCACAAAAACAACCAAGTCTATGGGATATTTTAAATCAAGATGATAACAAAGGTAGGCATAATCCCAAATTCAGATCATGAAATAGGAAAAATAAGAACGAAAAATGACATATGCAACATACGAATTTAACAAGATTTTATTACAAGAATGAAATAAAAATAGAACAAAATTATGATAACAAAATGTACCCAAATTTAATGTTAAACATATTAAAGGTAAGGGGAATTCTACCTTTATTTAACTCAAAGAATTTTTTAAAGAAACTTTTAGTCTACATGTGACCCATGTTCACCCATATGCACATGAGTGTGCCCATGTGTGGCCCATGTCCACCCATGTGTGAATTATGAATGAACTAAAACTCGATTGAGAGGGAACTAATTTACTCAACTAAAAGTGAATTAAAATTTATTTAAAAGTGAATGAAAAGTGAACAAAAAATAAATTAGAAGTGAATGAAAAATGAACTAAAAATTAGTCAAAAATGAACAAAAAGTGAACTGAAAATTAATTAAAATTAAACGAAAAGTGAACTAAAAATAATTAAAAGTGAATTAAAACTTAACCAAAAGTGAATTAAAAATCAATTAAAATTGAACTAGGACGTAACTAAAAGTGAACTAAGAATTAATTGGAAGTGAACTAGAAATGAATTAAAACTTAATTAAAAATGAATTAAGAGTTAACTAAAAGTGAATTAAAAGTTAACTAAGAGTTAGGTACAAGTTTATTACAAGTCATGAATGAACACTCGTGTAAATGAATTCCATAACATTTGCATTTGTAATAGATAAGGCATGCAAAAGGGCCATTACTATGATAAAATGTTGTTTAAGGTGATACATGAAAACATCCTTGTAACATTGGTCATTAAAATAGATCACATGTGTTCATTGGTACATATAGGGGGCAAAAGGACATGGGAGATGAAAAGGAAAAATAAATAAAATGTCTTGGGGATTATAGACAAAAAACAAATTATAGTTGTAGTATCAACTTCAATTGATGGAAACCTCTTACCTTTGTAAATTATTTTCACAAGATCAACAATCAGATGTTTCCTTCCAAGAAGTGTAGGAAAAGTCTATTGCTTAATAACAAGCTTTCACTTTATGTACTTCATTAATTATTGATCCACATTTGAAACATGCTAACAATTTGTTTAAAGGATTTTGATTCTTTACGTGAAAAATCAAATGCATGAATTAAATTTGCCAGAGAACCAAAGATGATTTGGCTCATCAAATACTGGTTTGTTCACAATAGCTTTAAATTCATGGATTAAATCAAATCAAAATACCCATAGGTTTGTTTAGTGTGCATACATTCAAATTGTATGAGGAAGCTTTAATTGCATATGTAATCCTCTAATAACCATTTAAACATTTTTTCAAACAACAATTCCATATGTGGATATTTTCAACCGTTAAGGAGCAATTGTTGAACAAAATAGATCCAAAAGTGAATTTTCAAATGTTAGTGATCAAACCTCACCTTTGCGTTTGGTTGTTTTACACATGGACACAACTCAACGAAAGAAAAAACATGATTTGTAAAGGTTGGTAAAAAAAAGTTAACTTCAAATTTCAATCAAGATTTTCAAATGGAAGATTAGGAGTGAATATGACAAAAGTTTTATTCTTATCAAAGCTTACAAAAGAAATAAAGATATGTGATCCAATTGACCCTAATGATAGTGATATAGACATTGAAAAAGATACATGAATTATCATGCAACAATGTGTGGACAAAGATATAGCGGTTATAGTTTTAGAACCTACCCCTAGTGATATTAGGAACATTTTCAAGTTGAAAAACATTGCTAAAAAGAAATGGGGTTTTATTGAATTTCATTATAGGACCCTTCTATTATAGTCGTTGATTTAGAAACATGTAATTTTTGTGCATGATCAAAGACATAAAACAAATTATACATTAATAGTAATGCAAATTCATGTGAAATAATTGTTTCATGAAGGAAGAAATGGAATTGTTGTTTCACATATTAAGGAATTTCTTGCAAAAGCTTGTTTAATTTTAGTAACTATTGGATTTGTCGATGAACTTTCATCCTGCTCTTGATGCAACACTAACTTTGATGCAATTTGCTTCACACGTACGATTGCTCCGATTGCTCCCATTGATAATAATATCCTCCACATTTCTAGCTGCTACTACCAGTGATGTTGATGACTCCCATTTGTGTTCCTTCTCTTGAGAGCTATTATCAACTATCACATGTGCATTTGTGGTTACTATTCTTGTCTCTATGACAACAATAGTAGTACTGGGTGGTTGTTTTTTATTATTTTTTCATCCTTGTTATTGTTCTTGCTCAACTTCATCAAGGTTCATTTTTTCAAAGGAAGGAAGTGGAAGAGGTGTTGGTTCTTGGAGAAAAGTCATAATCAAGGCCATGATGTTGTTGTTGAATTTATCATTAATGTAGATTTTCTACAACACACAAATGAAACCATCACAAATGCAGAATTTTCATTGTTTTTTTTTCTTCTCTCCCTTCCTGTACCACATGTCATTGACATTGCACCATGCAAAGTGGCCAACAATTTGCATCAATGCTTGAGAGAAACAAAAATACCAAACATAAAAACACATAGGCGACAACAACTTGAGATTTCTTTGTTTGCCTCTTAATATGCTATTCAAATCTACTTAATTTTATCACATTCAAATTGGTACAAAAAATCAATAGAAATCATGAGAATAATGCATGGGACTATTAACTTTTCATCATATCCATATCTTTGTTGTCAGATTTTTCTTTTGATGGCAACTTGAAAGCCTTCTTCACTACTTGACACTAGGCCATGGTTTTTTTCAGTTTCCCATTACTACCTAGTTTCCAACACCGCCCCTTCTTCCCATTTTCATGGATATAAGCTTAAAAAAAGAGGGAAGAACAGATGGCATGTGCTACATGTGTGAAGAAGAGCAACACTTACACACCCATTAGAGGTTGAAAAGAAGAATCATGTGTTGTTATGGAAGAACATTTTACCAACACTCAAAAATGAATCAATGAATGCCTTTCGATAATCAATCCCCACTTGCATCCTCATATTTTAGAAAATTTGGAAAAACATAACATCTGAAATAACTGGATGAAAGTTTTACAAGCAACAAGAAGATATGAAAGAATTGGAAGTAAGACTTTTAAATAACAACAAAATTTGAAAGAATCAAGAGAAAGATTTGTAATTAGCAACATGATCTAAAAGAATTGGGGAGAAACACTTGAAACAACAATAGGATTTGAATGAAACTATAGAAGAATTACTTGCAACAACAATTGATACAAAAACAACACGCAAGTAGACATGTAGAAGGTGATGCGAAAAAAAGATGCCTTAATTCTCTTAATGTTTGCTTGCTACCTCCTACCTAAAGTTAGTGATTGTACTTCAAAAAGACACCTTTGCAATTGCCGCACCTTTGCGTGGCAAACATTTCTGTAGTTGTGACATCTCTACAACTATAACACCTTTGTAACTAACACCTTCGCAATTGCAACACCTTTGCATGGCAAACATTTCTGTAATTGCGACACTTCTACAATTGCAACACCCTTGTAACTAACACCTTCACAATTGCAACACCTTTGCAACTAACACCTTTATAGTTGACACTTTCGTAATTGTAATAGTTCCACAATTGTAACTCTTCTATAACTATAACACTTTTGTAGTTGTAACTTTTTTGTAATTGTAACTTTTCTGCAACTATAATTCTTCTACAACTATAATTCATGCATTGCTATAATTCCCTCCACAATTTCCTAAGATGATATGATGTGCTATTGTTCATGGTCTAGCTATGACACCTTCGTAGTTACAACACCTTCACAATTGACATTTTTGTAGTTGCAACACCTCTCCATCTACAACACCTTTGTAGTTAACACCTCCACAATTGCAACACCTTTGTAACTAACACCTCCACAACTAACATTTCCGTAACTGCAACTCTTCTACAACTGCAACACCTTCATAGTTGCAACTACCCTCCAACTATAATTCTTCTACAACTACAACTCTTTTACAATTGTAATTCATGTGTTCTACAACAACCTTCATGATTTTCTAAGATGATCTGATGTGTTGTTGCTCATGGTGATGAAAAAATGAAGATCTTAGAATAACAAAATATTTTTTGCAACAACAAAACAAAGTTTTTGCAATAAGTGGAGTTCTCTAAATTTTTTAAATAAAAAAACACATTTTTTTTCGCACTCTTGAAACACCAACTAGAGTTGTAGATTGATCCTTATTGCCTCCATGCCGAGTAATGGCTTGTAGAAGAAGCTTTTAAATTTTTTGTGATTGCCAATCTGAAATAATTGTTATTTTCGACATCTTCTTCCGTATACTTTATGAAATTTCATTTTTAAGGTTTTAAGGATTCTTTTATGATGAAACTGACCGTAGGCTACAATATATCATGTGGTTGGACTAAATCAAGGTCTTCAAGTCCAATTCTAAAATGTATTGGGTTTAATTTGGTCATCAAGAGGCCTCACTCAAGAAGTTGAAGGGTACCAGTGTGTCTTCTGTTACATGTATATGTACTGGCCTACATATACATGCCAGTACATATACATGTAATGATACAAAAACACACACAAGCATAAAATTATATAGCAATATATATGTACACATAATGATACAGAAACATACAAAAAAGGGCCCACAAAAGCATAAAAGTACATACATATACATACATATACACATACACACAGTAGAATACACAAACGTACAAAAAATGCGCACACAACAGCATAAAATGCACAACAACCCATACATGTACACTTAAGAATACAGAAGAAAAACGTTAAAAAAAATGCCACGCAAAAACTATAAAATGGACCAGAATGGCTCACAAACCCATAAGAACGCACAAAAATGGCTCACAAAAACCACAAAAACGCACAAATCGTACACACAACGCCAGAGGTATTGCGAGAAGAGAGAGACGGTGAGAAGAAAGGAAACATCACACGCACACGGAAAAAGACAGCGGCGGATGTGAGAGAGACAGAGAGAGAGAGCGAGGGGAGTGTTGGAAATGAGTCGGTGAAGGCTTGGGCCATTGAGTTTTTAATTGATTAGCAGGGGCGAGAAGAAGCAGCTCGACCATTGGTTTGTAGAGAAGAAACAGGGGAAGGATCGGAAGAAGTGAGAAGAAGAGATAAATCTAAGAAGAACCGGGACAGTGAGAGTCTTAGTTTGCCGCAATTGGAGCAAAAGACGCTGCGGAAATCGGACTTTGGTGCGGGAGCGGAGAGGGAATTTCAAGAGGTAAAATGAAACGCAAACTGGACTAGCTGTACAATAGAATGGCAAGTATTTTCTATGTTTGCATTTGTTGATCTGTCTGTCTGGGGATCGGTTTTCGAGACGAGTGGATAAGCAGTTGGGGTGAGAGCTCAGACTCCTGCAGATTGCGCAAGAGAGATGAAAAGTGCGAGCATCCATTTGTGTCTTGTGGAGCCGGATCTGGCAAAGCTTGCGTAACCCTAATTCGCGGGGAAATGCAGCCGTGCAGTAAGGAGAGCTCAGACTTTTTCAGATTGTGCAAGGGAGACGAAACATGAGAGCATCTATTTGCATCCTATGACCCGGATACGACAATGCTTGGGTTGATTTTCTGAGGAATGCAGCTGTTAGAGAAACAAGATTTGTGTTGTGGGAGGGAGGTGAATACGGCTGGCCACGGAAGTTAGGGTTAACCCAAGCTTTTGCCAGTCCAGAGTGTTCTAATCTGTGGGCAATTGAGAGCAACGATTAGTAGTTTCTGATTCAAATGTGAGATTCCTCAGTGTTTCTCTGTCAATCTAACTGGGAATGTTCTTGTCCGGATCTCAAAACCATTTTCTGTTCCTTGCCCCACATCTCTGGGATCTGCAATCTTCAAGGACCCATGATATAAGCATAGGTTAGAGTGAAATAGGGCAATAGTTGTCATGATAAAGGGAGATCTATGAGCTATGCACAACATAGAAGAAGAGCCATGTGTTTAGGGATTTTTTTCCTTCTGCTAAATGTTTTAAGTGGCGATTTGTCTGCCCTGGTGGAATTATATGGACAAGACATTTCCACAGGTTACAGCTGCGATGCTCAAGCTCTGATTCTCCTCCACACTTCTCAAGCAGTTTCAAATTACAGAAGGTGCAGACTTGAAGATTTATCCCTTCCTCCATCAGAGCTGGACCTGGAGTGCAGAGATCAGCAGTCTACACATGCATACTAAGGACAAGTGATGATGGCGTATGGGGGGATGGCAACAGCATTACCATATCCTGATCGCTTTTACGCTGGAGCAGCATATGCAGGGCTTTCTGCAACTTCACCTGGCAATGTTGATTCACTCAAGTCATCATCTCTTGGGTTGTCAGATGACACAATCCTTCTTCTCTACGGGCTTTACAAGCAGGTCTACCATTTGCTCCTTTTTTTGAAGAAGCAAATTTCCAAGAAATTGTTTGTCATGCTGGTGGATGCTGTCAAGTAGGATTCATGTTGTGTGTTTGACTGCTACAAGCTTCTTGTCTCATACAAGCACTTGATTTTTTGTGGCAAGCCATTGTGTGATATGTCATTGATTGAGTGCAAGCTCCTAGAATGCAATGACTTTTGGTGTCAAGGATGCTCAGAAGCATTGTATTGGATGCTATTTATAACTGGATTTTTGGAGAATTATAGACCAGTGGAGTGGTGTTACAAGGCTGAGAAGTTGGAGTGTTCATCTGAGCAGGCAACTGTGGGACCCTGCAACCTACCAAAGCCATGGAGTTGGAATGTGATTGATCTTGCAAAGTGGACAAGGTAGAGTATGCTCGTGCCTTTTCAATGTCTTTTGACAGATTTCAATTTATGCAACTACTCAGTTGACCTCTACGCTTTGGACATCATGATGGCCACTTTCATTGTCTTATGATAGATACCACATCTGTGGAAAGAAAGGACAACATGCACTGTGATGCATGCAGAGAGGCTTTTCCCTCAGCCAATTTCCCACTAATGTGACATTTGCCTTCTCAGCAGGGGGTTGTGTTTTAAGTTTGTGGTCACTTTTACATCCCAACAAGTCCTGATCTGTTTCTACCTATGCTTAGGATCAAGCAGGTAGCGAGCAATGGTTGATGCCCAGCAGCAGCCTGTAAGGGAGCTAGAAGACAAAGCTTCATTCTTTTTGGATTCTATCAAGGAAATTTGTTTAAAAGTTGTTTGTACACTGCAATTTCAGCCTTTATTCTAGTGGGTCATTGTGTTCGTTCATGGCTCACAATAGAAACTTACTGCTAGTTCAGTTATTAGACTTTGAATGACTCCAAAAGCCTCAAGGTTTGTGGGCTATGCTGGGTTGTAGGATCTATTCTCTGTCAGCAAGAGTAATGAAGCAAAAGATGTGGCCACAGGCTGGTTTCTTGTTATAAATGGAGAGCAGAGAATGAAGCATCATGCGCTGGTCTTTAGTTACAGCTCTGCAAGTTTTAGTTGATGTTGATTCTCCTCTAAGATTCTTTGTGGGGGTTTTTTCTGTAGTTGGAATCAGCTTGGAAGAATGGACTCAATGGAGGCTATGAGGCTCTTCATTCGAACACTAGAGGTTGGTTCTGTACCCTTTTTCTGGATTAGGGTCATTTGTCATCACTGTGGTGTTGTCTGAAAGCAACTTGCTGGATGATTGTTGACAGATGGAATATTTTTGTACATAGTTTATTGAACCTTACCTTCGATTTGTTCTCACATCTGGATGATTCCAATCCTGATCTGCTCGTCCCCTTGTCTTCTTGTGCGTGTAGGAGGATGATCCTAGCTGGTGGTCAAAAGCTCAAGAACTTGACAAAGAAGTCACATTGGACACTGTAGGCTGCTGAGCTCTGTTTGCACATGATCATTGGACTGAAGCAACTTGTTCATTTCCTTGTGCAAAGCTTTTCTGTACAATATTTAGTTCAATCAAGGTGTCTAGATTAGCTGATGAACCCATGTCCAAATGTGCATTTAGTCTGTTTACCCTGCTGGTGTGATACAGGAAATCTCCAAGCCACCCCCTCCTGTTGCAGACTCAGAACCTGTGGCACAGGAAGAAATGGATAATGAGAAGCTGGTTGTGGAGGTGGAATTGAATTGGGAGATAAATGTGGAGGACACACCTACTGCAGTGGTCCCATCTGAATCAAATGACCTTTTGAAAGTAAATGGAATCTTTAGCACAGCAGAAGTGGAGGATGTTGCAGAGGGAATCAGGGCAATTGCTGTTTACAATGAATGGGTATCACCAACTGTGACTGGTCGACGGCCCTCAGCTCGCTACCAGGTGATGAACAACTATGCTGACCAAGACTTGTTGCTTGTTGTGATTGATTTGGCAAATTTTGTTTTCTCTCTCGAAACATACAGATCAGTACTGAGTGGTTTTCGCCTGAAATGCATGGTTTCTTTTTCTGTGAGGAGATAGCAACTTTGTTGCATTCAAGGTGTAGTATTTCGAAGGTGAGCTCTGATCCAAAATGAGTTCTGCTGAACAACTGGGTACCTGGACTTGCAGCATGCAGCAGGAGTTGTAGACAATAAGATGTATATTATTGGAGGAAATCACATTGGTCGCTACTTGAATGATGTGCAGGTACACAGATCTTTCTTTTAAGATATGACATATCTTTGAATTTGAATGCAGAAAGAATCAGGAACTATTGCAAGTTTGTAGAATATCTGATTCTGCACGGTTTTCCTATCTTAATCACTAGACTTCTAATTTTATGCTGATGTGTTGTTGTGTTACGTTCAGGTTCTTGATCTGAAAACTCTTGAATGGTCAAAGGTGGACAAAGTTCCCCAATCTCCTCTCTCACTACAACAGAAACAATCTCCACATTGGTTCCCTCCATGTGCAGGGCATAGCTTGGTATGTGGTCTACATGGTCATGCATATTTGCATCTGTGTAACTTGAAAGTTATGATCATACATTAAGGACTATCTCTGACTTCAAACTTTCCATTGTTACTTTGGAATGCCTTTACATTTTGTCATCTTGAGTTGGCTGCAAGTCCTACTGTAAGTGTTTGAGTGGGAGCTCATGCTCAATTATGTACAGGTCCGGTGGGGCACAAAGCTGCTTGCAGTGGCTGGCCATTCAAAAGAGCCAGTGGATACTGTAATAGGTGTGGCGACTACCTCAGGCTGTACTCTGGTCATATTCTGAATTGGTTTGTTATGTTGTGTGTTCCTCAAGAAATTTGAGTGTCTGAATGCTTGTTTTAAGCAAGGGTATCCTTCTGTTGTCCTTGCAGTACGCGCTTTTGATACACACACTATGACCTGGACAATTCTTGATGTCTATGGCAAGTCCCCTGTAAGATTTGCTTCCTCTTCCCTCTTCACAACTCATTCAATTGTGCTCTTTGCAGGTTGACTACAATAACATTGGTACTTTCTTATGTCAGCATGTTTTCTTTTGTCCAGATTGCACGTGGTGGCCAATCAGTGACACTTGTGGGTTCAACCTTAGTTATGTTTGGAGGGGAAGATTCAAAGAGGCACCACCTTATGGATGATCTCAACATTCTGGACTTGGAATCACTGACATGGGAGGCTATTGAAACAAGGTACACTTCCACAGTTCCTACACCATGATTGTGTTGTCACTCTCATGTTCAAAGATAACAGTATAATATACATGGTGTGTCTGATGTCTGAACAGCTTCAGCACATCTTGATGGTCACTCCTGCTTGGGTTTTTTTTTCCACAGCACCTTTGTAGTTTGCCCTCTGCCATACCTTTTGTAACTGCAGGGAAACTTGTTTGACTGTAGCTGTGGTGTTGGATTTGAAGTGGGACAAGACCATCTCCACGTGCAGACCATGTTGCAGCAGTTCATAGAGACCGTTATCTTTTCTTATTTGGTGGTGGCTCACGTTCTAACTGCTACAATGACCTATATGTGCTTGACCTTGAGAGTGTACGCTGTTCTCTTTACCTCACATTTTGTTAGTAGCCAAAGCAGTTTTTGGTTCCCCCATTTTGCTTATCCTATGCAATCATGAAACCATGTGGAATGCTTGAAACATTGGGCTCGATATGAGCTTACTTGTGTCCTGATTCTCATGTAACACTCAATTGTAATCTTCATGAATGTTTATGTCCAGCTTGTACCTGTTGCCATAAGATGCTAGTCTTCTATTTTGGTCTCAATGGGACATTGCCATGGATATTAGTTGGAAATGCTGACAAAGCCCTATGTGAGGGCTGTTTGACTTCCATCCGCACACAAACCAAATTAATTTAACATAGTGGCCAGGAATAGTCAATTCACTTGTACAAAATATGAACGTCAATTCTTCTTTGGTGTGAGAAATTTTACAACCACACATAACTATGTCTGCAATCTCTGAAGGTAGAGGGTGAATGTGTTGTGATGAGCTTTGGCAGATGGAGTGGTCACAAGCACAGACTCAAGGCACTGTACCATCACCACATGCTGGGCATGCTGGTGCCACTATTGGTAACAGTTTTTATATTATTGGTGGTGGAGATAATAAGAGTGGTATTTACAATAGCTCCCTTCTTTTTTTTCTCCATCTATGGTTTCATGTTCTGCCCTAGACAAGGATTAGTTCAGATTGGATTGAATTTCTTCAACATTCACCATATCTGAGATAACTGATTCTGAAGAAAGGGTTTTAGGGTTTTCACTTTAAGCAGTTTTTGCTTGGACCTAATTTCATTCAATCGAACTCAAGGTCTTGGCAAGTTCTTGTTTGTAGATGAACTTCTTTGGTGGCGTTTCAGTTCCTGATCTGAGTGGCATGGCAAAACAGGCATTTCTGATACCCTAGTTCTGAACATGGACACCTTGGTGTGGTCATTAGTAGCCTCTGTCAAGGGACAAACAGCTATTTCAAGTGAGGTGAGCATTGTATCTCTTATGCTGGGTATGATACAATGCGCTTGTACTTTCTGTTATAAGTCAGTGGAGGTAGATGAGTGTGAATCTCAAGAAAGTCGCATTGTTTATCATGGCAAGGACAGGGTTTGAGTGTGCTGGCTGTTGAGGACTCCTTAGTTGCGTTTGGTGGATACAATGGACACTTCAATAATCAGGTGCATAGTTTAATCCCTTTGTATACTTTCCTTTTCCATGATGGTGGACCAAGAATGTGTAGTGAGAGCACTGAGTGAATATTGTGTTTTTGCAGGTTCACGTGTTTCAAACATTTCCTTCGGAGAGGTTACAATCAAAGATTTTGAAATCTCCAGTTGCTGCAGCAGCTGCAGCATTTGCAGCTCCTCAACCAGTGCTCAGTTCTCCACTAAATGGAACCTCATCATTGTCTCCAGATCCAGAAGAAACAGTGTCGGAGTCAAGAGCAGTGCCAGAGTCTATGCAAGAGAACTTGGATGGGGAGCAGCTGAGAGAAGAGCCAGAGGTACATTCAGAAGTCCTTTTCAGGCATATACAAGGAGCACAGACAACTGTGTCATATGGAGCCTTTGTGCTCATGAGTAGTAATACCTTGAGTTGCATGTTTGCAGTGTGCTTTAGATGACAGTGCAACAGGCAAAAAGCTGGCATTAGTCCTCAAAGTGAATGAAGAGTTGCAGGAGGCAACTTTGGCAGCACAAGCTGAGTGTGCAAAGCTACAAAATGAGCTTGCAATGGCCCAGTTTAATTCATCTGAATTAGAACAAGTCTGATCCCTGTCTCAATCTTGCCATGACCTCACTAGTCAGAAATCCTTTATTTATGTTCGAAGTGTAATTGAATTCCATTGATCAGGCTATTGGTAGTTTGTGTCCCAAAGTAGTGAAGAGTTGTTTCTTGATTTTGGAAATGGAACAGTTGAGTTTTTGGCAACTGAAGATGCCCCCGATTGAATAGGTTCATGTTGCTGTGATGACCTTTTGCATGCTCTTGTTGGGAGTTCCCAGAATCCATGCAGTTAATTTCCAGCTGAGGGTTCTGTGTCCTCTATCATTCCCATGCATCTTCCATGGTGCTACAAACATTTCTATTTACATGTTTGGGATATCATTTTGCACAGACACAGAACTGAACTTGTAAGCAAATTTCACACCCTGAGAGACAGCTCCTCAGAATGAAGGTTTATGCACTTCCTCACAGATCTGCTTGTGTTGTAGGAGCTGCTCTCTGTGCGTGGGCAACTGGCAGCAGAACAATCCAGGTCATTCCGCCTTGAGGTAATATCAGTGGCAACATCAAGGATGAGTTAGGGAATAGACAGTTGGATGAGTAAAAAGGATCCTTCTATATATTGAAGAATGGTCACTTATCCATCATGCTTTTCTGAGTTTATGCAGCTTATTTCTGTTGGTTTTGCTCTGTATTATTGTGCTGTTGACTCTTCAGTTTCTTTGTGCTCATAAATATGTTAAGGAAATACATGTCAGAAGAGTAGGGAGAGTGGTTTGTCCAAGGCAGAATATTTGGGGGATTCACATCTGATTGAGATTGCAAGTGGAAGGGTTGAGATTGGAACTGAGTTCTTTCTTCTAGCATTCCTAACTTTTTTACAATGTTTTACACAGGTGGATGTGGCAGAGTTAAGGGAAAAGCTCCAATCTATTGAGATCTTGCAAAAGGAGCTGGACCTTCTGCAGCATCAGAAGGCTGCCTCAGAGGAAGCTGTGATTCAAGCTGCCCAGAAGCAGAGCACTGGTGTTTGGAGCTGGCTTGCAGGCAGTCCACCGGATAGCAATGGTGTAGAGGACTGATCTAGCTCTTCCTTGACATATTCATACATACACATATAATATGTATTATTGAAATCCAAGTGCTACAACAGCATGCCCCTCATGTTACGAATTACAAGCATTTACTGTTTGAAATAGGCAGCACCCAATCTATTGACTTCACATTTATGTGGAGATCTGGGGTATAACAAGCTTCTAACTAGGTCTTCTAGGTTTTGATGCTTGTGAAACTTTTTTGCCAGGAGTTTTCCAGTTCACACTTTGAACTGTTGAGAGGATTAATACTGTAGATAGGTTTATGCAGCTGATTAGTAGAGATTTGATCACGATTCCAACTTTCCAGGAATCAGGCATGTTTGTGTAGCCTAATAATTTCACAAGCCCCCCAACAAATCCCTGGGGGCGACAGCCTGTTACAAATTACCTTTTGGTGGGTGGCGGGTGGGGATGGGAAACCTGATGACCATCAGGCAGGCAGGATTGTATTGGAAGAGACTGATTGTCACCAGTAACTTTATATGTGCAGAGAGCTGCTGTGGAGCAGCAGCAGCACTGATGTTGTGCGTATGGTTTGGCAGAAACTCCTGAAGTGAGTTGCAGCATGTTTGTACATCTCAGTTCAGCTTTGGATATTTTGCTGCCATTATACATGTGTTGATTTTTTTTACAATAAAATGAATAACTATGCGAGGTGAGGGTTCCAATGTGCCAGAATTTGTTCAGCTGGATCCTTTTCTGCTGGTGCAAGGCCCCATGGTTTTGGGACACCTTGAATAAAGTGCTTGAAAGGGAGCTTTTTGGTGGAAGAAATGCAGTTCATGGATGTATGAATAAGAAAGACTTTCTTGATTGGAGTCTGTACTTTGTCTCTGATATTATTCTGTTACTAAGGACATGGAAAGGAAAGTAGAGGAAGGAGACTACTGGTTATTCAATTTAGCAATCATAGTGAAAAGAAAAAAGTAAAGAACCCATGACAGTATCCCAATACAATACACTCTTGGCAAAACCATGGACAATCCAGAACCTGATATGGGGACCTACATGTTTCTATATGGACAGGAATCCACAAAAAATAGGTCAGAACATCCCTGATCAAGAATGTAATCTACCACCTAGCATTTCTTTCAATGTAGAGACTAAAATGTAGGTCTGAGCATCCTTGACAAAACATGAATTGCCAGACTAAGGATTCAGTATAGTAAACAGTTCAACAAGAAAAGATGGAACTAATTCTAGAATGCAGTCAAACAAAAGTGACCCATTCAGATATGGGTGAGATCAAGGGTTTAATTAAAGGCAGTGCCATAATATTTGCAAAGACAGGAACAACCACATGATCAGTAAACCACAAAGGAAACTTTTGACAAGACCTGTGCTGTCGCTGCTTCATCTGTATCTGTGATCTTTCAGTAGGTACAATCTGCTGTGTCTTATCAGGGGCAGATGGATCTGGAAGAGATACCTCTTCAGCTGCCTGCTCTGATTCCTTCTCTCTTGCTAGTTGCCTCTCAACATACACTGGAACCATCTTGCTAAATGTGGCATTTCACATGATATTAAGTACATGGATTAGTTTAAGAGATGAGGAGACCCCAAAGGCCTCTCAGAAGGTCAATAATCCTTGCATATTTGACATCTTTCATCAGTATTACACCTCAAATGATGACAAAATATCTCCAATATTACAATTTTCCTAATTTAGCTGGCTGCCTTCAATTATCAAGTACAAGTCCCAAACTGTAGGTCACATCAGATCTCTCACTGTTAATCAAAATCAAAAGAGCAAGGTTTGGTTTTATGGGTATGAAAGTCCATGAAGGATACTGCATTCACAAACATACAGTAGATGAACATAAAGTACATGCTCCTGATCATTAACCAAATGCTTTGCAAAAACCAATCAAGAAATATAAGAGCCAGCTAAGTATATTACCTTGGAACAGGCCACATTGGATTCCATGTTTCTTGACGAACGGCCACTCAGCATATACACCTGTTAGATTTGCACTCCCTGTGCAACCTTGCAGAAGATCAAAACCCCTGAGAGCATATAAAGAATGTCCAAATTGCAATTTGGATCTGGTTGGTTCTCAACAAGCTTGACATATACTACCAGGATTACAGATCCAGTGTAAGCTTCACCAACCGTTTTATCTACCCTACTCCTTTGGAAATTTGACTTTGTACACAGCATACACCTCCTGCATTCAAAACTAATTATTTTACAAGCTAAATGCCAGAGGTCTCAAAAAACAAACCAATGTCGTTGGGGAAGTTATTTTATATATATTTTATGAAACATGTGAAATGAAGGGGTATTTTTTCATATGCTATGAAATAATAAAATATTTAAAAATATTCTACTAAAATCAGATATATTTTAAATGTATTTTAGATCTATTCTCATAATTTAATTCTAAACATCTTATTTACATTTAAATAAATTATTTAAAAATAATTTTTAGAAATAAGTTGCATCCTATATTTTCTTCACATGATTTGAAAGAAATGGACATAAACTTCCTTGACTAATATCAAGACTAGATTCTGAAGTATATGGGGCTCAAAACAGATAATCTAAGGATGGTCGTATCTGGAGAGCAGCCAAAGATCATATATGAGGTCCAATCAACCTTCAAATGGTGTGCCCTCACTTCCCTCTAGAACATCATCTGCACAGATGACAGTGCTATGGGTTGAGCCACACTAAAAGCAGGCAACTAAAGAGTAATGAAAAACCATGCTCACACAGGGCAACAAATTGAAGATTGAACATAGACATATGATGAAGCCACTGAGATTCCTCTAGGAATCTGGGGTATAGAGTATATATGGACCCACGAACTCAAAATTCCAGTTGGCATTGGACTTGTACTCTTCAATATGTGTCAATCAGATGTTGGTATAGATATCAACTTAGAGACTCCATTGCTCAAAACTTGGTGCTGGAAGCTCAAAGTAACAGAACTAAGGAAATACATGATCTAACTCTTGTGAGAATGGGAGAAATCTCCAAACCTGCAATTAAAGGATGCCAGAGAAATATCGACACTTTTGCGATTCCTGAACATCTGAAGTCCATTAACAGGATCTGTCCATGATTGCATAATTTCACATAGTGAAATTTCTTCTCACTCAAATTAGAATTCCTCAACTAACTTACATCAACTACCCAAATCTAGGGGATAATGTGTTAAAAGTTATATGTTCAACTTTCACATGTAACATGTAAGAACTAGTTGATCATGGCAACTGTTAAAAATAATTCTAGGCATTGATTTAGTCACGAATTTTATCTTTGCCCCGAGGCACAAGCTAATAGGCACAATAACATTAAGGTGCCAGTTTGTTGCAGTTTTTAAAACAATTTAAGGCTCCCATATTCTAATAATCTGATTGGTCACATGGGATTTTTCATCACCTTTAACAACAGATATGATCAACTTGCACTTGTTTTGTCGGCTCTGCTCCCAAAGGTCTTTTACCACACATTAATGTCCTGTTCGAGCATAAAGTTTTCGCTTGATGAGAGTATATGTGATAACATCTGTAGTATAATATTTTCATGATGGATGGGTATGTTCCATAGGAGTTTACAGACTTAGGAGAGAAGGTTTCTAGTTTGGAAATGTTTTAGTTTAAACCCTTCAAACCCAGCAAAAAGGCAGTTATTACACACTTGCTTGCTTTCTCTGGTTTCACGTTGATTCATTTCATTGATTTTCTATTAAAAGATCCATTATCTGGTAGATATTATTTCCCTTAATACATGTATTGGAGTTACTTCTTCATGTTGTACATTGAAGGATTCCATCTCTTCTCCATAATAACAAAATGTGTAGAGATATTGAACTTTGCATTTTAGTATATCAAAGTCCATTCTCAGTCATACAAAATATTAGATGTCATTTCACAGGTAAGATACAAATCTTATAAGATTGATGCTCCTACCATATGTTGCATGAAATGGAATTTCCTTTCAAAGCATAAAGTTTTTGCATTACATCTATCATTATAAAAAAAAATTAGGAACTAAGAGTACGGCAGGTTGACTCTGCATTTTGAACAGAATTGCATATCATCAAATGATCTACAAAATGAAATGCAACAGCAAAATACACATAAGATGCACATATAATATATATATTGTCATTAGTTTTTCACCATAACTCAGTGAGTACTCAGTTTCTTTATCTGAGTGGTTGGTGTATAACTAAAGAATTATAAGATTTCCAAATTGTAGCACCAATTGCACAACATTTCTGCTTACAATTGTCTTTCCAAAAGATTTTCTGTTCATCACTCTTGAACATTGTATTGACCCATGACAACAAGTAGAGTTTGATGAAGAAGAAAAGCTGGCAACCAAGTTTCCAAACAGAATGCAACTTTGCAAGCCAAGCAATGTACTGGGTTCTGCTTAATCCACTGGACAGTCGATGATGATCAGCAGCTGCAACAGAATTGAACTATTGTTGCACCTTGCACTTTTAGCTGGCTTTTCACAATTCAGAGAAACTCCAGCTCTGCATCAGGATTTCCAGCCACAGCTCAGTGTTATTAATATCTGCCCAAAACAATCATTTTCGCAAGTTACTTGCAAAACACTTTAAGCACTGCAGCTTGATCTAGGTAACTTACTCAGAGCCTGCAACAGAAAGCCAAAGAACACCAAGGAACAAAAGGATGAGGCAATAGGCGCCCCATCCTTCTTCTCTAATAAACCCAAATTCCTGTCCCCAGTTCTACATTAGAGTGCATTAACTCTTGAGGACATACCAAAAAGTTTAAGAAAATATCGAACAAACAAAAACAAATCTGATTTTGACGTAGTTGCAACACATGCCATCATCATATGCATGCATGCATGAATTAGCTCGCTCCCGTATACTGTGCACTGCAAGAAAAATCTAAGCTCAAACGGTAAAGAAAGAGTGACGAAGCTGTCACCCAAAAACCAAGGACAGTAAGGTACATTGATAGTCTCAAGACCGTGCAGTTCATGGTTGTCACAAGACCTGCATGCAGTTGCAGCTGGTACAAATTGGGTTCTAGCGGAAGTAACCAGCTATCGAGTACTGAATATCGCAAGATCCTGCATGAAGCAAATGCTGAAAGTGTAGCATACCTTAAAATGACAGCTGATGTAGCGGAAGTTAGTAGCCTCCAGGCGCAGGGGACGAGTAGACAGGGACAGGCGGTGATGAGTAAAATGGGGAAGGAGACGACGAGACTGGTGAAGGGGAGGAGTAAATGGGAGGAGGAAAAGAGTAGACTGGAGAAGATGGCGTCGAAGAGACTGTTGAAGGGGACGAGGAAACTGGGGAAGGAGACGACGAGACTGGCGAAGGGGAAGAAGAAACGGGTGAAGTGGAAGAGGAAACTGGAGAAGGTGACGAAGAGACTGGAGAAGATGACGACGACACCGGTGGAGGAGATGAGCACATGGGCGGAGGAGATGAAGATACAGGTGAAGGAGACGAGTACGTGGGTGAGGGAGACGAGGACACCGGAGAAGGAGATGAATATATAGGCGAAGCCGGAGAAGAGGAACTTGGCGACGGAGAAGAGGAAACTGGAGACGGGGAAGAATAGACTGGGGAAGAGGGCGGAAAAGAGCTGGAAACTGGAGCCGGTGAAGAGTACACTGGGGAAGAAGGTGGAGAAGAGCTGGAAACCGGAGACGGCGAAGAGTACACTGGGGAAGAAGGTGGAGAAGAGCTGGAAACCGGAGACGGAGAAGAGTATACTGGGGAAGAGGGTGGAGAAGAGCTGGAAACAGGAGACGGAGAAGAGTACCCTGGAGAAGAAGGCGGAGAAGAGCTGGAAGCTGGAGGCGGAGGCGAGTACACTGAGGAAGAAGGCGAAGAAGAGCTGGAAGATGGAGGCGGAGGAGAGTACGCTGGGAAAGTAGGGGAAGAAGAGCTGGAAGATGGAGGCGGAGGAGAATACACTGGGAAAGTAGGGGAAGAAGAGCTGGAAGATGGAGGCGGAGAAGAATACACTGGGGAAGTAGGGGAAGAAGAGCTGGAAGATGGAGGCGGAGGAGAATACCCTGGGAAAGATGGTGAAGAGGAAACCGGGGAGGGAGAAGAATACACTGGGGAAGGTGGAGCAGAAGAACCTGGAGATGGAGAGGAGGAAATTGGGGATGGGGAAGATGAAACTGGAGAAGGAGAAGAATACACAGGCGAAGGAGAAGAGGAAACTGGAGATGGAGAAGAATACACGGGAGAAGGAGAAAAGGAAACTGGAGATGGAGAAGAAGAAACTGGAGAGGGTGAAGAATACACTGGGGATGGAGAAGAATAAACTGGTGATGGAGAGGAGGAAATTGGAGATGGAGAAGAGTAAATGGGTGCCGGCGGTCCGTAGACGGGAGGCGGAGAGGATTCAATTTCAGGAGCTGGGGCAGAAAACGGAGGGGTGTAAATGCTTTCTGGAGCCGGAGCGGAATAAGGCGGCGTCTCGCTCTCTGGAGCTGGCGCGGAGTATGGAGGACTGTAAACCACCAGAGGCGGAGGCGAGCAACTAGGAAACAGATCCCAGAAAGCACCACTCAGATCCTTCTTCGTTCCAGTCTGCAAGAGTGGACGACTCTCTACTCCCAATGGATTTATACTAGAGCCCACCACGGCAAACAACAGCAACAAAGAAGCCAAACTAGTGCACGTCGTCATATTGCTCAGCTGCAGACAACACAATTGCGGTAAACCAGATCCAAAGAGACAAACACAAATCAAGCCTCAGATCAGTAAGAACAACAATACTCAGAGCAACCGCTAGAACCAGTTACAGACCCAGAGATAGCTAGCTACAACAATGCTGAAGCTCTCAAGGCCTGAAAACTAGATCAAATGATACAAAGTCACAGACAGCAATTGCAGATAGACATATTGCATTTCTAGGGACATGAATTGCAGTAATATATATAAGTGAGCAAGGGGGTGGTGCCACTGCAATGCATACACACTGTGGGGGTGCTACTACTACCATGGGTACAGTAACAGTAACCCGCAGCCATTCACAATTTAACATGGACTCGCTCCCTCATCACAGATAACTGAGTTCAGCAATTAAAGAGTCTCTCCACCACCCACGCAACACTAAAATGGACTGCACGCTAAATTTAGGATGAAGTATAGCAGAAAATAGTGTGCAACTTCATTGGGGCCTGTGAATTGAACCCACATACAGGGCCTTCTAAGAGACCAAGTAGATGGAATTTACTGTTTTCTATTGGCCACATGTGCCCAGGTTTAGGGTTTAGGGTTTAGTCTCTCACTTTCTACTTTTCACTTTTTCATGTTTTGTGGGGGTGGGAATGGGGAGTAATTGACACTGTATGGTGGATATCATATATGCTTGTAGAGGTCCAGATAGCAGTTATGGCCCAGTTGTAGCACTTAGACGGCATGTATGTACATTGTAAAAAATTTGGATGAAGTACAGCCTTCAATCAAAATAGTGTGGAAATGGGTTTGGATCAGTGTTATGCAGGCATATGCAGTTACATGTACAAGCACTTGTACTAGAGGACCATACCCACTTGGTATGTAGTTCAGTGTACTCAGGGTTTAGGGTTTTTGAGATTTTATATACCCCATTTGGTAACAAACCATTATGGTTTCAGTGCAACCTTGGGAGATTGATGTTGCTACTTCAACCTTGTAAGAGTTGTAAACACTTCGCCTACATCTTGGCACTGTTTGCACTTGCAAAAAGTTAAGGTTATGGTGATGTTATCTTTTTAGATTTGAATCCATGTTGAATCACCATGACTACAATGTTTTGTTATGTGCCAGGACAACAAAATTAGGTTTTTAAATTATAGGCAATTGGTGGAGGAACACATTCTTGCTATGTTGCAAAAAATCCACCATGGACAAATTAGTCTTATTTTACCTCTCTATTTGTGCCACAACTTATGTGACATTTGATTTGTGGATGTTTCACATTGGGTTTGACACATTGCACCAATTGTCAATTTCATTGATGATGCATGAGATTTTAAGCATGTTACTATTGGTTTTTTTTAAGCCCCCAACATTGATGATCATAGGTGGGATTACTTTGGTAAACATTGTGAAATTGTTGTTAGCCCAATTCAAACTCACACATATAATCCTTGCTTATCTGCAAAATAAAGGTTCAAGTCAATTTGAATAAGTCATTAGCCTTTGCCCTTTTTATCATATTTAATTATGAACCATTCAAACTAAAAACTCCATTTGTAAGAAATTGTTTTGGGCACAATGTTTAAGGCTTGCCAATATGTCAGAAATGATTGTAATGTGTATGTCTGGTCTAAAGGAGCTTTCATTGAAGGATGCTTAACAAGTTATAGTAGAAACAATAATGTAAAAAAAATTAAAGGTTTTGATAAAAAGTGGAACAAGGCTTGTGCTGTTCAAAATTGGTTTACTTGTAATGAAACTTATAAAATTATTGGCGAGAACAAGGTTTAAAAGTAAGGTTGTCATTTTTCATGAAAATTTAAAATATTTTGTTATTATTCATCTAACATTTGCTATCATAAACAATTTTTGCACCTACACAATTGATGCATGGTCAACTAAGTTGGGCCATCACATGAGTTGTGTGAAAAAAATTATAACTAATTGTGGAGCATTGTGGTTTAAAATAGACAAAAAAATTGTTAATTAGTTTTTCACTACACCAATATGTGTTCCATTTCATTAGATTTTGAATGAATTTAACAAATTTATTGTGGAAAAAAATGGTCAAGCCCCTAATGAATAAGGATCAATTGTTATAAACAAGTGAATTCATTATTAGCTAATCCAATTTGTTAATAATGAATTCACTAATAGCTAATAATAATTATTAATATTTAATTTAAAAATAATTAATGAAATCCATCAATAATTTAATTTATTAAGTTGACCAATCAAATTAAATTAGGCATGTAGGATTTCAGCCTAGGTTAAATTAAACACCGAAGAACTTAAAGCAATTTAAATCACCTAACTCATCAATTTAAAGTGCAAATGTGAAGGTTTGAATGCCTCACCTCCATGCTTAAAAAACAAATCCTCAACCATTGGATCACAATTTAAATAAGTGAATTGATTTGTCATCACATATTATTATGCACATTTTTTTCTTAACCAATGTGTAGACTATTGTTGGTTAAGTTCTTACATTAGTCCTAAGTTATTCCTAAATTAATGTACATTTTTTTGAATTTTTTTAGGCTGTTGTAAATTACCTTGGGTTATTATTAAATTACCATAAGCTAGGATTTTAAGCTAATCTTTAAAATAGTATAGGTTATTATACCTTATGTCATTTTTTAATATTTTATGATATTGTACCATAGGTTATTTTTAGTTATTCCATTGTTGGATATTTTAAATTATTATAAATTATTCCAACCTTGGTAATTTTCAATTTCGACTATTCTAAGTTTTTGTATCTTATGTTATTTTTAATTATTTTTAATTATTCTTAAGCCACCATAGGTTAATCCTTGGCTATTTTAAGTGATTTTACTTGGGTTATTATAGGTTATTTTAAGTTAAATTATATTACTTTCAGCTATTATACAATAATTTAATTTGGACTATTTAACCCTAACCTATTGTCAATTATTTTAAATTAAGCAACCCTATGTCATTTTAAATTATAACATTAGGTTATTCTAGGATATAATAACTTAAAATAACCCAAGGTGGATTAATTTCAAATAACCTAGGGTGGAATAACCTATAATAACATAAATTAATTTAGGTTAAAACCATTTTAAATATTTTTGAATATCTTCAAATAATCTAAGGTGGAATAACTTAAATAACAAAAATAGTCTAACTATAATAACTTAAAATTACCCAAGATGGAATAACCAATAATATTCTAAGGTGGAATAACCTAAAATAATTTAAAAGACCTTAAAATTTTAATTTAAAATAATACCATAATGATTTAAGCTAATGAGCTACTCCCCCACTTTTGTATTAGTGCTTGTTAAGTATGTTAAATGTTGTAATTACCTTAAGTGTTTAATACCGTAAATGTTGCAAGTGGAGTAATTGATGATGATGTTAATATCTTTTATGAACACATCACTAATAGAAAAAAACATCATTTGTGACTATTGTTTGCGATTAAATTTTAGTTGCAAGTGTTGCTTGCGACTAAAAATCAGCCTAGCAACAAACAACAAGTTGGAAACAACATTAGTAACAAACAACAAATGAATTTTTTTTGTGCAAAATACAAATATGACGATCTTATACATGTATTCAAAGATGAATTCATGTGACTACACTTGTAATTACACTTGCGACTACAATGCACACCAATATTTTATTCACGTGGTAGCCTAAAAATGTGACACATGGCATCATTTGGATTTTTCAAATATTTTGCCAAACAAATATTTATTTTTTTCTTAAACCATCTGATGAAAACAACTAGATTGTGCCATGTGGTGGCCTAAAATTGTGCCATGTGGCCATTTAAGATTGCTTTAAAATCACCTAAGGTTAGTGTAGGGTTGGACCATTTATGATAGACCATGTACCACCTAGTTAGGTTTAGGCTAGGTGACCTAGCTTAATTAGGTACCTAACTTAGTTTTAGGCTAGGCCATTTACAATAAACCATGTGGCACCTAGGCTAAGCCTAAGCCACCTAGCCATTGGTTTAGCCTAAATGTGTAGGTGTACTTAAATCTAGGTCTAAAAATTTTACAACATAATCATATTTTATTTGAAGTTTAACCTTTCGGGCGGAGCCTATGTAATTAACTCTTCCTATATGGCAATTGAAAAAATTGAATGTGTTTACTACACTAAACCAACCTACTTATATAGTTTGTAAACTTGAAAGGGAGAAAAATAATATGGGATAAAATTTTAGTTGTAGCCTAAGCGCATAATTATACCTAGTTGCAACTATTCCTTAACACATACTATTAAATAACCTACCTTCTAGGTAGGTAACGTAAGTTCTTACTAGGTACCTATTTAAATAAAATTTATTTTAAATGCATATTTAAATGACCTTTAAACATTTATTTATTTTAATTACATATTTAACTATATAGCTTGTAAATAATTATTTAAATATCTTATTAGGCAATCTCCATATATTGTGAAAAACATTAACTTTTTTGGTGCCCTCTTCATTTTGATGTTCAAGTTTGAACTTTGATTCATAGGGCATTTTTAATTCAAATCAATTTTATTTTTCATAGCATAAAGTTGAAAAATCTTTGCTATTTTTTTAAAAATTCTATTAAGATTTGAGTATAAACTTTATGAAAAAAAATTCTTGCATATAATGTATAATATTATATACAATGAATTGTGTGAATTTATGGATATTATAATAGCATGTAACATACATTGAAAAGGACATTTCTCATCATATTAATATTGCTACAATTATGTGTATATTGTGGATTGGAATGTGCGTTCTAATGACAATTGAATAAAAAAAAAAATTAAATCACAATGAATTACCTTTACATCCATTAATCAAATTCTTGTTCCAACATTTCACACATCAATACCTTTCCAAGTCAAATTGTTGTTTTCATCTTTTAAATGTGCTTCAATAATTTTTGAGTTTGAATTTTTTTGATTAAGACAAGCCTTCTAGTATTTGCTAGCAAAATGTATAAATAAATTTAAACATTAATACAACGCATGCTTACAATAGACAATAAAAATGACACTATGAGTTTGGTAATGATTCAATGAAAAAACGTTTTGAGCACAAAATAGGAATGAAGGTTGATCATACAAATCAAAACATTAGGATATTATTTTATCATGTGTAAATTCTAATTTTGGATAGAGCACATTTTTTAATGTGTTTTTAACATATACACATATACATATAGGTATGTATGTATTATTAAATAGTCTATATGTGTAGTTATTACATAACATACGTACTTTATGCAATTATAATGTGACTATCTTAGTTACATGTGTAACTAAATGTATATATAATGTTATTAAAAATACAAGGACATCATGAAAAATAAACCTATTGGAAAGATGAAATAGGTCATTGGTGCAATGTAGTTGAAAGGAAGACCAAAATCCATCTAAATTTTTAAAATAATTCCATAGGCAACCATTCGTAGTTGTAGGCAACATTTAGTTGCACATAGTCACATAAGGAATGGTTGTAAACAACAAGATTTTTACTAACTTACAGAAATGTAAAGGTTGTCAATGTGTTGTCCCTTTTTTATTCTTTTGGGTTATTTTTCAATTGCCAATGTTCATAACATGTTAACATTAATATTGAACTTTAAGTTGAAAGGGCTCAAATGTGCAATGGATTATTTTTGCCATCAAAGGCTTAAACTTTTACCCAAAAAAATGAAAAATTGTTATTCCCCATGCATATGAAATGTAAGCAATTCCTAAATCTAATTATTGCACAATGCCCATCCTATTTTCTTTTTTATGTTCTAAATTCAAATGAAGAAACAAATGAAAAATTATTGGAAGTTAAATTGTTTTTTTAAATGTTGACATTGTGTTGTGGACATCAATGATGATGCAAGTTCACTTTTGGTTTGGTGTGCAAAACATGTTAATTGTACCCAACGTGGTTTTTTTAACCAACAACTATTTATACTTCTTGTTTCCCAAATTGGGACAAAGATAACTTTATTTATGACTATAATTTTAATTAGTTTGTAGCATTGCAAATTTGGTTTCACAAATTTTGGTGTTCTTTCCATGATTTAGAAGAATTAACCAAATGATGTTTGAATTATTTTGCAAACAAAGGGATGTCCTTAATTATTTTGCTTTAAGTTACCATGAATAAGGGTCTATCTTCAATCCCTTTTGATATTGATAAAGATCTCCCAATAGTCTTAAGTTTTTATATTGAATAAGTTTTTTTTTTCATCATCTAGTTTAAATTTGGTACTGAGAACACTTAAATGTTTTTACCATTCAGTTTATAATGAACTATTTTAAACCTAAAAGATTTGTAATTGTTTGTAACTTGTTTTACAATGGTCCATGTTTAATCATATTGATTTTTAACTTTTGTTTTCCCCATCCTATTTTTATTGTTTGTGATGATGTTCAACAAAAAAAAATTCTTAGTCATGTTCAATGTAAACATTCATCAAAAAATGGAACTTGACAATTGACAAGCACACACACATCTTTTTCAAGCATAAAACATCCATTTTTAATCATTTGTCTAGTAAAAGATGGTTATTATCATAGTCCTAGGTCATGTCTCCAAATCTATTGTCTTCCTTTTGTTGCTATTTTTCAGTGTTTTATCAATGATTTCCTCTTCGGAAGCATTGAGGCAAGCTTTAATGCATCATTAATAGTTGGTTGTCCACTCCTCCTGAAAACCCCATCATCACTTATAGTTTTTCCTCTTTGTCATCATTCCAAAAGCCTTTCTTCCTTTGCGATGACTCATCATCAACGTTCCTCCCTACACGCATTTTCAAAACTAATGCGACCACCTTTATGCAATAAACAAATGTTGATGACTCATAGGCATCTTCCTCTGGGTCAATATGGTCTTTTGGCCACTTTTTTCTTATTACATTGTCTAGCACATCTTTCCATTTGAAACAAATCCCAACAAGTAGTTTGATTGTCTTTAAATTCACATTTCAATTTGTCGACTACATTGGCCAGGGATTGTCTCCTAGAACTTGTCATAAGCTGTCGAAAAACTATGGGTTAAACATACGAATCATAGTTACATAAATTTTATAATTTTGCAAGCAATTGTTTGCTACCCAATATCTGACTTTCACTTTGTATTTTGCATCAACCATCACCAATTCTTCTTAGTTGAATGGAAGGTACATGTCTAAATTCTTAGGAACTTAACAAGAATTATTTTGATCTATTTCAAACATGTTTGTTGATCCAATCTTATATATTAATTCAACAAGTCTATCTGTCTATCTGTCGATGTTCTGAAACCCATATCACTTTTAATAAAACTGTCCCCCCGAACTCGAGGGCCCAAAAACTATTCAGGACTTCGAGTTCTTACTTCTTATTTTTACTTTTACGTCCGTTTCCGTGCATCAACTACCGTCGTCGATGGGGGAGGTATTTTTGGGATTTGGAGGGTGGGTGAGGAGATTTGGGTGCGCTTTTTTTGGGCTAAAGGTTTAGGAGGGTCATGATTTTTATTTTTTTCGTGGAGGGGGGGAGGGGGTGGGGATGGGGTTCTAGGGGTCTTAATAGGTGGAAGTGAACCGGAGTGGGAAATGCGAAGGATCGGGTGGGGGGGATCGACAGGGTGCATTATGCACTAGGTTCACACTAGTTTAAGATGAAACAAATAAATTAATAGTGAAAAACTCATTGTGAAACCGCACAACATATAATATGGAATGGTGACAAATGAAAAAATGGTATTAACATGCATTACTTGATTGAATACTCATGAAATTTCATGTGATTGTTGGTTCCCATTAAAGTGGAGCGTGTTTGTAATTCTAGGACTTGCAACAATCTAACATTTCTTGAAATATGAAGTTCACAATGAATTAATGTATCTTACAATGACCACAAACCCACTTGATTTGATATTGACCTAGTCAATTACATTTTATGTTGATAATGACAATGTTAAATTCTAGAAGTATATCCATATCTTTCAACTTGTCAAATTTTCACATCCTTTTTTGACATTAGCTGCATGACATTATACAAATAATTATAAATGTCGACTAAGTGTTTTGTAACAAGTGACATGAATTAAAAATGCAAGTGTTTTGGAATTCAATTGAAGGCCTGGATTATGAGATGAAGGAAATTCAACATAGGCTATAATTATGAAGTATAGGAAATGAATTTTAAAACAAGGAGGATATTAAAATGTGTTTTTTCCATAAATGAAACAGGAGAAAAAAAGAAGCCATTAAAAACAACAAAATAATTTGAGATTGAAAAACAAATTTATTCAAGTTTCTTGTTCCAACAATGTGTGATGGGAGTTCCAATGGCTAAAAAACTAATCATAAGTTTTTTCCAAAGGCGGAATGAAGGTCTTCTATCTTTGGGAGAAACCACTTGACCCATATTTTGTTGTCAAATCATTACCATAACAATAAAAACCATTACACAAAATTTGGAGATCCTTTAGGCTCAAAGAACCAAGGCTTGCTTTTTGGAATTGCTTGGGCATGGTCAAGGTGAGTCATTTGTGTGAATTGAAAAACAATAAGTTGTGGAAGTAATTCAAAACCACAAATTGCAAATTTGGAACCTCTTTAATTTTGACTTCCTTCATTGCGAGCTCGTGTGGTGCAAGCTTCCACATGCTTTAATGAGTGTAATCATTAATCACCTTCTTCCATCTTGAGTTTCTTTGTTGAAGCAATGAAATTTCTACAATTGTGCATTTGTGGTCCACCATTTCTATCTCATTCCATTAAATTGGATAAAATATACTAAAAATGTTTTTTATTTTTCATGTTCATAGGCTCACGTTGACAAGCTCACAATATAATGTCGTTGTTATTTTACAAACAAAGACATTCAAAGGTGATGGTGAGTTTTTCAACTTTGAAATAGACCTTCATGCCCATGAAGATGATTGGGCAAATATGATTATTCCAAGAAAGATGTGTAATGATTGCATTTTAGTGACATGGCAATCATTTTAATACATTTTAAATTTTTCATCAATTATTTTAAAGAATAAAAAATAATTTGTGCATGTTCAAATTTGGATATGTTTTGAAGTTAATGAATAAATACAAGGTTAAATCAATTTGCACCCAAAGCAAAAAAGATGAAAGTAAGTGCAAATTGAAATTAAATTGGTTTAGGAACATAATCATGGGAAACATACATTCAAATGATTGATCACATCTCAAATTTGCAAAGAATTACGACTCTCCTTCCTAGCCACATTCATAGCCATCTTGAGAAAAAAAATTGATGCCAAATTGATATATATACATATATTTGAATTCAATGACATACCCTGGTCCTAACACTTTTGTCTCTTCCACCATAATATTGGACATATAATATAGCATGATTAACCTTATAAGAGTCAAGACCCAACATGTGTCGATATTCACATGACATTGGTTTGGACATATGATTTTTGTAAGACCTAGTGGTATCCACAAGGCTTAATAAAAACAAATGGTTTACAAATGGGTTTGAATTTGAGTATTTACGCAAGATATAATGGTATGCACCAGGCTTGGTTCTTCTATTAAAAAGTATTGCTTGCAATTGGTTGATCATAATGATCAGGTGTGGTGGTAACATTTGAATAATCTCTCACCTTAGATTGTTCAAGTTTTTGTCTTTATGGATGAAGCTAGGGAAGCAATTAGTATTTTTTTTGGATGTGAAAGTTACAAATAGAGGCCCAAATAACAGGTGTAGGATATAAGGGATGCACATGAACCTCCTCTAAATTTATCTATCAAAGGAAATTTGTTTGTTTGTTTTTCCCTGTTTATTTGTCTCACAGAGATCTTCAAAGACAAGACACCTCTTCTTGCATGCTTGGTACCATTGGAAAGCCCTTGGTGAGTCCGGGTGCACTGAGTTGATTTCATAATGTCTCAATATATAATGAAGAAGAAGTTATTAAACATTGAACATTTCTTTCATTGAAAATTAGTTTAAATGTAAAAAAACTAAAAACTTTTAGGGGAATTTGAGTGCACATTTGGTATTGTTGGAAAGCTCTCCGCAAGTGATTTAAAGAAAAGTGATTTTGAGAAAAATAAAATAAAAATCGAATATTTTTTATCATTGAAAAATCAAATAGATTACAAAAAAAGGTTTTTATATGGAAAAATGAGTTGGGTAAGGAGTCCACACTTGGGCCAACGGCATAGGCTAGCTGCAACAACTAGTATCTTCAATCTAACAAAACACATTTCAGCACCCACCAGGGCACCATCCACTGGATGCCTGTTGTTACTCAGTTGTGGATGAACCTCAACTGAGTTAGTATATAGTTTCACCTTGGTAACCATATCTGTAAGAAATAGGTTTCATATATAGGTAGAAAGGTTAGGAAATTAGATATTTATAAAGTAAGTAGATGGTTTATAGCTAGGTAAGGGCTGTTTTGAGTAGCTACTTACGAACAACCTGCTTGTGGGTTGTTGTTAGGAGGTAGGTAGTTTTTAAAAAAAAAGCAAACAGAGCTAATAATCACCATGGTTAGCTAAGGAAGTGGAACCCAACAGAAAAAACTGTTTCTTGACCACTTATCATTCATTCATCATCCTTCATGGTGCACTGGTGGGTTGCTGGTTCAGTGTGGTCTGTTCTGTTGTGAATAGGTGGGAGATGCAGTTAAGGACTTCCGGGGGTGGGTACTTATGTGATTCATTTACCATCTATCATTGGTTAACGAAAATTGGTTTAATGCAATGAATTTAAATCTATTATGCGGCTGGCTGGCACTGTCCGCATACCACCTCTGCAATAAGTTTCAACAACACGTCCCGACAGTTACCCTACTTTATTAACTGCTCTTGCAACGTACAATATTGTCTTCAAATTTTTTGAAACCTTCTTGTCCTTTCCAAAGGCGGTCTTAATAATGTCTAAATCCTTCAATTCATGGCAGACCAAAAAAAAAAAAGGCAATAATCCAATGAATCCTTTTATCCAAAGGACACTTTTTCAAAATAAAAATTTAGTCATAAATACACACACACACACACATTTATGTATGTATGTATGTATGTATAATTTATGATAGAATATTATATACATTAGTGTGTGTGTGTGTTTGTTGGCCCAAGTGTGAACATGTTAAGAGCTCGACTGATTTTTCCCCAATTTTTGCAATTTGTTTTGAATTTCTCAAATTTTGCCAACAAAATCCACTCAAAAATCAATACCTTCCATACCTTAGCTCTGAAAATTGAGAAATAAACTCTATCAAATCTGACACCTCGATAGCTTTCCAACAACACCAAGAACAACGCTTCCAAATTCCAGTACGGTTTCAGTTTCGATTTCATTTAATTCGCATTGAGAAAATAGTTCAGTAATCAATAGCTTCCACGCCATAGCTCTAAACAGACTCAAAGCAAATGGGTGCACCCCTGCACAGATACCAAGAGCACAGCATGGAAGTGTCAAGATTTTGAGAGATCTCAGCACGACAAAACAAAACAAACTCTATCTTGCTTCATCGATAGATAACAATTCTTAGTCTTCAAATTGTTGTTTTTTTTATACAGGGAAACTCAGAGTCAAATCTTTCCACTTTCAATCTACCACTTGGAAGGAGCCAACCTGCTTTACAAATTTGCCTGCAACAGAAGGCACTATAAATATTTGCTGTAAGGAGGGAGCACTACCCACAATGTGTGTTCTTCATTTAAAATGTGGGATTTGGCGCATAGATGGAGTGAACTCACAAGAATCTTCTGTGGGTGAGTGACACTAGTTGGTGAGCTGGACTGTCAAGAGTCAGAAGCAATAACATTGTATGTACTTACATGAATGAGCATTCCATTGAGTTATCAGTTACCATTTAGAGGTATAAATGTGGCCTATTGAAGTGCCCATTTAGTAATGGCGCCCTTTGGCAGCAAAAATCTGTTCCAAAACTTCAATGCAATATTTTTGGGTGTCGATACAACCAGTTATTTACCTGACGGATCATCAAAGTCAATGGGCAGCAGCTGTTTAACGGGCTTGTAGTCAGGAGTACTCTACTGAGTCACTGAACCTCTCCTTCGGATTTTACAGTACTAGCCTAGCAGAAATACATTAGGTAGCCTAATACCATTGGTAGGGTTTTTGAACCAGTGTTGTGAAGGATTCCTTTCACCCTTGTTTTCTTTCTCACCAACAAAGATGTCTTAGAGCCACTTTAGACAAGAGGTCCGGGGACTAAAAGCCCAAGGACCAATTTACAACAAATTGAACCTTGAATTGGACCCTTCTTTCTCATTAGAGAAAAATGTTTTTTCCTATGGTACAATGAGTATGTCTAAAGGCTTGGGTTTCAAGGGTTCCAATTCAAGGGTTTAAGATAAAACATTGTGTAATTGACATGGGGAGGAGGCTTAGGTTAACTTTTGGTCTTTTCTTTTTTTTCATGGTTTTTTTTTCTTGTTTTTCTTGTTTTTTATTCTTATTAAACATGATGGACTTTTTTTTTGGTGCAGTTTTTTTTTTTTCTTTCATTACAATTGTTTTCTTCCTTGATGTTTTTTTTTTGGAATGGGAATCCGTTTAGGGATCTCTTGTAAATCCAAAACTTCTTCCACTTGTGAAAATTTGCATTTTTACCTCATCTTCCAATTCAACTCCATTTCATGCACTTCAAAAGGTTGAAACTACACTTTTAGAAAAAACCACCTTGTGAGGATACACAAACCAACCATGTCAACTCTAGGATTGTTCCAGAATGGAGAAGCTGATGGGCTCTCAACAATATCTTCAATCCATAACATTTCTTCCATTTTCATAAAATTTGAGCAGCAAGGTTAAAAAAAACAACAAAATAAGCAAAAAACAAGGAAATGAACAGCCTTGAACCCTAGTTTAGACTTTGGTTCTCCAAACCATTAGCTTTCCTTTATACTCTTCTTCTCCGTCTGGACCATTTTAGTATATTGATTATTAACAATATTAATATCATGGCCCATAATAAATCTCCATGGCCTTGATTTTCAAAATGAATGGTTTATAAGTAGTGTAGCCTATGTTGTTGGCCCAAGTGTGAACATATTCTTTGTTTTTCACATTTTTGGAATTGAAAAATTTGAAATTCAACATTGTGAACACATTGAAGCCTCAATTGATGTTTCCTTCTAAATCCATTCAAAAATCAATATCTTCCACACCTTAATTCCGAAAATTGAGAAATAGACTTTATTAACATTGACTTGTTGGGGGCTTTCCAATAACACCAAGAACACCCCAAAAATCCAATAAAAATTTCATTTTTTATTTTATTTTATTTTCATTGAATATTTTTTTAATAATCAATAGCTTCCACACAATAATTCCAAACAATTTCAAACCAAGTTAGTGCATCCCTATTCATTTAGAGTTTTTTTGAAAATACCAAGATCACGGCATGAAGTGTCATGTTCAAGGAGATTTTGATGTGACAAACAATAAAACAAAGTACTTCGCTTCATAGGAAAATATTATCCCTCAATTTACAATCCAATAAAACATCAAAGGATTCCAATACTAATTATTACATGTCCATTATTTTATGGAATATTGTGTTAGCAATTTGCTTAAATGGTGGTGTTAGGCAACATGATTATTAGGAGAAAGATCAAGGATTAAAAAGTTAAACTAGTTGAAACATGCATAATTGAAATTACAATTCCCTACAACCAATTGAACTCTATAGTTAGTTGAATAATACCTATATATTGTAGTACTACCAAATGATTAACTTAAAAAATACTATGAGCATAATAAAATAGTTAGAGGCAACTATATAATTGTTACGAGATTTTGGAAATAGACGAAAAAAGGGGGGAAGGGTGACTTTTTTGTACTTTTTATTATTGTAAAAGGATTCCTATTGAATGTAATGATGTGTGTGTGAGCTTGCACATAATGTGTATTTATGTGTGTGAATGTTTGTGTTTATGATCGGAAATAAAGGTATAAATGTACAATGTGTAGGTTCTACGGATTGAAATAGTAGAATTATAATGGTTGTGTCAAAGGTTAAAAAAATATGAATTATGTGAATGATAATCATGGATTTACATGCTGAGATGTTTTAATTTACATGAATTATTGTAATATAGTTGTACAAGTTATGAAGTTTTTTTAAAAGTTTAAGTCATGCCTTAATTATTCTAACATGTCATGTTTGGAGTAATCGAATGGGTAAGATGAGCCATGGGTGGATCAAACTCACAAAAAACACCATGGCATGAACTTGGAAAGGAACCACCACCTCTTCTACTATGATATATTTTGTGATTAGTTGTAGGGGCTCCATAAAAAATGCAAAAAAATCATGGGACTTCCAAAAAGGAGTTTTGAAAATTCGTGATTTTGGCCAAGTTATGAACCCTTCAACTTTACGGGCTCATAACTTCCACATATACAATTTCCAAGTGAGGAAATTGAAAATGCGAAGGTGTAGTTAGTGACGAGAAATTTCCTATGATATATTATGTGTTTAATTTGAATGTCATATATTTGATCAATGTTTCTTAGGTTTTGGTGGTCGATAGTCAAGTTATCAATTTGATTTTTCACCTTTCTTTTGGCAACACTCAAGTCCCAAGTTTAAATGGAAAATGCAAGTTCATTTTCAATATTTAATGTTGAAAACCTTTTCAATAGTATATTTGGGTATCAATTTGGATTGTTTTTATTATTTGCATTTTTTCCCCAAAAAATTGGGACTTTACAAAATTCCAACTTTCAAAATGAGAAAACCACTTAAGAATGTTGGGATTCAATCTTTCACACTTTGTGAGAGTGTGTTTCAATTCTAAAACAATTTCTAAGCCCATATCCACCCTCATGCCTTGCCCTTGGTTGCAAGAATTCATGTTTTAACTTTGGTTAAAGTTAGGGTTACAACAATTACAATTGATAATATTAAACAATGTCATCATTTTATTTTCAAATTTATAGCTTGTTTTGCAAATTGGGATTAAACTTTAAGGGCTTGCCTTTAGTGTTACAGAAACACCAATGTAATATCATGTAAATTTAGTTAATTCTAGACTTTCAAAAAGTTCAAAATTAACAAACAATTATTTGAAATTAAAATTTTGGAGAGAAACTTTAATTTGGGGGCCACCATATAATGCAACAATAGATATTAATAATGCTTTTGCTTCATGAGATGATCCAACACATATTTTTCTAATGTTTTCCTTCAAATTCAATAGGAAATGTGATCCTAACCACCAAATTAGAAAAAATAAAATAAAAATATGTTAATTTTGTTTGAGGGAAGTTTTTTTCTTGATGTTCCTTGTAAATTCAAATTCACTAATGAATTAATGAAAAAATCCATGTAAAAAGTTGGAAAACAAACACTATTAGGGTTAATAGCCAACAACAATATGTAGATTGGAATTTTTTGCACTCCTCATCAATCACATCAATAGGTGCCACAACACCTCAATACAACCAAGTATGGGTTTTATTTTTAAAAAGTGAATGTGGAATGTGGAATTAATATCATTGATGTTAAAATGTTACAAATGAAATAATGTATGTTTTTCCCATCCAATGGCATCAAGTTGCAATTCCTACAACATTTGCATGACATATTGTAGGAACAACATGGTGCAATATACATCATGAAATGGGTGAGTGCAAGTTATAATGGCTCACAAAGTGGCATTTGAAAACATCACCCAAAATCCATTTTAGGTCATTTTTGCCATTTTAGGTGTTTGGCAAAGAACTGTTGATTATCAGTCATAGGTACAATATGTATTGGCATTAATTTTTTTTTGATAGGTCATCTATTTTCTTGACATTCTTGACCCCATTCATGACTCCTTATTTTAAAGTGTTCTTGTAACTTTACATAAGTAATTTTTTTCCCTTATTGCATACAACAATGTATCACCCAAATGTTCATCAATAGAAAAGGGTGAAAACATGGTTAGGTGGTTCATTTTTGGCCTTTTGAAAGTCCATTTTTTACACAAACTAAAATTCCTACAATTTGATCATTAACAACTTATGGATCCAATGTACATTTCCTTATGCTTCCATTAAAAATTATGGGTCACCCCAAATGTGTACATGGTTAAACATATATTTGGTAAAAGAATCCATGTACAAACATGTAGTTTTTAATGCAATTTATGGATTAATAAGACCTAATAATAAATGTTAAACTTCAAAAATAAAAAAATACAAGGAAAATTTCCATGCATCTTATTCTTAAACACTTCATTTAATATATATAAATATATGTGTTTTTTAGTTGACTTATTATCGCAAAATTTTTGAGTCCACATGTCAATTTTTTTACTTTATGATTCAGAGAATGTCGCAATTAGTCCAAAAACCATTTCAGAAATATTTGAAGAAAAATATCTTGGTATGAAATTACGAAGAAATTATTCTAACATTATTTTTAATAATTCAAAAAAATTAAAATTTTGACATTAATATATTTATATATATATATACTCAAATACAAAGTATAGATTGTTAAAAGTACTCTATGTAACCTTAATATGTAATGCATTTTTGGTCTTACAAACTACCAATAAATGTAGAATAATTCATTTAAAATATTTCAAGCTCTTCCACTAAAACATTTGCTCATAGATCCACGAGCTAAACATCTTCAAACAAATCTTCCCAAACTTCATGATCATATTCATTAGTTTATTTGCCCGTTCCATTAAATGAACTAACAAAAAATAAATGTTTGGTGTTTTTCTCCTAGCAAATGTTCAATAACTCTTTTCAAATGCTTTCACTAAACCACACTTTCCCATCCTTTCATTATCATGCTAGAATTTCATCAGTCATCATCTGAGGAATTTTGCAAGGTCTACCAATAGGGGTTTTGGCTTTCACAAGAGCATTTGCCTTCTTATTTGCAATTTCCTCAAACAACTACAATGCCATTCTTTGCAAGTAAATTTATTTTTCTTCTATAATAATGTGTTTCAATCAAGAGAACATGTTTGGAGGCCACCTTACCCTAAAAAATATTAAAACCACTTAATGAATGATAATTCTATGAACTCAAAAATTATTCCTTACTAAAATTAATTGTTGAATTAATGTAGACCTTGTCTTTCTTCAAAGATTTGGCTAGCAATTACAAAATTTATATGGTCAACAAACATGTTGGAAAGCAATTTATAGCTTGATGGGTGTGTAAAATGCTCGTCACCTTTGTTGAACAATGAACTTTGCATTAGAGGTGCTATATAATTATATCATTCAAGTTTTTAAAAAAAAACATCATGTGCCAAATCAACCCAAAGGACAACAACAAACTGTTTTGATGCTTGGGAGGCAAATCTAACATCAACTTACAATATAAAAAATTGTATCCCCCAAAGAAAACAAGAAAATATGTCCCTTTGTGGTCCTAACCAATTGAAGTTTTGTTATGACATTCCTAAAAACATTAAATCAACACAATGATTGAAAACATCAAAATTCAAAATATTGTTGATTACATTGAAGTTTCAAAACTTATAAGCTTGGGCAACAATGTACCAAAAAAATCCACTAAAACATTCCTTGAAAGTATATTTTATTATCTTAAAGTTTTATGAGTTTAGTAAAAATGACAGTGTACACTCCTTGTGGTGCCAACCATCATATTTGTCCCTCTTTAAAGGTTGCAAGTAGTAATTTAGGTACCTTCACTTGATGTTCTATTAACTATCATGAACTATAAAATTTTAGAGCTAGGGTCACCCTTTTAAAATACTTATTTTGGTCATATGATGAATAATGTGTGCCATATGTGATTTTAGAAGAGAAAATATGAAAGAACAATGAATGAATTCATTATATAAAAGAGCCCATGTAACATTGACAAAGAAAAGTGACATGGGGCAGTAGAAGTGGCAGAAGGCTTGTGCTACACCATATTATTTTTTTACAAGTTGAAAATTATGATGAAAACACATTTTGCTTGATGTGTTGTTATCTTTCAAAAGGATTTTTTTTTTTTTTTTTTTTTTGTGAATAACATTTGCTACTGAGTTAGATCATGTCAAGAAGTCTATTATAAATCCCAAATAACATATGGAGAAAATAACCATAAAATAATAAATTGATATAATAAATTTCATTGATGTATCATTTGTTTCAATGGTCAATATGAAACATTTTTTTGACTTTATGACAATGATATTAAAGAATTGTATGGTTAATGGTATAACATGACAACAAAATAAGTTTTGTTAACGAGTAGTTTAAGGTTACTAAGGCTTTACCATTTTGGCATAAATTAAATTATTTTTTGTTTGTCGAAATTTTGAAATTTTCATTCATTATTTGTGCCAAAATTTTAATAAATTTAAAAGTTCAATAATTAGGATTTGAACCGCAAACATTCAATGACAATCACTTAAAATTGAACTAGTCTAGACACACTAGATTATTCCATAACATTGACAAAATCCTGATTATTATTATTTATAATCATTGCCTATTGAAAATTTAAGAATTAAAAAACTAGATGCTGAAGTTAAGATTTCAAATTTAAATAAAATTTCAGCAATTTGTTGCCAAAATTCTAAAGGTATTATGGTAGTGTCTTTGTCCTCTTTGATGTTAACTATTTGAACTTTTTGGCCTTCGTACATGAAGAACCATGGTGTAAAAAACCAATATTTAGGCTAGCAATGGTGTGTGATAATTGTGATTAATAAATAAGCGCTATGCAATGGGGTCAATCAAAGTTTGGAATGTGTTTCGTTTGGCTAGATTCGAAAACCTTGTGAAACTTTTGGCTTTGATGAAAAGTGGTGTATGTGTAATTCTAATGGCGGAACGCAAAAGGATATATTGGAGGACTTTGGATGAAGGAGGCACATTGATTTTTTGGAGAAAAAATGTTGAAGTTAAATGACCTTCCTTTTGCTTTGGATGTTGATTGGTGTGTGTTGTGTGAAATGTGGATGAAATGAATGTTCATTGAGATTTCAATGTATTGATTATGAGTTCTCCAAAAAAAATTATTGTGCATGGAAAATCCAGACACGATGCATAAGTAGAAGGTTAGAATGCTTAGGAGTAAAGATTCATGTGGAAACAATGAAGATCATTAAGGGATTTGAAAGAGTTGGTATGTGACGGCATTCTCGTCCTTGGGTTTAGTACATGAAGAATTTAAAGCATTTTTCTTTGTCATAGTGGGATAACTATCGGGGGCTGAGTATTTATCTACATAGGTGTTTTGAGTTGGTTTCAATTTCCTTATGGGCATCCTGGGTGGGTTGTTGGACTAATTATTACAAAACTAGTAGAATGCAAGTTATTGGAAACTTGAAAGGAATTTTTTTCACTTGTCAAAACTTCTAGGATGTTGGAAATTGGAATAATTTTATTATAGAACAAGGGATTTGGACTTGATGTTGATGGTGGGGAGAATGTGATTAGAGGGTTTGGGATTATGGAACCAAAGACTAAGATGCCATGAAGAAGACATAAATAGATCATAATAGTGATTCTAAAGTGATTTGATCCAACATGTGCTTATAGGAATGTACATTTGCACTAGTTTGCTAATAATGTTTAAAGCAAGTTCATCTAAAATAATAAATTTCTAACCCAAGATTTCCTTCTTTGCAATGTGAAGCTTAGCAATTTGTCTTTTAAAAATTTGTCTAAATTAAATTTCTTGCAATAAGATGCTCAATGATTTTGAACAAAACTTGACCACCAAATTGAGGTAGAATATGTAGTGTTGCTAATATTTTAAGTTTATTGTGTCGCTATAGGTTGGGTACATCTCACTTAGATTCATTCATCATAATTTATGAAAATTGGCCTACATGGACATGACATTGTTCACAGGTAGAACATGGTGTACAAGATTTCTTTGCAATTGGGGCAAACTTTCTTGATGAGAATGATGATGAAGTTGAAAAAGCATGTTTGATTTCTTTGAAAAGCTTTTTTTATTGGGTTGTAGTTCATATCTGCTAAACTTACACAATTCATTTAGGCCAAAGTTGCATGATTCTTCAATGTGCAAAATTATGCAACTTTAGCATATTCGAACATGCATAGTTCAAGTTTAAGTTGAGTGTTTCGCAATTACATAACTTTCTCTAATTTGCGTTAAAAGTTATAAAAAGACAAGTTTCAAAGAAAAAAACTATTGCTACTAGTATTGAAATAAGGGTGGTACTAAAACTTCAAAACCAATATTTGCTACTAGTGTCTGATGTTTCAAAACTTTGTGTACTCTTGGCATGAGCCTAATACCCAAATTTCAAACCAAAATTTGGCACCGAAATCCAAATGGTCCCAATCTTCTTTCAAACATTGAGGAACAGATGCAACTTGTATTTACAGAGTGTGATACACACCCAATGTTGGTCCTTACAAAATATTTTTAGAAGCTAAGAGCATCTCCACTAGGGTTTCATTAAAAAAAATTTGTGGTTTTGAAAGTTTGGCAATGTTTTTTTTTCATTTTGTAGCTTCCTTTTTTCCCCAAATGTTCACTAAAGACCAAAAACATTCCATAATTTTCCAAACTTTTTGTCATTGCAGTGTGAAATTCGAAAAATGAAAATAAAATAACGTCAAGTCTCCACCACACACGAGCAAGAACTTCTGTGCCAAAAACGTCAGATGAAGTATAGTAATCAAATTGTGTGAAATTTGCAAATTTGACACTAAAGTCTGCTCAAAGGCAGTCGACAGTTGCAAGAGCTGCACTCAAAGAAAATGCCCCTTTTTGATTGATCAATGATAATGACTGGTCCAAGTAATGAGACTTAAATAATCTCTCCGTTTAACGTGATAATGTCTAGATTTTCAGTAGAAGGGGTGAGAGCTTCAAAGGTGTAAACAATTAAGCCTGATTCTTGGATGTGATGAAAACTGCTAAGCGAGGGCAGTGCTGAAGGTTCAGGTTCTTCTTATTACAGTTCCAGCTTCTGTGGGTGATCTGCAACTAGTGCACATATTGATGATCTGCTGCTTGCTACACATATCTCACACCAATGATTCACCATGTCATAGATTTGACGAAATGAAATGTCAGTCCAGTGATTAACTAATCTGATGGCTTTCATTGCACCCTCTTCATAATGCTTCACTTAGGAAGAAGCACTTAGCCATTGTGCGGCTGTGCTTCTTCACCTTCTTTTCAAATGCTAGGACAAGGAGAAGACCAGGCAACAGGTGTAGGAAGGAAGGGCTCCCAGTACTTTAGATACATTGGGCCTCAATAAATAAATAATAAATGGCCCCCAGTTTTATTATGGTGATATTAGTCCAGGTTAAAAATGGTGACAAACCGTTTTTGAGAATAGAAATTCCATGCAACCAATTAGAGAAGGCTCGAGGGAGCTTAGTTTTTTCTTTTCTTTTTCTTTTGAGTTTTGGTGGGGAGGGGGAGAAGGGCAAAGGGATGCATATTGAAGCTTTCTATGTTGAGGAGTGCACAATGTTCCATAAATATGAGTGATCAAATAGCTCCTTCTGAAAATGAAAATGAAAATGAAAAAAAATTCAAAAATAATAGCTGTGTGTGGACCCCTGGCTAATTAATACAAGCGTATGAGTAAATACCCCCAGTATGGAAATAAGTGAAGAGTTTGTATAATAACCCTGTGGATATTAAAGTTAGATGCCACCATTTGACCAGAAACCTAGGTGGGTTTTAAGATGATGTCCTGTGCCTGGCAATTGAAATACATTAGTGGAAGACCCAACAGGACACTGTATGTCCTCTTTAAGAGAGCGTCTCCACCTGCATTAGCATAATGACTAGTAGACAACATGTTGTGGATGAACCTCTCTACGTACTGTTCTCCGTAACATAATGAAAATTTCGAAAAAATGGGTATAAATGTTGAAACTTAGGAGTAAATGCATGTGGTTCAAAAATATTTGTAGCTGTAAGAACAGCACTGGGTTTCTTAGAAATCTCATGCCCTTTATGTCCAAGGCGGGGGTTCTGTTTCTGTGTTTTCGTTACTATGTATAAGGATTACCTTTAATGTGAAACTCAGTTTGGACCTGCAAAGAATTATATCATATGGTGTTCTTCAAAAGGGCACTTTGTAAAGAAATTAGTTGATTTTTTTATTCAGCCAACCATAATGATTGATCAGCCCAAGTGGTAGCATTTTCATAATCTCTTGCTTTAAAAATCACCAAAAAAATCACTGAAAATCATCAGAACCGCCTACTACATACAACATGAAATTAAGGGTGATTAAGATTTTTCTACTTTCTTATTTTAAATATCACAAATATTGGCTAAACATTCTTACAGGTGATTGTCACTTGAGCAACGTTACAAATTTTGAAAAAAAAAAAAAAAAAAGCACTGTGAGAATGTGGAAATAATTAACACTCCATGATGAATAAATAAATACATGGCAAACACTAACAAAGGCCCAAATAGTGTGCCTTGTAGTGGAGGCGCTCTAAATTTTCCTATCTGAAAACTGGCGTCTGTCCTTACAGCCAAATGTGCCACTTTACATTGCCCATAATTGAAGACTGCCTAACCTACTTGTCATTATTCACAGCAGTATCAGAGTCCCTGGACCCTGAGAGCAATTTTCCTTTCGACAAAATGGTTGTACCATCTGGCATCATCGTAAGACTGATGCCATGGCTACCCATTCAACTCTATATCAGCTTCAACAGTTCAACCCTCACACTCTAAAGAACCTGAGAAGCTCTAGTACATAAATGGGTACACCATGTACCTCCCAAGATTCAACCCAACTACTACGAGGTACGAGCATTTTTACAACAGGTACGAGCATCTCCAGCGGTGCTCTGTATGTGATCCTGCACAGTAAAATTGGATGAAGAAAATCCAAAGTATGCCAGTTTGGCTCAGGAAAATGGTCTTGGCTCAACATAATTGTGTGCGATGCCGTGGCTGATCAAAAAAGGTGCAGCAACGCTCTGCACCTGCAGAAAAGAGTGTAATAAATATGATCTAAGTGCTGCTCAGTGTTTCTGATTGGCCCATCATAATGATTCATCCAGGTGGTTTGGTTTTTTAGTAGTCCTCCACCTATTTGCAGTTCCATTTTCGGTTTTATGGGTGGGGTTGCAGAAGAGTACATAACTGAACTGAGATGTGAAAAATATTTTCGCTGGGTCACATACTGAGCGCTGCTGGAGATGCTCTAAGTACCTACTACCCATCTGACTCTTCAATGTTAATCATATATGTTGAACCAGCTTCTCCCTATGGAAACATTAACCTCAGTGTCCATTTGGTGTAGTTATTACAACCATTCTACATCCCATTCTCCCCATTTACACTCTCCACCACAATATCCACTGTGACCAATTGGGTGTATCTTGGGGAGACTGAAGTGCAATATGCATTCGCATCTGGACCCCCACACCCCTAATCAGTATTTATCACATCCAACAGACTATCCACCTATCCTTATTTTCTCCATTCCAATGCATAATTGTAAAGAACTGTCATCATTTTTCCTTTGTGTTTTTCCATTGCTTCCCAGGCATGACCTCATGTGGGATCTTATAACCCATGTAAGATCCAGTGTTGGGCGGTTCTCACTTTTTTGTGAGAACCGACTGGTTCCGAATTTCTCATGATGTTATGAGAACCTGATCGGTTCTCTTATATATATATATATTTTTTTTTTGGGCTGGTGAGAAACGGTCAGGTTATCAAATTTTTTATCTTTTTCAAACTCACCCAGTTCTCAGATAAGTCAGTCCCTCATATATACGGCAACAACCGGTTCTCAAATTAGTCGATGCTCATAATATATATAACAACATCCTGATTATTAAAATTTTCATTAATTAAAATCAGTTTTAAATAAATTAAATATTTAATACTTAAATGACTTCATCACACGAAAAGAGAGACACCATGTGAGAAAAGTAACAGCAACAGGAATGGGAAAAGAGTAACAGTAATAAAGAGAAGAGTAATACCAATAAAGAGAGAACAGTAATAATGGGAGAACAGTAATAGCAGTAAAAAGAAGAGTAATAGTAATAAACAGAGAAGAATAATAATTGTCCCAAGTGAGAAGAAGAACCAGAGGAACCCAATTAAATGATACAGAGAACTCTGAGAACCGGATCTGAGTTCTATGAGAGAACCTGTCCGGTTCTCCAAAAATTACATATGTTACATTTGAACCGGTTCTCCAGAAAAATATCTGTATACATTTAAACCGGTTCTCGGTCATGTGAGAACCTGAGGTCGGTTTTCATTCCGGTTCTCACATTTAAAAAGGTGTAAATTGATTCTCATTATGAGAATCGGGTTGAGAACCGGGATGAGAACCGGGTCAGCATTTGAGAACCGCCCAACACCGGTAAGATCCCACCAACCAGTCAACATGAATGTGACATTTTGTGAGTGTCTTGTTTTCACCACCGAAAAAAAGGGAAAGAAATTGGAAGAAATGCCCCAGGGTTTCTTAACATAGGCGAAAGGGTCTTGCATTTAGACTCTTTTAAGCATTTTGGTCCTTCCCGTCGGCCTACCAGCTTGGAGACATGAGCCTTAACTCTCAGAAGGGTCCAAATGGAAACCCTTCTCGCATACATGAAAAACTGGAGAGGGTTGAGAGAGAGATTATTTAAATATCGCCATTTGAGTCAATTATTATAATTGAGCAATCAAAAGCAGTCATACCCTTGTACACTCCCTTGTACTAGTCCTGTTGAGGGGCACTGCAAGTTGTGGACATTTACAGGCCCAAGCTGAGTTTCACACTCTTTGACCGCTATACTTCATCGAACATACAGTGTGAAGAGAGACTGATCACCGGTTTTACTTCTGTGGGTAGGAGTGGATGCTGCTGCCATTTTTGAAGACGTGCTTGTCTCTGCAGCTTGAGATTGGGAGCTTGGGGATCAGGTTCAGTATTTCTGAGTTCTGGGTATGATCAAAAGAGTATGTATGTACCTACCTGTTTTTCATCTATATACTATTGATCTTTCAGCAGACATTCTAGCAGACACCGAGTTTGTTGGTCTGTCCAAATGTTTTTAGATTTTACCTGCACAAAGTTTAGAGTGAAGCTGGTGTGGAGCCTAGACGCTGCTCAATGTCATACATGAGTCATCAGTACTTTGAGTATTGCTCATAACACCTTCTGTCTGGGATTTTGTACCCAAATCCATTCTATTTGCCTCTAGGAAGCTTCCCAATATATGAGCTGAAGCCTGACCACTGACAAGAGTCTTCGCTTTCATATTTGTGGCAGGGCATCCAGTGGTAATTTCTTATTCAAAAAATTCCGGCGAATCTTAGCAATTTGTTGACCTGAAAAATATGATTTCAAAGGATATTTTTAATGAGAAATTGGACCACAATTTTCTAGAAATTACCTGCTTGAAATGCCGAAATTTAAGGAGATTAGTACCCTTGATGTCAAAAAATTTGAGAGCTGGGCCAGTTTTCTGTAGTGCCCAAATTCTCTATCTGTCTTTTTTTGTTCGCAGTGATTAGAGTTTAGGATTCTAAAGGTGATCTCTTGATGAAGTAAGTGTGGGTATAGTTGAAAAAGGGAGCTTTGAAGGGGGAGTCACAAAAGAAAGTTATAGAGTTATTACTTGAGAAATGAGTTACAGAGATCAAAGCAAAACAAATTTAAGAGTTGAAAATGCAGGTTTCTCGAGTGAATACAATTAAATCCACTGTCATTGTAGAGATGAAAAGAGTAAATAATCTTGAGTTGAAATTAATAACATTGAGAAAAGAACTAGGCTACAACTAGGCTAGTTCATTTCTTTGCACATGGATTAGTTTGTTTGGGAGTTTAAGATGTTGTGTGGTGTGTTGGTTGGTTTTTTGTTTGTGGAATTGCAACTAGGGGGCATTTCTTAATCTACTTCTTGAACTAAAGAAGACACTTTTATTTTTTTGTGATTTTGTATTTGAAAACTCCATGAGGAGTTGAATCTCAAACATGGCTTAGTATCTTGGAGTTGTGAAAAAAATTCAAAGCAAACAAGAAAAGGAAGGCCCTTGTTTTTGTCATAGGGCATATTCACAATGAAGGTACCAAAAGGAATGTCTAACAGAAAAAGGACTACAAAAGATTTTTATTTTATTTTATTACATTTACTATTTCATGATTATAGGGGATTGGTATATGATTATAATTAGACTGATATCATGTTAATATAATAATATTTTAAAAATGGGTTTAATATTGATGTCCTTTTAAATGCTTGTAAGTAAATTGAGTTTTTGTCTTAATTGCAATTTGCATATTATAGGAATCAAAAGGAATGTATTAAACAATGCAATTGATTTCAATTTTCTTTCATGGATAAGTAATACATACATCTATGTTTGGCAATGTTCATATAATGCATTTAATTAAATAGTATATGATATAAGAAATTTGAAAACTATAGAATCCATTTTGAAAGGGCAACAAAAAAAATGGTTCTTTTTTTTCTATTTGATTTTAGAAATCTTCACTAGGCTTAAAATTTGTGGCCCCAAGTGTTGGCAAAATGTGTAGGAAATTTTTATGCAAAAAAACATGTTAAGTTGTATATCAAAACTTATGTATTTTTTTTTTCCTGCATTTCTGGTTTTTTTACCAAAATATTTATGCATAATTACATACCCATGTGAAAAATCACCGCCACCATGAAAATTATCATAATTTTAATTATCCAATATTTCTCACTTAAATTTATTCCAATTAGATTCTATATTTGAAAGATAGCAAAACAAAATCCTTGAATCATGTGATCAAAAAATGATACCTTAATTGTGAATACTAGTCGGTGCCCGTGGCCGAAGGCCACTGTGAAGTCCCCCGTGGGTGCCCCTGCCCCCGCCCTGCCTTGCCCCCTGCCCCCCGGCCCGCCCTGCCCTAGCCCCTGCCCCCTGCCCGGCCCTACCCGACCTCGCCCTCCCCTGCCCTGCCTTCCCCCCCCCCTCCCTCCCCTGCCCTGCCCCATCCGGTCGTAGCCCCCCCTGCTGGCCCCCGCCACCCGCGCTGGCCCCCCCCGTTCCGCCACAAAAAACGCTCCCAGAACGCGGAACTGTCCGACTGTCTGGGACGGTTCTGCCGCTCCATTAAAACGCGGAACTGTCGTCGGACGGACGCACGCACGCACGGACACGCACCCATGTTGTAATTATATATAGGATATTGTGAATATGCCCCACAAGGCCACCTTTTTTTTTCTTTTTACTTGCATCTTGTTTTTTCCCACTCTCACATTTTCCTTATTAACACAACTAACAATTGTAGGCACCAACATCAACGATACCTAATTACCAATCAATCATTGTTGCCATTGCTTATTGTCAATCGTCACCATTACATATAGTAAAGGAAGGATGGTACCGACGATGGTCCCGACAAATGAAGCCGCCCCTGAACCCGCGCGCGTCCAGTCATCCAGTCGGACGGACGGTCGCTTCACGGGCGGCTTCATTTGGTCGGCCTGGAAGCTGCCCGTTAAGCCGGACGGACAGTATGAAGAAAACAGACACACATGGAGGCAAAAGAGCAGATGATCAAGGAAGAAAAAAAATGTAGCAAGTTCTTAACTCCGCTCACACAGTCGCCACAGACTGTACCATTGACGGACAGTTTACTTGGTGACTGTGTGCTTACTGAGCAACTTTTTACTGGGTAGGGCGACCATGGCAGCCGCTGGGGGGGGGGTCCGCAGGGGGGGCGGGTCAACAGGGATGGGGGGAATGGCAGTCGGATTCTGCCGGTGAATAGGTACCCTATCAAACTGGGTTTTTACTGTTGCATTTATGGGGCACCGGTGAAGGCGTGCTGCATTTTCTCGGGCAGGGGCAGGGGGGCAGGACGGGGCAGGGCAGGGGGCAAGGCAGGGGCAGGGGCAGGGCGGCCAGACAGGGCAGGGGAGGGCAGGGCAGGGGGGGGAGGGCATGGCAGGGGAGGGGCAGGGCAGGGGCAGGGCAGGGAGGGCAAGGCAGGGGGGGAGGGCAGGGCAGGGGAGGGGCAGGGGCAGGGGCAGGGCAGGGTTTTAGGGGGGGGGGTCCGCAGGGGGGGCGGGGAACGGACGGGGGGACGGACACCTGTGCCTTAGGCACGGGGCACACACTAGTCTATCTATAAGGCAAGGTGGGGCATCATCAACAAGTAGGTGGATGTCATCATCAACAATAGGCATGCATAATTGTAATAGTAACAAGAAGATTTTTTAAGTAAAAAAAGGAGAATAAGAAGGGGAAGAAAAAAAGAAAAAAGGGGCAAGCAAAGGTGGAGATTGATGGACTCCTCCACCATGACTAAGAGCTTGAAGCTTTTCCCCAAAGCTTAGAGGTTTAGGCTCCCCTAAAAATTCGCATGCTTGAAAACAAAATGGAGGTCGTTGTTAAAAAAGGTGGGAGGTAATTATTATGAACGTTAATAAAAAAGAAGAAGGAAGAAGTTATAAATAGTTAGGCTTGAAAATGAGATAGTTATTTCTGAATTGTCTTTGGAATGGTCATGTAAAAACAATATACAAAACTTTTTGCAAAGAATCTCATATAAACCAGTTCCAACATCATTGGAATTAGTGTAGTCTGTGTTGTTGGCCCAAGTGTGAGTTGATTACCCAACTCAATTTTCCTTCCAAACCATTTTTAAAAATTAATTGAATTTTCGAACACAAAAATTACTCAAATTTCAATATTTCTGGCACCTTAGGTCTAAAAACTTTCAAATCACCTTCATTAAATCTTATTTGTCAAGGGCTTTCCAACAATATGAAGAGGGTGTCCAAATTTCAAATGATTTTTCCATGAAAAACTTGTTTAATATTCAATAACTTCACTGAAAGTCAAAACAATACGAAACCGCTGGATGCAGCCCTACTCATCAAGAGCATGGCAAAAGGTGTCATGGTTTGGTTTGGGAGAGCTCAACATGACAAACAAGCCTGAATTCTTTAGGAAAATTAGATAGACATCAATTCTAGGATTTTTAAAATGTGGGTTGAAGGATTTTTCTAGTAGAGAAAAACCATGTGCACTGGGGGAAAGCCCAAGTGTGGGAAAAAGGATAACAGGGGGAGGGAGGTCCCACTACAGGGGATTGGAGTTTTTGGAATGGAAGGTTGCAGAAGAGCTCATGTTTGGGTGGCAAAGCATGCACATTTGTGTCCTAATTTGTAATGGCTTTCGTCTTGATGTTGTTCTTCTGTTTTGAGATGCAAGTGAACAGAATTAGAGCTCTGTCTTGTGGCTGAAGATTAGAAGACTGCAAAGGTTTTGAAAAATTAATTTCATGTTTAGCAAATGCTACAAACAACCAGATTGAAACTCTTGTGTGTTTTGAATGAAAAATTTCTTACCCTCCTCTTGGATTATCTTCAAAAACATGTCTTAAGCACCTAAAAGTTCCTAACACAGAATAAGGGCTTAGGGTTTAGGGACTTGATTTACCACTTTAAAACATGTAAACAAAGCAATGGTTACAGCTTGGAGTTACAGCTTGGAATGCATCATTCTATTGCGACTGCACCTGGAAGTTGTCCATGCCAAAGACCAAACATATATACACATGGGGTACCTTGACAAACAACCAGAATAACACAGCAATAGCTGCAAATACAGCATGCCTTTCAGATTAACAGCAGCCTCCCACAACATAAATACAATTGTCCAATAGATTACAGTGAATTTAAGGGTTCTCCATCCATCCAGAGAAAACTTTTTGTGCAAACTGCAACAGTCTTAATAACCCAAAAAAGTGAGACGCAATATTGAAAGATGCTCACTATTTACTCTGACCAGACTCTACACCTGTGCATAAATCCCCTACCTACCTCTTCCGTTTTGCAGCCTGGTTCTCTTTAGGATCGTGGGCTTTAGTTGACGTCTTGGGCTTTGCCTTGGTTTGACTAGTAGGTGTCTTGCTATTCCCACCTCTGCCACGCCCTGTGACAGCAAGCACAAAAAAGTATCACAATATTATTCAATGGAAAATTACAGCCTGGCACACTTGAAATTACAATAATTAAAGCAGGAATGTGTGATCAATGAATTTAAGTATGGCACGATTGAGTTCAGGACTTATGAGACAGTAAAGCCTCGTGAGTCATTGAACATAGCATCTGTAAATGTTTTTGGTTAAAAACCAGAAAGTTCCAAGTACACAAACCTTTTTTGGATCCTGGTTCTTCAAGAGTCACTGTTACTCCCCCTGTATGAGACTCGTTCAGCACAGCTGCAAACAAAGTCCAATCATGTTCTTAGTCAGACGGTTCTGCCTGAAGTTCCTTGTATCATGCAAGAACCTTCGGAAGAAAGTGTGACTGACCCATTCACCAACACATCTGTGGCTTGCAACTTGAGAAATTTTACCCATCAGCATGTAAAATGGCAAGGCTATATATAACGCATCTGTTTTTTGTATCCTAGTGCCAAAAGAGGAATGGGTGGTGCAGAAAGTGCAGAAGTAGAACCTAATTTATTTTCATCATCAGCCTCCTCTTCCTCTGCCTCCTCAGAGTCCTGCTCTTCCACTTCCTCTGTACAAGTCGAAACATCATTAGTGAACAATTTTTACAGGTCTATTATGAGCAAATCCTTCTATTTTTTCAGCCAAATGAAATACAGCTAACAGCCTTGGACCCCAAAAACCTAACACAGGAAGGAATTGAAAGTGACATACTCATGCATTGAAGTAACTCCCCATCTCTAACTGTGTGTTTAAACTGTCAACACACATAAGTTTGATAAAAAGATCCATACCACTGTCCAGCTCTTCTTTGGGAGAGTCACCATTCTCAGCATCCTCAAAATTCATTAGACGGAGACGTGCAGGCTTTTTAGGTGCTTTTTTCAATCCCGGCAAACTCAGGACAGGAAGAAGGTCAGCAGACCGAACACGTCGTTCACCCTCACGCTGCTTGTATGCCTTTGTCAAGGCTGCTTTTACAGCTGATGGCACCCCATCCAACAGACTAGGGCCCTGTTCATGCAACACCACTTAGTGAGTCCTTATACCAGATAATTTGCTATATGATATTTTTTTCCCCTCAACTATTCAAACTAAACAGAGTAATCCTGGTCAACTGCCACGACCATTCACCCAGTCCCTTCTACACAAAAAGGCAGTTCTTTGGCAAATGTGTTTTGAACTCTTCTTGGCTCCTGAAGAATACTTACGGCAGTTGCATTTACCAGTGTCACATCAACTGAGGAAGGGGCAATGTGTACAGAGACCCAAGATGACCATCTCACAGGACTGATTGAAATAGGGCAGACCCACCTGAAATTTAGAAAGGTCAATGATTGTGTCGAAGTCCTCCTGAGTAAGCGAGTAGTCATCCATAGTATCCACCACTTTGATCACTGCTTCTTCCTGCCAACCAATGCAAATCAAGTCAAGAAAACATCTGCAAAAGTGAAAGACGTGAAAGGACACATTGTACCCTGCCAGCATGCAGAAAGAAGATTATGCAAGAAACCAACCTTGGGCAAATTGTGTAAGGGATGTGTCATCCGCAGTGAGAGAAGAGGCACATAGTCCAACCGAATCGCCTCTCTTCACAAGTGAACACAACCAGACTATAAGTCCCACAGTTCATGAGGAAAATTTGAAACACTTCAAAACCTGCTGCTTGTAAACATGCAGATGTATTGGATGCAAACTGTATACCTGGTTGGCTCACAAGCATGAGAAGCCAAAAGGTGTACGTGCACATCTTCCAGCAGACGCGTTTTCTTGCCATATGTTGAGTTCTTCCCTAGCCATCCCCCAAACCTATTGAAATTGCGTTCACCCTGCAAGAGCAATTCAGTTCCATGAGTATGATTGACCGTTTGCATAAGACTCTGCACTGACTACATCAGCTCCTGACAGTGGGTGTAGAAGGATATAACAACCTCTCCAGAATTTTGGGCAAGCAGGTATACAAAACCTGTCCAGAGTTTTCTTTGACATTTCCAGGAGCAATCATAAGACTTGGTCATGATATCAGCTAGCTCTTGAGCAACATAGCTACAGGGAACTACAGGGAATGATACTGACAGTGGAGAAGGAACTTGAATTACCGGAATAAAGGTCTCTCGCTGCCCACGCATCAATGCAGCTCTTCAACCATCACATCCAGGAGTAATGTTAGATATTTGACTCTGAGAATCATAATAGAGAAAAATTTGGACAGGCACCCAACTGCAACAAAGTGGAAGCCACATAAATTTGACCTCTACCCATGGCCAGTGCAGGTCGCTCATAAACAAACAAATCCATCAAAGTACTAACAAAAGAAAAAATGGACAACATTGAGAATCAGTCTGTTGAAATAAGCTATTGAGTAATTGGGTCTGAATAAGTGGAGCTTTTATATCACAACCATTTTTTCAAATTAGTAGGATCCCACACAATGGATTCAGAAAGCGTGGAAACTACATACGGGATGATAGATGACATGAAAGCCCCCATCTGGGCATGCTGCCACTGCCGAAACCTTCGAATCTGGACATTCACGACATCACCATCTGCTATACTTGTAGCAGCGCGTGTTGCCAAATCCATTCGCTCTACTCCATTATCATCACGCCCAGCTGCACTGGGACGGTAATTCAGATAATTCTCCTGAAGATAGACCATTCTGCAGGGGTTAAGCATAGCACATTGCGACTGCCATCTTCCAAACTCCTTGGCACGAAGGCTTCACATTACACTTAGAAGGACAATCTTGCCCTCTTTCTATTGTCCTATGTCCACATGAACTATAACATGGGACAAGACCTGATCTCAAAACTGCATATAGATTCCCAATGCAATCAAACAAGACAATTCTCAAAATGTAACAGTCATTAACAAAAATTGAAACTGCAAAGTTCAACATGAATCAAGGCCAAGAATGTGAGTGATCTCACATCCCATTGAGCTGATACACTGAGAAAACAAGACACAATGTAAGTAAGCACCTGAATGAGTAGAGGCACCAAATCCATATCAGACATGGCAGCATCCATACGATCATCCATGCGCAAACGCCCACCTTCATAGCCCAACAATCTGCACCATCAAAGCACAAGCTCAGATAGAAGTCAGAGAGAAAGAGCCTAGGCTAGCAAAATTTATACTGAGCAGGGGATTGGATAAAGAAATCTGGAGCCAATAGAGGGAGACTAACTTGTCGACAGCAGAAAATGGTGACATATCCTCGTCTTTGGCACTCATCATGAGCCGTGTGCGCATATCTGCATAGTTCACAATCGGGGAGCGTAAACTCATATACTGCATTTGATTCAGTGCCATTCGCATGTCTCCCTTCACCTGGTCAGCAAGCTCCTCCAGTGCCAACTTCATTCCCACTTCCATCACACTGTCAGATAGTAAAGTGGCCAGAATTTCAGGCAACAGGGTTGCAAAAACAAGCACTTCAGGAACAGTGAGACTGACTGTATCTGCAGACTAGATAAGAACCAGAGGATAAATTTACTGCAGTCTTTGCAATAACACCAAATGGAGAGTAACAACAAAAAGAAAACCACAAAAGTGGTTGTGGAGACTCTCACATCAGCAAATTGGAGGCCTTCTGACTTGGCAATCTGCTGCAGCCTCTTTGCCATCTACAGATACAAGAGCCTAACCATTACTGTTGGGTTATGATAATTCTCATGTGGAAGCAGACAGCAGATCTTCATAATCAATCTCATTGCCGGGATTTTGTCATAGCACATAAACTGTAACCACTAAACCCTCATAGGAGTTTTAACAGTTGTGGGGTGTCAGGATTCAACAAACCCTAAACCCTACCCTAATCCCTACTCACAGCATGTAAGTCACAGGAAAGAATCCAGTGGTACTGTCACCTTTGAAAGGAAGAACAGGTAGCAGCAGCCTACCTGCTGTTTTGTGGGCTTCCTAAAAGGCAAGGGCAGGCAATAGTTGATGAGACTCTTAAGCTTCTGGGAGTAGCGGTCGTTACAGATACAGATGATGGGAATGTGGCTTTCTTTGATGCTAGCAATCAAGTCAGCAATCCCTCCTCGGTCACCACCAGACATACCATCCACTTCATCCATGATCAACACTGCCTTCCTGCACTTGTCCCCAAGGCAAAAATCAAATGAAGTTGGTATAATGGCTAAGCTTGCACATCAAGGAGTGATGCAAAGCCTTAGCACAAAACGATCCTCCATCATGTATGTAACTTGAGCATTGGCAACAAAGTAGAAGAAATTGCAGGATCACTTCAAAGAAAAAGGACTACAAAGTGTCCCCATCACTACTGAAGGTGCAAATCCACCTGTTTGTCTTGCCACCAAAACTCAATGATGCATTGCTGACCATCTCTTTGATAGTATTGGCAGTGCTGCCTCCCATCCCTTTGCCTATGCTTGAATCTGCTTTTCCACGGCTATCACTTGCATTTACCTGTTGAGAGACTCAGGCACCCCAAGTTAGAATTGAATTCCATTTCCAACCACAAAAGACACAATGTAGATGAATGGTATACTCCTAGAGGTACTCCACCTCATCATGTATGGTTTGCCACTGAAGTGAGATATACAATAGCAGCATTCAAGAAATGGAGCTCTATGTGTAGTGTTCTGAAAGAAATTCATATTCGGAGAGAGCTAGAGCACCTCAAGGGCCTCCAACCCAAGCTCTTGACAGAGAAGGCGGGCAGTAGTTGTTTTCCCAATGCCTGGTGGACCACTCAGCAGTACAGCCTTCTTAATTGCACTACTAGTGTTGCCACGTGACTTCTTCCCTTTCTCCACTGAGCCATGATTCGCATCCCATTGCAGTAGCCAATCCCGTACTTGCTTTACCTGCCACATTTCCCATTGTATTGTGTTTTACTTTAAATTAGTCTCACTGAGTGTTGTAAAGATCAATCATACTGCAGATCATACTGTAGAAGAAACAACCCCATGACAGCACTGTAGTTTTTCTCTTGTTGGGTTGCAGAGTGAGAGAGGGTACAATGGACTGGTTCCCTATGATATCATTTGTGGATTGTGGGCGATGTTTGTGGGGCCAGGAATCAGTCTCTGTTGGTTGCACTGCTCCTTGAGCATTTGAAATGGAAGCTCGATTGTCAGCCTTTTGTGTCCCTGTCCCATTTCCATCTGCTGTTGCAAGTTTGACCTTCTTTATAGCTGGTTCTGCCATCAAGAAACAAAACTTGTGCATGAGTTGTGGTTCTAGCCATTTAAGCATTTGTTCTTCAAATGCTGCTGCATAAAAATTAGGAGAAGGGAAGCAAGAGAAAACTTCATGTTGTAATCTCTCAAGTTCATGGTGACGATGATGGGCAGGAAAAACATTTGCAATAAACTACTCACAGGTGCAGATTGAACTACTAACCTTCCAAGAAAGATGCCAGATCCAGATAGATCATGCAAGAAGGATCAGAGTAACAACAGGCTAATGACGAGAGTATCTCAAAAACTTCAGCTACAGCAAGCTTAGTTGATGTGAGATCCTCCCCCCACTTTTCCCTCATGGGTTATACCCATCATGTTCTAGCACATAGGCAACAAACAAAGATTGGAAATTGCACGACGTATGCAAGGTGTATGAACCTTCTGCAGGAGCTTTCTGTGGTGGTGGTGCTGGTGCTGCTGCCTTCGAGGCTGATGAACTACTTTTCTTGGATTTACGGATCATATTGAACAACCCATCCTCTGTCAAGAACTTCACTCTGCATCCCACACGCACAACACCCTAGATATTGCAATGACCAGGACCTATGGCTGCAGAAGTGAAGTCACTGCCGAGACATGGGTTCAACTGCCAAGCTATTGTTATATGCAGGAGTACCATTTCAGAAAATAAGTATTACCCAAGCTCCTTCGCCTTTTGAGATTTACGTCCTCCTATGTCCTCATCTGCTAACAAATAATCCTGTCATTGTTTCATGGATAATCTCACATCAGACTGCATCCAAAGTCCATGCATGGGACACTTCAAAGCCATCACCAAAATGCAATGACAAAGGGATTGCATGCATGTCTGGAATCAAAAACACATCACAAAAGTTCAAAGCATTAAGAACCACTGGGAATGTCTGAGAATGTTGCATCCAGACAGATAGGGACAAATGTAAGCCCCTTGAAAACCATGGACAAGACACAGCTCTGAGAATTTAGACCTAAGAATGTCATAGAGTTACAAACCGTTTTCTTGCTGACTGAAGTTGTAACACGTCCACCATGACATTTGATGAGATGCTCGGCTTCTTCCCTCTCCAAGCTGCACATGACTCCATCACCACAAAGATTATATAAAATAACCAAGAGAAAACCTGCAATCAAGGGGACGCCTCCATCAACTAGGGACCTAGGGCCCTTGCAAATCTGGTTAGTACTTCCAACAGATCATAGAGATCATGAACAGAAGCCATTGTGTATACATAAATGTACAACAAGGCAAACATGAACAGTGATATGTTTGGAGGGTGGAGGCACTGGGATGGACAAACCTGTCCAAGGTTCCACTGATAACAAATGTCAAACCCGCCAATGCGTCTTCTGCCCCTTCTGGAAGTTCCTTCTCACCATCCCTCCACACAGGAATTGAAGCATCAGATAACACATGTCATGCTTTCATGTCAAGCTCTTTCTGCACCCAGTCTGGTGGAAGTGCAGTAGGCACCCAAATCGAGCACTAAAATGCAACTTATCCATACCTTTTCACCTTTATGAGGAGGGGGTACTCTCGCAGGTATGTAAAAGCCACCTCCACCCCCACCTCCTCTTCCTCTTCCAGATGGTGCTGCTTTGGTATCTGCCTGCTTTGAGGGGGATTCACCACTTCCCCTTCCTCGAGAGACTGGCTGTTTGGGTTCCACATCAGTAGTAGTGCTGGTCATGGCTATAGCTCCCTTCCCCTTTCCCCTCCCTCTCCCCACTCCAGAAGAAGCTTCATCAAAATCCTCATCCAGACTGGAACTGGTCCCTGCCCTCCCTCTCCCCCTCCCCTTCCCTCCTGAGACCACATTGTCCTTGCTATCCTTCATTGCTCCATTGGGAGTTGAACCAGAAGCATGATGTCCTTTGTTTGAAGCTCGTGGAATTTTTGGAGAGGGCACATTGATCTCATCGTCATCAGACTCCTCAAGGAAGCTGCTGCTGAGCCTCTTACCTCTCTGAGGGCTTGGTTTTGCAGGTGTAGTTTTGGCAGCAGGCTTTAAAATATCAGCAGGAGGCTTATTGCTAAAATATTTGCTTGTGTTCTTGCCTCCATCTTCCGCACTTTTCACACTTGCCTTTGCTGCCTGCTGCAAAATTATTCATCAAGATGTCAAATGAAGGGATTATCCATGTTCTGTGATCCAAACCACATTGTTCCACAAAGCAAATTACCATTGAGATGCTTCAAACATCTCAAACCCTAAAAACTTGGGTAGAAGGTTCAAGCACATTACAGCAGTTGCAGCAGGCAATGGTGTCGTGGTGCCCGCCTCTTTCTTTTGAGGTTGCTTCATAAACCATTTCCTCAAGTCCCCTTGTGTTGCCATCCTCCAAACCCTACGACTAAAATTCACTCTTCCCACAGAAAATCTGGCCCCACACCCATGAACTAGAGAACATTTCAGAAATCCACAAAGTCACTTTTTCAAAAGACAGCCCCATCCATTGCACAGAAGAAACGCACGGACCACCACACATTATCATTCCACAAAGCTTCACAAGCACGTCCAACAAGACCCAAAAACCAAAACCAAAGAAATTTAGATGTTGGGTTGTTCAGAAAAGTACTCAAAGGAGAGATGACAACAATAACAACAACAACAACAACAGCGCTACTGCCCCGCACGAATGGCAGATTTGCATCTCCCAGACACACACTGCAAAAGAAAACTCGAAATTAGGTCAACCAGCAAACGCTTGCTATATTGTGGCATCTCCGTTCATACATTCTGACATCAAGTGAGATTTATTGCATCTGTTATCCGCGTCTCTCTTCATCAGCAGCAGCAGCAGAAGGAGAGACTAGACAGCAACACATGTCTGCAAACCACAGAAACTGTGAATACAACAAAATTAGGTCATTCTTGCAACAAAACGCTTACCTGCCACTACACCGCCGGCTCCTTCTCTATCTAACGTCAGAAACAATTTTGCTTCGGCTCCCGCATCACTAGTCCGCAGCACGAGACTGCACTACTACTGCGAACCAGACTCTGGATTTCTGGTAGTCGTAGTTCTCGTGCCTCGATCGATTCTGCGCTCCCGCGGTCGAGGAGCTTAGGGTTTTAGGGTTTAAGAGCAATGTGGTGCGGTTATTTGATTTTTAAGTAACCGGACGTTCCAACATTTTCAGAATCAAAGAACCGTCAGTCTCGGGGTTTATAGAAACTTCAGAACCGAAGAGCCGCCGGTTCCGGTTACTCCAGAACCATCAAAGAGCCAACAGTTTTCATGAAAGAACCGGCAGGTAGGAAAGCAGTTTTTTGAGCTTTTCAAAACAAGATGAGGATTCAAAGTTCTATTCATAAAATCAGTTCTTCAAAAAAAAATTCACCCCCAGTCAGGTAAGCGAGTATATACCCAGGATAATAACCGCTGGGTATCAATGAGCAATGTTGTTCCAATTCTTTAACATTGTCCGGATCAAAGAACCGTCAGTTTTTGGTTTTTAAAAAAAACTTCAGAATCAGAGACCTGCTAGTTCCAGTTATTCTAGAAACATTAAAGAACTGGCAGTTTTCATGAAAGAACCGGGCAGTTTGGAAGGCAGTATTTGGAAATTTTCCAATTTGAGGTATGTGTAGATTCGGGGTTTGTCCAACAAGCTTGTGTTGATTTTGAATGACATTGTTGCATAGTTGCATTTGTTCATTGTCACAAACTTGTCCTCTCCGTGTATTTGTGCTTTTATAACATTTTAATAATGTGTTAAGATTAAGTGTTAATAAAGTGTTCAATATATAATCATTGATATGATGTTATGATGACATTGTAATATAAATGTTATAAAAGCACAAATATATGAACGGGGCAAATTTTTGATGATATGTATATATTAGATAATGGTCTTGTTATCGCCTAATCTACTTGATAAGGTCATTGGCAAGCCTAATAAGGTGGGCTAGCCACCAAACCTAGTAGAATAGGCAATAACGAGATCATTAATTTATGTAAATAATTTTGAATGACAATGTCAATTTTTGAACTAAATAGTTAATCATTATATTAAACTACAAACGTAAAAAATAATATGTGATAAATCAAGAAGTAAAGTCACCTTGGATAATTATTTTTTATTATTTAAGATGTCTATAATGTGAATATATGACATCAAAATTGTTGATGAGTATTTGTGTCCCATTAATTGTTGTGTGTTTTAATAAGTTAAGTTCATATATATTTGTGTTCATAAAATTGTGTAATTTTTTGGATTTATTTGTTTTTGTTAACATATCAATGTTGAAATCTTCAATTATACATTGTTGGAGCATTTATAGGCATCTTTTTAATGATGGTTTACAAAATGGAACACAAATCAATTTTAGGTAGTTCATAATTGCAATTAAATATAATGTTTAGTGTATATGCTTTTGTTAAAAAATGTAGTATGAATTCAACACCTAAATTTGTTATGGAACTTGTTAATGAGAAATTGGATGTTATTTGATTGTATAATATATTGTTCCATATTAATTATAACATCATGAGATGTTGAATTTATTTGATAATGTATAGTAATTCTTGGTTTTGACGTTTTTATTATTATTTCATTTAAACAAATAATGTGGAATGATAATAAATTTGAATTTAATATAATGTTTTGAAAATGTGATTTTAAAGATAAAATTTTAAAGGATTGTATTGTCATGAATTTTGTCCAATGATACTAAAGAAAAGGAATTGTTAATTGATGTTGTGTACTAGTTTTATGTCAAAACATTTATTATCCAACCACAAACTCTATTGAATTTTATTTTTTGATAAGGGAGAAAGTAAGTGTAAATGTTTTGTAGAACATACTTGGGACAATGTTGTTTCTTTTACACCACATCTTGTTACACCAACATGGTCAAATGCTAAAAACCATTAAGTGTTAGACCTTGTGCATGATGTATATTGCTGTAATAGTTAACTTTGTAGCAAATTCTTGTGGTAATATGAAAAAAGGTTGTTGCTTAGTTGTATTTCAACAATTTTTTGTTCAATTGGTGTCCAACTTTTGTCAAGTTTAAGAATTTTTTATGTATGTGCAACTTTTTAATCCTTGTATTAATTTTAATTTGAAAAGTGTGGAAATTTATCCATGTTATTGAGTTTGAATTGATTTACATATAATCTTTGAAAGTTTCATCTACGTCATTTATAATATTGTATGGCGTACAATAACTATCAAAACATAATTCAATTAACATTTTTTTGAGCAATAGTATTTTAGGAAATATTTTTATTTGTTTGGAAATGATTGATAATTGAAATGAAAAAGGTAGGCTCCAAAATGAAATTCTTGTGCTAAAAATCTAAATGTTTCATTTGGGTTTTTTCCAGTTTATTTTTATTATTTGTGGCTATTTCAATGTTTATGTAAACTAATTGTGATAAAATAATTTTTTATTGATGATGTTATTAAACAAATTTGATTAATAACATTTATATCCTTTGGAAGTTTTGTGAAATTGTTCAAAATTGATTCAAAATGTTAATAAGTTTCATATCGTTTTGTTGCATAACTTGTTTTAATTCATAACATTTCATTTAAAATTTTGATTCAAACATTAATTCCATCAACTATTGGTATAAAGATTTAAGAATCATGAACTACCAGTTGGAGCTTGATAAAAATCACATGTCATTATAACATTGAGGCTAGCCATGAATTCATTATGGACTTGCTTTATTAAATGTAAATTGCAACCAATAAAAATCAACATTTGATTCCTACTAGAAATATTGCTAAAAAATTTGCTTTGTCTTGTATAGGAACATCTTGCAAAACATACAGATTATGTGACTTTTATTAATCTATAAATAAGTGCATGTTAGACAAATAAAACCACTAAAAAAGATAGATGTCAACATCTTGCCTTTAACAATAACCTTTACTTCATGTAAGATATGTTGAAATAATTTTTAAAAATTAACCTCTATCATGAACTACTCAAGTTCCCATCACAAAACTTTTAAAACATCTTTTCTAAATCACATATAACTTAGAGCACAATGTTATGAATTTTTTTCATTTATAATAATTTAACATTGCAAGAATGATTTTTTCTATTTTATTTTTTAATTAGTGGGATGTGATAACCATCAATGACATTCACACCATGTATATGTTTAATAATTCAATTAGTCCTTGAAATTGATGTATATGTGCAATAAGTGCTAATGAAATTTATCACGTAAAACATATCATAACAACAAAAATAGTAATCATAGAAGTTTCCATTGTTGGAATCAAATCCATATTTATACAAGTTGTGTTTCATCCCACATTTTATTGAATGGTCTTCACTATCATTGCATTTTTTCTACATTAGCCTTCTTCTTGTCTTTTAATGAGTTTGTTTAAAACAAATCCTAAAATGCCTTTTCAATGTTTGCATTTCCAAAAATTCCTTTTGTTTCATTGGTAGCTAATAATGAATTGCTTTTACAAAACAATCCATACAAGGTATCCAATGGATTAAAATATTTATTTTAATGTGCACATTTTCATTAATGAATCTATTATTGCATTTTCATTAAATTAATCAAGTTAAAACATTTCAACCTAATGATATCCAAGGATGGTGGGGATCTAAACAAGGACCCAAATTGCTTGATAATCATTTTATAGATTGCACAACAACTTAATGTGACCCCAAGTATTTAATTCCATCTTTGACATTATTGACATTATCTTGGTTAATTTTTCAATGCATGACATGTTCCCCTCATTTCAAGTCCAAATAAATTAACCTTTAGTGCAATTCATTTTGCGATATATGTGTGATGTGTTTTCAATGTTGTCAACCCCAAATCATCCACCTTTTCAACATTTAGATGATGGCTTTGATGTCTTCATAGACTTTAAAACACAAATTAGAAATCATATCAAAACAATTGAAAACCCAAATGTAATTTCATGTTGACCACTTCTACCATGTTCCTATGTGGTGGTCAATGAACATGTTGTAAAATTAAACTTCAATTGCCAACTTCAATAAACCCCTTCTTAACAATGAAGTCAAATACTTGGTTACAAACTTGATTTCATAGTCAAGCAATTTTTACAAACTACCATGATTCTTCAAAAATGTTGCCATATTTTTAGGTGAATTGCTTTAGATTATACATCACCAATTACTATGACAAAAGTAGTCATGGTAAGGATTTGGAAGAACTTTATATGAGTGTTATTGCCATTGTTCAAATGATAGGATCTCCAACTTGAAAATTATCAGGGTTTTCAAGGAAAAACACATTTGTTGCTTTTGTATTTAAAAAGGTGTTATGAAAATTATTAGAATTCATATTAACAAGAAAAAAAACCCAAACTATTGATTTGAAGGAAAAAAAAAAGGAGCTTTTACATGATACAATAGCAAACACAAAAAAAAAGTGGGAAAAAGTGGGAGGAAATTGTTGCATTGAAAGAGGATCCAAACACTAATGAATCTTTTAGTTTCATTCATGTTAAAAGCTAATCAAGTAAAAATTCTAACTAATATTATGAAAGGTGAGGAGATTTCAACATAAAATATTGTTGGACATGCATGAACAAAAATGTAGAGAAATACAAAACATATTTCCCTAAGACACAAGAGTTCCTTCCACATATCCTAAACACAAATCTATAATTATTTGGTGCCAAAAGAAAAACATTACTAGTGTGCACAATCTAGATCCTAGTTGCCTATTAGCTATCAAACACAACAATGGTGTATAACATGCAATGAAACACAATTGGATGCACCACCTATTTATTCATGGAAAAAAAAACCATGTACATCAAAACACAATACATACTTTGGTAATGAAGTTGATATCAAAAGCAAATTAACATGTTTGTTTTCGAAATTTTATTATTTTATAGGAAACATGTATTGGATTAATATTTTTTTAGATACATATGAAATGATGCCAATGAAATACAAGAATTAAAACTCCTTTGTTAACAAATCTAATAGGTGGTAGCTTGGAGTCTTTGTTTTCAAATTCATGAATGAGAACTTAATTTTATTAAATCCTACTTTGTATGATTACATGTAATAAAATAACACCTAAATTTTTTGTTAATTTAAACTTCAAATAAGTGCATTATTTTTTGTGTGGCAAAGAATTCGCAATGGAATTTTTTTTGTTGCTTTTGAAGCATTATTTAGTTTTAGCAAAAATTAAAATCTATTTTCATGCACATGAAAGAACTTAATGGAATGAAATAAGAAACACATATTAAAAAGGAAATCATATTTGACAAATTGTGATAATCAAAGAGCGTAACTTTAGATTCATGTTTCCTTCTTTCATAAAATGATCTAATTTTAATCCTTGCACACTAAATTGCACTTAACACATTAAAATTATTCGTAAAGTAAACATGTATTCACCCTGTTTTTGGGCCTCCTTTCAGCCCCTATCCCTTCTTTTAATGGTATCCGCAAAGTAAAGACATTTTATTTGGCCCTACCCCCACATGGACAAAGATTATTGTATTTGATTTAAAGTTTACAACTTTTATTTTATGGAACCGGCTTACACATTATATAAACCGGTTTATTTTATTGCAATGTTTAGACCATTTAGATTTAAATGGATTTTTTCTAATGTTTAGAATGTGACACAACAAGTGGATTAAAGGGGAAATTTTAGGGATTTTTTAAAAAGTGAAAGAAGGTGGTGGCAGTGGTTTTTTGTGGTTCTACAATTTGTTGTTGAAGTTCTTGTTCGTCCTTTGGTCAACATTGGTTTTTCCCAATTGATGTAGCATTTGTGTTTTGTGGGGAAAGAGGAGGATCGATCGAGAACAAAAATAGATAGAATGTCGACTGCTTTCATGGGAGGACAAGCCAATGGGAATAGAAGGAAAAAGCTTGCCACTTTTAACATGAGGGGGTCGAATGCACAATTTCAGAAATCGATCTTAAGTTTGGGAAGTTTGTGTAGGATGGACTTCCCAAACTTACTTTATTTATGTATTATTTGTCTTTGACTAGTGGGATTTAAGGACTAATCTAAAGAATCTCATATTACTTAGGACAAAAATGCTTATCATTGGAGATTATCTATAGTCAACTAGGAAAGAAGCCTTTATGCAACACATATCATGTTTTTTCCCATGTTTGACAATGGGTTTTCGTGTTGCTACTCTTAGTGATTGGGAGATTATGTAATATGCGAATATGTAGGAGGGGGATGGCACTCACTTTTGTAGAAGGAATGAAAGAGACTAAAGACAGAGATTATCATTTCACATGGATGTTGTGGAGCAATAACATGGCCATTGCTACTACTCTATTCAAGAAAGAGGTGTCAGATTCAAGGAACTTCTTCACAATTATGGCCCCCTAAAGAATAAGGATCTAATTTAGCTGCTAAACAAGTTGGAGGATGTTATAAGAGCCGATTTGGATGATGTTGTCGAAACGTCACCTACACAACAATGACCTCTTTGTCATGAACGTTCTCCAAGGTGCAATAATTGCATCGTAAAATCGTTTGTGAATTGATTTCCAACAACTCATGATTTTGTGTCATTCCTATGATTTGATCTTTTTTTTGTGGAAGAAAAATTTGTTTTGTAATGGGGTCCAGTAATCCTAGTTGCGAGGTTATTGGTTGCGAAGTTATTTCCTTTGAGAATTTGAGAATTTGTGCTTAATTTTATGACTTTTTCTCTTTCATGGGTGATCTTTTCACATTTGATTTTTTGATTTTTTTTATTTGTAATAGTTTTATCAATTGCTTTGTGATTCCATGGATATAGATAGTATTCATTTTTTAAAGTTTTAGATGTGTGCATGTGATTGCACATAATATAGTTCACCACAAAAGGATTTTTTTCTTTTGGTTCTTTGATGCAGGTTGTTGGCCACTGGACTAGGAGTTTGCAACACTTGAGCGTGCATTATGAGAATACTACCATCAAGAAGGATGAAGAGGATGGCAACAAGCTTGAGGATGGCATGAATCACTCAAATTTAACTACTAAAACTAGTATTGGGACTCCAATTTTTAGACATATTAGGTTGTGTCAATCTAGATGTAGAAATGACCAATTGGAATGATGATGTTGGTGCTAGCAATGGTAGCAAGTCTAGGAACCACTTATCTTACAATTTGTAGTGGCAACTACTATTCCTTTTCTTTGGGAAATGATAGGCTTGCAATTGAACAAAGATTGTGCATTTCTGGTGGAAGACTAACATCATGCCCTAGAGACCTGTTATCTCAACAACAAGATGAGGTACAAAGGGAGATTCAAATATCATATATCTTGTTGAAGCCCCTAAGTGTTTGTAGTTGTGAGAAATTTATGTGTGACCTGTTTTGGACTTTGTTATGTTCTTGTAATGGGTGAAGTTATTGATTTGGAATCAATGCACACAATAGTAAATAATAACCATGAACCCATGAGTAGAAGCAACTAATACATGGATTATCATGATCAATATTGTTTCAATTACATTTTTTGGATGGTAGCTCTGGAAACAACAATGCATTTTCACTAAAAAAGAAGTGCAAGTCATGGTACTACATCTTCTTGTTCCTAACAATGATCTACTAAAAAAATGTAGAATAGGTCAAGTAGTGGAATTGGTTCGCTCATTGATTTTTTGTACTTTTGTATTGTGGTAAAGTTAAGAGGTGATGGGTCAAAAAGAAAATGGAGTTCTAAAGAAGAAAAATGAGAAACATGATATGGCCATTCAAAAGAGACCTCATGTAGAACTCATGATGAAGTGGTGTTTGAAGCCATGGATGACATTATAGCAGAAAAAGGATTTTCAAACAATGGAAGAAATGTATTTCCCTTGGACCGGATTGATGAGCAAGATGTTTGTACCTTTTGTGATGATGTGGTTGCATAAGGTGACAAGCTAATTTGGTGTGTTATCAACCTAATTGATTTGTTTATTTACCTACTAATTTTTCAAATTTGTCCCTAAACAAACCTTTATACTACAGCAAGTTTGTGTTCTAATAGTGTAGCAATGGACTTCATAATGTAGATTATGAACCTATTTTTTTAATCATCCAATGATAATAAACTTGTTAAATGGAACTCTATAACCATACTAAAATATTGATGCATTTTCCTTTATAAATATGGGGGTTAATTTTGTTCGTTGTTATAAAATATTTATGTGAACTAGCAGTTGTGATAGTTTATGCATGCGATTCTTCCATGTAACAAAGTTGTCAAGGGTTCAAACCAAGTGTGAATCACACACACTAGAAATAGTGGAGGTGAATTTTCAAATTTTGGATAAATACAATTTGTAGGAGCAACATGCCTTTGTGCTATTTGTGTTAGTAAGTTTATTAACTACAAATTTGGTTGTTTGGTTGATTAAATTTATGAAGCAATTGTCTTGTATTCAAATTTTTTTTGGTTCATTGTGCTTAGGGAAATGACAAAAAGGGTAAACCTTTTCCATTTGGTCTAAAATGGGAGTTTTGATTTAATTTCATGCTTATGCAGAGAGATGGATTTTTTTTGTGCATCTTGTAAGTACAAGATGCACCAATGATTTGTCTATGGTAAGCTTGGAAGCTCTAGCAAGTCATTTCAAGAGGTGATTAAACCCTTCATTGTCCTTTCCATTTTTTCTTTTTGTCTTTGTTTCTTTCTATATAGCTAGGTGCAAAAAACTTGTAGGTTTGTTTCATGATCCAAGGTTTTAAAAGGTGTAATTTTTAAGCTACTCATTCTTCTTGTATAATAGTGAATAGTTCACCCCTTCTTTGCATTTAATATACCTTATAGAAGCCTTTTTTAATAAATATGGCAATCGAAATGTCATTACTTTAGTGTTTTTTTAAAAATTAGTTGAAAGCTATTAGACACTCCAAATTGGCCCTTTGTAAATAATTATCTCCTAAAGCTTAATTTATTTCCTTTTTAGTTGGAAATACAAATGTTCATCTAATGTTGTGGGCTTTTACATCTAGGTCTTTGTTTGTGGAGCTCATGCTTGCTAACATTTCTACCATCTTGACTGTAGCTAAATTACTTTTTGCAAGCCCAAGCACCAAGATTTGGCTTCATGCATCCAACAAGGTTTGGCAAAGTTTTCTTGTCCTCTCCACATATGCTGCAATTGTATGTTGGAAGGTGTAAAATGATAAGGAGTGGCGTCTCATCAAATGTAGACACTACTCAGTTGAATGACATAACAAGTGTTTACCAAGGTAGGTAGCATTTTCTTAAGCTTGCAGGATTTACAAGCCTTGTTTTCAAACTTGGAAAGTTTCTAAAATAAATTACAAAAAGTATGGTTCTGTTTAACATCTATTCAACAATGCACATTTGAAAGTTGCCGACATAATTTAATTACAACCAAGTTGTGCTACTGCAAAACCACTACACAACTTTTAACATATTTGCATTGATCCAAGTACCTACCATATGCTCTATTGGAATATCTTTAAAAGCTAGATGTGGAACCCATTTTGCATCTACTTGTATTACTATTTGAGCTTTGAGTCTTGTTCTCACAAGGTTATGTAATATTTGCAACAATTGATTAGGATGTATGTAGAAATTATTGGAGGAAATATATTTTATTCTAGTAGAAATGTAGATGTGTCAATGTGTCTCATACAATATGTCTTGAAGATGCAAACCTCACATTCTTGTCATAGGCTTGTGTTGTAAGAAACTGAAGTTAATTATAGGAATTAGGCAATCCCTGAAAAAGTTAGGTGAGTCTACATAAATGAATGTAGTTGTTTAGGTGACTTAATAATGATGTAGAAGGTTCTGCATATGTGTGTAGACATGCTTTAGCAGTTTGGAGAAGGTTAAAAAATTTGGGCCCAACTGTTTCTCCTCATATTTAAATGTGGTCGAAGCATAATTAATAACTCCATAAATTTTGCTAAAGTTCCCCTCTGTGCTATTTATAATGACTCAAAGTGTTGGGAAGTGGACCTTGGATCTTCAAGAATGGCCCTTGTCTCTAAAACTCTGTGTGATGATGTTTCTCATGGGAAGTTCAATAATTTTTTTATCTCTAATATTTTATTATTATAGCAATCTTGTTGTGCAGGAAAAAGAAGTTCTAGTCTGGAGATGGTTTTTTTTAAACTATACCTCGAGATACAAAGTCTTGAGTTTTGTGCCATTGGATTTTTTTGTTTTAGGTTGCCCCTTAAAAAATCTTGTATGTGTTTCTATGTGTTTTTGAAACAGGCAACAACTCGTGGTATAATTGAAGAAGTTATTGTGTAAGACCTACATGAGGGCCTACATTGTGACATAAAGTGCAACCTTTGCCTTGATCTTGTCATCTAGGTAACATGACTTTCTTATCCTTCATTTTAATATGGCATCGCATATTTCATAAGTAATAAAAAAGGATCAAGATTTGTCTCGAATCTAGCAAAGTTGTTTTTTGTCAATTGTGCAAGTACCATTGTTCCAACATATGGATAATCTAGTGCTCAACAACATCTGTGAGTGTCCAAAACATGGTCTCTTCATCAAAGATGAGATAGTTGGTGCCTTAACCCAAAAGCTCATAGTTGGTTGATGTGTGTGCTCATTGTTCCATGACATTTTTATTAATTAGATGTTTAAGAGTTGTACAGTGGGAATCTAGGATAGGCAATTCAACCAATACATTTTTGTGGCTTCTCATACATGTTTTGTATTCAACTTGTGCTCTTTTGCTACCTCTTAGAGCTTTTGTTGGACCTAACTCTACCTTATTAGAATCATGTTTACTTTATTGTTGATAAGTCAACCAATTGAAATGGAATGCATGTTTTGTGTTTGTAGGACCTACATGAATATGAGCTAGAATTTTTCAAGTGACTCACCTTCATGGCAGACTCTAGTGGTACAATTTCATTTTCATACCTTACATATGTCATTGCCCAAGTATGTTTGATTGTAGTTATGAAAATGCAGGTATGGCATTGTAGGGTATATCATTTGCCCTCATTCAATTTGTCAAACATACCCTACAATGTCATATCTTGTAATTTTCATATAATCCCATTATGCATTGGGATCCATTTGTTAAGAGGGTTGATAAAGAGTGCACCTATTTATTCCATTGAATTCAATCACTTAATAAACACATCAAACATTAATTGATCAAAGATGAGTTATAAGATCAACACAAGGCTTTTTGCCAATAGTACAAAAATGTAACATCCCTTGGGGAGGCTAATAGTCTCAAAGCTCTAATTCATTATTGATGGCTTTCATCAGGGGTTGTTTTTGAAACAAGTGTCCATGAGCTTGGCAATTGGCTTAGTTCCTGGCATTTTTGTGTTAGACAATGGGGAGATTTCATGGTCCATGTAAATATCTTCTACAAACTTCCTATGCCTCCTTTCTTCTATGCATTCAAAATTGGAAATCCATTTGCACTTTCCTCCATCTTTGTTGTGACAATTCAAATTTTGCAAATGTTTATTTTCCTTTGATCTACAAAAGTTTAATGATGAAAAGTGGGTGAACATGCCCACTTGTAATCTAATAAAAATTGTGCATAACATTTTATTGTAGCAATTAGGAAAGTGCAACACTTGTTTATACACAACGATATCTAATGATTATCTTCATGCTTTCAAACAATTTACATTGTGTAGAAAATACTTGTAAAGTGATCCACTTGGTCATGGACTTGATAAGTGTGAATTGTTGTTGAGGACGACCCGAAGGTCTAGTGATCATGTTAGACTTGCAATGGCTATGGAAAATTACATGTTCGAGTCATCCTTCAAAAATCACCCTTTGCACCTCGAAGGTGAAAAGGTTTTTGGGTATGATAAGCAAATCATTGATTGCCCTTTTAGTGTAGACAATGATTCCCATTGTCCTAACTATGTGATTTTTTTTCATCCAAAAGTAACCGTTCCTACTATTGAACCCAATATTGTTGAGGATTTATGCATGCAATAATCACTGTTTGTTTCCAATAATTTTTTTTCTCAAAATGGACTAAAGGTGAAGGAAACTATTTATGTTGATGGCTAATGGCATATTGAACATTGCCCACCCAATTTTGTAATTCAATGTTTTGCACTCCAAAAAACCATAGGTTCAAATGCAAAATAAAGACTAATCTTTACAAATTTGTAAATGGAACTCCTATTCCATGTTATTTAGGTTTCTAGGTACAATATGAAATGGATCACTTGAACACCATAAGCATTGGTTTTGTCTTAATGACTTGAGTTGTTGTGTCAATGGGACAACACAAAAATATGCAGTTGTTAAGCCTCTAGTTCCAACTATATAGCCCATCTAAGAAGGTATTAACTTAATTCAAAAGGAGGTAATAGGTTTAGAAGAAGTAGAATTTTTTTTTGATTGCTTATGTAAAAATAATGCTTGAAGTTTATTTGGTTCCCAATTTTTTAGTTCAAGCAATTCCCATGTGCATGTTATGAGTTTCCACAACCTTGTGAAGTCATCTTATACAAGTTGTTGGCATACAATTCGTGGTGGCAAGAAGGTGAAACGACTTTTTATTTTCAAATTAACACAACAACACACCAACAATTGGGAGCTTAGCATCTTATTTCTCCAATGCATTATTTTCCCCCCTTTTCATGTTTTGCCACTTGGTTATGGATGAATTTACAATATTCTTTATGATGACAAACAATATGGTATCATTATCAAAAATTTCCTTGGATGTTCATGTGTATATTTTGTCGCAATGTTAGTAGCTTCTTTGGGCGACCATGGGGCATATGTGCAAGGTAAACATGTGTATCACATCTTGTAAACAATTATGTTATGTGGGCTCATGGAAGAGTTCATTCATCATTACATGTGGAGTTGGGATGAAGTTCAATGTTTGTTGATGTGTTCTAAAACCTTTGAACTCTAATGATAATACATCACAATTGCATTTACATCAAATCAATTGTGATTTTCTCATTCATAAAACTTGTTGTAGTTGGTTGGACTATGTAGGAAATTTAGATTCCAATTATGGCCTAAAGGTTTTCTCTTGATGGTGAATTATTTCAATCATTCTAAATAGATTTTTAAAAAAACAATTGTGGTGAATACATTAGTGGTTTGGCATAAAAGTATCTGGCTTTATTAATTTATTTCCATTTAAGCCATGGCCAATATTAATAATAAAACCTTAGACAATCATAATGTGCTTACATGTGTATTGTTTTTTTATGTATAATATTGTAGTACCTTGGCCATTTCAACACATGTTTGTACAACAATTAATATTGTAATTATTGTTTAAGAACCTTAGACATTTGGAGCATTGGTTGCACCAAGCTTGATAAAATGCATCCTTCTATTTTCTTTTGCTTTCAATAGTTCTATTGGCCAAACACATGTTCAAAGTCAATAAACCATTGTTGATCCCAAAACAAACTATGGCACATGTGACATCATAAAATATTCCATGGCAAGTCATGAAATATTAAGCCAAGTCACATAATATTTCCACGTGGCAAACAAATATATTAGGAATATTCCATGACCTGGCGTGGAATATTTTTCAAATATTTTTTCTTATTCATGTGAGCTTGTTCATTTGCTCATTGCTCAATCATTCACATCATTGAATAATTTTAGTTGTGGATATATCATATGTGTAACCGTTTATATGCTCATAGGTTCCACAATATTATTGTTTATTGATACATTGTTGTATTAGTAACTCAATTTAGTGGGGTCATTTTAATAGGGCTTGATAAAACCAAAGAGACTAAAGATAAAGGAGCAACAATAGAATGTGTTTACAAAAGAGATTGCACATCAAGTTATTAACCAAAAGGTCAATCTCTTGGAGTTGTTCACTACAACAACAAACGGCTAGTTTGCGATCCACATATCGTCGCAAACAACAAAGAAAGAAGTTCCTGAACGCTCGCATTCGCGAACCATTATTCCTCGCAAACTCTTAACCTTTTGCGATACAACAACATTCGCACCCGTACATTCGCAAGTCCTTCACAACTCCCGAACTTGATACCATTGCAAGTCGTTTCCGATTATAATTGCTTCTATATACAATTTGCGATTAACATTACATCTGAAACTATTTGCAACAAACCCATCCCCGCAACGACTTAGCGAATTGACTTAAAAGCCTATCGGTTTCTGATACAAAATCTATTGCAAACTTTTAGCGGCATTTTGAGAATCCCAACACGTTTGTGTTAGATCTTATATCGGAAACCGATAGGCTTTTGAGATCTAACGCGAACTTTTTGGGATTCTCAAAATGCCACTAAAAGTTTGCAAAATCATAGATTTCGCAAACATGTTCTGGAATGATTTTACCCGTAAGAGTGTAGCGATGTCTGTGACATGGTATTATTGGTCTTTTGGCTTTTGCAGTGTTGCGAAGAAGTATGACTCGCAAATGGTTTTGAGATGCACTATGTATCGCAAGAGCATGGCACTGTATTCTTATTTTGGAAGCAGGGTTTATATTCATTTGGAGTCACTTTGGGTCGCAAAAGAAAAAATCTACATCAAAATTTCAAAATTTACAATGTAAAAGGGTTTGCAACCCTTGGGTATCTATCACACTAGCTGTCTATCTAGACTTCCTTCCCCTCTTGGATTTCTTCCTTGAATCTTTCTTCCTAGTGTTCTCTGGGGGAAGGGGAGGCTGCTCATCCTCCTCCCTCTCTTCATCGTCCCCTTGCCCCTCGTCCTCGTCCTCGTCCTCCTCCCTATCCTCTTTATCTTTGCCCCTTGCAGAACATTCATTTCAACTAGCAAATGAATTGGGTCCACTGCTAGTGGTAGCACTGGGAGCAGTAGTGCTAGCTGCTCTCTCCTCCTCATCACTGTTGCCCTAGGAGCTCTCACTTTCACCCTCAGATGCCTGCATTTCAACATGCAAAGCTTAGTCAACACCATAAATGAAAATCTTGATTCAAATGAAAACAATCTCAACACAAACAAAAATTGAATCCCAACCAAACCTACTCACCAATAGTGCATCAACATGTGCAAAAAGATGCTCCTTGCCATGCTCCTGGCCCATATTCATTTCTGTAGCTGTGATCTTCCTCTTGTACCTCTTGTACTATCCCCATAATACAACAGGTAAAAAAAAGGCATAAAGAATCTATTCAAGTCTCCGACCACTTTTGTGAAGCGCAGACCTTCGCATACTGAAACTTTGCAAAACAAATCCCATCGTATCTACTATTGCAACCCAAAACGCCAAAACGCCATATACCTATCTTTGCGATGTAATTCGCATCGCAAAGGTATCGCAAACAGAGAAGGTGACTCGACAGAATCTCACAAGCATGTGAATCGCATCGCAAAGGTATCGCAAACAAAGAAGGTGACTCGACAGAATCTCACAAGCATGTGAATCTTTGCAGGAAAGGGTTTGGAGGAGAGGGAGCTAAGGTACTTACAAATGCTGCTTTGAGGCCGGGAATGCCACCTTGCCCAGCTTGTGGGTGGTGTTTGGAACCAATTTCACTCGCTCTGCTGCCTTGAGGAATTTCAATGGTGGATCACCAACCTCGTCCACCAGTGATTAGCATTCCGCAACCTTCAGCTCCAGTGCCTTCAGGTCACGGTCAGACCTCCCAAACTCTCTTGCCTTCTTGGCCTTGGCTAGCTGCTCTGTGACCTCCTTCAGCTGCCTTGCTGCTTTCAGCTGCACCTCAAACTGGTAGAAGGCATCCAAGATGTCTTCTGAGAACTGAAGCGGCCTCTCCAAGTTCCTATACACATTCAAGTTTCTCAGGTGAGCACGAATCTTCATCCTATCGTGGTATCTTGCTTGAGACATTGAATTGGAGATCTTGTCTGCAATCCACTATGAATCAAGCTCTCCTCCATTTCGAAATGCTCCCTTGACCTAATTTATCACTCTCTTCTGCTCTGCCTTTGAGAGAGTGCCCCACTCAACTCCTCATGCAAAGTTGGTGGAGACAATGTGCTAATGGTGCTCTTGGCCCCAGTGTATGCCAGCTCGGTTGGAATTCCCTCCTGTGCCAATGTTATCAGAGGGAGCTTCTTCCTTTCCTCCTCCTTCTTCAGGTCGAGCTTCACCTTTCTGATGGCATCCCTCTCATCCTTCCTCCCTTTCTTTTCGAGACTTCTAGGTGAGAGAGCTCCTGTTGTTGCTCTCTCATCTCTCTTTCTTTTCTTCTCTGCTGCCTTGGCTTCTGCAGACTTCCTTGCCTCCTCATCTCTTTGTGCTTCCCCAGCAGTCAGCCCTGCCTGCAATGTTTGACCTAAAATGGTTGTCAAGGATGCCAACCCTTCAAGTGTCCTAGTATTGATTGTAGAGAGCTCTGAAGCTCTCAAGTGATCAGCAACCATCTTCCTCAACCTTTCCTCATTGTTGTCACCTCCTCCAGACCCAGAACCCCCTCCACTAGTCCCAGCAATTGCAATCCGCAACCTCCTCTCTGCCCAAGCTTTCCTTCGACAATTCTCGAGCAATGCCGATAATGACTTCAAATTCCGATGCCGTTTCACTCTAGACCCCCAGAAAGTTTTTGCTACACCTTCAAGGGATTCCGTTCCTTAAGGACTTTCGGTAATTCAGGGCTTGCGATGGAACCCATATCGCAAGTTTCGATACGTTATTTATCGCAAAGGCCATGCAATGCTGCTAGTTTCACAAAGTTAGAGGGTTGCGATGTCGGGGGCTTCGCTAATGTAGGAGGAAGTTAAAGGGTTTAGGGCTTTGGTTTAGGTAACGTATGCAGATGCGAAGAGGGATGCGATGGTGGGGGGTTCGCAAGGGGTTCGCAAAGTTTTAATCTATTCGGGCTTTAACATTTTGTTGTTTTTTTTGCATATGCCAAAGGGTTTTTACAGTATTTCCCCCTACTTCGAAATTGGTGTTGGCAAAGTGTATGAGCAACCAATCCTATAGGCATTGTTGAGCCCACATTGGATGCAGGTATGCATTTCTTTTTGGTTTAAGTTGTCTCAATTTATGAGTAGTCAAAGGTTTATATTGTTGTATCACATAATTTTTGAAAGTCTAATCTGGTCTTTGCCTTACACTTGTGCCTTATTAATGTGACAGATGATGTGTCTTCCTCCTCCGTTGTCTCCACTAGTGACTCATCCTCCTCAAATGAGGGCACATCAGTTCATATGCAGGCAGAGGTGTCTCATTCTCCTCGTGGTCCACCTCGGCAGCTTTGCCAATGCACCAAGTGTGTTGGTCAGATTTCACAAAAGTCATATGTTTGTGCTCAACACATTCAGCGATTTGGGCGTCATTGTGGTTTTACCCCAGGAGCTTCTTCATCTCATGTGGTAAGTGTCATTTTACCATTGTCATTTTTTCCTCTTTGATACATGTTCATGAAATCCTCTTTGAAATTATTTTCACTTCCATGGTTTGTTGTGGTTTTTTTAATGTAATAGGGTTCCCGTATGAAACCACCACCCTATGTTCTATCACAAGGGGTTTTAGCTGCCATAGGAAATGCACTTTCGCATGCATTTACTATAGGGATTGGTATCTCTCATGAGGCCAGTAAGCCACAGCATGAGGCAAGGCCACGTGTGCCCTCCGTTAGATAGCGATCCAAAGCACAACGTCCAAGTGAGGGTCATGCTAGGACTATTGTTGAGGGCAGATGGGGTATGTGTGAGTTCATTGGCAAATGTGCCAATATTATCCAGTCATGGAACCCTGCAGTTCTTGGGTTGCTTGATAGTTTGCCCTATGATGAGGTGGTTGTGGTTTGGGGTAGACGATGGATTGTTAAGACCTCTACACTTGGAGAGAGGCATGGCTATGGAGTATATGCTTGTGAGGACATCATTGTAGAGGATTCAGCTAGTTGTCGTAGAGAGGGTCCTACTTTGTTCCCTTATGGTGGGCCTATCTATAAGAGAAGACATTGGAACATGATCCTCACACAACATCCTGAGTGGAAGACCTTTGCTCTTGAGATGGACACATTTGCTGGTAGCATTAGGAGGCATAGTGATGGGAGGGTGATAGATGGAGACCCCATACGTTCTGGAAACATTGCTGGTTTCATCAATAGTACGGTGGGGACTTGGCCTAAGCGTAGGGCTAATTGTGAGTGGGTTTTTGTTGAGGGACCTCCTCCAGCACCATATGGCCAGACTTATCATGAAGACCATTGCCTGGTTATAGTTACTAGAACCATCAGATCAGGAGATGAGTTGTTTACCCACTATGAGTGGAGTTAGGATTCCACCATTTATGAACTATGTACTTTGTTTAAGACATAACCTACCATATTTATATACATGCATTTTGGCATTTTTTTATTTATAATATAATATGCAACTATGCTTGGTATATAGTTAAGATCTTCTGGATTTGGTATTACATAGAATATTCGGCCTTCTGAAGACATGCTGCCACGGAGGTTGAGAGCAACATATCGGGAAATGGGCATGCCACACAAATCAGACTCTTCATCAACTCATTCTTCATCAAATGACTTGTCTGCTCATGATGAAGGTATCTTTCAACCAGTTCAGGAAGCACCACTGCCTGCAAACCAAGAGCAAGCAATGGATGACTGGTTTGGACTTGACATAGTTGATGATATGTCTCGCAACCCACATGATGAAGGAGCCAATGCAGATGTTCCACATCATCAACATACTGCCCAGGGACAACGGCAGTGGCAAGAGGCGAAGGCACATGCTCAAACACCTATTTTTCAAGGTGCAAGGTTAAGCCATTTAGCAGCCACACTTGGGTTGTTAAACATCCAAGCAAAACACAAGGCAAGCAATACTATGTTGTCAGACATTTTCAAGTATTGTCATAGCCTTTTGTTGCCTGAGGAAAATGTTTTGCCAGGATCTTGGAAGGAGGCAAAAAAGATCTTATCCTCCATAGGCATGGGGTATCACATTGTCCATGCATGTGTTAATGACTGCATGCTATTTCATGGGAACAATGCCCATTTAACGGAGTGCAGTACATGTGAAGAGGTTCGATATGATCCTCACATGCTTACAGAGAAGGTGCCCAGGAAATCAGTATGGTGGTTTCCCATTATTCCTCGCTTGCTGCACATGTATCGATGTACAGACTTGGCCAAGTTAATGGTTTGGCATAAGAAACATCGATCAGAGCCTGGTGTTATGAGGTTACCGATTGACTCTCCTGCTCACAAGCATGTGGAATCAACATGGCCAGAGTTTGAACGTGACCCTAGGCATGTGAGGTTGGGGTTAGCATCAGATGGTGTTAGTCCACATTCACTTGGAGGAAAGGGACGACCTACCTCTGTGTCGCAACCCTACTTTGGCCAAGTGTGGGGGTGAAGCCCAACACTCCCAAAGTTGGGGACTTGAAGTCCTCCGGGACTGCCGAATGTTTAAAGTTCAATAGCAAGGCTTAGAACACCTTGCATTGAGATGTTCTTGATGTTATTGGAAAGGTCTTGAAGCGTAGATGTCGAAAATGGCCTCGCATTAGTCATTTGGACATCTGCAGCCCAAGTTATGGGCAAAAGAAGGGCCGGGAGTCAAACTGGCAGTTTGACTCCCGACCACTAAAAGTCGGGCATCGACCTCTTTCCAACCTCCGAATTGAAAGTGCGACATTACGTTGAAAAGATCTTGATGAGGACTACAACTTTGGTTTAAACTTCGTTGTAATCAAACCTGGCAGTCAAGAGTTATGAGCTCCCAAAGTCCCAAGACTCCACCCAAGACAATTTCGGGACTCCAACTTGGGAGTCCCCGGAAAAAGAACCATTTGGATGTGGCCTCGGCGGAGCGTTGCAGAGAATACTATATGGGGAAGGTGGTGGCTTCCCCCGAGTTCAGGCCGTGGTGTGTCTTGTGGTCCAAAGTGCCCATGGCTTGTCCCAACACCCCAAGGGTGTCCCGGAATGTGAACTAACCACTTTGTGGTTTGTTTTGGATGCAGATTCAAGCTTGATCTACTAGTCCCTCTTCCTAGTCTAATCCTGGGACTTCTAGCACGCCCCTCTACCCCTTTATAGTGTTGGAAATCGGGAGCGCTTTCCGAGTCCCAACTTTCCGCAACTACACTTTGGTGAACCCTCAAGTGGGTTCACCCCGGGACTTGGGAGTGCGTCACTCTGTTTGGCCAGTTGTTGTCATGAATTACAACCTTCCTCCGTGATTGTCTATGAAAAAAGGATTTTTGCTGCTGTTCCTTATTATCCCAGGGCCAAGTAAGGTGAAAAACCTAGACACCTACTTAACACTAGTGGTCGATGAGCTCAAAACGCTATGGGATGGAGTATGGGCATATGATGGGAGGAAGACCACTGGAGGAATACCACGTGTATTCAAGTTGAGGGCAATCTACATGTGGACAATGCATGATTATCCTGGTAAAAAATCATGCACATGCTTCTATATATATTTTTATTATTTTGTTTTGTGATTATTTGTTGTTCTAATATTCATTTCTTCTATAATCAGGGTTTGGTTTGGTAAGTGGGCTGCAAACTCAAGGCTACAAGGCCTGCTCTACATGTGGCCCAAGTTTGGAGGACATGGCTAAATACTCAAGCCATCTTCGCAAAATTGTTTACCTTGGCCATACAAAGTTTCTTCCACTGGGACATGATATGAGATCAGACCCACTTTTATTTTCATCTTTTGACATGCCTTATGGTGATGAGCATGATATTCCAGAAGCTACCACTTTTGCATATTGGAGGGATGTGGCCAATAGAGTTATTGACCCAAATGATTCTATGGTGTTCGACGGTAGTGGATTGACAAGGTGGGGTATATTCAACAGCTTGCCCTACTGGGGTGAGCTGGAAATACGTCATCTCTTGGACCCCATGCACATTGAGGGAAATGTGGGAAAGGCTATCATAAAACAGCTCTATGGAGAGAAGGACAGTAACTTTAGGGAGGCCTGTGAGGATTTTGAGAGGCATCCCGATGTGTGGATTACTGTTGATCCTAACACAAGTATTGAGCAGCGACCATCAGCTCCATGGACACTTAATACACAGGAAAGAAAAGACTTTCGAAATCGCATAGGAGAGATGCGATTCCCTACAGGTTTGAACCTTGAGAAGTACCCTGTTGTTTTTATTTATATTTAAATCTATATGCCTTATACTGGGAAAAGAGTTTGAAGTGTAAAATGCTATCTATTGGATGTTTAGAATACTTTTGTATAATTTTATGGATCCTTGTTGTAAGTTATGGAGCTAATATTCAAAAAGCTTTTGGTAGGGACGATGACCACAAGTGGCCAAGGTATCTGAAGACAAATGACTATCATTGTTTACTGCAGCACATATTGCCTGTGGCAATAATAGGCTTAGCCAGTGCAGAAGTATAAGATGCTCTTTGGTCATTGGGATATCTGTTGAGATGGGTATGCTCAAAGGAGTTATTTGTAGAGGAGATTCCATGAATGACGGTAATAACAGCAGAGGTGGTATGCAAGTTGGAAAAGGCCTTCCCTCCATCATTTTTTTATTGTCAAGTGCATTTATTAGTTCACCTTGTGGATGAGATAGCCATTGCTGGTCATGTGCATTGTCGGTGGATGTATTGGCTTGAAAGATATATGGCAGTATTAAAGGGTTATGTCCGTAACCATGCACAAGTGGAGGGAAGTATGGCAACAGGACACTTGGTACCAGAGAGCATGTTTTATTGCACCAACATCTTGGCCACTATAGATCCATCATGTCCTCATGTCTGGATGGAGGAAAGAGAAGAGGAGGAAGACCGTTTGACTGGTGCCATCCAAACACGTATGTTATTACCTACAGAGTTAATTCAACTGACCACATTCATGTTGAATAATAATAATGTCATGGAAGAGTGGAGGAACTTCTATGAGAATGCCAAAAGTATGAATGGGAGATCAAGGATTTTTCCTACGTTTCATAAGTACATGAAAGAAAAGTTGGCTGAAGTGGATCAATTGTTGGCACAAAAAGAAAGTATATCATGTTTTCGAGAGATCACAGATGATGTTCGCACCATTGTTCATGGAGCACTGAGAGCTGTGACAACACGTTCAGCAATGTGGACACAAGGAAAACATTTCAGGTATTTATTTTTTCTATTTCATTAGGCATATTAACTCATCTTCACATTCTAGACAAGTTTTTTAGAATGTTCTAAGATGATTCTTATGGGCATGAAGTTTTTATTATCATATAAGTTGTTGACTCACAATGCCTAACACAACATTAATTTCAGGATTTCCAATTTGGATGAAAAGAGGGGCTACACCTTTGACTGTGGAGTTCAAGAGCAATTCATTCAGGACTCTAGAAGTATTCAACATGACAGGAATATTGTTCAAGATATTGTGCCACATTATGGAAAGTTGGAAGAGATCTTGGTGGTATCTTATGATGCACATTCAAAGTTTGAAGAGTATGTGTTTAAGTGCAAGTGGTTTAAAGTGAACCTTGCTGGTGCAAATTGCACTATAGTTTAGGATGAGTGCGGACACACATGGTTAAAGATATCTGCCACCAGTTATCAGCCATCTCATTAGCAAACTTCAGAGCCATTTACTTTTCCCAGTCATGTAGAACAATGCTTTTATCTTCCTTATCCCCCAAACCCAGAGGAGTGGTCACTTGTTGTCACATATGTGCCATGGTCTCGTTTTATTCTAGGTGAGAAACCAGAGGTTGTGCTTACAACCTCTGAGGTGGATGATGACCACGTATAATGTACTACTCACTATTTTTATGCAAATTGCCATTGAGGCTTGTGATTCTATATTACTGCACAATGTTCATTGTGTCAAAGTTTTTAGCGAATTTCAGCCTTTATAGTTCTGCAAGTAGGCCCTCTGGGAACTTTGTATTACTCTCCTTTGCACTACCGCATATACTACCTCAATGTCACCGAGATTTTATGCGACTTAAAAAAGGCCGTGATAAATCAGATGACATTGCGAAACCTTTTGCGAAACTTCCTTCTCCAATAACCCTTATACTAATTTGCGAGCTGCCGCACATCACAACTTGCGATACGTCCACCACCGGAAAGTTTTGTAAAAATTTGTGATGAGGTTTGCGATACATATTCAAAAGCAAAATGCGATGCGCCGAATAATGCAAGCTTGTGATTCGTTGTGACTCTCAAAGTTTTTAGCAATATTTTTTGGATTGTAAAATGTGCAATGTTTTGAGTATGATTAAACGTTGCGAAGTGTGGAATATCGCTAGGGTGGACGAAACATGAGCAGGTGGCAAAGTTTTGTTTGTGGTATATGTCGCAAAAGTGCTACGATGATTTCATGTACATTATAAATTAGCGATGGTTGGTGCACCACAAGGTGCGATGCGTGTCGCACCGCAAATATGGCAGGTTGTTTTTGCTTCGCAAACCCTTGAGGTTTTTTGTTTGGCCCTTCACATAAAGGCACAATATGTAGTAGTGGTTGGCCCTTGCCAATCTCTAGAAGGCCATAAATGCACCAACTATGCACAATGGTTAGTAAAGTTAGTAAAGCACGTGTAGATGCACTAATGGTTGCACATGGTGAGTAAAATCATGCTTATAATGGCATGTGATTTGTTATATCGGTTGTAATAAAACTCCATGAACCTCTTTCAAAAGGCCACCCAAAAAACTATTTTAGATGGTCTAGGGTACAATTTGTGAATACATGGGCGACTAAGACATTTAATTTGATTATTAACCAATGTGAACTCAATCAAACTCACATGTTTTGGCATCTATCATATGCCTCATAGGTTTCCTTGGCCATTAGTGTGAAGTTGCAATTAATATTCATCACAAAATTGTATTTTAACCCCCACTATAATGTGATTTTGAATTAGAGATTTTATCTTGTTGAATGGCTATTGAGGTGGTGAAAGTTTTGGTCCCTTTTTTGTCTTTTGTTTAAATTTTCCACAATAATAAAATCATAACACATGGTGACCTCCATGCTAAGTATGAAGTACAAGGGCTTGACATGTTTGCAAGTTTTAGGGCCAAAAACAAACAATGGAAATTGTGTTTGAATACGACCATCAAATTTATTAACCATGCTCATCAAAATGAACAACTTGTTGAATTTATCTATTGCCACAAACCCGTTGTCTTCGATAACACCTACAACAACCATGAATGATTCCTTGTTTTTTGTTCCATCATGCCTTATTGAGGTTTAAGAAAGCTAGGTTCGTAGTTGTTGAACTTTCATTCTTTTGTCAACATTTTGTTTTATTCAAGATTGATTATCCTTTGTTGTGGAGCCTAGAATCAAATTGTTATACATGGCCAAATGTGACATACTTGGCAAGGCAAATCCTTGAAATTCTTAGGAGCTAAATAGAACCTGAATGATTTTTTTAACATTGCTAGTGGAGCGGAAAACTTATAATAATTAATCATGATCTACAAGAATTGGCCATGTGATAAGGCAAGGTGTGATTTTGCAAATGTGGATGTTGCCAAGTTCTTTGTTTCAAAGGTTGTTTGCTCAAATATCATGAAGCTAAATTGGGGGAGGTTAGGATCTAGCAAAGGCAACTTATGTTATGTACAAGACTAGAATAAATTTTTGTTACACAATTGAACTCTAGATCATGTTAGTTTTGAAACCTTGGCCATGATAAGCAACTTGTGTAGTGGGCATTTTCCCCATGGCACAATGTAGGAAATGCTACATAGTTTGATTCATTTTAGCTATAATTTTGACCATTCTCCTTCAAGTCGTTATAGATTATTCAATTTTTTTAATAGAAGTAATAATTAATTATGTGACCTCAAAAACTCACTCCATGCAATTTTTTTAAGGTGTAGTTTTGTCAAAAATGACCTAAAAAATGGTAATAACCTCCCCAAAGGCAATGTATATATGTGTATATAACATTTTCACCATATTGATATTTGTTTTAAATGACATTGTTAGCATGATCACTTAAACACATACATGTGGCATTAAAAGAAAGTAATTCAAAGTGTCATTTCACTAAATGGTGATGAGTTCTGTCGTAGCCCTAACCTTGGGCTTGTGACCAAGGCAAGGGCTTGTAAAGGTGCGGACCAAGAAGGAAGCCCAGGAGTCACATCTAATGCTCTTAAGAGTGCAAGAGAGTGTGAGGGAATGAACTTCCACACTCCCAAGTGAGCTCTCACTTTGGGAGTTGGAGTCCTAATGGAGTCCCAAATTTTCATAGAGCAATTACAGAGGTCAAAACCCAATGGATTGAAAAGTTTTTTTATATCATTGGAAAGTTATTGGAATGTAGATGTCTAAAATGGGCTTGCATGACCCACTTGGGAAATTAAAACACAAGTTATGGCCAAAAGAAAGGATGGGAGTCAAATTGACAATTTGACTCCTGACCACTAAAAGTTAGGAATCGCCTTGATTTCCTTGCATGCAAGTGGCGTGCCACATATAATTGGAAAGCTCTCGATGAGGGATATAACTTTGCTTAAGACCTCACCTCAATTGGAGGTCTGAACACAAAGTTATGGGCCCCCAAAGTTGCGGAATCCCAATTTTGGGAATTTTGGGATTCCCACTTGGGAGTCCCAAGACAAAATGAGATTTGGGTGCTGGTTTCATGGCCAAGCACAAAACATACTATAAGGGGGAAGGTGGTGAGTTCCCCCAAGTCTAGGTTGTGGTGAGTCTTGTGAATGAGCTATAGCCTACAAGTCGTAAATGTCAAAAATTGAAGTTTGAAGTGCATAAATTATCATTCACAACTCTTGTAGTTTATAGATTATGTGAACTATGTTAATTGTTGAAAACTTCAAGCATATTGCGTTATGTGTGATGCATCACAAGACTCAAGAACTAAGATTTGTTGATTTTGATTTTATAAATTGGTCACTTTAATATATAGTGTACATTTGGTAATTCACGCATAAAACATTGTTTGAGTGCATGTTCAAGGTTCTTCACACACTTATGTTCAAGGGTGAAGGGAGTCATGGCTTCCAAGTTATAACATGTTCAAAATGTGCAAATGTTCAAGCACATTATATGACACAAGCTTAAGAGTTTGTTTTATTTTTCATTTTGTGAAAATTTTCATTATAAAATTGACTCATTTTGTAAACTTAAAACTTGTTTTGTATGTTTATCTTAATTGGTTATTTTTTGTAAATTATAATGTGTTGCAAGTGGTATATAGGTGGCAAAAGCTTGGTGCTGAAATTTTGTTCCATTATTCTAGGTTCTTTTTAAAATCAACCTTAGTTTAACAAGGTTTTCTTTTGTTATTATTATTATTTTTTTGTATAAATATTATTTTGTTCAAGTTTTGGAGGTTGATTTTGTGCATCATGACCCCACGAAAACTTCTTCAAACTTCAAATACAAGGCATTATTTGGTTCTAGGTTTGTTGCATTTGTCCCATAACCTTTTGCCTTTGAATCACCTCTCCTTGAAGCATTGAATGACTTCCATCTAGGTTTTGACCCTAATGTTGCTTCATCTAATAACACTATAACTATTGCAAGTTGGGGTATGGCTAAAACTCTTCATGCCATTGTCATGCAAGCTATGATTCTTGCATTGGATAAGGTTAATGTGTTTGCCATGTTTTGTGTGAAGTTACTTCAGTTGAAAATTAGTTTCAACTTTCAATCCATGCATATACCATTCAAAACATGAAAATTGATGCTCTCCCAAGCTCCTTGATAGACTAAAATGTGAATCTGAGGTGAAAACAACGGAATAGTAAGGAGTTGGGGGACACACTCCCTGGTTCACAACACTTTAGGGGTAGAGGGGTGTGTTGGAGTTTTGGGATGGGAATAGGAAGAATGAAAAACACTTAATCACTCACATGGACTTGTACAAACCAAACAACAAGTTGGTTAGTGCATAGTTGGAGCATTTTTGGTGCTAAGACGAACCACGAGCAAACTCAAATTCACAAGATTCAACACGGCCCGAACTTGGGGGAAGCCACCACCTTCCCCCTTATAGTATACTCTATGTTTCTCCACAAGGCCCACATCCAAATGGCATTTTGTCCCGGGACTCCCAAATGGGATTCTTAAAATTCCCAAAGTTGAGACTCCCGTGTCTTTGGGGCCCCATAACTTGTGTGCAAACCTCCAATTGATATGAGGTATGAAACAATATTGTAGCCCTCGTCAAGAATTTTCCAACAGTATGTCACACACCACTTGCACACAAGGGAATCGGGTCGACTCCCGACTTTTAATGGTTGGGAGTCTAATTGCCAATTTGACTCCCGGCCTTTCTTTTGGCCATAACTTATGTTTTATTTATCCAAATGGTTCATGCAAGCCCATTTAGACATTTGAATTTTAATAGCTTTCCAATGATATAAAGAAATCATCAATCCAATCGGTTTTGACCCCTGCAATTGCTCCTTGAAGATTTGGGAGTCCATTAGGACTTCAATTCCCAAAGTGAGAGCTCGCTTGGGAGTGTGAGGGTTCATTCTTTCACACTCTCTTGCACTCCTAGGAATCCATCGGGACTCTAACTCCCAAAGTGGGAGCTCGCTTGGGAGTGTGATAGTTCATTCTTTCACACTTTCTTGCACTCCAAGGAGTCCATCATGACTCCAATTCCCAAAGTGGGAGCTCGCTTAGGAGTGTGAGGGTTCATTCTTTCACATTCTCTTACACTCCTAGGAGTATAAGATGTGCCTCTTGGGGTTCCCTCTTGTCCTGCACTCTTGCAAGCCTTTGCCTTGGTTGCGAGCCCAATGCTAGGGTTATGACAATAATGCTATTCATGTCATTGTTTTTAGAATGTGTAGTTGGTGGCTCTAATGTAACCAATTTGATTATAATGATTATGTAGGAAATTAAATTGTTAGTGGACATATTTCAAACCTTGATTTCATTTCCAAAAAAACGTTTTTCAATGTTGATGGGGTTTGTGGGTTTTAAAATTCTTGCACAAGTTTTATTGCGCAACTCTAATTTCAATTTGCTCCATTCATTATTAGTGTTCATTGCATGACACATCAAACAAATTTAGTTGTCTAAACCCTTTTTTATTTTACATGTGGTCAATCATCTTGAGGCATGTAATCATTTTACGAATATTTTTGAGCTTTCCAAAAAGGCATTTGGAACTAGCTAATGTGTGGGAGATCATGGAAACAAAGGGTTTGAAGATCTTGAACAATGTCAAAACTGGCTAGAATTATATGTTAAGCCCATTCATGTGTGTTATAAGAATACCAACCATTATTGTTGAAGGTGGCACTTTTTACCCCTATAATCCAAGCTACTACTTCCAACTTCAAACATCTAGGTAATATTGAAACTCTTTTAAACCTTGCTTCCATTGTCCATTTTTAAAGCATTGTCAAGAATTTTACTAAACGTGCATTTTAGCTAGGGATGTCTTTGTCATTGATTTGATGCAAACAATCAAAATAACCCAAGCATAAATAACATGAAATGCTTTTAAATCCATCTACTACTTTCAAATTTAATTCATTTGTATATTTTTAGACTATTGTGGAAGGTAAGCACAAGGCAATTTTGATGAAATGGATAATAGATTTACATAATGGCATTAATCACTTGGCATTTGAGTGCCAAAAAAGAACATTTGGGCACAAGCTTGGGATTTTAATATGGGGGTGAGGTGTTATGTAACTAAGGACATTTTTGAAGCAATTGTGGCAAGTCATATACAACTTTAATGCTTAAAGGCAATCTCAAAATCAGTTGTTGAACTACATGCACATTTTCCACAACATGGGTTGCACAAGGCATTAAATATCTTGTATCTTCATTATTGGTTATTTGAAGAATGTGATGAATCATTCAACACCCATTTGAATCTTATAAAAACTTTATTGTGCATATACCTTCATTAGAAGAAAAAGGCAAAAATGCACCCATATATTTGTGACTGTATGTAATTATATGTTATTTACAACTAGTTTTGGTTGTTTTTATAATTATTTATTAATTTTGGTCGCACTTGTGACTACAGTGCAACTATTTTATTCTTCATCCTTCCATGTGGACAACATCTAATAATATTTTCATCCAAGATCAACCCTATATGACCCATTAGTTTTAATAGTGACCAAAATAAGTTGCGCCATTGTGGGGTGGGCTTAAACCCTAGGGGTATTAATTTTAAGATGTAGTAAAAAAAAAAAAATGAAAAAAAAATTAAAATAAATATATATATACATGAAATGTATATGGGTGTATATGGTTGTATTTAGGAAATAAACTAAAGGGTATTTTAATGTATATATAAAATGTATGTATAAGGAGAAAGGTAAATTAGAATATTTAATTTTGCCTATTATAACTTAGCCTAACCTAGGTAACTTAATTTAAATACATAGTCTAACTTAGCTTAATTTAATTTAACTTAATCTAAATACATAGTCTAACCTAGTTTAACTTAATTTAACCCAACTTAATTAGGAAAATAATTGAACATAGCCTAACTTAACCCAACATAGGCATTTAGCTTTGCCTAGCTTAACCTAACCTAAGTACTTAGCCTAACCTAACCCAACCTAGGTACCTAACCTAACCTAAGCTAGGTATGTGCTTAGTTTAACGTAATTAACTTATTTCATCATAAGTATTTATTTTAACCTTATCTATATTAATTTAACTTAATCCACTTTAAACCCTAAACCTAACCTAATTACCTAGAATCTAATCTAACTTAGCATAATGTAATTTAAATACTGAGGCTAATTTACTTTAACTTAACCTAACTTACTTCAATTTAACCTAAGTACCTAGCCCAACTTAGCTTAACTTACCTTAATTTGATTTAGATCCTAGCTTAACCTACCCTAACCTAACCTAGCTAGTTAATCAATAATTGTTAGTTAGTATGTAGTTGTTAGTATATGCAACAAGGTTGGAACAAAAAACTTATCCCATGTTTTTTGTCTTTGCTTTCAAGTTTGTAAACTATATAAGTGCATTAAAACATTGAAAATACACAAAGAATGATAAAAATCAAGTGCCATTTGAAATGAACCAATCAAATTAGCTTCACCTTTAAAGGCTAAACTTGAAATAAATAAAATTTAAAAACCTAACCTACTTCCTAGCCTAGGCCTATTTAACTACCTACTTAATTACCTACCTTAGGTAGGTGTAGGCTAGGTAGGTAAGTAAATAGGCCAACCTATTAACCTACCTAGGTGGTCTAGGCCTAGGTACCTTAGGTCTCCTTAGACCACATAAATTGCTATGTGTCACCTTTGAATTCAATAAAAGATTAATCTACAAATTGCCACATGCCACCTTTTAATGGGCTAAAGACTTATAGTCTAAGTTAGGCCTCCATAAGCTAATAAATATACCACATGTCGTATTAAGATTTGTTAGTAGTTGCACACATGGCACAATGTAAGGTCCAACCAATTTAATCACATTCTAGTTACATGACAATCTTATTGACCATACATTTCACATACAAATGAAATCACATTTATTGACTTTGACTTCATTTGTCATTTATAACTAGACACATGTGACTTGTCCAAAGCAACTAAAGGATTTTTAGTTGCATAGGCTAGTTGTAATAATCATTTTTTCTTTTAATGCTTATATGTGCAAAAATTCATGTTCAAGATCGCAATGAAAAGTAATCCCAAGTGGGCCATCTTAATATAGTTAACCATCTAACCAAAATGTGGAATTTTAATTTAATTCTATGATCTTATATCACAACATTTCAAAGTATGTGAAATTGACACAAATAGTCATGATTTGATTGTTGGGTTCAATAGAAAATGAACGAGTATTCAATAACCTAAATTTCATCAAAACTAGGATTATAATCAATTGATTAAGAACTTGGCATTGTGTGTTTGCATGTTTGGGTGATCATTTTTTAAAATGCACAATTTTCCTTATGATGAAGTTGTGAGGATTTGACAATTTGAAAAAATGTTAATATGCTTTAATGCTTAAAGACTCTTCAATTGCAAGCAACACAATGTCAACAAAGCTTTATGTAGTTTTTTGTGTTGATGTTTTGCTTTAATTGTCTACACTATGGATTTTTTTGGGTGGTTTTTTGGTTTTTTAAACTTGTTATAAGTGACTAGGGAACATAAATTTTTATGGATTTATTGGTGCTTTGTTTTCATGATCTTCATTAGTTTGACAACCATTTCTTTCCAAGTTCCAACTTCCCAAATATGTTTTATTTCCATTTAAGCACATTACTAAATTATCCGCTTGCATGAAACATTACATTGCAATGGGCAAGTCTTTGATAATTGGGTTTCAATCCTCCCATAATGTGATTTGCTAACGACTTGAAGTATTTAGAAATTTGCCATGTAAGCTATAGCCAAAACAATGAGATATTTATCACCAATTTTGAATGCAACCCTAGATAGTGCTCACCAAAACTTTCTATTCTCACCCATAATATGTCACCAAAATAATCATATAGATGATAATCTTTTTCGCCAAATTTACACTACCAAAAAAAAATGGTTTGCATAATTTTCCTTCTAACTTTGGCATATTCGCAAATTGTGAAATCCTTTCTTCCCAATATGACAAATTGTGTAATTTTTCAAAAAAAAAAAACCCCTTAATTCCATTAAAATTGGAGTTCATTGCTTAAATGACACTAAGATGTCATTTAAGAGCTGTTTTTCTCCCCTTCTTGATGGCTTAACCAAACAGCCCCATTACAACGTCTCCAGTGGTAGTAGTAAACATATTACTGCACACACAATTTGGATGAAGTATAAAAGTCAAATTAGGTTTGTGAAATTGCCATTTTGACACTAAGTTTGCTTAAGGTAGTGAAGAGCTGGAATAAAACGAAATGACTGTTTTCTACTGACCAGTTGATGATAATAATTGGGCAAAGTGGGGAAAGTTAAATAGTCTCTTAATTTATAGTGTTCTATTTTTCAATAGAATGTGTGGGGAGTGCGGGAAGATTTAAGATGGATCTCGGATGGCTTGAATATTGATGCAAGAAACAAGAGAACTGCTGGAGATGCTCTTAAGACATACCTTCCCGGCCACAGTGAACCCACACCCACCAACTCACCATCCACTGGATGCTCATTATTACTCAGTTGTAGATGAACCTCAACTGAGTTAATATTTCATTTCACCTTGGTAACCAATTATGTAGGGAAATAAGTCTCATATACGTATGAATGTAGGTAATTAGTAGGTGAGTAGATGGTTTATACATAAGTAAAGGCTTTTTTTACTACCTATCTACTAACAACCTGCTTGTGAGTTGTCAGTAGGTGGGCAGGGGAAAAAAAAGCAACTGAGCTAACCATGAACTGGAACCCAACAGAAAACTGTTTCCTGACCACTTACCATTCAGCCTTCACTGTGACTGGTGGGTGCTGGTTCACTGTGGCCATACGTTCCCCACTTTGGAATGTGAACAAGGACATAGCTTCGACGAATGTGAAGACTGATATTTTTGGGGATGGTGTCGCCACATTTATGCCTACTAGCTACAGTTTTCAGAATTTCTTGAAATAGATTCGCCAGCTAAGTCGAAATCTGCCTTGGATGCTCGTCACCCTGGCTACATCACGAAATTGAGAAAAAAAAAATGATAATAACCCAGCTGTCAGGACCGTACTCACGTGACAAAGAGTCCAATTAAGCCCTAAACGTCAGAGAAGTGCACTGAAAAGCGGACCCCGTTGGTACGACTTGACGTTTAGGGGGGAGACCTACCATCATCAGTCCGGCATGGACTTACGAGTCAAAACACGGGTTTGGCCTTTTTCGCCACAAATTGATGAATTTGGTGGTCGGTCCCCATACTATTTTTCAATGCACTTCCAACATTGTGCACTTTGGAATCCGGCCCCTGACCTTTGCGTCCTCCTCTGTCAGCAGCAATTCCTGTCTTGCCACACAACTGGCGCACTTGTCCCATATATTACAGAAAAGTTCCGCTTTCCAGTCATAAAAACGCCAGACAGCGCCCGTGGGACAAGCCACCATGTCCAAGTTGCACTTCGATGTTGGCGCTGATCAATCGACCTCAGGTTCCTGCAACCCAGATTCGTGAGCAAGCTAGCATTACCGATGAGCTTCCGCTAGTTTATGTTTTCCTCTTGAACAACTGATAGGTTGTGCGTTGTTTGGCGAGGCACAGGGCATCAGATATGCGGCACTAACAAATATCTCCCGCTTTTAGAGGATTCCAGAATTGATCACGACTGTGAGGTATTGTTTCAGTTTCTTCTTGCTCAATTCATGTTTTCGCCTCTCAAGTGGGAGGAGAGATAGTCATTGTTTCAAATGCATAATACAGTACACTTAATCTTCGTTTTCAATGTGCGCTGAGAGTTTAAGATATCTGTCTTGAGTGCACAACGCTATAGATTGGATTAGTGTTTAAGAATAGGACATCTTTTCCCTAGTTGTGTTTGATAGATACATAATGTTGGGATTCATGTCACGAGTTGTTTGACATCATAAACAAGGTATAATTCTTCCAGTACAGCCTATTGGATTTATGTTTTAGACTTGACTCACAACACCGGGGGGCTTGTGAGTTGCTGAGGCTTGAAAATCTACACATATATATTTGAGTGTGAGGAGGAACTTCCAATAATGTAGTAGAAGAAACCATATGCTGAAAATACTTGCTTACCTTTGTCCACAAGAGATCTATCAATTGCTTGTAGTTCTTAGTTCCATCACCTAGGTACATGTCAACAACTTTGTGAAGCACCACTAGAATGTGTTCACATTTATAGAAGCCAATTTTTGACCATCTTTCTTAAGGATGCTTTCAATGGAGTTTCTCTTATAGTTTCCACACACATATCACTCTCCAATTAATTATCTATCAATTATGGAATGACATGTATACCTTTTGGGTAGGTGCTTGAACTCGTTACTCTCTCTCTTAATAATGCCCTCACTAACACTCCTATTACTCATTTGAAGCTACTACATTGAAGTCTTCCCATTTTTTTTAGTTTCCTTACTTTCTCTAGGTCCTAAATGTATGAAGGAAATTGAGGACCTCCCTAAAGTGATATATTAATGTGTTGTACACATGTTTTGATGCCCCTCTTTGCATCAATTTTAGATGATGAAGTGATTGCCCTTGGCCTTTTGCAAAAACTTGTTGAAACCTAGACCTAAAAGTGCAAAATAAATCACAAATAGTGACCTTGAAAGTCCTTTTCGGTGCTACTGCAGAGTTTGAACATTCTTGCAAAGAGATCACCATGGGTGTTTCCAAGATCATGTTGTTCACAATTGCCATTTTACTCTACCTTTTTGGTTGTCTACATGGAGTAGATTCTCAAATAAGATATGCACAGTTCAGTCAAAATGATTGTAAGTTTTTCAAGAACTTGCAATCTACCTTATGTTTTGTGTTGCTTTTGTGTTTTACATGTATCAATAATTGATCAAGTCATTTAATAGTTATTTGGTTTGATTTTGTGCTTACAAAATTTGCAAACTTAAACTCTTCCCAATTTCATGGATTAAAGTTATAGATTCAAAATTCACATAAAAGGGGTTCATTCAACTGATTTAAGTTTCAACTTTGGATTTTGGGGCTGGTCATAGTGTGGGGATTGCAAAGCCTATGGCTAGCATGGAAAAATAATACCCCCAACACTGACACAAATTTGGCATTTTGGACATCTCAAAACGGTCAACCTGGCTTTCCTTGCTACAATGCTGCCACTAATTGGCGTGGAGTAACATGTTTGCGATATGTGATTGACGAAAATGGCGATACAAATACTTGGGTCATTGGCTTGTAATTATTTATTAAATTTAAATAATTTTTATTTTGAATTTTTATGTAAGTAATCTACAAATGAACATATATTACCTAGTGAAATAATAAAGGTATAAACTAGTACATTTAACAACGATGCTTATGTAGCCTCAAAATAACAAACCATAATAAATTGTCCTTTTGCAATTTATAACCCTACATCCATGTATTATAGTTCCTTGAAAAGTTGGATTAGTATATGCCTCTCATCATGTTTACCATATATACAATCACTTGAGGTTTCCAAGCTTCACAAGTCAAAACATATTTCACAATTAAAATAAATAAATTACAAATCTGAAATGTGCAATATTTTTTTAGCATGTCCATAATTAATATATATCATGTTATTAAGTTTAATGTATTGATGAAACTTGTTGTCAAGTTTTTGCAAAAACATAATTTTTTTGCAATGTGTTAACTAACTATAATGGTCCATGTAACAGGGAATTAAGCGATGCATCCATTGTAGGCATGTTGCCTTCAGGGATAGGAAACTTGACCTTCCTTGTTACTTTGTAAGTACAATACATGAATTTTCACAATATTAACATCAGTAAAATTTACATAGCTTAGAGACCAAATATGAGTCATATAATTAAATCATAAATTCATTTATTAAAGTGAAATGCCTTTCTATGCAGGACTTTAACAGGAAATCCAAATCTAGTTGGTCCTCTTCCAAACGAACTTGCCAGTTTGCCTCTAAACATTTTGTAAGGGCCATTTTCTAATCAAAACATCATTAAATCATGTTTTTCATGAGTAGGCTAGTATAAGGAAATTATTATATTTTGAGCTCGTTGAATTTGGTTTTTAGAAATTCATTAACTTCAAGCTTTCAACCACATGCATGAATATAATAATACATATTAATTTTGTTTTGTTTTGTAATAAATTGTGAATTCTAAATGAAATTGTGATGATGACACGATATGATATATAATGTAATGACACATATAATCAATTTGCAACTTGTTTTCTTAATTGGGTTCTATCAGAGATCTTCACAACAATGGATTTTATGGATCTATTCCAACAAATCTTGCAAATGCGACAAATCTTTTACAATTGTAAGTAAATTGTATTAAAATGGAAAAAACATTTTTGTTATGATTTGACCAAGTTTTACATCCTGATAAGTTTCTTTAAATTAAAATATATAAACAACATGGCATTGTCAAACACAACATGTGTTTATGATTTTTTGTTGCTTATGTTTTGTTTACAGAGACTTGAGTGGTAATCAATTCACTGGTGAATTTCCAACACAATTTTTAAACACGAAAACATTGCAAGTATTTAGTGTTGCGAGTAATCAACTTCAAGGGACCATACAATCAAATGCATTTGAAAACCTCACCCAACTTCTTACATTGTAAGAATCTAATCTTAAAGTACTATACAATATTACATTTGTATTTTCAATTTTTGCATAATTGAAAATATTCAATGATGAAGTTGTTATCCATGTGAGAATTAGAGATGGAATGGGAAATTGATTGGATTTTGAACCTAATTGATGTTATGATCTTGTTTTATAGGGACATATCTGATAACAACTTTATAGGTTCATTGCCAAATCTTTCTTCTCTACGCATCTTGAATTCTTTGTGAGTTTTATCTCATACACTTATGATTTAATTTATTGTTTGAATTTTGATTGCAACTTTTATATTCCTTTCCAATTTTCAAAAGAAAAATTGCTAGAAAGTTATAATGTTGTTGACATTTATTTAATTGTTAATTGGTTCATGTTGAATTTGGATTTAATTGTTTTGGAACACCTCGATGATAATGCTTACATCTTAATTAGCATTAGTGTTCATGGCCCAAGTAGTGTTTACCATTGGTTATACTTTATTGATTAGTTGTTGATAATGATCGTGGAATGAGATGCATTTCATGTAATGAACCTTAAGACATGCAAAAAAATGTTCAATAAGAAAGTGAATTTGAAAATGTATATAATAATTTGTTGTTGCAGAAACTTGAGCTATAATAAGTTCACAGAGTTACCACAACTTTCGGAGTTACTCAACAGTAGCCAGTTTCCCACAAAACTTGTCATCCTGGATATTTCAGGTTTAAATATTGGTGGTCCTTTCCCTATTTGGACATCTTCGAGACTTATGTTTTTAGAACAATTGTGAGTTCCACTTCCCTTAAAAATACATAATGTATGTGCTAAGCCCATGATTGATGAGGCAATTGACCAATGACCAAACTATTCATGATATATTTCTTTTGGAGATTTTAAAACAAAAGCACAACAAGAGAAGGTGGATCTTACCAAATAAAAAGCCATGGATTAAAATTGTAGTATGTCAAATGATATATTTTACAAACATAGAGGCCTCATTGTAGTTGTGCAATTCAAAAAATCATACAAAAACATGAGCTAAAATTATATTAACATCCAATGAACTTAGAATATTCAAGGTTAGTAAAATTACATTTTAGGGTTTCGAGTAATTCTACCATTATGGGAATACAAGAACTTGTTACATCTTTGAATTTTTTATTTAAGTATTTTTTTCTTGTAGGTACTTTGATAATATCAATATAAATGGAACCTTGGACATCACAAATATACAAACTATGATGCAAAATTGGAAATTAATTGACAATTCTCATCCTCAAGGCTTACAAATATTGAGTTTGAAGAACAACAACATCACAAATGTTATCTACAACAAGTCACTTCTAACAGAAGGGCATACCATCTTCTAGTAAGTCTATTTTGAAAACTTTCTTTTGCAAGTTATATTTATTAACTTTATTACCAAACCTGAATGTCCCAACTAAAAATTGTCATATGGAGGAATAATGAATACTTTTGTAATCTAGTAAAAAGTTAATACAAGTGTAAATTTTCATATAACCTTATGTCAATGAAATCTAATTTGTACTATAGCCAAATTTTTTTAATAGTCGAAATCAATAAGATGATTAATTATAAATAAGTTAATCATATCATTGATTTAATTATATTGAATTTATTGACCTTCATTGAATCGATTTATATTCTTTCATTTTTATCCTTATTTACCTTTGCGGATCTAGATTTCTAAATATTCAAAATTGTATCATATAACTTCATATTGTTTTACATACAACTTCATATTGTTTTACATACAATCGAGGATATGTTAGTATCATAACATGATATGATTCCTTGACATTAACAAATGTAATGTAATTAATGAATATGTTAATGTGTTACAGTCTCCAAGGCAATCCTTATTGTCAAGGTCCACTTTCTGGAGATGATGGGAAAACATGTTTTTGTGCACAATTTTGTATTATATCAAGTGAGTAACAAAAAAATTTATTGACCATGCATTGAAAATATTGAGTCTTGTATTAAATTACAAATGAAAATGAAAATCAACTTTCACATCATGGTTAAAGGTTTTTATGGAATTCAATTGCATGGCAATAATCAACTTTAATGATTGAATGTTTGGGATCCTTCAACATTAAGACATTTTTGCCTACATATTAAATGTTTTATTAAGATCTTCCTTATTGAATTTACATTAACCTCTTCATCATTATTAAATAAAATCTTATACTATTTCTATTTAAGATTGGTTACATATATTGGAAGGATTTGAACATTTGCTATCGTATTATTATGCATTTCAATATCACCTATTAAATATATATTTATCATTCTTCAAGTTTTGCCAATCATGATCACAATATGGAATTCAACCTTTTTTATCAAATACAATTATATACAAATGTTTATCATTTAAGGTCAGATTGATTATTTTGATGACCCATTGCAGGCAATAAGAATAATTGGAAGGTTATTGTGATTTCTACAACCATTTCTGGATTTGTATTAGGATTAATAATCCTTGCTTTGGGTATTACACTTCGCCGCAGTAAAGAACATGTACGAAAACTCTTGAAAAGTAAGGATCCTTCTATCCTTTTCCATATAATATGTATCAAGAAAATTAACTATCTATTTAGCTCCAAAATGTTGGACAACACAAATTGATTATTCAATGATGAATTAATTTAATGGATTGATTTGCAAATTGCATGTCACATCAAAACAACATTGTTCAAGCAATGAGATTAATGGCTTTAAAAAAAATATTATACACTTAACATGAATTATTGACAATGCATTTGCAGATCTCGAAGAACTTGATATAAAAGCAAAAAGATTTGATTACAATGAGCTTCGTGTTGCTACCAAAAACTTTGCTGAAGATAGAAAGTTGGGAGCAGGAGCATATGGTGTTGTTTATAAGGTAATTATGGTCAATGTAATTGGTCTTAAGAAAACAAACACCCATTCATGCACATGTTGCATTTTTTAGGAAGTTGTGAAATATATAAAATAAAAATACATTTAAGACTTTCTTTATAATCACAAATTATAAATCAAATTGACCAAATAAATAACTCTACATCGTTATTTGTGTATTGCTTTTATAAATTTAACAAACAATATGTGTTTGAAGTTACAACATAAAAATATTAATCATTATCAATCTTTGTTAATACTTATTGACATGCACCTTAATTGGCTAACATGTAATGCAGGGAGTTTTAGCAAACAACATTGAGGTGGCTGTGAAGCAACTATTCATAAAAACACAACAGGGTAGTGAGGATTTTCTCAATGAGATTATCTTGATTTCGAATTTACAACATCGCAATTTAGTGGCATTAAAAGGTTATTGCCTCCATGGAAAGGAGATGCTCTTGGTATATGAATTTGTTGATTTTTGTGATTTGGAAAAGTTTCTATTTGGTAAGCATTTTCACAATTGGTGCTTATTTATAAAGATATATTTGGATTGTTTTGGTTACATGGACCTATAATAACATGCTAAAAATTGTTCATATAATTTGAAACTACATATGAATATTAATCTTACATCAACTCAACCATGCATTGAATTGTGGTTGATAAATAGATCATATCTTATTACATCAATATATGAACAAATCCATGTGTAATTTTATAACCTAAATACAATATTATGTGGTTTGATCCTTATGCAGATACAAAAGGTGAATATTTGTCACAAGTTATGAATTGGCCAACACGAATGAAAATATGTTTAGGGGTGGCCCAAGGCTTATACTATCTACATGTATCATCTCAAACTAGAATCATCCACCGTGATATTAAAATGAGCAATATTTTATTGGATAAAGACTTGAATCCAAAAATTGCTGATTTTGGTTTGGCGAGACCAATACAAGATGGGAAAAGTGAAATCATGACCCAAAAACGTGCTGGTACAATGTACGTAAATCAAATTGACTTAGTCCAATTTGGTTTCTTAAGATGAAAATTTGAATTGTATGGCATGAAACTCATCATTTTTCTAAGAATATAATGAAAATGACATTGGTGTTTGAATGAACATTAATTTAATTGTAAGGGATTGAAAAATACCACCAATTCATATTTAGTTGTTAAAGATATATATTTCTTGGTCAATTAATGTCACAATGGATTATTATGTGCATACAAAAATATTAAATAGATGTAAAGTTGTCTAAATAGTAGTACCTTGTAATTTCTATATTAACATTACTAAACAACTTCATGTGTATGTTTTTGTAGTGGTTACTTAGCACCTGAATACATGCTTTATGGCCAATTGAGCAATAAGGCTGATGTATACAGCTTTGGTGTTCTACTTCTTGAAACTATAAGTGGGAGAAAAAATCAAGACCCAAATCAACGTGAAGACGAAGTATATTTGCCCATACGGGTATGTGAATCATTTGGAATTTCTTTTGGAATGTCATATGATTTACTAAATTAACCTTGATTATAAAACATCATCAAAATGATTAAACAATATGACACCATTACACAAACTTCTCAATTAACTTTTGAAATTTCATTGAAGAACAAGGTTAAATGTAAAAATTCATATTCAAATTTAACTAATATAAACATTATTTAATATGAAAAAATAATTTATTTCCATGATGATGATGCATCATTATCATGATTATAATAAGGTTGTGGATATTCAAAGTTAAACCACCAAATGTCAAATGTATTGTTTTAATAATTTTTTTGTAATACTCCTTGCATTAGGATAGTTAAATATATTATTGCCAAATATGACTACTATTATAGTACCTTTACCATTGGGAAAAAATCAAATTATTTCTCATTTATTCAAAAATTTGAAAAATTATTTTTTATTTGCACCAAAATTTTAATAAAATAAAAAAACTCATTGTTAAGGTTTGAAAACCATACATTCACTATCAAGGTTTCAACCTTAGGCCTCCAAGGACATGATTTTAACATTGTAGTGGTTTAGACACAGTAAACTATTTCATAACATTGGGTATATTGTGTTTATTATTGTCTATAACCATTACATGCCGAAATTTTCAAAATTAAAAAACCAAATGCCAAAGTTAAAATTTAAAATTCAGTTAATCATTTGACATTCTATTGCTAAATTGGTAAAGGTACTATGATATATAGAATAGGCATTCATTATTTGGTGCTTGCAAAAAACAATTACATGATATGATCAAATTGAATAGGATTTAACTTTTTTTTAATCTTGCAGGCATGGAACTTGCATTTGAAAAATAGTCTTATGGATCTCATTGACCCAAGACTTCAATGCAATGATATTGAGCTTTCTGAGGTGAAACGTGTATTAGAGATTGCCATTTTATGTGTGCAAACTTCTGCAGAAAAACGTCCAACCATGTTTCGTGTAGTGGCAATGCTAGCAGGAGATGCAAATGTGGTAATTTCTAATGACGAAGAAAATGAGTGGCCAATCTTCCAACCACAAGGTCGATATCGTGATCAAGACCCCTTATTTGATTCTCAATCGTCATTAAATTCAAGTGCCCTAGAAAACCTCACAAATGAAACTTTTACATCCATTGAGCTTAGTGTATCCAATGCACGATAAGGCTCAATTTCAAGGTTAAAAGATGTACAAAAAACCATTACAACTATAAATGTTACTTGTTTTTACAAATCTTTTGACCAAGAAAATTTTCCAATAATGTTGAATTTTTATTTATTTATTTATAAATAATAATTATATTTTCATCTTTATAGCATTTGGTTGAATTTGAAATGAATTCAATGAATATAAAATAACCCATTGAAGCACTAATTAAGGACTAAAACCAATCTTTTTCACAATATACATGCAATGTAATAACCAATGTAACTGGATTAAGTGACCAAGGTCACAATATGGCACATCAATTCAAGTTTATTTTGTTTTATGACTAAAAAGGACTCCCCCAACATGCATTACTAATTCATGTTCTCACCCTTTGATGAAGTAGCCAATGATGTTTAAAAGGATACACAAGTATTTTTTTCAAACAACTTTTAATTTAAAAGTTTTAAAGGGTTCACAATTTTTCATTAAATGAGGTTATGCTCTTCAAAAATCCATGTTACATCCATTTAACTAAGTAAATATACTAAAATTCTGCAAAAATCCATTTTTTATATATCACATAAAGAACCTAATTTTTAAAAAAAATTTATGTTCATTCATATTCATGTTTATATTTGGTTTAACAAATTTAGATTTTTTAAAAAATCATTAAACATACATTAAAATAATTACTAGTTAAAACAACCTAGATGGTGCCCTTGTTTACATCTCAAATAACATTTAAAATTACATATCACCTTAATTTGATTTCATTTTAATACCTAATTGTGTTTTTAAAACCCAAGGTATTTTAACAAATGGTAATTTCATTGAATTTTATATCTTTTTGGTTCATGTAATCCAAATTGGAATTGGTATGAAGTATAAGACATCACATCACATCACATTTATCAAGTAAACAAAATTTATGATATACTTGGAATTCTTTTATTTCACATAAAATTTTATAAAATGACCTCAATCAACCCACCTTATGAGGTGGATTGTATGAATATTAACCTATAGGTAAAACTTGTAATTTTATTAAAACAATCCAAGCTTTCTCAAGACCTAATAGGCATCCAATACTATATTGTTATATTATGATTAACAATCGTGGAAAAGAATTGCTACATGGAATTGTAATAGCTTTGGAATAGTTCATATGAACACTATAGAACTTAATTATATTGCTATAGTAAGGCAAAGAAAAAAATAATCCCAACCTAATTACTGCATTAAGAACTACAAAATAGTTGAAAGATGGCAATGTGTAAAAAGAAAATACAACTAATGAAGTATAGTAAAGGATACAATGACAACTTTCATACACCATTTCAAAACTCATAAGAAATTCATAACTTAAGGTAAAAACTAGGTACACATCTTTCCTAGCCTATTGGAGTGGCCCCTTTCTTTGAACTATTATGTTCCAACGTAGCAACTCTACCCCTCCCTCTTCACACACACTCATATACACTATGTACCACACCACCATACTCCTTTCCATATCTCTTTTTACATTAGGCAACCAACACCCCTTACAATAATAAATGGTGGCTACCTTTAAACAAATCCTACTTTCATTCCTATCCTTATCACCATAGATTACCACAATAACCCTTCCTATAATTACTGAAAGGTAGGTAAGCAAAGTTCAGTTTACCTTATCAAGATAAACTCTTGCTTACCCAATTGTTATAGTAATTGTAATAAAGTAACAATAACAATAATTATATTTTAACATTTATGCCTTCAGTAAATTTTACCTTTCAAAAGACAAGACCATTTTATTTAATGGAAACACATTATTTTATAACAATCAATAAACAACATTTAAAAAAATATTTATTTTTTTGGTAATGTTTTTTTTTTCTTTGTGTATATAGTCTAAAATTTAGGAATTATTGATTTTTTTTCTATTTGTATAACAACATAAACATATTTCCCCCCCAAAAAAAAGATTATCAAAATATAAATTTTTCATAATCATGTAATTTATATTGATATAAAATAGAAGTAACCAATTTATTTTTTTGGTGAATTTTCACCACCTGGTGATTAAAAAAATTGGAATTTTTCGTTTTAAAAGTTTAAGTTCGAAAAAAATTGCTTAATTTTCTTGGAAAAATCACCAAGATTTTGAAACCACAAATTGAATTTATAAAATTAAAAAAACCTTGCATGTAACTAGAAATATTTTTTCTTAATTTCAAAATCAAAATATTTTTGAATGTAGCAAGTTCCATTAAAATGCATATTATGTATTATACTTTAACACCAACATATTACATATTTCAATAATGTTACAAAATATATAATTAGATTGTGATTTAATGTGTATCATAACTTAATTTAAACATTTCAAATAAGGATGTGTCATTGGAGTTGCAAAATATTGGTGTATATGAGCCTTGATGTGAGAACTTTATTATAATATGGTCATTTAGGCATTTAAAAATTAGTAATATTACATGAAGATATTTTTATTTCTATTTGAATTATCTCCACCACCATATTTTGCCTCCAAAAATTCTATAAATATTATTACCCACATACCACATAAAGAAAATTTTAAAAATCTTAGCAACATGTATATGGAAATGATAGGGACGTGTAAAATTTGTTGTTTAAATCTAATATTTTCATGAAGGTGAGGGAATTTGAATTCATGTCCTAGGTCAAAAAAGGCAAGTAGGTTGGTGAATGGTGGTCTAACTAATTATCTAGCTAACTTAGTTTAACTTGCCCACCTTAGCCCTTTAATAATGCACATAGGTTGCAAGTATTAAAAATTAATTCTTTCACCTTCAGAGTGATAAACCAAATCCTTACTAGTGGAGTGCACTAGCAAGGTCTTCAACTTTCGTCAAGTTTTTTATTTCACATGTTTATTTCATATCATTATAAGAATAGGAGGTAGGTGATAAGCAAGTTGTAGGAGGTAGGTGATAAGCAAATTATAGGAAGTAGGTAGGTGGGTGAGTGGGTACATAAGTTGGTACGTGGATGGGTAGGGTTAATGAAGAGCTTTATAAGAGAAAGTTGAAGACATATAGGGGAGCATATCGTGATTTCATATATGTATCTCCAATTCAAACTCTAAATGATAAAGAAAAAAAATCATCAATTAGAAGCGTAATAGGAAAGCCCTAGTGGAAAAAATATAAGGTTAAAAGAGGTAGTAATCATAGGTCATGTGGAGATGAGGGGAAGTAGTATCTTCGAGTATATTCCACAAAAAATAATGGCACAACAAGTAAATCCAACATAGTTATATGCTATAACAAAGGTACAAGTGCAATAGTCTGGACAACAACTACCTTTAAAACCATAATCCATAGAGGACATGATAGAGTTAAAATTAGCAATTCCACATAAACAACAATTGTAACAATATGAATAAAGAGGAAGATAATGGACATATTCAACTTTCATATGAAGTTCAACATGTGGTAGTAGCAATGATGCTAGTGGGTGAGTGAATGAATAGGCTCATGTGAACAAGAAGGAATCTTAAGGAATATTTCATGTCACATCATGGAATATTCCCAATTTTTTTACCATGTGGAAATAACATATGATGTGGTAAAATATTCCACGCCTTGTCATGGAAAATTTTACCATGTCAAATGTGAAATTTGTTGTGGAATCAACAATGATTTATTGACTCCAAACATGGATTTAACAACATAGTTGTCAACAATAACATCATTTGAAGCTTTGACATCAAAAGAAAATACAAAGATGCATTTTATCATTCTAGGTGCAACCAATGTTCCAAAAATCTAAAGCTCTTATACAATACCTTCAATATTTTAAAACTATTGAAATGACAAGAAATTACATGCTTGAAAATTATTTAATGAATTTCAATGAATAAGTATATTAATTCTTCAACAAACATGTGATGGAGTGGTAAGGTATTGTAGTATTCTACAGAATACAACAATATACATGAAAGCACATTATCACTATCAAAGGGTTTATTACTAATAAATTTTTTTTTTTTATCAATTCACATACTTTGATGCGACACCACTTATGTATAATCACTAGAACAAAAGAATGTATAGATCTCATAAGAATGATTGAAATAATACACGATGGAAAAAAAATTGTTAGGCCATAATTGAAAATTGAACTTCCTACATAATTAAAGCAACTACAACAAGCTTGATGAATGAAAAGAATATAATTGATTTGAAACATACCAAATTGTTATGTATTATCACTAAATTCCAAAGGTTTTAAAGAACATTTTAACAAACGTTGAACTTCATCCCAACTCCACATGCAATAATGAATGAAGTCTTCCATGAGCCCATAGAACATAATTATTTGCAATATGTGATACACATGTTTACATTGCATTTATGCCCCACAACCACTTAAAGAACTTGCCAACATTGTGACAAAATAAACACATGAACATCCAAGGAAATTTCCAATAGTGATGTTGCATCATTTATCATCCAAGAGAGTATTGTAAATTCATCCGTACCCAAATGACAAGATATCAATAGCAAGGAAAATAGTGCATTGGAGAAGTAACATGTTAACCTCCCCATTGTTGGTGTGTTATTATGTTAATTTGAAGGTGGAAGTTTGTCTCACCTTTTTGCCACCACGACTTGTAGGCCAACAACTTGCATCGAATGGCCTTACAAGGTAGTGGTAACTCACAATAGGTGCATGAAAATTGCTTGAACTAAAAGAATGGGAATTAAATAAACTTTGAACGTTGTTGTTTCATAGGTGGTCAAAGGACAAGCCCTAATTCTTCTATAGTCGTTACCTCCTTTTGAATTAAGTTAATACCTTTTTAAATGGGCCAAACAATTGGAACTTCATGCCTAGCAACTGCAAATTTTCATGTTGTCCCATTGTTGCAACGATGAAATCATCTAAACAAAACCAGTGCTTATGATGTTTGAATGATTTGATGTGATATATATTGCACCCAAAAACCTGAATAACATGGAGCAAGAGTTGAACCACTTATAAATTTGTAAAGGTTGATCCTTGCTTTGCATTTAACCACAATGGTTTTCTAAAGTGCAAAACATGGAATTGTAGAATTGGGTGGGCAATGTTTAATACGCCATTGGCCATTAACACAAATAGTTTCCTTCAATTTTAGGCCACCTCAAGGTACCAAAGGTAGCACATTACTAAAACCAAAGTGCAGTTGTCGCATGTGTACATCTTCCACAATATTTGATTTAGTAGGAGGATTGGTTATTCATGGACAAGAGAAATTCACACGATTGGGACAATGGGAATCATTATCTCCACTAGGAGGATAATCAACATGTCATTTGGCAAACCCAAAAACCTCTTCTTCCTCGAGGTGCAAAAGGTGATTTGTGAAAGATGACCTAGACATGTAATTTTCCACAACTATCGCAAGTTTAGCAAGATCACTCAACCCTTGGGCCCTCCTCAACAACAATTCATTCCTATTAGATCCATGACTAGGTGGACCACCTTGCAACTATTATCTATACAATGTAAATTGTTTGAAAGCACAAATGTCATCATTGGACATCACTATGTATGATCAAGTGTTGCGTTTGCTCGACTATTGCAAGTAAATGTTATGCATAGTTTACCAAATTACAAGGGCATGTCTACCCACTCTTCATCACTGAACTTCTATAGATTAAAGGAAACAAAAGATCAACAAAAATTAAAATGTCACAATGGAGATGGAGGCTTGGATGAATTTAAAATTTTGAATTAATAGAAAAGAAATAATGATAGGAATTTCAAAGGCAAAATACTCACATGGGCCATGAAACCTCCCCATTGTTTGACATGAAAATGCAAAAAGTTGAACCAATTTGCAAGTTCATGGACACTTGCTTCAAAAGTAGCCCCTAACCAAAGCCACCAATAACAAATTATAACATAGAGATCGTTAGCATCCACAAGGGATTTTGCATTCTTGAATTCATGGCAAAGAACATTATGTTGATCTTACAAATCTAGTTTGATGAGTTGTTTGGTGAACCAAATCCAATGGAATAAACAAATGAATTTTGTATCAACCATCATGATAGAAGGGTCCCTAAAACCATAAATTTTTTTGATAGAGTTCCAATTGGCCTGTGTGTTATCAACCATGAATCCTTTAAAGTTTAGTTTTGTCAACCTATGTTTTAGCATTGTTTCATTAAGCTTTTTCCACATGATTTCTTGAGCTTTGATGTCCTTAGATTACATGTCACAAATTGTAATAATTATCACTTTACAATAGACAAAATTGTACACATGACAACCCATAGTTGTCTAGTCAACGACACGTTTCACATTATCAAACATGATCCAAGCGTTCTGCACATCCCTTGGAGGCTACATTCATGTTATAAGGTTTGTTCCACTCCCCACACCATTTATCAACATCTTGAAAATGAAAACCTTTTGTCTTAAAACTTGTCCTGGGAAACAACATTCCTAGATGTAGTCATAGCAACTCTTAGACTTGAGGGTGCTATCAATATAGTGACCCCTGAATGATGCTTGAAAGAAGCAATGAAATTACAAATGTTGGGCAAACTTAGTTTAGAGAATTTATCCTCGATCTATTCCAGTTGTTCACTATGTAAAAGCTCCACCATGCCATCGCCATTATCATCCAGCAAATGTAAACCAAGAATGTTTTGTCAACACTTAAAAAAATTGTAAATATCTTTGCATCAAGCATGCAACCAACCTCCTTTGCGATCAACCTTCTAGTTTCATCCATAGACTCCTTGCACTTGCCATAGATACCACAAGTTATTTGTGGACCCCAAGATGAAATATCGTTTTAAAAATTAATTGTAGACTATGCACAACATAATAGATTTGTTCACTACAATTGATGACACAAAGGGGAGGAGTATGACAAAATTTGCATCAAAATGAAAAAATTGCTATTTGACCTAAAACTAGAATGTGTGTGCATTCATTGCATTAGAAGGTTTCATTACGAAAGGTAGAGTGTACAAAGTGTTCACAATCATGTTGCACATAATGCAAGTGACCTAAACAACAAGCTTTCCTGAAACTAAGCCCAAAATTATTTTTGATATTGGTTGTGATCACCTTGCACCAAGCATGCCCACTGTACTTTCAATCGATGCCTTGCATTTGTGAAGGCCTATGAGTAGTCGAAAAAATTGATAGTAATTCAAACAAGACATCCCAAGCACTGTAGTCAACAAGAATTAGATTTTTTGAGGAGGAATCTTATCATAATCCAAATTTCGTCACTTGTTGGAGGTATGTCTAAATAGCATCATGGCACGGAGGCAAAAGACAATAGACTAAATACTACCCACTAGGTTGGAAGGTTGTGGTGATAATCGAGCAATCAATTAAGGAATCAATTTTGGTGATTTCATCAACAAAGTAAAGGTTGTCAAATCATCACCTAAGGAAAAATTAGATGTTTGATGAAAACAAAAGATGTAAAAATGTATAAACATTCAGGGAGAATGTGGGTAATGTCGTTTTTTTTGTTCACAATCATGACCACAAAATCTGTTGTTCTTGACATTAGCATGGTTTTTTGCAAGTTGTGAGTCAAACTCCCAACAATGCAATAATGGTTAGAACCAACAACCCATTGTTTTCCTTGAAAGGAGGTTATAGGAATCTGATATAGAGAATTTGAGACAAAGTTATTATAATCATATGAGATGTCCTTGGATATGTGCAAAGACCTTGGCTGAAAAGTAAACATAATGTATAAACAATGTCTAAAGACAACGGTCGTCCTTGAATTGTTAACCATGATGGTGAAGTCCAGACGTTTAGCAACATGAAATGTTGCCGTATTAGTAACAATAGAATTAAATTACCAAAGGAACATAGAGGGATATGAAACATCAAGAATGCAAAGAGGTTGATCTCCAATCAAACACAAAGAATAGCTTTGAACAATTTGGAGGATGATGAATAAGAACTTCAGAAATGTCATTGGTTGCAAGTGGGACGATTATGGGATTGAACAAAAACCAAATTTTCACACACAATGTTCTAAACGAGTATTAACAAGGGGATCTTTCTAATGTGAATGCTAACAATGAATGGTACTCTTAATATAACCAAATATTACATGAATATTGATGAAATGTGAAGTAGATAATTGGAAAATGGTATGAACTATTCACCCTTATTTATTGAGAACCTAAAGAAAGAATTTCCAAAAGTTAGTCTTCATTAATTTAGTTGCAAAAATGCACTAGATTCTAGCAAAGAAATGAAAAAAATAAGGAAAATGTTTAAAGTCATTAAACAAATCTAAAAATCAATATTGATTTGTTCAACATCAGGTACATTATATCAAATTGGCAGATGTAAAAGCAACAATGAACCAAAAAAAGAATGTACCGCCACAAAAAAGGGTGGGAGGGGGTGGTAGCAAGACATTAAGAGAAGAGGACAATCCTACTAGAACTAGTCATTAGGAGAACATGAACGTGACTAGTTATATTTACAATGTTCATAAATGCAATATATAGGAAAAAGGTGCATAGGGTAAAAAGTAACGAGAATATTGTAATATGTAGAAAACACCAATTAAATTGAAAGTTGTAAGCAAAGTAATTGATAGACGAATATATGTCAATTCAATAATGTTTTACACATGCCAAATTCAAACTAGACTAGGAAAATCATGTGACACATGATTAGTATGATTTTGTCGACATGAGATGTCATGAGGATAGAAGATCCCACAAACAATAATTGAAAAACATTCTATGAACCATTTGTCAACAAAATTTGATGACTAGATGTGAAATTAGGAGGTGTCAAGTGCCAAAATGAATGGATAGATTCTGCAAAAAAAAAAAAACTTTTGGGGGAAGGAATATTGAATAACAAAATCAAATATGGAACACAATCATAACATATCAAAATAACAAAAAGTGGTTGCAATAGGCATGGATGGAAAACATGTTGATGTGTATTTAAAAAAAACATAACTCGTATACTTGCATGAGATAAACATATAGGTCTTAAAGGAAGAGAATATATCACCCACATAGGTTTTATCCTAAAGTTTGGAATGTTATAAATATATCTATGCACCATATTTATATGACGTATACATGGGGAATTTCCATGCACCCATACCTATGTCACACAAATGTGGTAGGAGCTTTTTATATCTATGTATGCCATCTTGATGTGCCACATGCCTATAGCAAATATGTGCATGTACAATATTTTAGTACTAGATTTGTATTCCATAATAATATGCACAATCCATGTGGGTTAGTTAGTAGGAATTATAGATGAAAGCTTGGTATAATATTTTATGTTGTCATTAAATAACTCCATGTATGGAAGGAGGTACACTAGGACACCATTATGATGGAAAATGGAATCAAGATAGTAATTAAAATAAACAAATCTTGAAATTGCCATTATTATTGTAATAACAACGTGCCAAGGACTTGCCAAGAAAGTATGGATGCTAGTAAGAGGGTAAAATTGCTTTTGGGAATAGTATAGGATAATGTGACATTGCAAAAAACTAAGACCTTTGAAAGTGAAACCTTGATATGTCCATTATCAATCACAAGAAACTATAAATAGATCAACAAAATGCAAAATATGAAATTATTCCCCGTATGCATAGAGTTATCACAATCTTGAAGCAAGTTTTAGTAAAAGGTTAAAAGCGGTGAAGACACAATTAACGCACATGAAGGGTTAACGGAGGAAGGTTGCAACGGGGAAATGGAAGATTGGAGGGCATCCAAGGAGGATTTTGAAAATTGAAATAAATAATTCAATGTCCTTCATTGACAATTGAGTCCTCCTCCTTCTCCCTTCCTTTTCTTTTGAAGAAAAAAACCAAGTTTGAATTCGGCATGGAGCTCCAACTTGAGCTCCAAGCCAAACTCAAGCTCAATTGTAACTAAAAATCAACTTCAAGTTCAAATGTTTAAAAGCAAAAATCCGTGCTCAAACTCAAATTTCTGAATTTGCTTACATTTTGAAAAAAAGGAACATGAACTTGGACTTGAATCATTTTTAGACCCAAACTGAAGCTTGGGTTCCATTTGTTTTGCCATGCCACCATCATTGAGCTCCCATGGGAACATGGCGATGGTGACAAGGCATTTTTTGGGTACTTGCTACAACTCTTGTTGAATTACTCTTAGTGTTAAAAGTAGTTTAGCAATAGCTGCAAAAACTTGAAACCTTTTTCATGCTCTTCTACCATCGCCAAGTTCCCACGAAAGTTTGACAATGGTGCATGGCTTTCTTTTTGTTTTTTGAAATTCCATCACTGAACTTTGATGCAAGCTTGATGATGGCAAAAGAGCCTAAACTTAGGCTTGGGTCCATTTTGTGTCTTGACACCAAGCTTGCACCTTTTTTTCCTCTTTTTGTGTTTACTCGTGTTGTAGCTCCCAACAACATAATAGTTTGGCGAGGGCTATAGGTGCTCGAACTTAGGCTTGCATCCAAAATGGACCCTAGCCCAAGAATAAGGTTTTTTCTTTTAAAACACCATCATCAAATTTTGAATTTGAGCTCAATGATGGCAATAAGACCTCGAGCTCAAGCTTGGGCTTGGGTCCATTTTAAAACCCAAGCTTAAATTTAGGTTTTTTTTTTTGGTTTGCTCTTGTTGCACCTTTTGCTAGGCTACTCTCAACATCGAGAGTAGTTCAATGAAAGTTGTATGAATTCAAGCTTGGGTTCATTTACAAAATTGTCCAAGCCCAAGGTCGACTTTTTTAAACGCCATCACCAAACTCGAATGGGAGTTCAGCAATGGCAAAAGGAGCCCAAGATTGGGCTTTTTTTGTGTGTTTGCTCTTACTATAGTTCTTGATGAGTTACTCTCAATGTCCAAAGTAGTTCAAAAAGAGTTACAAGAACCCGAGCTTAAGCTTGTGTTCAAAATGGATTCGAAACCACATTTGGGTTTTATTTTATGTTTAAATGCCATCGCCGAATTGCGATGGGAGCTCAACAATGGTGGTAAGCCCAAATTTTTGGACCTAAGCCCAAATTCGAGTTTTTTTTTCTTTTTTGGTGGGTGTTTGCTCTTATTGTAGTTTTCACCAAACTACTTTTGACGTTGAAAATAGTTTGACAAAAGCTACATGAACCCAAGCTTGGGTTTTTATTTTTTTATTTTTAACGCCATTGCCGACTTCTAATGGGGGCTTGGTGATGGTGGCAAGAGTTAGATCTTGGGTTGAATTTATTTTTGGACCCAAGCCCCCAAGTTTGGGCATTTTTTCTTTTTTTTGTGTTTTTTTAAAATTTAATTCTCGTCAAACTACTTTCGGCACCAAGAGTAGTTTGGTGAAAGCTGCAAGATCCTAAGCTTGGGTTTGGGTCTTTTTTTTAAAAATTCCATTCTCGAGATTTGATGGGAGCTTGAAACTAAGGTAAGAGCCCAAAGCTTGGGCTCAAGTCCATTTTATTTTATTTTATTTTATTTTCATGTAGCCATCATCAACCTACTTTGAGTGCCGAGAGTAGTTCATCGAAAGTTACACAAACCCAAGTTACAAAGACCTTTTTCTTTGAGTTCTGCTTGAGTATTTTAAATTTTTTTTATTGTTGATGTTGTTGTGCTTTGTAGCAATGCCCATCAACATCAACAATACGTAGATTATGTAGGTTTGTATCTAAATCTATTTTCAATTCCTCCTTAATCAAAGGTCACTTATCAATGTTTAATGTTTTTGTGTGAAAGATTTACAAGTTTCATCTACAATTTAAATAATTGAAACAATGTCCTTTGACAAGACAATCTAGGCTATGTAGAAGGACAAATTCAATAACATAAAAATCCTAGAAAAACACAAGATTTTTTTCAAATGCAAAGCAAGAATGAACATCCCACTTTGCATAATGATGTCGATGTTAATTGTGCATCATGCCCTTAAGATAGACATGTTTAAGATGGAATAGGCTTTTCAAGCTAGTTACAAAGAGGTCAACAAGGTCTTCTATGTTTCTCCATTGAATTAGAGAGGAGAAGAAGAGTTTTTGAAAGCATACCAAGTGAGCTGGAATGGTCACTGGAGATTTGAGAATAAGAAGTTTGAGAACTTCCTTCTATAGGATCCTAATTTGAAATCTTTTTTGTCACATTTTTTTGTTTGGAATGGTAATGACATGTTACAAGCCTAGATGTCATATATTTAACAATGATGAGGTTTCTTGACACATTTTGGTTGATTCCATAATGTTAGATACATATGCATGGCCTTGTGGAACTACTCACAAACATGAAAAATTTAAATAAGTAAGTTTTTGAGCTTTCAATAATCTTGAGAGATTTGTGTTTTGATTATATCTTCTTGTCTACATTACAATGTTATGATTTCTCAAGGAATTCAATCCCATTTTTGGTATGTAGGTTTGTGGATTTTGATCATGTCAAGCCTAGTTTGGTCCATGATTTCTTCTGGATTAAATCTATTGGAAAAATTCAACTAGAGCAGTTTCAGAATGTCTTACTAGTAGATGTTTACAAAAAATGCCAAAACAAGTCAAGGAAAAATTGGCATTCCTTGACCTTAGACGCCTTCTTTGAATACATGTATAAAGTTTGAATTATATTGTGCAAGCATATTTATTCTCAATTTTATTTCCTTGTTCTTATAGTCTCTCATAAGTTTTATCACTTATTGTCCTTGCAACGGGAGATATCAACAATTGTGGATGTGGTTGTGAAGCTCTATTATGAAGAGATTTTTGACAACGGAAAAAGGTTCACTATCAAGCTTCAAGAGTGAATGGAAAGGGTTATGGACCAAGTTTGTAAAGACCATTACTTTGAGTTTTGCAAACATCTCCCAATGTGTGATCTTGGATTGGGTCCGAACTTTCTAAAGGAGATCTAGACTCATTATGATATAAACTTCGAGTGCGAGATGCTCACAAAGAAGCTACAAATGTTAATTTACTCATATGTGTCTCCAAACCAAAAAAATTCCTAGCTTAAGCAGTGGAATGAATCCAGTATCTTGAAAAAGGCAAAAAAGTTTTTCAAGCAAGGCTTCTTGGATATTCAATTTGACAAATGGCTCCACAAGGAAACACTTTGGCACCAAGTTTGGCAAGCATTTCTACCAAACTTTCTTGTCTTGATTGTCCACTTAAGCCTCTAATGTGTCTTGTAAATTCTGGAAATTGTGTCTTGTAGTTGGAAGCTAAGGCTTTAGTCCTATGTGCATCTACTGTCTCGAACTTGGGCTTGACTATCAAAAATCTCCTAAAAGTCCCCTCCCTCTTGTCCTGTATTCATGAATGGAAGCAAGGTATTCGGGAGACTTGATTCTGTTGAAAATTCAAGCTCACAAACGAAATTCATATAAACAAGTCTCAGGAGCAACAAACTTGAGGGAAGGAGGCGTTCAAGGAAGTTATGTATAGGTTTAAACTATATGCTTGATTTCATTATTCTTATCCTATTTTTTTCCCCTTTCCTACCTTCGATGTATAAAGTAGGGTACTGAGACAAGTAAAAACGATGTAATATATTTTATAAATAAATGTTAGGGATTCATTGTTTTTCTTCATTCCTTCTTTCTACCTTTACATTCTAATTGTGGTAATATGGACTTGAGTCAACCTTTTTCTCTTATATGCAAGTATTTCTACCATGTGTTTTTTCCTATGCGAGCAATTGACCAACTCCTTCATTTATTAAGATTTGGTGTGATCCTTAAATAGATAGTACAATGTCCCGTAAAGATCTACTCAAAGATTGTTCCATTAGTCATCTTATGAATTGTGGTTAGTACCTACACTATCCCAAGGACAACATTTCACCCTTCAAGATTTTGCCTCAAAAGAGGAATGGATTCAATTTCTAAGAAGCCATTGTGGGTTCTGCATAACAGGGGAAAAAAGAAAGGGATCTCTTTGGGAAAAAGAAAGGGCAAGGAGGAAGTTAAAGGGCCATAGGAATTAGACACAAGTCTAAATGAATTCGTGGAAGTTCAATTTCACGAAAATCGTCCTCCCATTGTTGATTTAAGTGGTCCATTGGACTTTACACCCTCCAAGCCTTCTCAAATAGCTGGGGCATCTACTTTTCTACTTACAACCCCCATTAATTTTCTAGACACATTCCAATCAGTTTGGACGACTCCTCATCACCCTAGCCCAATAGTTTTTCCCTCCATTTGGCCACCTAGATGGCAATACATAGTTTTTCCATTTTCCTAGGCAAATACTGCAGTGGAAAAACATTCTTCGACCAAGTGACCGAAAGAATATGATCAGATATGTGCCTTCATCCACGAAGTTATCCATAGACAATTCATTCTTGCTTTCTCTTTATTCTTGTTCAATTCATTTCTTTGTTTCTTACATTTGCGTCATCTTGTGTAGGTCAATCTTGAAAAAAAGGTTAATTTTATTTTTGCTTATATTCTTGGGAACCTTCCCATTCCATTGGTTTCCAATTCCCCGAAGGTTCTCGTGTGGAATAAACAAGATGAAGGTTATGTTGTGTCCATTTCGACTTTGTCGACAAGTTTTTGGCCCCTGACAAGGTTGTGCTTCTTTTCCCTAACCTAATGATCCTTGGATTCTAAAGGAGATTCAATTGTACCTTGAAAACTATAATTTCCAAATTCACATGAAAAGGGCAATTGTGAATTCTCTCTCTTTTGCAAACACTAAAGACCCCTCCATGAAGGTTTCGGATCAACCTATTTTTCCTTTTATACCTTTATGTTGCTTTTAATAATTATGTAATTAAAGTTTTTGGTAATGTATGGACATCACACCTTGGATTATTTTTGCTTGTTTTAAATATATTTGATTAGCTTTAGACTTCCTCTAATCAATTAGTTTGAAAATTTGAATATATACTTCAAAATTAAAGTTGTGGATGGAATTTTTGGGTGAATTTTTTATGGTGTATGATGTTGACATAAATTAATTAAATCTAGGAAAATTTAGAAATTTAAATTTTTGGATGAAATTCCATTCAAAAAATGTGTCTTTTTTGCGTTTGTTTAATAATGAATGCATAATAATGTCTTATTTCTAGGAAAAAACCACTACCATATGAAAAAAAGAAGAGATTTTATAAATGGGCATTACATTATTTTTTCAATTTTCTTTTGATTGGTAACACTTCATGAATCATAAACATGAGGCCCTATGGCTGTTGGAAAACTGTAAATTATATATTATGTGTACATTGATAATTTTATCCAATCCTCCTCATCTAATTGGTGGATCAAAATTAACTTTAACTCAAAATGAACTTTGGGTTCAAAAATGTTGTGCAAATTCTAAGGTTTTTTACTTATGTTTAGGATAACCAAAGGATGCCATCAAGATTTTAGGTTATCACATACTATAATACTTGTTATACATCACCTTTTTTGAGCAAAAATGGCTCACCCTTAGTCTATTTTCACCCATTGTCATTTCCTTTGTGTTGCAATAAATAACATCAAGGCATGCCATGCCCTTCATTGGCACATACTTGTTTTAGAACTTGATATTGACATCTTCACAGAGGTTTTAGAACCATTGGTTGAAGTTCCAACTCCTAAGCATAAGTGCCCTAATGTTGACTTGGATGACTTTGATTCCCCACCTCCAAAACACTCAAAAAGGAACTTGGATTTTGAGTAAGTTTGCTTGGCTTTCAAGCTTTATTCATTAATTGTTCTTGAATTTGTCTTGTTGTCATGGTCTTTCACTTTTGAACTTGTAGAAGTATGTTGCTGTTCTTTGCAAGGTAAGAGTTCCTATCCAATCCTCCCATGTTTTTCATATTGCCCACATACATGGAGGAAAAGGCCTAGGCCCAAGAAATTATGTATCGCCACCATGGATAATTGGTTTCTTTATGATCCTATTATTAAAAATTATTTAGATGACGAGGCTTTTGAATAAGACAGTTTTATGTTTATGAGCTTGGGGGTGGACTATTCATCTTAAACAAATTTGCGATCCTAAGGTTGGGTGGAGAGCTCTAATAAAGATTTTGCTTTTCAATTTTTATATGTTGAGACTCATTCTTCAATTCTTGATTGACATATATTGTGAATGGACATGACATTAACATGTAGTTCTAACAAGTCAATGCCATCAATATGTCCACATTTATTGTATTCACTTGGGAAGACACGTTGATATGTGGATATAAAACATTGGTTTAGTCACTTGTAGTGAATCAAAAGGTCACAAAAAACTTGCACCCACAATTGTACCATCCATTATATGGTTGATATTCCTTAGTTATGGATGAACCTCAACTAGATTGATATTATTTTCTATTATAGAATCTTCTATTATACTTCCATGTATGGATTTTCTACTTTTCTTGTTGCCTTTCTAATCACCACCAATCCAATGTGAATGTTTTATGTTCTAACTTATACTTTTCATTGAAAATATCTAGCACTCTCTATCCTACAATATTTTTTGTTTTGCACATGTTGCCCTACCAAATATATGTGTGAAATTCAAATTATTTCTCCAAGGAATATTGAATGCTAATAAGGCAATACTAAAAGACATCTAATATATTTCTATTATATCATGTCATACTTTGCTTGCATGGAACAAAAGTTTTTTTTAGATTTGACATTAATGCAAGTTTCAAACTTCCATTATTTTTCATTTAAAACAATTTACATTCACATAAATTAATTTCGACTACTTATAAATTCTATGATGTTTCAAGCGTGTCTTTCAATAATTGAATCTATGTTTCAAGAACCCAACCTCAAAACTTGTTAAAAAAATCTCTCCACTCAACAAAGTTTCGCCTCCCATTAGAATTTTCACAACTACACATTCTAAACTATCATGGTTGTTATGTTGCTACTTCTTTTTTGAATATCAATAGTATTGTTTGGTTCTGTGTTCAACATATTAAGTAGAACCAATTTCTCTAGGTGTGCTACTCACATCATTAGAGTCAATTTTTGTCCTTAATGTCATTAGTTCCTTACCTTTTTTGGCATCTTTTGGGTCTTGGTGTCTCTGGCATAATGTTTTTTTCTTCATCATCTAACTTTGTCCTTTTCCATATACAATTACTACAAAATCATCCTCCTCCACTTCACTAATAATTGTATTGGCCTCCACCAACTAGTTCACTTCCTTGTTGTATGCAAGTACTAGAGGTTCATATGGATCATCCTTTGCATTTATGTTGTCTCTTTGCCATTTTTTTCCAATATTGAATTGTTTCTTTTTTTTGGCCACTTGGAATCCTAGCAAGCAATCACATTGTTGATGGAATTGTGTTCTAAAAATTTTATTTGTTGGGTTTCCTAACCATGGATTATTTCCAAGTGGTTGTGGCAAGTTACTCAAAAACTTCATGATAAGCATTTTGATCATTGTCCCATATATCTTGTAATCCTATAAGTGATTAATAGATGCCTAGTATCCAACCTCTACTTAAAACTCTACATCTACGTTTTTCAATTCCTTTTTTTGACAGATGAATACGAATCCAAATGTGGTGGAGTTTGACAAGAATGTTGTGAATATGGATCTAGTGAAATGATGCAAATGAAAAGCTTTATCCTATGTTTTAGTGATTGAACCCTTCAACCTCAAAATGCAACTAAACTGGATGCACAAAAAACCTTTGGTGTCATACTTGTAGTTGGCCACTCTAATTTTGCATTTTAATATAACTTCACACCCTTTAGTTTTCATTGGATCATTTGGTTCTTTGTTGTTAGTTTCTAACAATATCATATGTTAGAATGATTCCAAATAGCAAAACAATTCTATTTCAATAACCACAAAATAATGTATTTAATATTATGCTTATGTTAATAATTTTCTATGTTAATTTGATATATCAGTGATTGTTTCCTTTACACATGAATATTTTTAGTTAATTGTCTAACCAATCATAATTTAGAAAAAAAATTATGATTTTGTTTCTTCCTTCATTTCTTTCCACATTGTTTTTTTTTACTATTGTACATGTCTTGTGGTTTTGAAGTTGACCCTATCACCCAATGATTCATCAGACTCTTTAACTCCTTATTCTTCAATTCTTATGGCACCCATGCTCGCTTGCCTAGAGCTGCATAAAGATGCTTTCAAGGTTTCATGAATTTTGTTGATACTAAGTTGTTAAACATTATTAAATCCTTTGTCAACAAATTAGTCAATAAACTTGTGAAAAAATGTTTTGGAACCGGCTTCTTCAAACTCACGCATTCTTTAAAGAAGTCCATGGCATGTGTAAACATCACCCAATTATAATCTTCCATATCCTCCTTGGAAATGTTTATAGTTTGTTTCAACAGTACAAGACTTTCTTTGTCGATCTTGGTATTTACCCATTGCCATGTTGTCCATTCATTTGTTTTGTCAATTGCCATTTTCCATTTTGTCCCCCATGTTCTAATTTCTAGGAAATGCTAGAGGGGGACTAGTTAGTTTTCATCTCTTGGATATTTCATTGTTCTTTTTGTCATCTCACATATTCAATCTAATATGCTTGAGATTAACATATATTCAATCATGGATTCCAAGGTGTTTAATGTGTAATTGCTTTCGGTTTTCTTCTTACCATTATGGAATAAAGTTTAATGATTGCAAACATGTAGTAGAGATAGAAATGATTCAACTAGCTAGTATCGGTGGAGAGAATGCAAATTGATTTTACAAGTAGCAAAAATGGTCGTAGATGCAAGATATTGAGAAAGTAAATGAAAATAATAAATAGCTTGAAATGGTATAAATAATGTAAGGGCTACTTCATGTTCTCTCAAATCCAAATGGGTGCATGCATTTTGGTGGTGAAGAGGTAATGTTTGGATTGGCACATACTTCTTGGAATGGTATAGACAATGTAAGGGCTACCTCATATTCTCTTTAATCCGAATGGGTACATGCCTCTTGGTGGTGAAAAGGTAGTGTTTGGATTTGCACATATCTTTTGGTGGGTCTCTAGACTTGTATGCGACTAATTTGGAATTAGATCAAAAGATTCTTCCTTAATATCTTATTCATATTAATTAGTTTGTGGGTGTGTTCATAACTTTTTCTTTTTCTTCAATGAGCTTTATTCATTGGCCCATCAAAAAATATTTTTGAACATTTGGCTCTCCCCAACTGAGCACCTATTTGGACCCTTATTTGCAAAATAGACATCGATATATGTCCCAATAGTTAACCTTCTTAGTCTATGTACATGAAAGTTGAACTTTGGGCAAACCATATGGGATAAAATTTATGTGTTATTTGGAACACCTTAGGGACCAAGTTGGAAACTTTGTGAACCTAAAAGGGGCATGATGAGATAATACAAAGAACACATTGGGAGGAAGGAAGATTTTTTTTAAAAAACTCCCCCCACCCTACCCCCAAAAGGGAAAAAATAAAACCCATCTTGAATGCGTGTTTGGCCTTCCCATTAGTTGCATGAAGTTTCTATTTTTGAAATTCATTGTCACCATTTATTTCCTAGGCTCATAACCCCATAATTTCTTGGGGTACTTATTGGTTTAAAAACTACAAAGCTTAATATATTTCATATTAAAGAAATATGAAATATGGCTTAAGCATTTTGAATGTCAAATTATTCAACACAAAAACTTTTCACCTTGTTTCTTTTGTTTGTTTATTTATGAAAAAATGTTTCTTGTCGACTTTCAATATACAAGTTCATCCATTTTTCATCCATATATATCATTCATCCATGAACACATGGCAAAATATTTTTATCCTAAGTGTCAAAGAATATTCTTTAAATATTTTGCTGACATGCCAAAGATATTTGATTGTGCTCACTTACTCATGTTCATGCTCGTATGTTCATGAAATAACATCCCTTTGGTAGTAGAACAATTGTAGGAGGCACCATCCATGGTATTATCACCCATGGATGTACCTACATCCTAGGAAAGAAATACTAAGCAGTTGTGTTGAAGTTCTTTTAATACATCTAATTTTGTATTTACATTGTTTTCAAGATTTTAAAGATGGAATCTGAAATACAATGGGGTAATGTTAAAGGTAGGTTTGGACAAACATTAAGGGAATTTTGAATTTTGTTCTAGGAGGGAAATTTTAAATTATTCCATGAAGCATTAGGAATACTTTGTAAAGATTGTACATGGGAGATTAAAAAAATGTAGGAAAGAGATAATAAAATTAAGACATAGAACATGAAGTTTATTTTCTTTTTATAATGTAAAGTTTTTTAATCATGTAAAATTGAAAAAAATTGTAATGTTTTGATCAAAACATCGTGTAGGAAGTACAAAATCATTACTACATTCAATTTTTATCAAAATTTTATATGTTTTTTTCTAGTAGAATATATAATCTACATTTTGATATACAATTTTGTTGCAAGAAATATTATAATTAATGTAGATGTTTTTAGAATTAGTACGTTACTACAAATGTGGGTGCAGTTCACTAGGCACTTGGTGTATGTAGGGACACCTTTTTGTTGTAGTGGTATTTACTAAAGGAATTCCTCATATTGTATTTACTAAATTCAATAGTCACCACTTGTTTAACTCAATGTGTTCGGATAATGGGAACACATTTGCTAATGTGGGTTTTGCAAGCTAAAATAACATAGTTACATCCAACATTGGTTACTTAAGCTCCTTGTCCAAAATCCCATATCAAAATTAAACAACTTGGGCTTTAGTGACCCCTTGTGACACATTGATCAACCTTTTCATCCATGTGTATGCCTCCCATCTGTTTTCATGTAATTTGATTTGAAATTTTTGCAAATTCTATATATTTTATGTTTGAACCCCTTGGTAATTTCTTTGCAACTTTTGGAAGAATTCCATAATAAAGTTGAATGTTGGCATGTGGTATTGTCCATTAATGGATGGGCTAACACCATAGCTTCTAGAAGCTATATCATTAGCATTCTTACTTCCATTTGCACTACCATTGAGGGGCACCCCTATCCTTGGGTGGTACCACTAGGAACATCACACCTTGATTTTCTTAAACCCATCAAACTTTGAAAAATCAAACATTTTCATTAATTTTGTTTTTGAATACATTTATTAAGCTACATAGATTTTGAAATCTCAACAATATCAAGAATGTTGTGTATTTTGATGTTCCTAATCATTGCATTTTAAAAAAGTTTCAAGAACATAATGTTTGTTTTTCTCCTTGAACTTTTTGGTTAGGAACACAAATTTGGAACATGATTTATGAATTTTTTTTTCTTAAGGTAATTTGGAGGTCATTTTATTTTTAGGTTTTTATTTGGGAATTAATTGATGAAATATGATTAAATTATGAATTTCCAAATTTGAGGCTATTGATTTTTTAAGGGAACATTTTAATTAAGAATATAAATTCTCCAATTTTCCAAATTTTAAAATTCCCAAATAAAATTCAAGCCATCTATTAAAACACGTAATTAATAAACATGAGAAATAATCATTTATAATTGTGAAAACATTTAACAAAAAGGGCCCATAAAAATGATTAGGTTGTTTTAGTTCCTTAACCATTCCTTGAGGTGGTTCCTAGTGGTACCTCCCAAAGATGGGTTCGCCCATAGCTATTGTAAATGTAGTTGAAATCACAATGAAACTTGGGGCCATAATACCTATGGTGACAGAAACATAGTTGGGCAACTGGTACACATGCCATTTTTCAATCTAAATTTCATGGGCATGATTGAATTTATGGTAGTTGTCCAACAATGGGAAATTGGTTGATTTGTTGTATCACCAAAAAATTCTTGTTTTGGGCTTCCAATAATTATTTGAGGACCCCATTGATGGACAACACTTTACTATACGTATTTTACATAACTGTTAAAATAACTATGCATAACAAAAATGTATCTCAAAACACATTATGTGAAACATTCACATTCTTAGTATGTGATGTTCATATTGAAACATGCCCTTCTCATCTTAAATTATTTTTATCATCTCAAACAACTGGTTTACATTATGAAATTTTTGTTAAGAAACAATTGTTAGTGGAATTATGTGCAAGGAATTATGAAACATCCAATGGTCTTGTGAATGGTGCTAATGGGATTTTTGAAGATTATATAGGAAGTATTTGAAAATCTTTTCTTTGCATACATTTTCATAATCCTCAAATTGGACATAATACACAAATTAAAAATATACAAATCTACAATGAATTCCCAAGGCTTGACAAACAATGGACACCAATTAAACATAAAATCGTCGAAATACAAATAGGTAGTAATCCTTCCCACACTATCACAAGAATCCAATTCCCAATTCAATTAGCTGCAACATAGGGATTATCGCATTGGATCCAACTTTTGAAAGTTTTACCTTATGATAATTGATTTCACATTAAATGAACTAGTTTCTTTGGTGAAAGTGTTTAAACTATTTAGATTGGAACTGATTTTTCTAATGTTTAGAATGTGGACATAGTAGGTAAATGTATAACAACTTACCTATTGGTTGGCCCAACTTGTTTGTGATATCTTGTTAAATCTCAGTATGAAATGTTGTACAACTAATTATAATAGTTGTACAGCTAGGAGCGGTGAAAATATATGTAGCAACAATGGAGGCGCCAAGAAAAAGGAAAGATTATGAAACTCAATTTACCACCAAAATTGATGGTTTTCTAAGTTTCATCCTCCCTTGAATGTTAATGTTTTTTTTTGCAGGGTTTTTTAAAATTCTCCCCCTGTGTATGACCAAACTTAAGGTTATGATGTTGTGTTTTTCTCACTTTATGGATAACTCTATTATTTAACTTCAAATTGTTTTTTTGGCATCCCAACCCATGAAAATCAGGGATATCCCAATAGTTCGATGCAAAAATGTTGGGATGCTAGAAAGACAACATCCTTACATGGTGTGCTAGTGGTCGTTGCTTCACTCTAGGACCGATATCTTTGCACACGCCAAAAAAAAAAGTTTTTCAAGGATCAAGCAATGGATATGGTTTGTTTAGTGTTACTCTACTTAAAAGTCCCCAAGCCATAAAGAAGCGAAAAAAAATTGTATATTTTTAGGATGATTATGGAGCAAAATGCATTTTGTAAGGCCTCTTGTGCATGGAAGGCCTTTGGTGTAGGGTATCTCACTTCACATCAGTTAGTCATAATGCCTTCCAAGTTAAAGAAGGCACAAGGTTCTCAAGATAAACACTTAGGAGCCTTTTTCTTTATTGGTGAAATTTCACCAAAAAGTGGAATTAAAATTTGAATATGTTAAAATGAAGCGATTTTTGGAGGATTAAAAAAAGGAGTATTAAAAAAGAAGACTATAGTTTTGTATTCAACTTGAATAGGCAGCCAAAAATATAGAACAAATCTTATATGTTTTTAACTTTCATATATTGGTTTTAAGCAAATGTGGCCAAATTTGATATAGGGTTTAAAGTTTAGGGATGAATGGCAGATGGATGTGTGTTGAATTTATTTGACAATTGTTTTGTTGAATTTCTAGCATGATGTGAAGTGCTGGCTACGTAAATTGATTATTAGTTGTAGCAAATTTGTAGAAGGTGGAGAATGAAAATGGAAGAATGTTGATGGTTGCGGGTGGAAAAGCTTTTGTGTGAGACAAATCTATGAAGGAATCATCGCTTGGGAGGTGCAACTGAACCATCTAAAGCTTTTGTAACAATCACAATGGTGGGAAGAGATCACTCACTCATGTCTTTGTTTTGTAAACCAATGACGGGAGGAATATGGGAAATGAAGTTTACTTCTGGATTTAGCACATATGCATTTTGTTTGGTTTAGTTTGTTGTCATTTCACTTTTCGACATCAAGCTACTCTTGTTCGTTGTGTACCATATTTGAGCCCTCTATTACGGATACTCATCAGCTCCTCTCAGGTTCATGGTGCAGAAGCCTGTTGCAGGTCATTGTGTCAGACTCCTATTAGTTTCTTTTTGTGCCGTCACACCCCTACTCCAAATTGTGTTGGCATGTCTTTTGTTAATTTGCATGGTGAGCATTCAATGCCTCGCTTCGAGATAACATCATCTTTTTTTCACACTCCCTATAACGCGAATTGCTTAGATCATCGTCGAAGGAGCTTGTAGTTGTTGCCATATTATTGAACACGGTTCCTATGAGGGGATAACACAAATAGAGAATTACTTTCTCTGAATGCTAATGTCTAGTCGATCTGCACCAAAGTGTTGCTTAACAAAAGAGATGAAGTTTGTCAACATTGTATTTTATGACCATAACTTTCTCTCACCTCTCACAAAAGATTGTAGATCGCATAATGACATTTGCATATAGTACATAATTTCTATATTCAAATATCAATTTTGTTACAATAGCTTGACATAATTCAGTAGGAAATTGTGTGTTCATTGCCCTAGAACATGATTGATAAATGCCCTCAAGTATGGCTTCCAACACCAGTGAGAATTTTGTATGGTCCTTATCTTGTCTCAAAGATTCAATTACTTTCATATTATTATGCAACAAAATTAGTCAATTGCAATCTAAATTGTGGTAGGTCTGATGGGAATATTGGAACAAGTTATCAAACTTGTATATCTATGAACATGTGTGTGATATGCAGGGATCAGGACTAGTGTATTTTTTATTAAAGGCTTGTAAATTTCTACTAAAAAACACATCATAGATTAAGGAAATGTACAAAGGAGTAAAATAAAGGAAAAGGGAAAAGTGATAGGACATCAAATTGGCTCAAAGTTGCTATGAAAATTTATGTATGTATAATCGACCATTTGTGAAAGGTTGGCCATATCTACATGTCCAAAACCAATGACTTGCAATAGGTTAGTCGTGGTGATGGGAGATGTGTTTTGAAGGGGTGGAAGCCAGGAAATAGCTAAACCTATGGCTAGTGCCCAACTTAAAATGGAGATGCTTGCTACCTTTATAATGTGATCGAAATTTTTTGACAAAGAAAAGTGACCAAGGTAGAAAGATGAAGGCCTTTTGTCCCCTTCAAGCTCTAAATGGCATTGGCATAGTCATGTAAAAACACATCTACATGTTTGTGTAAGCAACCAAATACCTCAATTATTAATGGGAGAAATTGATCAGTGGGGTGTCAGTTGCATTAGCTCTTTTCCTTAGCCTGAGCTGCATTTGAGTTGCATAAGATCGAAGAAATAAATCTACTCGCATTGGGTCAACAACAACAATGTTGATTAAAATGCAAATGCCATATTTGGTAAACACAATGTCAACTCGTCGATGAGAGGAGTTGAATGTGGTTGAAAGAAATGCATTTAATTGTTTTCGTCCCATGTGGAAACCAACATCTTGTGCAATGGCAACAAAGGTGTTGTGAATTGCATCATGGGTTCTAATGTGTTTGTTGCCATGAACACAACATAAAAGGTGGATACCCATAGGGTTGATGCGATATGTGCAAACACATTGAGGGATGCCTGTAATTAAGGGATAGGGTAGTCCAAATCGTGTACGAAGTGTTGTGCAGAAAAATAGGGAAGATAATTGAAAGGCTGGGAAAACTAGTTGAACTATAAAGCAAGCACCTACCCTTGAACCAAAACATGATAAAATTCAAGCATGATGGGGCTTTAGATGTCTCGTCGCAGAACATGCTTAGAAGGGTATGATGGTGTAGGCACTCCGAAATGGAATCTTGAAGTTGAACCATTTGTTGCCTAATGAATTGTTCAAATGAAGGAAGGCACACATGGGTTGGGGTGGTAGAAGATTACATGTCACCTTGAGGTGTTGTTGGAAAGGAAATGTGTTGTTGTTGATTCGTGTTAAGGCTTCAAGAAGGAAGGGACATTGATCAACCATAAACCTAGCAGCTATGATTAAAGCAACAAGAGGCCAACTCCCTAAATAGGTTGTTGGGGTGATGATGGATGTCAATATGAGCCTAATTCCGCTGAAAGTTATTGGGAGGGAGGCTTGTTTACGAGCTAAAGGTCTTTCTAGGCTATCAAAGGATCCTAGACCTAAAAGATGTCCAAACACTTTATGGAAGGAGGAGTCAAAGGAAATAAGGGATTTTATGAAGGTGAAAGATGGAAATGTGCATCATAAAAGATATGGTGGGCGTTGCATGAAACAACGAATTAGAATTCCAAAGGCCACCTAAACATCACCCATTCTGGGGAGAAGGTCCACATGTCGAACATCCTCTTGTAGGGTTTCTTTGATGAATGATGATGTGAAATTTATTATGCCTAGCAAAACCCCCAAGTAACTAATTCCTTTGGATGGGGTGGTAAATTGAGATGGGGTGTTGAAGTCTTGTGGCAAGCCAGAGGGTGACCATGCAACACATTTCTGAGGTTGGACGGAAAGACTTATTGCACAAAATTCAATTTGGAAGTGTTCATAGGCAAATGATACAATTGAAGAAGGTTCTATGATGTGAGTGTTGTTTACAATGGATGGAAATAGACAAGAAGGGAAATGACTAGTTGTAGAACGTAAAGCCTTAAAATGGGTTGAAATGAATAGTGTCCCCCCAAAGGATCACCTTGATGAATCCCCATGGCAGATGGGATGATTATGACATCACCTTCATGATTACGATGACTAAAAAAAGGAGACTCGACTGCATAGAATGCACAATTAAAGGGGATGAATTATATAATGTCACCACATGTTGCACGAAGTTCTTGAAATATGACCCCTCTTAACATTGAATTGAAGGCATTTGTTATGTCCAGTTGAAGAACAACCCATTGAGGTGAAGGTCTAAGGTGTATCTAATGTCGTGGATTACTCCTTCATAGCCACCCTTAATTGCAACTCCAAATTGGTGTGAGGAAAAATGTGTTACGAAAGCTTCACAGAATTGAAAACATAAAGCGCAACTTGTGAGTCAATACAATGTTTTCCCCATTGTAATGGGATAAATTCCACTTGAAGGTTTGTTCATGGCTAAGAGGTGGGCCACTCCAAAGACACATGCAATTTAGGGTGGAATGTGGCCCTGTGCAATATGAAAACAAAGTTAGAATAATTGAGGGAATCCACTTGCTAAATCTTTAGGGTGAGAATAATCCTGAATGTGTTCAAAAGCCATCCCAAAATGACCACTTATTGATAAATATGGAATGCATTGAAACAACTTGAAAGAATCAAAAGAAAGCTCGAGATCCTAGTTTGGCTCATAGTCTTTGAGGCAAAATGGGAAATAGCCATTTGATTCAAGGTGTAATGTGGTGAAAGTTGAGGTGGTGTCAAAAAACGTGGGTGTGGTAGAAAATGGTGCCAAGGCACAAGTTGCCCAAAAGGATTCCCTTACACGGCCAAAAGCTAAATTACATATCAAATGTTTGTGAGTTGGAGGATCATGTTGGGGAAAAGAAATGGAGTTTGAATTGGTTAACAAAACTTGGGCCTACAAAAAAAACTCCTTTTGCAAGTTTTCCCAATCACTTACTAAAAAACGTTGAGTCGAATCCACGTTGCCCTATGGCTTGTTGCCCTACCATGAACAAGCAAAGCAAAACACCATTGGGGTAGTAGGTGGACCAAGTGCCAAATTGCCACATTGTACGTGTCTTGCGCTAGCTTATCCAATGAAAAACAAAATGCCACTTGTACATCACATCGTAAAACGATGGGGATGTGATTATATAGACGAGGACAACAAACGCCTAAGTGAAAAGACCTAAGGACATTTAATGTTGAAACCCAAATCCAAGTTAATGTAAATGGAATGGGAGTAAGGGAAGGTATTGGGCTAGGATGATCACAAGGGTTTGGATTGGATGAATTAAATATCTAACAAGAACGATGATGACAAGTTAACCTTCGACTAATAAATTGGCGCCCATAGGTAGGACACGATATTTTAAGTGAAGGTTAAGGGTGTGTTCAAGAAATGGGGGTAGGTCAGGGGGTATGATCAAGGCCAATTGTAGGGGCTAAGAGAGTGGGTGGGGGAAAATATCTTAGTTGTGCATGATCAAAGGGGTTTGGGAAAGTGTAAAGTTGGGGCTCTTCATTTGCATGAAGGTTTGAGGGTTGGTAGGGGGTACTAGTAGGTGGTGTATGATTTGTTAAAATCAAAGGGGTAACTAGTGGGTGGTTTGTGGCTTACATGGGGGATGAAGTGGAGGATAGGTTGGTGGTGCCACATGATGAAGTGAATGGGCGATGGGAATTATAATGTTTGATGAAACAAAATGAATTGGGGGACATGGGATGTATGGTGCCCATGTGGTAGGAAACATACTATGAACATGGGCCCCACTTTCTAATATTGCCTATCATTACAAGGCTATCTTAAATTTACAAAGTTAATCACACAAAATTAAACGAAACAAAAGAAAAAAGGTAAAAAACTTTCCAAAAAATCCTTTGCTAAAGCATTATGCCAAGGCCAAACCTTAACTTCGTTATGGGCCTATGTGTAACAATCACTAAGCTATTAGATTCAATAGAACCTAAATATTAGATTGGGACCTATTTGTGAAATGGCAGATAAGTCCCAAGTTTTAAAGATTACTTATTTCAACATGGTAATTTTAAACCTATAGAACCAACTGCATAAGAATGGATATATCAAATGAAAAAGTAAAGTGAATCATTACAAACAAGCAATTCCTATTTCAAAAAATAGTTGAACTTTAATTTTGACATAACCTTCAACATCCTCATCCTTAGTTTTCTGGATTTGACACAACTTATATACTTTTAAATGAACTATTATGGAAAGGCCCAAAAAAACTTAATCTTCTATTCTATTACCCAACTAATGTGACACCCAACTTCAATATTATAAAAACAACCTAGATTTTAGCTTCTTTTTTTTTAAATAAAATAAAAAACATATTATTAATGAATGACTAGCCATTAAATATTAACACATTCACACTTACAATGCATTTATATTTATTTATATTGATTTTTGTTGTTCCTTTGTTATTTCTCTATGACAAGAACCAAAAAAACCAAGATTGTGGCGAAGTCTCTCTCTATGTAGTAGAAACTCTCTATTGTGTTTAATTTAAATATAATGACTAGATTCTTGGAGATAAAAAACTTTCTAGGCTTGACAAAAGTATATTAAAAAAGGACCCACCACAAAACAAAACTCAAATAAAAGAAACGAAAAGAAAAAACACATAACCTATCTTCCCTTAGCCTCTTTACCTTTGTTGTCTATTGATGTTGGTGTTGTTGACGTCACTATTTGCCTCCTTTGCTCCAAAAAGTGGTTGCTCTCATATGTCCCCCCTAACTAAGAAAATCTAGAAAGTTTAAGAAATTTAAACCCTCATTACCATTGGTTCTTCTTTTCCTTTCTAGTTCTTTTTTATGAGAAGGGGGTGGATGTGGATTTCAACGTAACTAAGTTTGTTGGGTGCTTTGTCAACAAAACTAAATGAGCTAAACAAAAACCTTAGATGAAAACCCTAACTCCTTGCAAGACAATTCAAGCCGACACATACTATTTGGTTTTGAAATGTGTTTTCATCATCCCAGATTTCTGAAAACTACAAGCATACAAGGTAATCTTATTAAAGAAAGCTACAAAACTCATACTTGTCATGGTCCAATAGTTGCATGGCAAAGAAAGTTTTCTTATTTATAGTTAAGTAGGCCATCCTCTTCTCTCTTTAAAACTAAGATTTTTATAAGAAGGTGCTCAACAAAGTATGTAAGCATTTCATACTGAGATTTAATAAAATTTCCTTATTTTGCGGATACCACTAAAATAGGGGTTAGCAGGTAAAAGGAGGTCCAAGGGTAGGGTGAAGACAGTGCGACTTTACGGAAGAGAAAAAAACTTGGAAATTGTTTAGAGTTGCTCATGCTGCAACACTACAACTCCTTGAATCCCAGGACTACTCACACCATAGCCATCTCCGCCTTTTCCTCCCCTTAATACTCTACAACATGCGTGCTAAGCTTAGTACATATGAAATTTGTGGCAAAGAAAAACTCTGAGAGTAACACAATGTACCCACAGAAGAGATAATCGATGTTGAGCAGCAACACCATTTGCCTTTAATGTTCAAAAACCATTTATGATTTTTTTGCTAACAGGAGACTCACCATGCAAATTATCATGAATAAAGTTATTTCACGTGTTCAATGTAACTATCCTAAACCTTCAATATTCCAATACTCCCACTTATTGAGCACTTGGAACAAGACAAACAAAATCCGAAAGCGCTGAAACTTTTCTGTTGGAAAGGGCTTCGTCACAATATCAACATACTGATCTTGACTAGTAAAATAAGTAAGAAGAATCTTGTGATTGGACTGAAACTCTCGAAGGAAATGGAACTGCAGATCAACATGCTTTGTCCGCTTATGGAACTCTGGATTTTTTACCATGCGAATGGCAGCTTGATTGTCATAGAAAATAAATGTAGGAATGTGTTGAGGAATCTCCAAGTCTTTTAGTAAACGACAAAGCCAAACAACTTCTTTTGTTGTGAGAGAGGCATCAATGTACTCAGATTCTGTTATGCTGCTAGATGTGCAAGTTTGCTTACGACTCAAACCATGTAATGGGGCCATTGTTAAGTAGAACATGACACCCACTACGGGATTTTCTGTCGTCAATATCCATAGCATAGTTTGCATCTGAATATGCAAAAAGCTTGTTGACTCCATCAGTGCTTGAAAAATAAAGCTGATATGTTGCGGTCCCCTTAAGATATTGCATGATTCGACGAACAACAGTATAATGAATCCGTTTCGGGCTCTGTGAATATTTTGAAACAATCCCAATAGCATAAGAAATATCAGGACGAGTACCAACCATGGCAAACATCAAGCAACCCACCATCTCTTGGTATGGGAAACCAGCTTCAACTTCTTAATCTGCATTAAATGTTGAATGTAGCTGAACATTGGGATCTGCTGGAGTTGATACTGGATGACAATGATCATAGCCAAAACGATGGCCAATATGAAACATATATCTTGTTTGATCATGATACAAAGTACAATTGACTCGATCTCTTGTAATCCGTAAACCAACATAGCATCCTGCTTCACCAAAAGTGATATCAAACTCCTTTTGAAGATCTGAAATTATGTTCATGAATTTGGAAGGATTTGTGCAACCTCGAAGACCATCATCAACAAAAATAAGAATGATCAATTTGGGAGAAGAATGATCACAATACAAGCAAGGATCGGCTTCAGAAACCCCACGATTATGATCTGTCAAAAACTTGTGAAAGCGAGGATTCCATGCTCGAGAAGCTTGCCACAAGCCATATAAACTCTTGAGTAGTTTACAGACTTTATTCATAGATTCAAGAACTTGAAATCCGCGTGGCTGCTCCATATTAATCTCTTCAGATAGAGCACCATGTAAAAAGGCAGTTTTGATATCGAATTGGATCAAGTCCATATTCTCTGCAGCAGCTATGGCCAAAAATGCACGAATAGATTCAAAACGTGCTGTAGGAGCAAATGCCTCTGTAAAATCAATTCCAGGCTTTTGAAAACGGTCCTTTGCCACCAAACGCGCATTTGTATTGTTGAAGAGTGCCGTCAACTGTGGTTTTCACTTTGTAAACCCATTTACTCTTCACAGCTTTTCGCCAAGGTGGACGATCAGCAAGAATCCAAATATGATTCTTCATCAGCGAATCATACTCCTCAGCCATTGCTTTCTGCCATTCTATTTGTTCCAGTGAAGACATGGCTTGATCATAAGACTCAGGTTCAATTGGTAGATCTTCAAAACTTTCAGTCGCACCAAGAAACGAAGGATGAGTATACTTGATTTGTGCCCATTCTCCAAAGTGGTTAGGAGGACATCTGGTACGATTAGCTGCATGAATCACATAAGGTTGACCCAAATCTCTGACTATATCATCATCCTTTAATGAAAAGTGTTCAGAATTAACAGAGACAGAAACAGGAGCCTCTATTCCTACATCAAATTGTTGAGTATGCATAGAAGATGTAATCTCAGGAACCGGCCTTAAAATGTCTGTAGTTTGTAATTGACCATCTCCCACTGCTTCTTGTTGTGTAACATCGACTGCTTCTTGTTGTAGAGGTATTCCCGCGACTGCTGTGATTCGTTCTTCAAGTGCTTCATGTTGCAGAAGAACTGTTGCCACTTGTGGTTCTCTGACTGCACTCTCCATCACTTCTTCTTGTTGAGGAAACATTCCAACTGATGGAGGAATAGAAACTCCAAATAGGATGCATCTGGTAATTGAAATAGTTGAAAAATCATCTTCATTGAAAAGAACATCTCGGCTAATGACAACACGCCTGCCTTGAAAATCCCAGAGCCTATAGGCTTTAGATTCAGTGCAATAACCGATGAACATGCATAGCTTACCTTTGGCATCCAATTTGGTGCGCAAAGTTTTTGGAATATGCATGTATGCTGGAGAACCAAATATGCGAAAATGCGAAACATCTGGTCTCCGTCCACACCAAGCTTGTAACGGTGTGAAGTTATCAAGAGTGCATGTACCAACTATGTTAAGAGTGTAAACAGCAATGGAAATTACTTCAGCCCAAAATTCTTGCGGAATGGACATTGCATGAAGCATCGATCGTACGCTCTCAATAATCGTTCGATTTTCGCGTTTTGCAACAGCATTTTGCTCAGGGGTATATGGAGCAGTCATCTCGTGATGAATACCTTCACGATCCAGATAAGCTGTGAATTATTTAGATATAAATTCACCACCACAATCTGATCGAAACTTAAGAATCTTATTCTTAGTTTCTTGTTCAGATTCTTGCTACATACATTGAAAATATGAATAGGCTTCACTCTTAGCCTCGATGCAATAAACAATTCGACAAGAACTGTAATCATCTTTAAAAAGCAAGAAATATCTGGATCCTCCTATTGAAGGAAAAGAAATTGGACCGCATCTATCTGCATGATAAAAGCTATTGCAGTCTCATTTTCTTGCATTCGGCAACTGTAAAACTTTTCTTGAACACGAACAACATTTTCTTTTGTTGTTTGTTCATGTAACATGATTAAATGAAACCACATGTCAATAGATAACATAGAACTTACAAGTTGTGCAACGTGTTCTTCATCAACTGACTGCAAAATGTTATAACAAGTGTGTCAGTTCTTTTCTGCCAAGAAGCTTTGGCAACTTCTTCTTCTGGTTCTTTTTCTGAACCATTAATGATTGGCCAACATTCCTTCGCTTTGAAGTAGTAGACCGTTTGAAATTTCCATATGGAAAAATTAGCACTCGTGAGCTTTCAAAACTGTAGTAAATCTTTCAAAGAATCAGAATGCAATTCCATTTTGCCTTGCAAAAAAAATCTACACTGCGGCTATAGCGATCGTGGGCCCATAATGCAATCCCGAAACAAATAAGAAACCAACATTATGCTTTCAATAACTCGAACATGTATCTAAAAGCTTTGTAACATGTAGAAATCAGCAATCATATGGTATCATAGCAGCATTAACTAGCATATTCATTACAGAGAATACAAGCGTACAAAACCATCAGAACAACATTGTAAACCAGTGCTTAAAATATGTTCGTGTAAGAAACTAATAAGCTGAAAACTTAAATTTCAAAAACTATGAAACGTGAATATCACTATGTAGATTATATCCAATAGAATTACTAGAAAACTCACCATGCAAATTATCATGAATAAAGTTACTTCACATCTTCCAATATGGTGTTGTCCAATGCAACGTGGATGGCAATAGTGGTCATGCTTTGTGTAGTCTAACTCAAATGCTACACAAAGGATTTCATATGGTACAGGGCGATTCACAGTGCTCTGTGTCATTGTGGCACAAATGACAATGGTTGAATATGTACTATCTCTCAAAAACTACTACTCACAGATTGTGATCAGGGTAGTGGTAGCTGAAAATGCCTCTTTTGCTATTTTTTGCATCTTTTACCTATTCTATCTCCTAGTCTTGGTGCCTTGCACAGACAACACACCCATTCCCATTGATGATACCCAGGAAAACTTTTTCAGATTATGAACCTCTGGCTGGAAAATAAGGGGTTTGCCCAGAGCGCAAGAGCAATATCATTTCCTTTTTGTTGTTTGACTGGGTGACCCCATTGATGAGATTAGGCTGTAAGAGGCCTATTGGGGACAGAGATATTTGGCAGCTTGATACTTCAGATAAAACAGGCATTCTTTACTCAAATTTTCAACAACACTGGCATGAATAACAGACAAGACCTAACCCATGGCTCCTATGTGCTTTGAACATAAGCTTGGGTGCTCAGTTTTGGCTAGGTTTTGGATAAATCACCAATTTGTAATTAGATTGGGGCACACCTCTATACAAGCCTCATTACTCTAGAGCACCTTCTGTCAACCTTGTGACAGCATTTACAAGTGGCAGACCCAGTTATAAATATTTGCTGAAGTGTAGACAGATTGTCATAAGGTAGATGGTGGTGGATGATTGAAAACTTGTAAAGCGTAATTCAGCTATCCAAACTTCTGACAACATTTCGAGATGAGAAAATATCTTCTTGAGCATTATGAACTTCTCCATATTAAAATTGAATTCAACCTGAATAAAATTCGGAGATGGCTCAACAATAGAGATTTCATATGCAACAACATATCGGTGACCGAGGAGAAAAAACAGAAAAAGGATAACAACTCACAAATGATCAAGCATCAGTCCAACATTATGTTTCAAATGAGTCAAACCGCCCCACATGAATGTGAACTGATCTTCAATTGCAATGTTCACTTATAACCTAAACCAAACACAACTGGACAAAAGGATAACTCCTCCTCTAGCTTTGCCCTCCTACGTCTTTCCTGGTCCGGTAGCAATTGGGACTCCCAAGATAGATGTTTCTCGAATTTCAAAGGTACCGTTGCATTTGTTTCTAGTCATTGCACATGTGTGCATAATGTGAACCACATATCACGCAGCTTGTGAAAACTTCTGAGTAGAAGATTAGGGTTGCTTTCCATCCATCACTCCACATGTCAGATCCCACATAGTGTTGTTTGGTTTCAGGCACATGAAGACACAAGCATTAAATGCCATCGCGCAGAAAACCTTTGTAAAAATATGCATTCATTTTGAGGATCTGCAGTCTCCCACATCTCCATAAAGATTTGTATTCTTCAATTTTAGCCTTTCCAACCACAAGTAGAAACCTTATCTGTAGAAGTTGTGACAAAAAAAAGTCCTGATATCTGATGTACATACTAGGCTAGTGCGTCTTCAAACCTTCAGTCATGTGTTCAACCTGTAAATCATGGATCACAGGAACTTGATTCGTTACTTTGGAACCTCTGCAGAATCAAGTGGGCCCCATGAAAATAAAGAAAACCCAGCCACTAGCCTGACTACTGGCTAACGACCGTAATGCTTTTAATGCATTGAAATTCTCGTTTAATGGGATTGCTAGTGCAAAATATATTGTCACACAATTAATGCTAAATGTTATTTTTCTAATATGTTAATTTCATGATTTTTTGGACCTGGTCCTTTCATAATTTCACATACTTGTTTACTTTTGTTAATTACTAAGTACAATAAGTTGTCACTACATATTTATATAAGATGTAATGTGCATTGTAATGCAAATATACACGTATATTTATTAATTTATTAATATAAATAGAATTGATAAAAAAGAGTATTTGTTGCCTAAATTCACATTGAGTTTTTTAAATATTTGAGTTCTTAGTTTGCAACAAGTTAACATATGATCATTTAAAAGTTATAAGATTTTGTGCAATTCATTAAAAGCTTGAGAAATTGGAATTAATAAATTGTTTTATGTTTTACATGCTCATTTATGTTGATGTATTTGTACATTATGAAACTCACTTTTTAAAATTGTTTGATATGTTGTCAAATATTTATCACAAAAATTCTAATGTCATCATTTGAAAAAAAAATCAAATTGTGAAACTCCTTTTTTATCATGATAGTTCATGATTGTGCACTAATCTCTCAAATTTAAATTCAGTAATAAAAAAATAATCTCAATTTTATTGAATAAAATATATGTGTTTTAAGGGAACTTGTGAAAATTGTTCATCCAGTTTATAATAACACACACAATCAATAGAATGGTTTAAAACAAGTTTTCTAATGTTTCATAAATTGTCATTCACTATTATTACGTTTTCATTAAAACATGTTGATTTTGTAATAAATTTAATGTTTTTGTAAGCGTAAACTAATTGCTAACACATGTTGTGAATTTTTTCAAAAATCAATGGTCCTAATTGTTGAAGTATTTCAAAAGCATTTTGCAAAGATAATCTAAATAATATGAAAATGTTGTTATACATCCAAGTTCCTTATAATCTAAATTAGATTCCAATATTTTGTCCAAATTAACATTTTTGAACATATCATTAGTTATTAAAACATGACCTAATAGTTTTGCTTTTTAAATACAAATCCATGTTGGAGATCCTATATAATGAATCAAGAATTTATTGTTTTGAAAAATATTTTAGTTTTGTACTGAACAAAATATAATTGTTAACATTAATTAGTTCTACTTGTACAAACTTTGTAATAACATGTAAACAATAGTCTTGAATGTCTAGAAAACAATGTTGAATAATTATAAAAAATCAAAATATGTATCATGAAATAATCCCAAAGGTCAAAATCCTTCCCTTGATGTCCCCACAACTAGAGGAACCATTCAGATGGCTTACAACCATCAATTGACAGCCACAACACTTCTACAGCCTGCATGTACACAAACCATTATAGTACTTCTACATTAGGGGTTGATGGCCATGTGCCATGTACCCACACCATTGTAAGCCTTCTTGCTCACTACAAAGCTCCTCAAGTACACCATCAACTGCCCTCTTCACTCCAAGGGTTGATGCAAGGTAGTGGAAGGATTTTCTCTGCTTGAATTTGGTGCTTGAAGAGAGCGGCCAACGTTTGAAGATGGAAATTATTTCTATGGGCGTGGGAAGTGGAGCTAGTTGCCATTGCTTTGCCCCCCAATTTCCAGACAGCTCACCATTCAATTGCTAATTGAAGAGCACAGAGCCATGTCATTCACCTAGAAAAAAACAAAACAAAACATCCAGATTCTGCACTACTCCCAAAAATACTGGAGCCATCCCATATTGATGGTTTTCCAAAAAGAGAAGCCTTGTTCTGAATTGCTAATAGCTTCAAACAATAGAATAAATGTGTGCAAAGCAAATCAGAGCTGTGGGGTACAAGCAGGAAAGATCAAAATTTGATGGACTTCATGCTAAGTAATATTGAATTGCAACAGTCCTTGATACCAACTAGACTCTCTCGCTGGCTCCTCACAATACCACTCACTAACGCCTCACGATCCCACATCAGTGATGTCATCACTGTCCTATCTATACCATTAGCCAAAGCACTGACTACATGACCAGGTCCATGGGCCTCATCAGTCTCCACACATGAAAGCAGTGCAGCAACTTGACCCTTCTCTGGTCTGTCAAGGTATGCAGTCACTAGTGAGTGACTCTTCTCCAATTGAGAGCAAAAAGAGATTATAGCACCATGAAGTGCCTCAATTACATTCATCAAATCAAAATCAATGTGCTGCTCAGGTTGCTTCTTCTTCTTGCTCACAGGCTGCAGCCGCTTGGCCCATACTTGTAAGCACAACCCAAACCAAGCGAATACCTCACTGCTCAGCTTCACCAGTTTAGATAGTGCCATATTTGGTACAAGTACAGCTGTGCTCACAGTCCAGGCAGTGCCTACTTCATCAAGGGCAGCCTCCAGAAGTTTGTTTACTACTGCTAGTGCATCAGAAAATCCAGTCTCCGAAGAGTGAGATGCAGGTGGCAGCCTTAAAGGTAGCTGTGTTGCTGTCCAGAAGATAGCTAGTGTGAGAATATCCCATGTTTCCACATGCCACTCATTCTCCTGCAATGTTGTTTACAATATTCAAAACTTACTGTTCAAAAGCACATCTTTACCCAGAGAGAAACAAAATGCACATCAGCTTAAACACTACATAGATCAAGAACATCATCATACAATCTGCACTAAAATGGGCTGTCAAGAGCATATGACCTTGAGATTCAGTGAGGCTGCCCTGTTGGAGAGCCAGTTGCCAATATTCTCTTCAAATATTCCAAGAGATTTCATGTAGTTTCCAAGGAGCTGCTTCAACTCCCTAAGCACGACATGGTCAGCTTCTCTACCAGGGGTGACAACTGTGATTGCAAGCTGCAGGAGCCTGGGAAGAAGACACCTCACCTTGAGTGCCTTCTTCCATCGAACCTCTCGCCTCAGTTGATCTTCCTGCACATAAACACCATTCGAGCATGAACTAACCTGTAACTGAATCACGGATCATCATTGAGAATATGGAGTACATTGAGAAATTCACATGTCCACCTGACACATTCCTCCATTCATGTCCATATTAATCCATCTGTTTCAAAAGTTGGAACTCAGAAGAGATGCCACATACCTCACTTCCTTCATGCCTTTGGTCTCCATCTTCACTGAAAGTGTTTGATGAGCCTGGATTAGCACCAACCACCAGGAGAGTATTTTCAGAACCCATGATAATGTACTACCGAATCTTTTCAGTTGAGGAAGTTGAGGAAGCAATGGGGCACCTGTCAAGAGACATTCATCTGGAGCAGGAGACCACCAAGGTCGTGTTTGCAAATCCTCATTGAATGACACAGCCCCAAGTTGGGTGTCAGTTACCCACTCAAGAGCAACCTGTCCCCCTTTTACACTTGATAGGGCACTCTGAAAGCAAAAGCCCCATTTTAAGTTAGAAAACAAAGCACTTGCTGCCAGTTGCCCTGAAAGAGATAACTAGAACAACAAGAGATTGAAAAAGTTCCACTGCTCCTAAACAAGAGGCAGCTAATCAAGTTTGGCATGTCATATGTGCTGTGACTCCACAAAAGTAAACAAACTGAAATTGCTGCTCACTGGATGTCACTTGTCGTGGGTGCAAAGGTAGTGAACAAGATCATACCTCAAACTCCTCAAGTTTGTTAGCCTTCCGTTTCAGAGACAACATTATGGACTCAATCTGCACCACCAGATGTTGAAAAGACCTCTCCAGCCGTCCCTTGAAAGCCACAAACTCCAAGACCTGCCATCACAGGAGTCCATGCACATCCTATCAGACACCATTTGCAAGCCCTGAAACTGATACCTGTCCCTGAGTGTGCAGCTAAGCCAGCTCTGATCAGAATTATATTCAGAACCCATCTTGTCAGTTCCTCAGACTGTCTCCCAGTAATGACTAACTTCATGAGAACTAATGTACACCCATGACGAAGAGATCCCTACTTTTGAATAGGTGTTGTGGCGATAAGCAAGGATGATAAGGTCAGCAGCTTCTCGCTGATAGTCCCCATGAAACTTGGAGATTTCTTGCAACATATTGTCAAGATTGTCCCAATCCATTGATGCAACCAAGCCTGGAAACATGTGGTGTGACATTGACTCCAAAAGAATGTATTTTACATCCACGCTCCTATACCTGTGTCCTCATGCACAATAAATCTTCTCAGAAGAAAAGCCAGCACCCAACTGCTTTGAACAACAAAATACTGCAAGACTCTTGACAACCAAGCCTTATTAAAGGAAACCTGAAAGAGTTTCAAACAGAGCATGAAATAGAGAGTTTTCTGAATGTTACCAAGATATTCATGACACCAATAAGGTAGACAAGGTAAGAATCTGTCTGCTTGGAGATTCACCTGTCCCATGCAGGCTTGAATGCTGACAAAAACAGGTAAAGGTTGACAAGAAGGAGCTTGTATTGTGCATTATATCTGCAAAACATAAACAATGACCATTAGCTTCCATATAGCACCAAAACAAGACAGATCCAATGTCTAAGGGACTTACTACCAGCAGAAGCTTTCTTCCTGAATTCCAAAAGAAATATTTGACTAGGAGATCCATACTTGACTCTCAGTCATACTATCAATCTCAGATAACGTGTGGACCTTCGCATTGCTAGCCCAAACTCAAGCACCAAAATTGCCTCCAAGATGTAGCCAAGTTGTTGTGTCCGCAAGTAAAGCTGCAGGATGTCACCAATCATTTCAGAAGCTTGAAGTGGTACTCAAATGACTAAAATGCATGACAGAAATGAGACTCATACAGGATTTAAACAATCATACATGCAGGTCTTCTGAGCATGAAATACCTGTATCAAAAGATCAGTGATCAAGGTCAAAAGCTCTTCCCCTGGCATGTTCTCTTGAGGGTCAAGATCCACAGAAAGCTGAATACTCCTTAAATAGAGGTGCATAATTTCTACAGCTTGTGCCACAACATCTGCATGAAACCCCCAAAACCTTGTTAACCCCAAAACCCTGCAGACCCCTTATCAGCCTTGCCTGCCATGGCACCTGCTTCTGTGTCAACAGGCACATCAATTCCCTGGTTGAAAAGATAAGGCAGACCAAAGATGAGCCCAGAGAAGCAAGTGAAAGAGAGGAAGAGTACCAGAATCTGTGACATGTGCCTGAACACCCAGCTGATATTCCACCTGAAATGCACTGACTTGATACCTCAAAGCTTTCACAGGGGAGATAGCAGGTGTGAGTTCCAGGCATGCTTGATGCAATGCCTTTGCCAACCAAAGTTTTTGTGCTCCATGAATGTGTTTTAAAAACTCCTTCACATCTGATGCAAAACTCACCATAAATCCAAACCTGCCCTGACACAGGTACTCTACATTAGTATGTGTCTTCAAGAACTTGTCTGATGGACCTCAGTTGCCCCAACTAAAGGCTGCAGATCAGTCCTGTCACCAACAAGTGTGGAGTATTCAAATTCACATCTGGCTCTGGTTCACAAGCATAGACCTTTACTCTAGAACTAGTAACAATAACTTGCATCAAACCCAGCATTTTCTTCAGAGGCTGGTATCCAGTGCCAATTAGCAATAGACTTGCAGAGAGGTGTTACCTTTCAAAATATCTCAAAATGGATTGAGCCAAATTGACTGAAGCTGAATCAGGGCTTTCTTGCTGGTCTTTTGCATTGTGTGCTTTCCAAAGCAAGCGCCTCTTCTCAACCTCCAAAACAGCTAAGAAAGGTCCTCGGCGCAGATCAGGTGTATCCATAGCTTGCAGTTCAAGTATAAATGCATTTACTTGTTCAAATTTTACACCCATCTGCCAGTGCCACCAATACAAGCAGCATTATGACTCAGATACTACACAGTTGCAGGAGCACCCCACCGCACAGCTGGATAAACTTCATATGTAGTTTATTTCTTTTTCCATTTAGTATGCAGCCCACAGGGTTCATTACAAACACCAATATAAGGACCATCATGCAATGTTGATAAGGAACGTATTTTGATTCCATATGACGTCATGCACCAGATAGAAGGGAAACCTACCTCTTCCTCTGAAATTTGTGAAAAGGGATGGTCCTGCAAATTCTCTGCTACTATTGGTAAGGTCAACACAGCATCAATGTACATCTGGAAAGCTGCCCAGTCATCTGAGCTGCACACATACCACATCCCCATCCTCTCTTTACAGAGATAACACACCAGCTGATGGATGACAATATAAAAGCCCACTACCAGTTTGGACAAGGCAAGACGTATTGTGAAGAGAAGTAGAAGGCAACAATATAATGCTCATTCCCTTAACAGTATTCTTGTACACACAGAAGAATGTTCTCCGTCATATTATCTCCAGGGGAGTTGTATCCTTAAGGCTGGCCTTAAGATTTGTGACAAGAAGCATACATGGCAACAGTTTGAAACTCTCACAGAATTGCAACATGGCTTGATAATAGAGAACTTGGAGCACAGTATCAAGCACTGTCACATGGCCAAATTTCACAAGCATGATAGTAAGACACCCAAGGGAAGGAATGCAGACCTCAATCTCAGTATTTCTTGGAAAACTTCAACTGCATGCTCATACTGATGTGAATGCATCAGCAGCTCTCCCTGTCAACATGCCATATCCCACAAGCACCCACACCCCACCCCCACCAAACCAACAAACCCACCTCCAGACTTATCATCTCCATTCACAAATGCAACACAGATATGTTGTGTACCACAGATGCATCAAAACCTGCAGTCCACAATTTCCAGGACCAAACTATGTTTACATAAAACTTTGCCTATCCTTCTTTCAAGCAAATCCCATTAACTTCTTCAAAAGACCAAGCCCTGACCAGTTCTCACTGCACATTAAATTAATCAAGTGGTGAAAGACTGGGATACCTGCAACCGCAGACGGTCTGTAGTAATAGTGAAGAGATTGCCCAGTGGGCCCTGCAGCACTGCTAGTGCTGTATCATGCTTTTGTTGTTGCTGTAGCACCTTCAGGTACACAAGTAGCCCTGAAATCCACCACCCAATAGCAGTAAAAGCAAGAATTCAATGAATATACTGCACTATTGTAACCTTGCACCAGATTCAGACGCACTCCATCTCAAGGTCCTTAATTGAAAGGTCTTAGGTGTACATCAACAGCAAACAAGTGGAACACACAATGTGTACCTTCAAGCTCCTGCAAACTATGAGACTCCACATGCTTCTTCAGTAAAGCTTCTGCAAGTGGCAATAATTTGGCATTGCCATCACTAACCTGCACACAAAATGTTCTCAGAAATTGATACAATGACAATGTCCAGTTTTGCAACTGGTTTAATTACCCATGCTTAACTACTACTCGGTACACCGAGGCACTACTTGCATAGGGTTTCCAGGGTATAACAAATAGTGCAACCTTTCAAAGGATTTGGGCAGCTTGAGAAAGCCAGATGCTCTAGTGCTGCACTACATTATGGAGCCCTACACCTTTCACTTCATATCTTCAAGATCTTGTACACTGTGTGTGGACAATTTGAGATAAGAAACAAGTAGGGGTGGTCCTTTCCACCTTGACTCCTACTTAAGTGCTCAATTGCATGAACTGATTATGACCAGAGAAGGAAAGGGAGAGAAATTAAACCTGCAGCATAATGCTGCAGATGGCCCACAGAAGAAACCTCTCCTCACCCAGCAACTTGTACAACTTCATAGCAGTCTGTCAAGGGCAAAGACACAAAATTATGTGTTGATATTTACAATCATTCATGTTGCAAGGACAGTGACAGGCATCAGTTTGTTCTTTCTCAGAAAGTATCCTCAACAAAGAAGTGCTAAGTATGACAAGCACAGTCCTGATAAAGGCACTTGGGAGTCAGACCTGCTGTTGCTTGATATAAACATATTGGCGCACATAGCAATTGAATAGGGCTGTCAAGAGCTCCACATTGTTGGGGTTCTTCAAACATGCATGTTCATAACAGCCTGTTGCTTCCTCCACTGCCCATGACCAACATCATACATACGACCAAGCATCTACTGTTTGTACTTAATCTAAAAGGATATTGAGACATCTCTCTGTTACTTCTTTGTTTGAAGCCTGCCTTCACACTGTCCTTTGGTAAAATGCCACCCAAAACATTCAAATCCCACATTTGCAACACAAGAAACATGCTTCAAACTTCTGTTTTGAAACATGTGAATAGAGTGTAAATTTGAGGATATTGGGACATACACTTGTGTAGGCGTTGGAACACCAGCTGAAGAGTGGTCAGTGTAAATTCATCCACAGGACCTGATGCTTTGGCTTGCTCACAAAGATCAGCAGCTTCCTCATCTTTGCCCAGCCTCTCCAAAACCAGCGCCTTCAGTGCCTGCAATGTCACATCCATTTGCTCATCAAAATTAGATCACTTAGATTGCACAGATGCATCTCATGGTCCATCATGCACAGTAGTACAAGGGAAAAGGGAAACAAAAAATTGTCTAGCTGATAGACAATCACCATCATGACAGTAAAATACTTCACAAAGACATCCAGAGACCCCAAACCCTTCTTTCTTCTGTTGTGTTCAAGTTTCTCTATTGGGCATCATCCTTTAGCAGCAGTATTGAAAGTGCAAACAAAAGCTATCTGTTTGCCAATGCCATCAAACCCTAAAGCCTGCCCAAAGTCATTACCACTTGTGAGCTCATCTCAAAGTAACTTAGTAGATCATGTATCTAAGTAGTGAAGACAAAGAGTTGCATAACCTAACCCAACCAAAAAGGTCACACCAGAGAGGGACTCTCATTGAAGCCTCCCTGACTACATAGCTAGCTCTCCCTGAAGCTGGCTTTGGGTTGTCTCTTATATCTCAAAGATGGGCCATGTTTACCCAATCCCTTCTGAGGAAAGAAAAAACTCTAAAATGTTCATGGATTCTTTCCTTCTTCCCAAGACAGACAGACAGACACCTACATTAAGGACATGATGGTTGAACCAGTATTGATTTCAATGTCATTTGAACTCAATGCATCCCCAATGCAAATTGCATGGCTTCCAACAATGGCAGGTCTAGAGTATGAAAGGAAAGCTAGGGTTATGGTGGTTAATATTTGTTTCAAATTTCGAGTTCACGTTGTGGGAGAGAGAGTTCAGAGCAAAACATGTGTTATCCATTGATGTGTTATGGACCAACCTGATGTACAACTGACCTGGAGCTGGAATGTCTCATAAGTCACAATGACATTCCAAAACTTCAATGTTTAGGGTTTGGACAAGGCGGTTGAGAACAGTCCATGGACCATAGAGGGGGATTCCGATACACAGACTACACGACAAAGTGGAGCCATACAAAGAAGCTCTACAACAGTTAAGGCTACCAGCTTCCCATCTGCAACTACTCTGTGTCGTTATGTAAGCCCTAGCTGGCGGAGAGCTTCCATACTGACTGAAAATGAACCATAGAACGGACCAAAACCGCAGCAAGACTCTTACAAGGAGATAAGCAGAATCTGGATGCTTAGCGATGAGGCCTGTGGCCAGCTTTAGCGCCGGCTTATATTGGCGATGATCGATGGCATCCCAAAGAGGCTTCAGTCTCCTCTCCGCTATTCCTGCCCTCCCCGCCATCTCCCCCTTCCCTTTGCCCTGCCTCTCTTCCCCCCTCCTTTCTTCCTTCCTTCCCCCGAAACTCAGAAAAACTCCAAACCCTAGACCAAAATTTTCTTTAAGAAATTTGCGAAGACGCAACTGGTCTCAAGCTTTTCTCTGCACAGCCAACTCCAAAGCCTTCATTACTGTTGCCAACTGCACAAAATTACTGCAAAGCAATGAAGCCAGCCATCGCTCAAAGCTCTCACAGACTGCACTGATCTCCACACCGACACAAGAACACTCAGCAGATAAAGACCAGAGAAGGAAGAAAATCTTTATATTTTTATTTTTTGTATTATTATTTTAAATATTATGTGTTTGTTCCCAGGGGTTTTATTTATTTATTTCAAATTTTGTGGTATCGAAAATTTGGCAAATTTTCCAACAAAATAGTAAAATTAGTCGAATTTGCACAAGAAAAACAGTGTTTTACAAGGATTTCCCAATTCTTTTGTCCTAAAAAGACAATAAATATCCCAAAAAAACACTCTGATGTGTTCTCTTTTTTTATGAACGTTCTTTTTAATAAAATACGTCCATTTTAGGGTTTCCACTCCCTTGATAGCTGTTAGGTCTTACTCTCCCTTTTAATTAACAATTATATTATTCATATTAGTTTCTCACCAATACCTAACAACAAATCCCTTTCTATGAATTCACATTCATATGCTCCATTCATTCATGGAAAATGTTGGGCAAAACTTTTAACAATCATAAAGAGACATGAATAAATCAAACCCATGGAAACAAAAGGTGATAAAAATTTTGGTTGAGGGCCTAGGCTACCTTAGAATAGGTTATAAGCCATAAACCAAAATGACAAAGACACAATGAAATGAACATGGAGATCCACAACAATTTTGAACAAACAAATAATTTACAATGAAAAGAGGTGTTTAGGGTTTAGTGTAACCTAAAACCCTAGTTTCCTGACGAAGTGTACCAAGTGGTTCTTCAGCTTATATCCAGTAAGTGATCTATATGGAGTATAGGTTTTTTTTCAACAAAAAATTTTCGACTATTTTTTTACCAAAAAACAGAAAAGCTTTAGAAGTTTGTGTTTTTCAAGTGCAAATTAGATTAATTTTTCTAAATTTGTAAAAAACAAGCCATATTTTTTAACTTCAAAAAATTGGGAACAAAAAAAAAATGCCCCCTAGTATGGAGGCTATCATCATTGTGTCTACCCACTTTACTTGAACTAAATAATACCATTACACAATCAAAAAGGGTGAAAAGGGCAAGAAACGAATACATGAAAGGCATTTGAATTTTTATTTTTATTTTTATTATTTATGTTTTGGTAAATATAGCACATATAGCCATGAACATAGAGTGAAAATGTGGACATGTTATATCGCAATCAACACCTTAGTGATGTGTTTTTCCTCTTGCCATACAGATATTTGGATGTTTATATTATTAAATAAACAAAAACAATTTCAATGTGTTAACATGGTGTGTTGACCAAGGATTTTGGAGGTTTTTTTTTGGTGGATTTTGTGTTCATTTTATAGGCAAAAGTTGTTAATGGCTTTATAGGTCCTTGTTGTTGTTGTTCTTTCTTTTCCACTTCCAATTGGGTGTATTTTCTTATGTAAAGTATGGTAGGGGGGTTTCATCAAATGTGGAATCGAAACAAACATAAAAAGAAGTAAATTGTTATAACAAATTCAATCTTTGACAACAACATGTTTAATAGATTCAAAGCATTTTCCAAGTTTAGTCCATCCATGTTGCTCACAATTCTCTCATGTTATTTGGGTAGCCTCATCATTAGCACAAACAATGGTAGTGTGTATATACCACCATTTAAAAATATCCTCAAATGCCAATGTTTTCTTGATTAGTTGTGATGAGGTTTTGCACAAGGTTGAATCAAAGATTATATGCTCAACACACATAGGGACTACAATGTCATATCAGCATCGAGAATTGAAATCAAGCCAATAACTTCAGTGGTTTGTAGTCATGCTTGCATTTTAGGTCATGTTCGATTCATGACTTTGTCAGAATATGTGTTACAAACCTCAACCTTGACATAACTAGAGTGGAATAATTGCATCATCTCATTTGAACTCCATACAGCCTGATTAGGTAGATTAGTTGATATTTGAATGGACCAACAGTCACCAAACCTCAAGATTTCCTCCTGACCTCACACCCTCAAACCTCCAGAGTCTGACTGAAGACACAATTGCATTTTTACATATCTGCAGACAAACTCAGTGAGAATTGGAAGCACAAAATATCTCATTGCGGTTTTCATAGTGCACTTACAAAGACAAGTAATCCCTCAATTTGGAAGGAAGCTGCATGCAACTGTCTGCAGACCTTCCATGCCCCAATAGAGGTCACCTCAACAAACAAATCTAAGCTCACATTGCCTACACACCTACCATAGGCCCAATTTCAACCAAACCTCCTTTCACATCCTTCAATAGTAGCTGCCGTAGTAGGCTGCTTGTGCCTGTGCTGCTTGTGCCTGTGGCTGTGGTGTTGCAGTAGAAGGTAGTGGTGGCCTGTAAGCTGCCTCTTGACCATACCCAGCAGCTGTCTGTGGATACGCCTGCATCACATCCTTCAATTACAGAAAAATCTTGGGTGAGATGTTAAGCATGATCAGGTGAACAAGTAGCAGACATCTTCTCGACCGTAATACCCCCAGTCTTTCAAGGTAGACATGCCATAAAATGGCCACACTAAACCCAGAGTGCTCATACCGTGCAGAAAAATCCATGCATTCATGCTATGACCACCTCACCAGCCACCTGTGCTCCACCCGTTCACCTCCTGCTAGCGATCATGCCAGCCAGACACTATTAACAAAGTGACCTGTGTGATAACCAATGCTATACACTGAACATTTTCCTGACCCAGCTAACAGCATTGCCAATAGCATGTGCAAAAAGGAAATACCTGAGGTGGGTAGCCCTGCCCATAACCACCATATGCTGCCTGCTGCTGAGGGGGTGGTGCCTGTTGTTGAGGAGGGCCATATGCTGCATAACCTCCATATCCACCATAGCCTCCCTGCAATCAAATATGCAACCCCCAATCAGAATAAGTTGAACAGTTTTCAAGACCACATGGAAATAATTAACAAGACAAACAAAATGTTACAAAGAGCACACAAAGAACTTAAACTTCCAAATACACTTTTCATCACATCACACCAGATGGATGACCACTGTGGGAATCATGAAAAAAAAAAAAAAAAATTCCTGCACCTGATGAGGAGCATATCCCTGGTTCCATTGTTGTGGCTGAACTGGTGGAGCTGGCTGCTGTGGAGGGGGCTGCTGCCATGTCTGCGGTTGCTGCTGCTGGGCATAACCAGTTTGTTGACCATAAGAAGCAGCACCCCACTGTGCCTGGCCATTAGCATAAACAGGTGGGCCAGCCAGGGCAGGTCCAGCAGCCACTGCCACATATGGCTTGTGCACTTTTGCACGATCTGTGAGAGCACTCTCAGGAGATGGCCGCTTCTTGGACTCAACAGTGGCCCTGCGCGAAGGGAAAAACTGCCTATGTCTTGCCTCTGCCTTCTTAATTGCTTGGACATCTCCAAAGAGATCAACAAACTGCCAACTCCACTTTGCACATTAGCTATTAATTTGTGTTGTGTTCAAACAGCTGCACTAAGGAAACAACTCATACTCCAATCCAATTGAAGTACACTCCAAACAAATGCTCTTGTTGCCAGGATAGTTCCAAGAGCCAAGTGGAAAACCTTGACACTGGAACCAAGACACTTCAGATACACAGATGATGACAAAGGCAGTCCTTATGACATCACTCCTGGCACATCATCATCCAAATCAACAATTTGAGACAAGAGACATCAGCAACACATTTGCAAATTGGTCAATTGAAGTATGGTCATACCTCAAGAAAGATTGTGGAAATCTCCTCTCGATCAGAAGCTGACAATCCAGGAGAGCCATCAGGCCTGGTAGGAGCGGTTGCCTGCTCAACCAGTGCATCCACAAATTGAACCTGCTTCTCTCCAGGTTTGTGCAGAGTCTCGAAATAAATTGCTGCCTGCTCACATATCAGCACAACATTATGTCATGGAATGTTTTAAATCTGCACCACCTTAATGGTCTCCACATCTGAGGATGGTCTAGAGGCAAATCAACACATATCAATTGAAGGCCAAGTGATAACAATCCACACTTACAATAAAAGCACAGAAGGTTCAAGATCAATGTAGAGGAAGCCAGGAGAGCAATAAAATTACCTCCCAAAGGACCTTGGAAGTTGGAAGGAATTCCAATGCTGCAGTGTAAACCTCTTGGGCCCTCTCTGTGTTTCCCACAACCTGAACAAAAGAACAACACAACTTTAGAAAGCTCTCAACCATAATTTCAACCTGGAAAACTCATAGGGGTTGATAATCTAACCCCTATAGCAACATGCAAACAGCAAATAAAAACCATCCAGGAGTAAAAAGACCTAGTAAGGCTACTTGTGAATTGGTGATACCCAACAACACACCCAGTGCAGTTGTAAATTTGAATTTAATCCTGCAAAACAGGCTAACAAGAGAAATCAATTGCACACCTGATCAAGAAACCGAGCATACTGAATGCTCAGTATCGGAAAAGCTCGTGACTCTTCCTTGGCCTTCTCCAGCTGAAGAGCTGCCTCATAAGCAGAGCATGCAGCTTCTATGTTTCCCTGCACCAAAACTTTCTTCATTCTGAGCTCCAGCAAGCTTCTTACCTCTACCATTAAGAACTCGTTCCAGATCATTCTTCCATGACTACAAATTTGGAAGGCCCTGCATTGTAGTCTATACATTGACTCATATGTCACAGCTATCAAATTCCAATTCACTCAACACATGACTTGAATGAAAAAATTCAGTGGGCTGGTTAACTGGACATGACCAGCACCTGGCGATGTTCAAAGTTGGCATGCTTGACAGTAGCTCCAAGAAGACCCGGAGCCAACTCTGAACTCAGAACCTCATATGCAGATCTGGCACCCTTCACATCACCTTCCTGCTCCCTGAACCGGGCTGCAAACAAGTGTACTTCTGGTCGACGCTGTTTCATGTACAACACAAGCCAAAGACACTCAAGATGTCAAATGGAACTCTGGAATGACAAGCGACCCTACTTGAAAATGAAATTACATATAACTTGCAAGTCTTTAGATTCCTAAGTCACAGCTTTTTCATGCTGATAATTGGTGTGTAGAGTTCATACCTTCACAAAGACAGTTGTTGCACGAGTGAGGGCGTTGTTTGCTAGGTCCAGATTCCCTTCTACTTCCATCCGTTGTACATATCGGATCCAGTACTCCGGATAGTTGGCACATGCAATCAGGCACCTCTCATACAGTTTCACAGTCTGCAACATCCTCAAAGCACAAAACTCACCCTTATCCTCAATTCTGTAGACATAATTTCTTAGTCTCAGCTAATGGTCTGTGATGGTATGTAAAGGCAAGAGAAACAAGTTAAAAACCACACATATACAGAGTAATTCAACTGAACAATAACTCACCCTGTCAAGATCACCTTCCTTTTCAATAAAATCTAAATACCGGTGCCAATTTCCAAGCTGCATATCATCAAGTGGTTTCACATGGAAGTATGGCCTACGGATGGCTGTCTCAAAGTCACGAATTCTAGAGTCCCACTCCTTGGCCTTCCTGTAAAGAGCTTCTCGAATTGCCAAGTACTTCTCCAACTCCTCAGCCTCTGTCAGCCCTCCAACCTTCTCAGGCTTGGGTGGCTCATCAGTATCATCGGCCAAGGTGGCATCCTCTGCAACTGGGACTGCTTCTTCAGCTGCAGCTTTGGCCTCTTCTGGGCTCCTCAACTCTGATAGAGGCCGACTATTGGCAATCTGCTTGAAGCTGCGAAGAAAATGTGCTACATTACACAGTTTAGATAAAAGGACATACAGTAGCAACACCAATTATGACTCCAACATCCTATTTACGTTCTTCACAACTTGGTCAGGGGTATCTCCCCTCATCTTTGACAAGTTCATCACTAACCTAATGTGACAAGCAAAAGTAGTATGGACCAGGCATTCAATTATCTAGATCACAAATCTGCCACAAGCTGTGTCCCAAAATACAAACATAACAAACAGCAAAATACCCTGTAAATATAGCTGCCTCTTCACATTAGACATCTTTCATGGTTTCGCATGCAAACGAACCTGTGGTAATAGCGGTCAAGCTGATTGAGAGGGATCTGCAGGATGCGAGTGTAGATCTGTGAAAGCCGGCTCCACTCCTGCTGGGAGTATTCGAAATCGATGTATTTGTCCCAAAGGAGATGAGAAAGATAATCAGTCCCCACGAATGTCAGTCCACGCTCAAATAACCTGCCAAGTAATTTTGCAACAAACCCTCAATGTGTCTGAACAGATGTATCCCTGCCCCCTAACTTGCTAAGACTCCAAATCTTTTAGATTAGACGCGATCAGAGCAGGGAAAGCGCAGCGTTGGATGCGAAGGAATTTCAGTGGAACTTGCTTTTCAGACTTCCAAATAGAAGCACAAATGCTGTGCATTTACCTTCCCGCCAGACCACACTATGTCCGCAACATGAAGAGGCGATCTCTCTGCCCTCAAACTGGACCCGTAATCTTCCACAGCAGCATTTGGACGCAAGTTTCAGTTGTGCACACGCATTGCATAGTATCCTCAACCAGTGTCAAGAAGGCAGTAGAAATATGAAAGCACGTCAAATGCACAGCTACTGCCTTATGTATGTGTTTGATGTTACAGCAAATAGGTCAGAAGTGAACATGACTGAGAACCAAAAACAGACTGTTGCCTGCTAAAACCTAGGAAATGTGTGTATGGTTTTTTTTCACAAAAAGCGTACGGTTTCATTACGAGAAGTCATCCTACTGATTGGAAACTGAGGGCTCCACCAATATCAGACCATCTCTTTGTAGAGACAGCACTAGAAAAGCTGCAGCAAGAGCAGACACAGGTCAGAAGACACACCACATCAATCCATTTAGTGTTATATGTAATGCACATGACTACCGGAAGAAAGGATGACCCGTGGTTGCCTGTCGGCATGAAAAAAAAAGTGTCAAGCAGCTATGGGAAAGAAGAAAATTCAGGACATACCTCCGGGTTTTCTCAGGGTCGTCGAACTTCTCCATCGCATATGTGCAGAAATGCATCCAGATGTCCACCGAGTATGTCACAGCCTTCACAGCACGCTCATAAACCTCCACTATCTTCTCAGGGGTGCCCAGGCGCGCCTCATGATCAGCATACTTCTTCCAGTAGCCGTAGCACAGAGGAAACTCCGCGAGAAATGTATCATAAGCAGCTTGGATCTTCAATATGTTGTCCTGTACAAAACAAACATGAGTCAAAATTTGTTCCTTACAGCCGTTACCCTGGCCCATGAGAAACTTACAGGGAAACCTGCCTGTATCAGGCTATAAATGCAGATTGCAAGAGTGAAATTCCCTATTTGCCTTGATTGTAAACTTACCCCAATTTTCAATATAGTGCACAGAGAGTCCAATGGAGATACAGATAGTAAGAAAGGGCTTAACAGGGCGGGGAGAACTCACAAGCTTCTCAGTTTCCTGAATCAACGCAGTCCAAGCATTAAAATCAGCTGCATTTTCCTTCACTATAGCCCAGAGACGATCCTCCTCAGTAGTAGGAACTGCAAAAAAGGGATTCTGACCATGTGAGAGACAATCATATCACCTCAGGGTCATACAGAAAGTGGTGGTAGACGAATACAAAGACAGCGCAGACCGGGTCTCATTCCCAATACAAGGCCAATATTCGCTCTCTCTCTCTTCTGAGCATTTGGAGTTCTAGACAATCCTAGGTTCGGCCTCGTCAGGAGATGCCAGACGCGGGACGCCATGTCCCCCACTAAAAAGAATACCGAGGAGACCATGAGGAGAATCCCACAGAGTAATGTAACACCCTACTTTTTGCTCTCAGATTATCTCAAAACTCCTACCACGAACCAGGTGTATAGTCTCAGACGCTAAAAGCCAACCGCAGCACACTACACAAGACACCTCATGAAACCACAAACGCGTCCTCAGACAGCTCGCGTAAGGGTCTACACAACTAGTCTTCGCAAAGGTTGCACAAATGTCCACCGCATCGCTCAAAGCGAGCAAAGTAGAAAACCTTCGTCAACGTTATCCTACACGTCCCGCGTCACATACTAAGTTCCTTCAAAAACAAACCGCAACAGCTTTGTATCTTCACGAACCAAACCCCATTTCCCTCCCCACAGAAAAAGAGGCCCATAGAACATACCAGGTATTTCCTCCACGGCTACTTGCTCGTCAACAACCGCCACACTGCTATCACCGTTGCCGTTCTCATTCCCAACGTCCTCATGTTCGGCGGCAGCAACAGCAACTTTGTAGGTTTCCTCCACAGTAACAACAACGGGGTCCGTCATCGCCGAGTCCACTACGGCGGGCACACTGAGCACATCTACAAACTCCTGGTCTCCCATCTGTCAGACTTCAAACTCGACCCTCTTTCCCCGCGCGCGCACCGTCGGCAATCAAACCCCTAAACGAATCCCTCAACTACAAGAGCCCAGAACACAAAAAGAAGATTTGGAAATGAGAAAAGTAACGGAAGAAAAATGCTCGCTGTGTAGTTGTAAAAAAAGCTTGGAAGGAAGCAAACCCAACCAAACCAAAGCCAACAAGCACCGGGGTTGATAAACAAGACCAGGAAGGCGCGAGAAACGGCAATAGAAAGCGGAGACAGCAGAGAAGCACAAAGCAAATGGGGAAAGAAGGTGCAGTGCAAGAAAGGAACGGCGTGGAGGCGGCAACTAGGGTTTCCTCGACACTCCGCCAACCCTCAACCTCGGGAGGGATGTATGCATGGATGATCTCCATCCATGCGGATTAACGGCCTATCTCATCAATGGGTTCTTGCTTTACGGATATGTCCAGGTTTTGGGTTGGGAAAGAGTGACTTTGTAGATGAAGAGTCTGCCCCCGCCATTTATAGTTTGAGCACCGGATGGATGATGATGGAGATCGCGCTCCGTATCTCACGCTTCTCAAATGGAGCTCTAACTTCCTAACAGCCCCCGCCCGCCGGCGCCAAAGAAAATCTCCACTTTTCTATGACGTTCAGACTTTGAGGCGGTGGGTTCCCAATTTAATGAGGTAGGGTGAGACTCCCGAGCGGAGGCATTCCCAGGATAATGGGCCTACGCATGAATTTTCCTTTTTCCAATTTTGTGATGTAGCCTAGCTGAAGCAGAGGTTCTTTTTTCGTTTTTTTTGGTGGGTCAAATCTCGCCAGCTTTCGACTTGAAAATTATGATATCGACCTATACAGAGAATTTTCGATGGAAAAAATGGCCCAAATTCAAGTTGCCAGATTTTTATGATAAGCTCCAGTAGGTAGTCCAGAATATAAAAGGATTTTGTTTTTTTTTTTTTTTTACTTTCATATATAGTCTGTAGCCAAATCTGGCTACATCCTCTTATAGATGATTGCCACCTCAGCTACGTCACAAAATTGAAAAGAAATAAAACCCTAAGCTGAAGTGGTGATCATCCATAAGCTGATGTAGCCAAACTTGGTTTTTTTTTAAATATGAAAAAAAATTAATCATCCTTATCTATCAACCTTGATCATTTATTTTTCAATATTTTGATATACAAATATTGTAAAAAAAATTAATTAGTAAATTTACTTCATTTTGAAATACAAAAACACATTTATCCAAAAATTTCTCAATATTTTTGGTCAAAAACATGACAAAATTTGTTAAGAAAAAAGACACATTGAGAATTTTAATAAAATATCCAATTTGGGTCTCATGTTGTTTCACACTATCAATGATGATGATTAAATTATTTTGTGTGGACATAAAAAGTTTGTTATAATAAAAAATCAAACAAACACCCTAAAACAACTCTAGTATTTGCACCCATGTTTCTAGTTTATTTACACCACCCCTTGTATGTTCCATAATACCACGCATAAGTCTTTCTGGTCCTTGTGCCCCTAGATAAAGGAGGGCGGGCAAATTTGATTGTCGTTGACAAAAAACTCAGTTACACACTAGAAGGTGCGCTTGCCCACTAAAAAGCCCATTTACCTATCGCCTAGGCCTCCTTGAACAACAGCCATAGCTTCAATTTGCACGTATGTTGTGTGGGCGTGAGGTCCTCATCCAGGCCCAGCTTGGTCCTTGTTAGGCCCTTGTGCCCTCGTAGCGCGACCTGGTGATCTTTGTTCGTCACGAACTTGAGCAACACCATGCATGCCCGCCGTCAGGGCGAAGGCCCACGCTGTGGCATGTCACTATTGTGTTGCGACAACAACCTTAGCGCATAATTTCATTTGGCTTTACAATAGTTCTGTGTGGAATTGTTGCAACAATTCTGTGTTGAGTTGTTGCAATAGCTCCTTCTAAGTCTTGCCCTCCTTGGCCTTGAAGCCTGTGAAGTGCATGTTGAACTTGCGCTCCTCTCATTTGGGCATGTCGGCTAGGGTTTCCACAACCCGGCTGACCACCTGGCGCACGTTCTTGGCCATCACCATGGTCCACTTGGGTTCCTCCATAAATGCAGCCTTGGTTGTGACAGCCGTAGTCACCTTGCGCTCCATCAGCTAGTTGACCGCAAGGTTGCCAATGACCATGAGAGACGCAATGTTCTCGATGGTAGTCTCCATTTTAGATACCCACACGTCAATTGGTGAGCTATCGGTTTTGAAGCCCATCACGAACTAATGCCCGACCACGACTGCTTGGTAGACTATCAGGGATGCATTGTCTGGGACGTTGAACTAACGTTGTTGCAATGCTCCTTGGTAGTGTGCTTCTTCAATGTGAAAATGTCTGATGTTGTAGTGAAAAGACACAGTAACGGTGCAGCATCAAGCTTCATCATGAAGTTTTTCAAACCCTAAACCTTTAGGAGGAATTGGAATGCACCTTTGTTGTTCATGGTTGGTGTTTTGAATCTTTTTGTTTCACACCTTCTAGATTTTTTTTCTGGGTTTTGTTTGTATCTTATTGTGAATTTCTTTAATGAGTCGGACTTTTGTTGGCATTTTCCTTAGAAATTTAAAAAATTATTAACGAAACAAAATGTCAATTATTGTGAAATTTACAAATTTTATTGTGGACTATTACAAGCGCATGAGCTCATTGAGATTAAACAACTAGGCGTTGTGCCTAAGCAACAAAATCGCAACACCAATGTTGGCAGCTAGGGCTGCAAGCTCCTAAACCTATGTTGTGAAGTTAGGTTGTTCATCCTTCATGGCTGAACGCCTAATGACAAATTAAAGGAATTCACTCGCCTAGCAAATGGGGGGCGCAACACTTTCGATTGTATTATTGGCTCATCTGTAATTTGGCAAGTTGCTACACACTTCAAGGTGATAATAGATGACACCCACTGCTATGCGATGGGGGGAGACTTTGACCACAAACCGTTGCGCCTATGGTTTAACATCGATTGGAGCTTTGTTGAACCACAACATACGGTTGAAACAAAAAAAAATTGCCTAGGTTTAAATATGATAAATCAAAAGCTAAAAAATATCAGCTTGCCATAATAATGAATCTTAGAAACCTATGGGTTGTTGATTCAATTGGGCATCTAAGGGTAGACAAGTTAACTGACATGTTGCAATAATGCGTAGGTGCTACAATAGAGTCTACTTTCGGCAACAAGCCTTTGGGAGGGAGCTACAGAGAAAGACACTGCCATAAACCTTAATTTGACACTGACTACTATATAGTGAAATGTGAGCTGAAGCCCTAGCTGAAAGTGAACCCCAATTTGCACACCGTTAAACATCAGGAAAGTAAATTTAAAATTTTATTGAAAAGGAAAATAATTTTCTAAGAAACTACAAGAGTTTCACATATGTGTGGGCTTGCTAAGGTGGATGCATTCTCCATCTAGAAAAAGTACCAACCAAGGGCACCCATCGTGGACAAGATCAATGTAGTTGCACTTCTGGAAGGCTTTCGCGGGTTGGTTGGCCAGTCTCTACCACCTATAAGACTGTGAGCTAATCATTTGGCTCAAGTGACAAAACCTCCGCCTAGCCACACCCTGAACACAAATATCACACTTGTTGAGTTGCTACAGGCACTAAACAAAGCTAAAAATGAACAAGGCTGTTGGTTTGGATGGTATGAAAGTTGAGTTCATTTTGGATGCGGAAGAGCTGCTACACATGCCATTATTGACAACGTTCAACTACTTCCTAAGGGAGGTCTTTTCGAAAGCCCTTCTCCCTTAGGGTGGTCCACGTGCTCTGTAAAGCAGGTAATGCCTCCAAATTTGCCAATTATAAAGATAACGATTGGGCCTATCTTAGCAAAATTGTTTATTATGATCCTTGATAAAAGGTTGAATGAGTGGGCTAAACAACGTGGCTTGCATGCCAAGGGTCAAGTTGGGTTTCGTAAAAATTAGCGCATTACTAACCAACTCTTCATAATGCGAACTTTGATAGAGCAGAATAAGGTAAAAAAAAAGCCACTTTATTGTTGTTTTGTGGACTTTTAAAAGACGTTCGATATTGTGCCACATGAAGTGTTGTGGCAGGTGTTGACTCGCCTCAAGGTAGAAGGACTTTTTTACAATGCCTACGAGTGATGTATGCCAAGGATACCGTACGCATCAACCACCCAAGCAAGGGTGTCACCTCCAGCTGCAAGTGCTAATAAGGTGTGAAGCAAGGTTGTCCTTTCAACCCCCTACTATTTGGGCTATATTTGGATGCCCTATAGGGCGCTTGGATAGCAGAGAATGTGATGCATCGACCTTAGCAAACTTGTATGTATGGTTGTTGTTTTTTACAAATGACATCGTTTTGACATCAGAGTTAGAAGTGGAATTATAGCGACAATTATACATGCTTTAGCAATTTTTGTGTTGATTGTGGGCTTATAGTGAATGTGAAAAAAACAAAAGTCATGGTGTTCAATGTTGTTAACCCATGCCAAGAGTGTGTGTTTGAAGGTGACGATATTGAACGTGTGTAGACCTTCAAATACCTAAGGATCCTGCTCGAGACCACCCCGAACCTGGACGGTGTAGTGGAACATCTAATAATTGCCAACTAGTGCTCGTTCTTTGCATTGAACTCTCCTTATGCGAGGCTACGTATTATGGATGTTAAGTTATAATGTGACTTCTTCAACACGTTGGTGTGTTCAATAATGAACTGTGCATGTAAGGTTTGGGTGGACTCCAAGAAAATAAGAGCTATTGAAATAGTGTATCGAAAGTTCCTCAACTCCCTATTCGAAGTGTGAAAAATAACCAACATCGTATTCGCAGAATTTGGCAAGTTCCCTTTTGAACACTTTGCATGGGGACAAGCGTTGTTGTATTATAACCATGTGAGCATGGTCACTAAAGACCGCATCTTGGGAAAGGCATGGGAAGCCCAACTTTTTATGCTTGTTGCGAAAAATAAATGTTATGTTGCATCTGTGAAAAAATGGCTACTCGATAATCAACCCTAAGAGGTGGCAAGTTTTTTGTCTCCAGTCCAATCGCCGTTGGAAATGGCGCCTCAACCTATAGTAGCCCATGTGCTACAGGTTGAGGAACCTCCAACAACCTGTGTGCTACATGTGGGGACCGCTCAACTACTACTAGGAACGGCTCCTAAGACAATGCACATACATTCAACCTATCTAGCAAGGTGAGATGCTGGGCAGAGAGCCAAGTACTTTGGTGCAACGCACTCAACATACGAATGGGAGCTCGATTGGCTAAATTGGTAATGCTACAACTAGTGCAACCAGTTGGTGCTAGATATGCGGTAGGAGGTTAGGGCCCCACCCCCTCCAAGTTTTCCCCACACAATGTTGAATGTAGAAAGGGTGAAGGATATTATGCAATTAGCTTTCAATGAAATGTTTTTTACCAACCGTGAGATCGGGACTAGCGTGCAAACAATATACTTGCACTTTAGGGGTATGTCGTACGAAAGCAAAAGCTACTTTTGTGACATCAATTGTGTTCAACTGCGAAAAGTTCTAGCCCAATTTCGGTGTGGTAACACGCAATTTGAGGTAATGTTAGATGTGTGGAAAGGTGTGCCATACACAGAGAGATTTTATTGGGCCTACAATTTGTGGAAGGTAGAGGATGAAAAGCACTTGGTCCTTGTCTGTCCAAATACACAAAAAGTTTGGGAACACTTTTATTCGACCCTACCCCTCACCCACACTAGCATTCTTGCTGATCGCGTGCAGACTACGAACACTGTCGCCTTGGCCAAGTTGATGGCATGCTACCAATACTAGAGGACAATCTATCCTCCACGATATGTCTTTCATCTAATGGACTTTTTGTTCCTACACAGATGTAAAATTATAAACAAACAAAATAGCCAAAAACATTGAAAAGGTGCAAAATAAACAAGATACAAACACAAAAGAAAAATAATTCTAAAATGAAATTTGATTTACAACAAATTATAATATAAAATCACTCTAAAATTATCACAATGATGATCATTAAAATATTCATCTTACATAAACCAATTCTGATGAAACATCATCGTTGAAATTTTGGCAACTAAAAAATAAAACCAGCTTTTCTTTTCTTTTCTTTTTTTAAATCACAAATTTAGCATAGGATGTGGTCTAACATGGACATAAATTTCACCAAATGCCCCAAACCAAGGGCCTTATGCATTTATAACACAAGCTAAACATTATCAAAAGTTGTAAAGAATTCGAATAAAAATCCTAATTTATGTATTTGGAACGCACATTATATCTTTAAATATCCCTACTAGAAAAAAGGACAATTTTTATGCCTGCTCATGAAAAAAATCTATCCCACTTTTGATCCCTCTTTGCCAAGCCTAGAGTTATTATTAAGTTATTTATCATCAATGGCTATTGTTGGCAATTTTATCATAAGTTATTCTTGACTATTTTATGTTATTTATCATCACTAGCTATTGTTGGCAATTTTATCATAGGTTATTCTTTATTGTTTTAGGTTATTTACCATTGGTTATTGTGGTTATCTTATCACAAAAAAATTTGGTTGTTTTAAGGTATTTATCATTAGCTATTATTAGCTATTATACCATAAACTATTGTTGCTTATTTTAGATTATCTTACCTTTGGATATTTTTGGCTACTATATTTGAGGTTATTTTTAATTATTTTAGGTTATTTTTCCTTGGGTAATTTTTATTATTATACCCTAAGCTATTTTTTACTATTATAAATTATTTTATTTTATGATTTGTTGGTTATTTTACCATAAGATATTGTCGATTGTTCTAGGCTATTTACCTTATGTTATTTTTGGCTATTATATCATATGTTATTATTGATTATTTTAATTATTTTGTTATATGTTATAGTTGGTTATTCTCTATTATTTTACCTTCAGCTATTTTTTGCTATTATATCCTAGGCTATTGTTGGCTATTCTAAATTATTTTATCATAATATATTACTAATTATTCTAGATTATTTACCATGATTTTTTAAAGTTTTTCTATTGGAGTCTATTAATGGTTATTTTTAAGTTATTTTATCCCTAGGCTATTTTTAGTTTTTTATCATAAATTATTGATAGTTATTTTTTATTAATTACTTTATTTATGATTTTTTAGTTATTTTATCGTAGGTTGTTGTTGGCTATTATAAGTTATTTGTCATAGGCTATATTTAACTATTTTATCGTAAGCTTATTGTTACCTATTATAGGCTATTTACCATAAATTATTTTTGTTATTTAATCATAATTTATTAAAGGTTATTTTACCATGGGCTATTTAAATTATTCTATCGTGAAATCTTGTTGGTTATTATAAGTTATTTTATTTTTAAAAACTATTGGTTTTTCTATGGTATACTATTGTTAATTATTTATCACAGGTTAATCTTGGTTATTGTTGGTTATTCTATCATTGATTATTTTAACTTATTTACCATAGGTTATTTTTTGTTATTATACGATATGTATTATTATTATTATATCATGTGTAGTTTCTGCCTATTACAACATTGGTTATTATTGGCTATTTTAGATTATTTACCAGAGGTTATTTTTGGTTATTCTATCGTTGGTTATTTTAAGTTATTTATCATAGGCTATTTTATTTTATTTTACTATCATATTGTTGATTATTTTAAGTTATTTTTTGTTATTTTATCATTGGCTATTATTTATTATTCTAGGCTATTTAATATAGGCTATTATTGATTATTTTATCATAGACTATTGTTGGCTATTATAAGATATTCATCATAAAGTTTTTTGGTTATTATTGTTCATTTTATCATAGGTCATTTTTTGAATTTATCTAGAATCTATGGTTTCAAGCCACGTATATTTGTACAACTTAATTTTTTAAATATGAAAAAACACATCTTTGATTATTACATATGAAAAAATGCATTGTTTGAATTTTTTTCTAAAATGTACATTCATCTTTCCTCCATTGGTGAAGAGGAGGTGAAGAGGAGAGGATACAAGGTTTTAAGCTTATGTGAATTTAAATACTCATGTTGTGATTTTTTTTGTTGATTATGCTTGGCAACTCCACATTCTAGAAATACCATTCTAGTATGGCGATCATCAACATCAGCATCATGGTCAACAAGTCTTGTGAAGTGGATGTTTTCTGCCACTACAATCATTTTTCGATGATGATCACAAAAATGTGCATCACAGTTGTTTTTAGAAACTCGAATTGAATTGAATTTTTTTTAAAATATGATTTGTGAAAGAAGGAGACATGAATGGAATTTATAATGCACTAAATTCAGGAATCAAATAAACCCCATGGATCTAATCTAATATCTTGCGTGTTATAATAATTGAAAAAAAGAATATTATATGAGATGAAAACAAAATGTATTGATCAATGAGGTCTAAAAGGTTGATGATGGAAATGACATTTGTGGCAGGTCTAAAGGTTCATTTGTGAATGATCAAACTAAACGCAAGTATCAAATTGTCAAGGATGTTATAGAATGTGCAACATTCAAAGTTAGATAATAAACACGTCATGATTTTTTTTTTCTTTTTTCTTTTCAATTGTCGTATCAGAATAATCAATTACAAAATGGTTTATTATATATTTGCATCTCGAACTTCATTATTGGATTTTTGTTGTTGTAAATTCAAAATTCAAACCCCTTCTCATATACCTATGCCAAAGTGAGCATGGAAAAACTAATAACACATGATGTGACAACATGAATCCCCACTTGGTTTCAATCTTACCTAATGAGCACATGGAATCAGAAGACATACAATAAAGAGATCAAAACAATAGTAGCAGCAGAAGCAACAACATGAGGGAAGTAAATACCCAATGAACAAGTAGAGAGATGGATACTCCTCAACAAAAGAAGACACTATAACAAGAAACCACCACTAATCTAATGCAAATATGATGAAAGAATCTTACCAACTTCTTCTTACTCAACTTTTTTCCACCAAATCTTTGTCATGTTTCTTTCACTTTTTATTTGGAAGAAAAGCATAGTGGGTTTGCTTGAATTGTGAAAAAAAAAAACATAACCTATCAACTTGATATGGATGAATTTATGGTGCAATAGATGAGTGCAAGATATCATGATTAAGTTAGTATGGTTTTTTCTCAATTTCTTTTAAGAAAATAGTGGTGGGCTTACTTAAGTTATTAAAAATAGTCATAATTGATTAGCTCGATATGGATGCATTATTGGGTGTTACAAATGATTCATGCAAGATATCATAATTTCATGCATAAGGAATCACAAGAAGGGCCAAATATGGTGCATCATTGGCATGCAACTTAAAATAACAATCCTCCTTTGGATTAGGACCAAATGATTATACTCGTAATTTGACAAGTGATTGGAGTGCAATGTGCATTAAACAATTACATTTCACATGCAACCTAATGACCAATTATCCATGGTGCCTTTCATTCAATTTTTTTGTGTGGCTACTGCAACACTTAAACATTTATAATGAAATTGTTTAGTTGAAGACATTACAAATAGCCCTAACAAATTTTCAATACCAACTACATCCAACATATGAAGTGAGAAAGCAGAAGCTTGTAACTTCCACATCATGTTTCATGCATTCATAATTTTTAGTGTAAAATTTGGGTTTGATTCCAAGTCAATGTTTCTATGACTTTCAAGATATAACTTTTTCATGTGTTGATAGTTAATTGAAAGCCAAATGCTAACTATTTTAAGGATGTAGATGGATTTACTACAAATCTCAATTTTACAAACATGGAGCTCCTTTCTTCCACTTTCAATAGTGAATAAACATTTTGGAATGTATGTATCAAAGGACTATGTGCATTTAATGTGATGTGTTTCTAGTCATTTATGACTACAAAGGTATTTTGTTAGATGCATTGTTTTCAAATTATTCATTTCACTCGTGCAAAATCAAATGTCAATAATTATTGGACTTTGCCTTTAGTTATAGGATATAGCCATAATTCTAACAATGTTAAGAGGCATGTGAAATCGTATACATTTTCTAAACTCCTTCTATAGATTGTAATGTGAAATGGGTTTTTGTAAATCTTTGTGAACTTTTTAAGGTAGGTGGAATGTAGATGTACTATTCATTTTGTATCCATGCACCCATTCTTGATGCAAACATGATATATAAACTCAGGTTGGGTTCCTACAATTTGGCCCTAAAATGTGACATCACCTTTCTTGCTCAAAAATAATTACTTGATGTATGACTTTATTGTCAATAGTCATGTCCTAACTTTGGACCTAATATGACCACTTTAATGTGTAAAAAATCACCACGTGTCCTCTTGTTGATTTGAATTATAACCTTAATTATATTCAAATCATTAAATTATGTTATTCAAACCATGTGAAATAGTGGTCTCCTACCTAGTGTAGATAATTATTCATCTCACAATGAGAAAAAAAAATTAACTTTTAAGTTAGTTTTGATGCCAACAGTGAAAGAATAAAGGATGAGACAAAGACCTTTGAAGGTCCATTTATCAATACCCCACCTTTCAAGCCCCATAATGAAATTTCCCAAAAACGCTTACATGGCAACATAAAGTTTGGTGGAATTTTCTTCAATACCAAACCTTTAAATATGACGAGCCCCTTGTATATAGACATAAAAAGTGCCCCCAACACGCAAAATATTATGCCCAAAATTTTTGCATCCCCATCATGTTATTTATATTTAACCTCTTTTGTCATGAAAAATGTACAATGATCTTATAAATCCTATGCATTTTGTGGGTTTTCCTGTAATTCATTGGGATAGCAAACTCCATGTCAAATATGAAATCTAACATTTGTATTAAAAAAATATTGCACACAATTTTGCATAAGATAATTTAATAAAATATTGGAACAAAACAAAATTAACGAGGACTAGAACTTGACATTAATTGGCAAAAGAAATCTAATTGTAAAAGTTGAATGCATCATGAACATGTAGTGAACACATCGTGAAAAAACTTAAATCACTTGATGTTGGGAATAAAAAAAAGGGTAATTAACCTTGACCTACTTGAACTCATTATGTGTTTGTCGCGACCCTAGCCTTGGGTTCACAACAAAAGCAAGGGCTTGCAAAGTTGTAGGCTGAAAATGAATCCCAAGAATCACATTTCATGCTCATGGGAATGTAGGAGGGTGTGAGGGAATAAACCCATGCACTCCCAAGTGGGTTCTCACTTTGGGAATTGGAGTCCTAGTGGATTCCCAAATTTTCAAAGAGAAATTTCAGGAATCAAAACTTATTGGATTAAAATTTCCTTATATCATTAGAAAGCTTTTGGAACTTACATATTTAAAATGGTCTTACACATCCCATGTGAGTACTTAAAACACAAGTTATGGCCAAAAGAAGATTTGGGAGTCAAAGTGTCAATTTGACTTTTGACCATTAATAGTCAAGAATCGTGTTGATTTATTTTTGTGCAAATGGCATGCCACATATCATTGGAAAGCTATTGAAAAGATCCACAACTTTTTTTTAGACCTCACCTCAATCAGAGGTCTACATAGTTATGGGCCTCCAAGTATCAAAAGTCCCATTTTGGGAACTTTATGACTCCCAACTTGAGAATCTTGGGACAAAACGACATTTAGATGGAGGCCCCATGGCTAAGCACAAAAAACACTGTAAGGGGGAAGGCAATGGCTTGCCCCAAATCCATGCCACGATGAGTCTTGTGAGTCCATGTATGCTTATGCATCAAAAATGCTACAACTACGCATTAACCAACTTGTTATTTGGTTTGTGCAGGTTCATGTGAATAATTGACCTACTTGTCACTTGTCATAATCCCCATCCCATAGCTCTAGCACACCATTCTATCTCGAAATGTTACGAAATAGGGAGCATCCCCCAACTTTTTCTTCTTTCATTGTTTTTTCCACTTTTGGACTCGCATTTGAATCTTTCAAGGAATGTGGGGGTGCATGCGTGCCTTTATTACAACTTTTTAAAATTCCACACACATTACATCATGCACATTAATAACATATGTTTCTTGTGAAAATGGTTATTTTGAATTTGAATACCATCTTTCAACACATGCATTGTAAACTCCAAATCTTTTTTGTTATCATATATGTACTAAGTAGAAAAAGGCCCACAAATACTAATAAGCTAGTCCTACAAAAATTATTGTCTAGCAACGCATTTCACATTAAAAACATTTTGAACTTTTGAGTTAAAGTTTGGACAACCACCAACCTTATTCATTGCATCTTCATTGGTAAGTATTGTGTGAAATGAATTAATTATTCACCATAATTGTACATCCCAATTATGCACACTATATAAGTAGGTGTGTTAATCTTCGTCACAAATTAAATACCAAAGGCCTTTTGGGATGAGCCAATGAAAAAAGTTTGATCCAAACATAAAATAGGATTTAATCCTACTTAGGCATACTTAGCCATGTTTACCTACCTTCCTACCCAATAAATAAATTTGGGATACATGTTCCTTCACACTACTAATGACAATGATTGAATTTTTATTATGAACATAATAATTTTGTTGTAATTAATTTTATCTTTTCAAAAATTAAAATTTTACAAATTCCATTATGTCATTTTGTTCCATTAATATTTTTTTCATTCTTGGTTTGGTAAACAAAATGTCAATGAAAGTCCAATTCATTAAATAAATTCACAAAAATATACAAATAAACAAAAACATTGAAAGGATGCAAAATAGAAATGAATCTAAAATGAAATTTGATCTACAAGCAATTATAATCCGGAATGACTCTTAAATTGTCACAATGATAATCACCAAAATGCCCATCCTACATAAACTAGTTCCAATGAAACATTGTCATTTGAATAAATAATCATTGGGTTTTTCCATTTGCCACATGTCACCATATAATTTACTTCAACATATGGACATGTGTCAAAATGTGGTTCATAAATTATTGGATGGTTAGGATATTATTAATTTATAAATAATATTCAATATTGAAATATGGATCAAATGCCATGTCTCACCATATAATTGATCATTAACCATTTAAATGGTCACCATGGCAATTGCATCGTAGTTGTATGTGAAAGCTTCATAGAATATACGAATGGATGAAGTATGAATCCATATTATCCATATTATTAGCATACATATTATCACATGTAACTTGTCTTATGCAATTATGGGGTTTAGTAAAGTAGTTTACAAGTTACAATGGCTCATTTTTTGTTCATTTATGGACTTTCTACAAAGTGTACTCTATTCAAATGCCACAAACACATTGTAAAATCATCAATTCGACAAAAATATTTATGGATCAAGCTTGCCAACTTGAATAACACTATTTTTTAAGGGGGGAATTCAATAAACATGGACCAATCATATAGTAATGGACTTTTAAAGTAAACATACGGATTATGTTTTGGGTTTTACATTAACGTTCAAATGCATTTTTTGTTATGATTTCATCTTAATATTTTTTATAAGGACTCAATACATGATAATATTCATAATATTTATATTTATTTAAAGTTATTATTTTAAAAATTCATAGTAATTTTAATGTAACTACATTATTTGATTTAATTGTAATAATATAATTACAATAAATTTTTTATTACTTGTAAACAATAATTTAAAATAAAAGTATTAGTACAACATAATAGTTTATCATTATTATTATTATTTTCATCATTTTGAATTATAGTTTTAAATTCCTTGTAATAAATTCATTAATACATTAATTATCGAATTGGCATTATTTATAATTAAACTCATAACTTATAATTTATAAACTTTAAGTTTATAATTTTTTAAAAAAAATAGAAAGACTTCAATGGATTTTTAATAATTAATATAATGACTATAATTCCATGATTATATTAAACTGTATTTTAATAATCATAAATATTAAAACCTTTATATTTAAAATATTCACACTGATTTTACTCTAATTGAAGTACTTGGATAAAAATATTTTATTATTATCTATAACGAATAGAATTTATTTAATTTTATTATTAACACATAAAAATTTACACTAATGTTTAACAATTTGAATAATAAAAACTAAGTATTGTAACAAGACAAATTATACATTAATTACAGCAATTGCACATTAATTATATAATCTACCTTGCTATTCGTAATTTAAAATTGATAACTTATAACTAAAATTTGTGCTTAAAATAATTATAAACCTTAATAGTAAGTTAACTTATTGATGTAATTAATTTATATAAATGAATATGAGTATAATAATTTATTATATCAATTACTACCTATTTATAATAAGTAGTTATTGATACTACACAAAATTTGTAGGTCTAATTAATAATTTTTCATATAATATTATTAATGTAATTATTGTATAACTACCATAAATTTTGTACTTTAATTATTTATGATTTAATTATAATAATTCCATAACTAATAATTGAATTTAATAGTCATGATTTAAAACTCACAATTTTTTAAAAAATTGTATATGGATTTTAAAATAATTAATGCAATGAATGCATTTCCAAGGATTATAGTTTAGTAAGTTAAATTACTTGTTTCCATATTTAAGAAATCTATAATCAATATGTTTTGTACATAATAAATATTTATATTATGTGTTTATATTTTGTAAAAAATAATTATTTTATTTTATTTTATTTGAGGAATCTAATAGTAATTATTATATATAAATATTTTTATTTTTATTAATACTAAATATTTACTATAATAAACGAAATAATAACTTGAATGATAATTAAATAACTAAAGCTTAACTACAATAATAATTCAATATGATTATTAACTTGTTGAATAATTTATTATTATAGTTTATATACCTTAATTAGCTAATCCAAGCACTATTAGATACATTAGTAAAAAAATTATTCATTAATATGATAATTTAACAATTATTTTATTACTTGTCATTTATATTTAATACTTAATAAATATAAAATATATTCACATAATAATTATTGTAAATAATCTGAATATTTACTTTATATGTCTAATAATATTTTAATTGATTGGTTAATTATATAGCTATTTAACTTTAATTGATAATGAATTATTATGATGTATCATTAGATTTTTACCATTTTTGTTAATTATTTAGCTAGGTATTTTATAAATTAAATAAATAATAGCTAGTTTGTTCTTTGTATAATTAGTTAGCAATTAATTTTGTACATAATAAAGGAATTATATAGTTTATGAAAATCAAAATAATGGTAAATATATAGGTTTTTTTGTAGTTTACAACTAGACTTTTTAATTGCAACATAATTTGCAATTAAGGTCCAATTTCAAAATTTATCCCATTTGTTTTGTTTTGCATTTTCATCTTGAAAATTGTATAATGAAGGTCTATTTTTTTACATTTTCATATTAAAAAACATGGGCCATAAAGAAGGAGCCAATCAAAACTATTGAGCCTGATTTTTTATATTAAATTATGTACCTACTTTTAATGACCCAACCTTCTTAAACAACATGTTAACCTAACTACTTACCTATTTACATATTTAATTAAATGTTTAGTCTAAGGAGGTAGGTTGATCCTTCCTTCCTATGTACCTTGTTTGTCCTATTTACAGACCTATTTACCTAAATAGATTTCGAACAAATTTAATTCATATGTCATGTGGCACATTTTAGTTATGCCACATGGCACAATTCAAAACCATCCAAACATATAAATTAGACATGTTAGATTATTTCAAAATTATGGCACATTTTGATTGTGGCACTTGTCATAATTTAAAACCATTAAAACATATAAATTGGACATTTTTAGTTTATTTCAAAATTATGGCACATGTCATAATCAAAATAATTCAAAGATATAAATTCGACATTTTAGATTATTTCAAAATTATGTCACATGTCATAATCCAAAACAATCCAAACATATAAATTAGATGTTTTAGATTATTTCAAAATTATATTTAAAATATTTAAAATAATATAGTAAATGGGATAGGCGGGACATATCATTTTTTTTCATTGTCCTCCAAAATAGTTGCATATTAATTACATACGACAATATGTATATGGCTAGTCAAAGGATGAAGGTGTATTTTGTTGACCTTTTTCATGTAAAGTTGATTGTTGTTTATGACTAGTATCATATGTGACTTGTCCAACATGACTCTTGGGTTTTTAATCATGAATGTTATTTGTGACTAAAATTTAGTTGCAAGGACCAAACGTAAATTGTCACTTTTCATATAACATTTGCAATTGATATTTGTAAATAGTTCTTAATTATAATCAACAGTATGATTAAAATTCAACCCAAAAAATAAATGATAATTAGCCATTGACCATAGTTGTAAATGATAGATTGCATGTACGTTTGGATTTAATGATGCTCATCGAGTTGCCTCCAACATCTAGCATCCACATGAGGCCTTTGCAAGCATCAATAATTTGTTCCCACAATCTAAAAGGTTTTTGCATCTTTTATAGCATTATTGGAACTCTTATTGCAAGGGATACCATATTGTAAGTAGACTTGCCTAATATGTTGATTTCCATATTCATGTACCAACCTACATATTGTTCATAAACTTTTTTAAACCATAATAATATCCAAGAACATGGATTCATGGGCAACACACTTCACATTTTAATTTATCAATCCTTTTGGCTCATTGTACATGATGTATCCATATATCAAATAGTAGTGAAAATGTTCTTTAAATTTTAGGTTGCTAATCACCCACATTGTAAAGAAATTATTGTCGTTAAGTTCATATCCAATCATGGGTAGCACTAAACTCACACACAAATAAGTCTATAATAAATAAAAAAATGTAATAACCTTTAGGTTTGGAAACGAGAGGAATCATGTATTCTAATTCCATAACGATATGCAACGTAACATTTACAGACACTTCTTTGAACCCAACTTGTTCTATTAAACTAACTATTCCTAGCCTTCGTGTACTAAGACTACCCATTAGCCTTTACATGGTCTCCAAATGGCCCATATGTTCACCTCATTTTTTCCGCGAGATCCTTGTGGTGTTGGCGCCTTAGATGGTATGACCTCATCTTTTCCAACAAACATCCCTTGGAAAAGGATCATCTTTCCATCATTTTTATTTCCTTAACTCTTTTTTGTAAGTAGGCTTTTGTGATCCCTTGAAATGGAATGTTCTTTTCCCAAGTCAAGGATCCCCCTCTAGTGTTCATTTATATTAGTTGTAACGGTTGTTACCATTGTAACAATTGGAAATATTTTTGTAGTAATTGTTATCACATATGTGATAAGTGGTTTTTCTATTACTTGACATCATCTTGTTTCTTAGATTGCACCACCTCTTCCTAAATGTGTAATTGTTCCAAAAGTTCATCAATATTATCTTGGTAATCATTGGTTTGCTCTACGTGCCATTTTTAATGCCTTTTATATGGCCCTTGATAATTCTTACTAATTCCCACCTTGTTAATAGGTCATACAATAAGGCATGTGTTGCATTTTGAATTGCAATTGCCTCCGAATTGGGTTGATCAATCTTCTTTGCTTTTGTTGATGTTGAAAGTTGCATTTACAACTTTAAAAGGTTTTATTTCAATGTTGTTTATGTTATAGCTTAATCAATTGTATCATTGTGATGTTTGCTTTGTTATGCTTGTTTTTTTTTTGCTTGAGCCTTATTTCTTTTGTTTCAAATTCATTGATTTCATTGGTTAGGAGGGATTTTTCTTCTTACAATAGAAGGACTTGTTCTTTTGGAAGTTTAATTACAATCATTATTTTTAGTTTTCTTCACGTGTAAAATTTTGTTATTAAATAAATTTTGATGTCCATTTTAGCTTTTTAGTGGTTTATTGGTGATGAACATTTAACTTTGTTAGTTCTTTATTGAATTTTTCACTTGTTTCCTTAATTATATTTCATTTCTATTCCACATGTTCATTGTAAATAATGATTTACCTTTTTCACTTTCTTCATGACACAATTATAAATCTTAAACATTTCCTTATAATGTTTGAATTTTTTATCCTTATGCTTCAATTGTACCACATTGACATATGTGGTTAATTCCCATTCCTTTAAATGAGTTGCATTTGTTGTTGGTCCAATCATGTTGGTTGTCATTATTATGAATTCAATTGTGGCAAATCAAAACTAATTTTTATCTTTTCATTATCTTATTGATAATGTTGTTTTCATATATCCACATGGTAGTTTATTGTTCCTATGACACTGATGACGTTTTTGAAAGTTTTGGAAATTCATTTCATTAGTACAAAAGTGGGGTGTAGTTCACTGGCCTAAACCACTATGGGACCTTAAAAGTGAAATAGGTTCACTACAATTTAATGGTTTCATGTTGGTTAAAGTTATTTCACTATAAGGTCACTATGTAAATATCACATTTCACTACTAATTGACATAAATCACTATTATAATTGATTATGGTGAATAGTTTTCTTCAATGTTGTTTTTTCAAATACCCTTTGCTACTTTGTGAGGTGTAATCACAATCCCAAGAGCCAAAAAATTGTAAGACTATAAAGAAGAATAATCAAAATTAGATAAATATGTATGTTTTGCCATTTAAAGCGATGACAATCGTGGTAAATTATTACTTTTTCTTTCATATGAATGTCAAAAAATTCAAATTGAAAGTCCATTTGATGAAATTTTAAGATGGAATTTTGATTTAGGACTTTTAAAAATTAACAACGTGTTAAACATGAGTCACTTTTGGAAAGGACTATCAAAGGATTCATGTAATAAAACACATTTGACGGGGAAAAAATAAAAGGATAAAAACCTATTGACCACATTAAAAATTTTATATACCCTAAAATATGTGGAATTTTAAGACTTTAAAAATTCAAAGAACTTTTCAAAATTAATCCAAAATTTTTAGAACTTCAAAAGTTTTTTATCACACATAAATGGGATAAAATGTACATGAAATGTTAAACAAAGTTATAGTTTATGATACAAGAAAACATAAAATGTAAAAAGATAAAAAATAGTTATGATTTTAAATTATTATCATTTTAAAAGACAAAACACTAAATTTACAACGAATCAAGACATTTTCCAAAATTCATATTTATTCAAAACATGTCATATGTTTAGGGTTTAGGGTTAAACAAAACTATAAACATTTATTACAACAAGTTGTAAAAAACTTGTTCCAAAATTCATTCATATGAAAAACAATTGGGAAAAAAGACATACAATCTTTTAATTTCTAAAGTATTTTTGGTTCATTGTATTTCATTTGCATCCTATGAAATATCCTATGTTATTTTAGGTGATCTTAGTTATTTAAATTTATACATTAAGTTATTATACTTGCAATGATGAATTATTATACCATTGGTTATACCCTAAACTATTATAGGTTATTTTACCTTAAGTTATTTTAAATTATTATAAATTTTTTGCTTAAAGTAAACTCAATTATTCAATCAACCCTACTTATTATACCTCACATTTTCAAAGGTTAATATATGTTATTTCAAGTTATACCTCCGACTATTCAAAGTCATTATACTTTATGTTATTATAAATTATTTTATTTTAAGGTATAATAAACTAAAATAATCTGAAATAAAATATAATGAACTACCAATAACAATTTAAAACAACTTGTCATAATATAACTTAAAATAATTAGGAATAATTTTCAACAAAATAGTTGTAAATAACCAATAATAGCCTACAATAAAATAATCAATAATAACCAACAATATAGCCAAGACCAACCTATGATAAATAACCTAAAATAACCAATAATAACTTATGACATAATAACCAACATAGCCTATGGTAAATAACATTGAACAACCAACAATAACCTATGATACAATAGCCAAAAATAACATATGGTAGATAGAGTAAAATATTTTTAAAAATTACAATAAAATAACCAATAATAATTTACGATACAATAACCAAAAAATAACTTATGGTAAAACATTTAAAAAAGGGATTAAAATATCCTATGATAGATTAACCAATAATAATTGATGGTGAAATAATATAAAATAGTCAACAATAGCCAACGATAAAATAACATAGAATACAAAACAATAGCCAATGAAAAAATAATTTAAATAATCAACAATAAATTATAATAAAATAACCAACAACAGTTAATGGTAAAATAACTTAAAATAGCCCACAATAACCAATGATATCCAATGATAAAATAACAAAAAAAGCCAACAATATCTAATGGTAAAATAATCAATAATAACCAATGGTAAAATAACTGAGAATAGCCAACAATAACCAACAATATCCAATGATAAAATAACCGAAAATAACCAACAATATCTAATGGTAAAATAATCAATAATAGCCAATAATAGCCAATGGTAAAATAATTTAAAATAACGAATAATAACCTATGAAAAAATAGTTTACAATAACTAACAATAATTTATAATATAATAACCAATAATACCTTGTGGTAATATAACTTAAAATAGCCAACAATAATCTACAATATAATAGCCACCAACAACCTATGGTATTATAACTCAAAATAGCCAATAATAGTCCATAATAAAATAACCACCAATAGCTTATGGTAATATAACTCAAAATAGCCAACAATAATTTACAATAAAATAACCATCAATAACCATTAATAGAATAACCACCAATAAACACTAATAGAATATCCACCAATAGCTTATGGTAATATAATCTAAAATAACCAACATAATCTATGGTGAAATAACATAAAATAATCAACAATGATGTATGATAAAATAACCTAAAATAACATATGGTATAATATCCAATAATTGCCAATAGTAGAATAATCAATAATTGCTTGCGGTAATAATGTATAATAGCCAAAAATGGCCTATGATAAAATAATTTAAAATATTTTATGGTATAATAACCAAGAATTGTCAAAAATAACCAATAATTACCTAGGGCAAAAACAAATGTGCATAATCATTATGTGACGACAAAAAAAATCATTCATTTAAGTAAAGTATTAAACAATTAGTTTAATATTTTATTTTCAAAAATAAAATTACAATGGTAGGTAGGTAAGAAAAGTAGGTAATTTAAAACGGTAGCTTAACTTATTTACCCAACGTAACCTAACCCCCTTAAACATGAACATAGGTTGCAAGTATTAAAAATTGAACCCCTCGCCCCCAAGATGATAAACCAAGTGTTGGATTATAACTTTATTTGACATTGTATATAGTAGACTTATATTATGAATAAATAAAATGGTGGTTAAGAAATAATTACCATAAATCTAACTTGGTAACTTGGTACCATAATAAATAGGTAAAATATGTGTCATACAACCATGCAATAAAAATAATTATTTTATTAACATTTTATCTATTGGTAAGTTGGAGTTAATTACCCACTATGGTACTTAGCTACCAATTAATCATAGGTATATTGACCATCTAACTACCTAGCAACCTAATTTAAACCTAAGTTACCCACCCACCCACCTCCTACCAAAGTTGTTAGCTTAAAATGCCTAAATATCATAATAAATAAGTAAATGTGTAGTAGTAGGTAGGTAGATGGTAAATATATACCTAGGTACCATAATAGGTAAGTAAATAGGTACATGTAATACATAGGCACCACTAGTAGGAATCAGCCAAAAATGTAACCATTGCGTTTACAACTACATGTGACTTGTAGTTGTTTACAACTAAATTTGAGAATATTTACAACTATAAGATCAAATTTGAACTATTTTGGTCACTCTTACAATTATGATGCAACTATTAGAAATTTCATCCTATCGAATGGATGGCTTTTAGGTTTATTTTCATCCATGAATATATTAATATGTCCCATTGATCGTAATTGTCACCAAATTAGTCACATCCTAAAGGTATTTTACGTTGACATAAGGGTGTATTTTTATGTATGTATTGAAATTATAGTTACAATATATTACATATATCATAAAATTATTGATTAAGTTTTAAAGTTTGTTTCTATTAGTGTTATCCACAATGAACCACTTTTATAAATAATTATAAATGATTATATTTATTACATATAAGTTACATTGTATATTTTATATTTTTATACTGAAAAAAATTATTTATTGTAATTATTATTACATTGTAATTACTTCATATAAGAATTAATTATAGTACATGCATTTTTAAAAAATTTAACATAATTATTCATAATTATTCACAATATGTAATCTATAACTTTAATTTCGAATTAAAATTTTGGAAAATTTATAAGGTAGTTAAAATATTTATTTCTGAAATTAAAAGTAAAATTTTTACGTTTATTATATATTACATAATTCGACTATATATTAAAAATAAAAATTTTAAGCTTTTTTTTTTGGGAGTTATGTATTAACAACTTGTGAGAAATATATTTATTTAAATAATTGATAATGAATACTTTATATTTGAAGTGTATACTTTATATTTTTAATATATGTTAAATTTAGTCATTATTAATTAAATGGTTATCTAATTATCTAGTGTGCCATGTACTTAAATGGTTTATGATCTAAAAACTAAAAATAAAAGGCATAAAGAAAATTTTGGAGTTGCAATTTAGTTTGTGAAGAAATTGCAACTTCAAAATTTATCCCATATTGTTTGTTTTCCATTCCTATTTTGAACATTATACAAACAAGGGGTGTGGCCATCAATTTCAAATTAAATGCACATGAGATGAATCAATCAAAAGGCTTAACCTAAAATAAAAAGAAAAGTTATGCACAATTTTAAACTATTGACCTTTTTAACCTATTTATTTACCTAGCTAGGTATGTACATAGTATGACCTACCCGCCTAGGTCAACCTATTTACCTACCTACATAAATACCTATTTATATGAATAGGTATTTAACATGGAAAGGTAGACCTACATACCTACATTTTTACTTAAGTAGGTACGTAGGTAAGTATGTAGCCTAGGTTTATAAACACATATTTATGTACCTACCTAGGCACCTACCAACCTAATATTAAAATTTTATATTCAATTCATTTTAAAGGTGCCACATGGCATATTTACATTAAGTCACGTGTCATAATATAATATCACCTAAACATTTGAATTGAACATTTTAGATTATTTCAAAATAATAATTAATGTAACATTTTAATCAAATCAATATTAGAACACGTGGCAACACACCATATGCCTCAATTGTGAACAAAATAATTGCATTGTAGTCACATGTGACAATACGTATACAATGGAGTTAGAAGATGAACTGGTATTTGTTGACTTTTTTTTTCATCTAATACCCCTTGTCGTTTGCAACTAATGTTTCATGCGACTTGTCCAAGGCAACTAATGAAATTTTAATAACAAATGTTGCTTACCACTAAATTTTAATCGCAAAGAGTAGTAAAAAATATAGGTGTTTCCTCTAGTGCACCTAGGTAAATAGGAACCATAGTACTTAAGTATCTATTTACATACCTATGTATTACCTAAGTATCCACCTATTACAAATATAATAGTGAAAAGGTACTACCTACTTTGGTATTTAGACATATTCCTACAAAAATATAATTATAATAATACTTGGTACCTACTTATTATATGTATTTTCCTACCTACCTACTATGGTACTTTAGTATTTACATACCACCTACCTATTTACCTACCTATTATGGTACTTCAGTATTTACATACCACCTACCTATTTACCTACCTATTATGGTACTTTGGTACCTACATAAATGTGTATATAAATATTTACTATGGTATTTTAAAAGGTAGGTAGCTAGATAAATAGGTACCTAGGTACCATATAGATAGGTAGCTAAGAAGGGATGGACGTACGTACCTACTTACTACCTAGGTACTTATCTAGTTACGTAATTTATTATGGTACCTAGGTACATAACATTGTATACCTACCTAATATGTACTATGGTATCTATTTACCCACCTATTGTATTTAAATCTCATGTAGGTATTAGGTAGGTAGGTACCTAGGCATTATGGTACCTATTAGTGGTACATACCTAGATATCATTTGTACGTAGGTAGGATGTCATTTTTGTTTGTTTAGTTTGATAAGATGTCTTATTTGACTAGAAAACCACTAACCATCTTGATTGAAGATGTTTTGTTTATTTCTCCAACTTGATCAAAATGTTTCATTTGACAAAAACCCATTGGCCAGCTTGACCAAGGATACCATTTTTGTTCAATTTTATTAGATGTCCCATTTGGTAGGTAATCAAGCAGGTCAAAATTATTCATATTGATCAATCAATAACTACAATGTCCATTCATACTATGGATCTTTAGTCAAATGGACATTTCACTAATAAAATAATAATAATTGGTCAACTTGGACAACTTGAGAAATCATGTTTTTCTTTTATTATTTGGTACTTCCAAGTTTCCTTGCTCCGTCATTTGTTGGTCCAAGGAAGCCCCTCCTTTCAACACAATAACTTCCACATGCCAATAAAAAAAACTAGTATGTTAACATAGGCTTACCAAAGATTACTTTTTAGCTTAGTAAGTTAGCATGCACTACTATCATACTGATCAATAACTTTCTTGTCAATGTTTTTGGTGTCACCAATGCAAGGGTTTTCATCCCCTTATTTGCTCAAAAAAAACTTCTAAAGTATTATATGGATCCGCCATTTGCATTGGCTTCATGCCATATCTATCAGAATGTTTGAGAATTAATGCATAATATTTGTTTTTCTCCCTTTATTGGTCCACAATGAAGATTATGTTCACATTCATAGCCATTGAATGAAGTTGTAAAGTGATTTTTTTCAATTGTCTAAAACTACTTTTTACCAAGTTGGGTTTAATTTTTTCTATATTGTGGGTCATCCATTCACCTAAATAATATTGAACCATGTAGGTGACAATAAGGCCTACAATGAGTTTCCCTTGATACCTACTTTCTTCTACATTGTTCCAATCTTTTTTAAGAGATCATTGGAAAACTTATATACCCAATTAACAACCCCCTTTTCTACCACTTGGATAATCCCAATTAAAGTTTTAGGGGCATATTTATTGCCATGTCTAGATGTACAATTTTCAATGAACACCTCAAGCCTCATCACAACATGCAACACTATTGCCTTACAATAAAGTATCTTGAGCTCAAAACATATATTTTTCTATTTTATGCGACTTCACCTTAACCTATGTTAAGTTATTCCAAATTATTCTAATATATTATACCATAAGTTATTACAAACAATGTAGTTGTAGAGTTTTTAAGTCATAACACTAGGTTGTTATAGGGTATACAAATTTCCACATTATGCTTATACCCCTTCTTGAAATCTCTCTCCTTATTCAATTCCTTTTATAACATTTCCTTTGCCTTTTCCCCACATTGAATTTGTTATTCAAAGTGTTTACTTCCAAAATCAAATTCCCCATATTTAGACTCACAATTGCCATGGTCTAAAATAACTTAGCAGCTTTATATGCTTTCATTGTTTCTGCAACTACCTCCTCCATAAACTTTGGTGTACTTATTTGTGTCATAGGATCTTTAAATCCTTCTACAGATGATCCCAACTCTTGTACCATTCTTCTCCCCATTTCAAATTCAAATGGGAATCCTTATGCAGATTTTAGCCTACTAGGCAGTACCTATAATTCTATTGGTTTGAACTCTTCAAAAGCATTTTGTGTCACCACTATCTCAATCTATAATTCAGTAGCCTATAAACTTTCATGTGTCTATTGTTGTTGTTGCTACAAATGTTTTTGTAAATGTTGAAAATGTTTTAGACTTGCAATGGTCTCCATACAATCTTCGCATAATCCTTTTCAAAGTGTAGATTCTTCTCACCCTCTGGAATTTTTGTCATGTTCCCTTTTAACTCCCTATCTTTGTTCCCTCAATTGTTTTTCTTTTGGCGATGTCACCTATGGTATCTCGTACCTCTATTCCCTCAACTATTTCTCATGTGGAGATGTCATCTATGGTATTTTTGTAATTTGTCTAACTGCATATACCACTATTGGCACTACAAACGGTTCCATTTTACCCCTTGTTATTTTTTGTGCCCTCAAATTTGTGCTCTCATGTTCTATCTTCATTTTTGAGCTTGAGGCTCCTCCTTCTTCAACTCTATAATTCCTCTTGAGAACACTTTTTAGAAAGTCTATTGTAGTGTTCTTTATATTCTCTAATGATGTCTACATCTCCTCCCTAGTTTTTTAAAACCTTGGCCAGTGGTTCTTGTGGGTTGTCCTTTTGATGCATAAACAAATATTGAAAGATTTTATCCAATACCAAGGCAAAATGACATATATATTTTTTATCCCCCTTATTTTCCCTAACATATTTATACCACCTATCTAGGTCACTACATATCCTGTTGAATAAAATTTGTGCCCAATCTACCTTTTTCCCTTTCTCATTCTCATTAATGTAATAACATTTTTGTTGTTAAAATATTGTGTCTTCTCCCTCTAATAAATGACAGATATAATGGCAGGAGATCTGACAAAGTATGGCAAACCTACACTTTTTGCATTCCATTGATTTGTAGAAGACTTTGCAAGTGCAAGTCTACAACTTTATAATACCTGAACTGCTAATGACTTATTAACTTGTCCTTTTGATTATTTTACATACCCTTCCACACACACTCCAAAAACATCTATAATCAATTGTTTGTTGATTACATACACCTTTTTCTTATGCCCAAAGTAGATATCTATGACTTTGATCAAGAATGTCTTAAAAAGTTCCAACATTACATCGAGCATTGGTGCTTTCAACCCCATTAGAAACAAAGGAACAAGCTATGCTTTAGAAGCTCAATCTTCTTCTCCAACAATATTCTTCCAGTTTTCCATCCTCTACATGTTTGTCATAGTTTTGTTTCATTGATTTCCACATGGGTTTGGAATTTTAATACCTTTATCTAGAAGTGTAGCTCTACCCAAGATTATGCGTCTTTTTTTCATTAAAGCTTCTACTTCACGCTACTCCATTTCCATCACCTTTCGTTATGCTTCTACCATTGTTTGCACCTTTGTGGCTTGTTGTACTTTCAATTGCACTTTTGTGGATAGTTGTTCTTCCTTTGCAACAATGTTCTCCTCCCTTGCATCTTTTTTGCATTGTATATGCCTCGACAAAATATTGTTCTCCAACTTTGTCTTCTCTCGATTCTTCAATGCACACTAGATCTATTAATTTCATTCTTGGTCCTATTTATTATCTTACATGCCAATGTTGTCTACTTCTATGTAAAAACTCAATTACAAATGTTCCAATTGTATTTATGTCTCGAATTATCATTTGCGCGAACTGTATATTCTGATTATGCCTTCCCTTTTGCACATTCTAAAGATGATGAATGTGGCAGCGACTTTATAGCCAATAATTGAATATTCAACTTTTATTTTTGCTCTTTACAAGTCTTCTTCTACTTATGTTATTCATAATAATTCCACTTCCTCTTCCTGCCTTTGTTTAAGTTCACTCCTTTATGTTTCCTTTTCCTTTGCTATTTGTTGTAGTTTTTCAATTGCACTATTTGCACTCATACTACTGTGAATTCCAAAACTTTGAAAACATGCATAACTTCCAACAAACTAATGCAAATTGCTTTCGATGGTTACCCCATTTTTTCTCGTCCTTTAACATTTCATTCGTCACATTCATTTTTCATTTGCCCGTCGTATTTTAATTAACACATCATCTTCGAAATTAAGACAAAGTTTATGTGTCCCTTGAACAGGCATGTGGAAGCACTTGATATCATCATTATGAATGAATGTCACAAATTTCATCTTCCAATTAGTCCACATCTGTAATCTCCCGACATTATCTATATTGACTCCACTTCGTTCACCATGTACATCTTTTGTTGATTATGCCCATTTATTTATTAACTGTGTTTTGGTGATTCTACCGATTTTTCTGCTAACTTTGCCCACAATTCTGATGATTATGCAAATACTCCTAATGATTGAACGAATACTATTATTGAGTTAGTCAATATGCATGACATATCATCTTTAGATTTTTGTATCCCAAATTTTACACTTATACAATTATTGTTCATATGCAGATTGAAAATAAAGACTGCGTTCACCATTGGATCTATGATCTATTATTTATTTTTAGCATTCTTCATCTATGGTTTTTGTATTTCATATCCTTCATCCTCCTCCTCTATGTTAGAATTCACCTTCTAAACTCTACATGTGCTCTGTTCCCAATATACTAGCATATCATATTTTTTCTGAACTTCAAATTCCATGTATTTATAAGGTTTGAACTTATTCACATTGACCAACACAAGGTTAGTTTCAAACTTTTCAATGGTCACCAATAACAAAGTGTTATTTGGTAACACATATTGTATTTTGTACGGTCCAAACCATTTCCTAGTAAACTTCCTTAGGTGTGATTTAATCCCTTTGGAAATCATAAAACATAATCACCAAAACTAAACTATATTTCTAGATTTTTTTATTGACTCCATAATGCTCTATTCCACTATTGAATTCTTGTAGTTTTTGCATTTTGGCTTCTTGCAACTTTTCAAGCTTAGTAATTTGGTTAGTTAAAACTCTCACCAGAGTATTATCTTTCTCATTTCCACTAACAACTAGAATAATGTACTATGTGGGCATCAATGGATGTAATCCATACACTAATTGATATGGTGTATACCATGCTGCTACTTTGTATATAGTTATGTATGAAAATAACACTATAGATTAATGTTCATCCCAACATGTTTTCCTTACCAATTGTTGCTTTTGTTGCACCACTAATGCACCTTCAAGTTGTCATATTTTCAAAAATTATTTTACATCATTCAACCATTCAAGCCATATATAAGACAAACTTACATTTGTGGTTTGATCAAACACACTTGTGGGTTCTATAATATCCGGTAATCTTGACAATGCATATGTAATTACATGAATTCTGCATGACTTATACAATACTATGAAATCATATTCGAAGAAAAATAACAACCATCTAGTTATTGTCCTTGAAACCTATGGTTTGTTGACCAAATAGACCAATGCCATATGATTTACATAAAAGACAAATTTATTGCCCAACAAATAATGTCCAAAGTTGTGCGAAGAAAAAACATTGCTAAAGCCTTTTATTTTTATTATGCTATAATAATGTTTTGTTTTGTTCAAAAGCCTAGAAGTATACATTATTGGTTAATCACTTGTCATTGTTACATTCTAAGACAACATAGCCCCTACATCTAACAAGGATGCATCTATATGAACATGAAATTCCACCTACCAGTTTAGTGATATCAACATCAATGTTTCAATATACTTTTATTAAATCAATTCCCAGGCCTTTTGACATTACTTTGTCCAAAGAAAAATCTTTTTCTTTTTGGTCACTTTAGTGATAGGTGCCATAATAGCAACAAATTTTTAATAAAACATACATAAAACTATGCCATCCCATTGAATATTTGAATCTATTGGGGATTTTTAGGTGGTGGCATGTTTACTATTGCTTGTATTTTCTTTATATCTAGTAGTTTCCCTTATTTGGAAATAATAAAACCCAAGATCATCCTTGAAAATACCATGAAAGTGGATTCATACTAATGCCATATTCTTTACACTTTTGAAAAGATAGTCTAAGCTTCTATAAACGACTCTCCATGTCAATATACACTATAAAGTCATCCAAAAATATCTTCATAAAATTGTCCAAATACAATCTAAGTGCTTTGGTCATAGCTCTAATATATGTTGGAGGTCCATTTTAAATTCCAAATGACATCAACTTCCATATAAAAGCCCCTTAGTTTGTAACAAGTGTAGTCTTGTATCACTAGAAGAAAAACATGTATTTTTGACTAGTCTTTGTGACTAAATTTTAGTCGCAAGAAACATTTCGCAACTGAAATCCCTTTAGTCGCCTAAGACAAGTTGCATGTGATAAATTAGTTGCAAATGACAAAGGGTATTGTATGAAAAAAAAAATCAACAAATACATTTCATCCTTTGACTTCATTGTATACGTATTGTCACATGCGATTAAGATGCCACTATTTTGCTCACAATTGAGGGCAAATGATGTGTTGCCACATGTCTTAATATTTGATTATTTGTATTATTATTATTATTATTATTATTTTGAAATGATCTAGGACGTTCAATTCAAATACTTTGATGATATTATATTATGACACGTGGCCCAATGTCAGTATGCCACGTGACATTAAATTTTTAAATAAAAATAAAAATGTTAAATTGGTAGGTAACTAGGTAGGTACATAAATAGGGTGCCTATAAACCTAGGTTACATACCAACCTACCTACTTAGGTAAAAAAATAGGTAGGTAGGTTTTACTTTCCTAGGTTAAATTCTTATTCATATAGGTAGGTATTTAGGTAGGTAGGTACATAGGTCAACCTAGGTGGGTAGGTCAAACTAGGTACCTACCTAGATAAGTAGATAAATAGGTTGGGAAGGTAAGTACTTTTTAAATGTGCATAATTTGTTTTTTTGTTTTGGGTCGAGCCTTTTGATTGGCTCATCCCATGTGCACAATTTTTTTAATGTGGAATTGGATGACCACACCCTTTTGTTTATATAGTATTCAAATTGAGAATGAAAAACAAACAATATGGGATAAGTTTTGAAGTTGCAACTTCTTCACAAACTAAGTTGTAATTTCAAAACTTTCTTCATGGCTTACTTTCTTAGTTTTTAAAATTATAAACAATTCAAATAGTAGATTATTAGATAATCATTTAATTAATAATTATTAAATTTACATGTATTTAAATTATAAAATATATACTACAAATATTCAATATTCATTATCAATTACTTAATTAACAAATAATTTCTTAATATTTAACAAACTAACCATTTAGTTACTCACAAGTTATTAATACATAATTCATAAATAATTAAATAAATAAAATATATTAAAATATTTTATTACTTTTAAAAATCTGATTGAATTATATATAACATAATTAATGTAAAATTTAATTTAATAACTCTAATTTAAAGATTAAAATATTAAAATATTATTGTTAAAATTTTAAATTATGAATTAACAGTTGTCATTATAAAGTAAATTCTTACACAAAATTTTTAAAAATTATTATTCAACTAATCACATTACTTATTGTATGATTACATTTATTTTTGTAAGAATTATTATAGGTCAAGTAATTTTTTTCTCTTGGTAATTATTAACTATAAATACAATAATTTTTTAAACATAAAATTAATTTTCATAATTACTGTAAAATTACTATAAAATATTTATCATAGACAATGAATCACAAAATTATTACTATTATTATTAGTATTATTATATATATTAATCAGTAAAATAATTATTTTAACTACACTATAATTTTTCCAAATTTTTAATTCAGGTTTGAAATTATAAATTTTAGAGTGTGAATAATTATGTTCAATTAAAAAATAATTATGCGCATAATAATTAATTCTTATCTAAAGTAATTGCAATGACTTTAAAGTATTATCACATCAATTACATTAATTAACTTCTTCTAATATAAGAATATAAATTAGACAATAGACAAATTTATGTTGTAATTATTTAGTGTAATTTGGATTTAATAAAAAGTAATTATTTAATTATTTATACAAATGATTTATAGGGATAACACTAGTAGAAAAAACCTTTAAAACTCAATCAATAATTTTTTGAATTAAAACATAAATTTAAGATTCAAAAATAGTAATGCAAATTCAAATATCAATTTTTAGATCAAATAAATGTTTTGAAGTTAAATAACAACTTTTAGAATTGAAATGTCAAATTTCATAATCAAATAATATATTCAAAATTAAAATGTCCATTTTAAGACTCAATTAATAATTTTCTAATTTGAAATATTAATTTTGAGAATCCAAAATAATAATTTGGAATTCAAATTTCAACTTTCAAGTCAAATAATTTCTTAAAGTTTTAATTTAAAACTTCAAAATTCAAATATCAAATTTCAAGTTCAAATTAAAATATTTAAAATGAAAATATTAACTTTTAAATTCAATGATTTTTTTTGAATTGAAATACTAGATTTACGATTCGAAAAAATAATAATTGAAATTCAAATACTAATTTTTGAATCAAATAAGTTTTTTGAATTTAAATAACAATTCTAGAATTGAAATGTCAATTTTCAGATTCAAATAAGAATATTCAAAATTGAAATGTTCATTTTTAGACCCAATTAATAATTTTCATACTATGAGTATTAATTTTGAGAATCCAAAATAATAATTTGGAATTGAAATTTCAAGTTCAAGTCAAATGATTATTTCAAATTTAAATGCAGAATTTTCATAGTTGAAATATAAATTTTCATATTCATATAAAAATATTTGAAATTAAAATGTCCAGTTTTATATCAATTAATAATTTTCTGAATTGAAATACTAATTTTTAGATTCGAAAATATCAATTTAGAATTCAAATATCATTTCTTAGATCAAAAAACCTTTTTGAATTTAAATTGAAAATATCATATTCAAATCAAAAATTTGAAACTCAAATAATGTTTTAAGCAATTGAAATAAAATTTTTCAAATTTGAATAAAAAATTCAAAGTTCAAATATTAATTTTGAGATTCATTATATGAACAATATACATACGTATGCATATTTTATATATATATAATTTTAATACATACATTAAAATACACCCATATGTCGTTGTAAAATACCTTTAGGATGCAACTAATTTGGTGACTATTGCAACTAATGAGACATATCAACCTATTAATGGATGAAAATAAATGTAAAATCGATCCAACCAATAGGATGAAATTTCTAATAGTTGCATCATAGTTGTGAGAATGACCAAAATAGTTGAAATTTGGTCTTATAGTTGCAAATATTCTCATTTCCAGTCGCAAACGAGTACAAGTCACATGTAGTCGTAAATGGAGTGGTTACATTTTGGCTGATTTCTACTAGTGTATCCATCTTTTAGAACTAATAGATTTTGATGATATCCTAAATATCCATCTAAGAAAAAAATATGCTTCATACCTTGTTATTATGTTCAGCACTTCATTTGTGAAAAGTAATGGGTATGGATACTTCTTTGTGACTACATTTATTTTTCTGAAATCTATACAGATTCTTAGCTTGTCATTTTTCTTAGGTACTATTACTATGAGTGACAACCATGTAATATTTTCTACATATTCAATGAATCCAATTGTTAAAAACATATCTATATTTTGTTTAACTATTGTAGCATAGTTTGGATTTAATTTGTACATGGCCTGATGTGCTAGTGGTATAGTAAAGTCCAACTCAATTCTGTATTATGTTAACTTTGGTGGAATCCCTTTTAAATCTTTATATGTCCATGTAAAAACATCTTTGAATTCCTTCAATAATTGTTCCACTTCGAACACCTTGCCTGCTTTCAACTATGCATTAATCTCCACCATTAGTGGTTTTGCATTAGTTTCCAAATTGAGCTTCATCAATTGTTGATCTTTAGTTAACGTCCATCCAGCTACATGTAATCCATGTGTTTTGATTTTTGCTGGAGTTTCATTCACTACAAGACTCTTTGGTTGATGTCTATAATATGTATCTAGATACACGTTATCCTCCACAACTACTTCTAGTTCATATTTGTTGTTAGGTATCTTCTTCTTTGTGTTATGTACTTCAAATCCCTATTCTGAAATACTAGTTTTCACATCTATATCCATGATCCCCACATTTGTGGTTTTTACATATTGAATTGTTTCAAGTAAATTGATTGTTCCTATGGAAAATAATTTTGGTTGTGTAACAAAGATGATATTTTCTTCTTCATGTGTGATGCCATTTTGATAATGTAGCACAATAACACTTATGGTGTTCTTATTTCACTTCCCAAATGTTTAATAACTGTAATTGTTTGGATTGTCCCATTCCCTTGTATGGTAACAATGTTATTTCCCCAACCATGTGCCATTTTAGCATCCCTCAACCATGGTCTCCCAAACAACATGGAATAACTAGAATCTACACATTATTTTGAAGTATAGTAAACATAATTATGTAAGGAATGCCATGAACATATATCTTCATATTTTTAATCAACCCCATTAATTTTGTGGTTGTTTGATCTGCCATCCTCAAATTATATGGTGTAGGTTTAGGCTTTAGGAGCCCTAACCTCATATCAATTAATTCCAAAACCTCCATCCAACAACACGTCCTCTATTGTATTCTTCCCAATCTGTACTTGGATAACTACCATATGATTATCTATTGCTATAATAGTTGTCCCTACTTTTGGTATTTAAGGACCACCTTGTTTTTCTATGGTTGTTTTACTTAGATTATGAATTTTTTCTGGTTTCAGCTTCTGCCAAAGACATTTTTTTAGCTTAAGAGTTATTTTAAACAACTATCCTAAGTTCAAAGTATAACTTATCTTTAACATCTATTTACCAATGTCTAGAAAAATCTCTTAATAGGAGTAGTATTTGGCATACCCAGCCAAGTTGTGTTCCATCCCTCCATGGATGTGGATGACCCTTCTATATAAGTTTGTGTTTTCTAAATCTATTGAATTGTCTTCACCATTGATTGCTTCAACCACTTTTTATTTTCCCAGTCAACAACATTTTTTTGCTTTTCTAGGTTATTTATCCTTGAACACATGTTCTTTAATTATTTTACTTATCGTGGTAACATTAACATCCACCACATTCACATCCACAATGAATGTTTATGTCTCAACAATAAGTTGAACCTTTACTAGTATCACAAATTTCCCATGAAACATTTTATGCATCTTAACAAACTTTGGACAATATGTCATTTTATGTCCATTCAAATCACAAATGTGACATGCATATGAAAATGTATTCTATGTTTTTTGACTTAGTTATGAAACTTCTGTGGTTACCATTATGGTCTACTATTTCTTTTTATACAGGTCTCCACACTACGATTATCATCCCACAATTTGTGCAATGTTTGTCAGTCTTCCCTGTATTACTTTGTGTTTTTGTTAGTATTACCTAGTTGATACTTTGTGGTATTGACAATGCATTCCTTGCTTTACAGTAATCATACCTTCTTCACACAACATTGCCACCTCCTTATGTTGTTATTATGTTGATCGCTTCATCCATGTAGTTGCAATTTTGAGGTATGATTGCAAACCCGCTCTAAACACAATAGTTAAAAAACTGTATGTGGTTGGTATTTGTAAACCATGAACCAACTTTTGAATTTGCTCATAGTAAACCTCCACCCGTTTAATTTCCTCATGCTTCATGTTCTTTAGGTCCATGTATATTTGTTCGTCATTCCAAATCTTCTAATGATGTTTACAAAATGTATGTCTAAGCTCCGAAAAAATACAGTCATGACATTTTAACATGTAATTATGGCACTAATTTGATGTTGTATTTCTTGTCATATAACTTAACACATTGATGATATACTATTCAGAAGTCTTTTCATTTGTTGTTATTATATAATTGAACACTCTAACATGAGCATTTGGATCCGCATCTTTTTTGAAATTAGGATATTTAAAAGCTATTTGGCCTAACATAATGGCCATCTTTATGATCAAGAATTGGTGTATTTACAACAAATGATTTTCGATATCCTCCTCTTGGACTCACAACATCTGCACTTCTATACCTTCCAACATCCATTCAACTCATCAGTGGTCGATCTATAGTGCTATTCACATGAATAATCATTATTATATTAGCAAACACCATTTGAGGTGTGCTAACAACTCCAATAGTAGCTATTGGTAGTTCAAATTCCTTACTATGGAAACTCCACCTAATCCACTACCCAATTTTGTAATAGATCCAATTAATATTCTCCTTCTGATAACATTTATGCCAAGTGTAACAACTGTTTCCATTGCAATGGTTTTTATACATGCATCAAATGATTGAATAACTCTTATTCCAACACGTTGTTTCCAAGTTTCAATAATTACCGCTTATAATACTATTGGTGAAGTTGTGTTGACATGAGATTCACGACGTTCCAATTTATGATTACCAATTAATATCCACTATGGTGCAGTATGTGGAGGTGAATACCCCTTTCGTTCTTTGTTGTTGGTTTGAATAAATGGATGAATATGTCGACTCGGTGGTCCCAATTGGTTTCTTAACTCCAGCTTCTAAATTTGTTCTGGACTATAGGAATTCATGATTCTTGTTCCTATGGATGATCCATTAATGTTCCTACCACATTTTGTAATTCCACATGCCTAGCAATAATTGTTTTGATGTGGAAAGGTATAAAAGGACAATCATGATTGCATGTCCTTTTTCACATAATGCACAGACCCTTGGAAGTAAAAATTCATGATCTTGTGTTTCGAATATGTACTTTGTTTGATCCAACTTTGGATTCCTTTGATGTGAAGATGATTATGGTAATTCATCCAACGCATTCACTTGTGCCTCTACATATTAGATGATCGTGGGTAATTTTCCTTAGTCTCCTCAAACACATCAACATTGGTGTTTTCATCCACCTCCCAGTGTTCCACTAGGTCACAGTAATTTGGAAATGCAAACTAATACATAAACCTATGTTTTATACCTCTTGTAACATCCCTCCCTCGGCTAGTCACTAACTCTAGACTTGAAATTTCCTATGGTTGATAAGGTTCTATAAAAGTCCATGTTCCATCTTGATCTTTATGACTCTGAACCACATATTGCGACTAAAAAATATACTACTTTCACTCATTTGGATGAATAGTCAACTATTTTTCTCTCCATGGAGATCATCATTTGGAATTGTGCCTCCTTTGAAGACCCCTAGTCCATACGTTGCACCATAACCACTTATTGTGGTAGAAACGACCTATGCCTTGCAAGGCTTTCCTTTGTTTTCAAACTTCATTTGTCCAACATCAAATTTTGATATGGAGTTTCTGTAAGCCCTACATAATCCTCTCCATTTTCAAAGTTGTCTTTTGTCTAATTTTCAATAACTTGTTGATTTGCCTCCAACTCTAATTGTCAATGTAAACTCCGGGTCACCATTCGATTCATCTTGTTTCACAATTCTTCATCTTTAGAGTATGTAGATCGCTATTTAGTACTTACGACGACAACCTCATAAACCTTTGAAACTTTTTTGAATACCCTTTAAAATTTTGAATTGAACAAGAAACAACATTATTCGTTTGAACATTTTGATTTATAATATACAACAAATTTTGTAAAAAACCTTCCCATTGTTGCAAGAAAACAAAATTCACCACAAGATGGTCATCAAATGATATAAGTGAATTTTTAATTCTTGCATAATATTTCACACTATTGTAACAACATATTTGCATTTCACATGCATATGTTCATTATTCCTATTTTAAGTTTCAAAAAACTTAACATTACCATTCATTCCAACATCATATTCATGGTTATTGCATACAATCAGAATCTACACTTCAAAATACATTGTAAAAAACTCCAGAAACAAAATTACAATTCATTTCATCATAATCTAATACTACAAATAATTCACACAAAAGATGAACATATAATTCACTATAGAAGTCTATGCTTCTATGTATTACTAAAACATGAATCCAAGTTATAGTATAATCCCATGTTTTGTTGAAAAATATCCAAAACACTTAAAATTTGTGTTATATCAAAACATAGTTTGTCGTTTTCTACTGCAAATATCTACAACTCCTCCCCCTCTTCTCTAAACTTTGTGTCTCATCTTCCCCCTTCTTATGTTCACAAGAATTTTCACCTTTTGAACTATCCCAAGTCATATCATCATGATCAAAACAATAAGAATTCAAAATTCAAACTAACAAAGTTCCCTTGTCAATCCCTATCCTAACTGCCTTATTCATCCAAAATCACATATTCATCCTACCCCCTCAACAATAACCTAAGGTGGAATAATAAAAAAAATTCAACAATAAACTAAAGTAGTTAGTATGATGAATTAACTATTAAATTAAAGGATTGACCACTTTCACAATGGTAAATTTGTCAAACGTCATTCAAAATGTAATGAAATACACAATGAAATTGGATTCATATTGGTGTAATGAATCTACACCCTTGCCCACTCATTTTTTGTGTGGTTATTTGATTAATCTACAACATGTTTACATCCATTGGAGTTGATTTCATCCAATTCCATTGTTATAATGGCCTTGCAATTATATCCTTTTAATGGTATCTTGTGGCAAATGCACTAGCAACAATTTTTTGTTCTTTCTTCATGATGTTGCTAAGATGTAGTGGTTTTTTTTTTAATTCCACAAATATTCCTTATAGTAGTTGTATTTTTGGGTCAACAAGACAATGATGTAGTCTTTGTGTGGCATTCTCACAAGTTTGTGATAAATCCTTACAATAAAGAAATTAAATTAAACAAATAGGATCTACTCTTCAAACCTTGTGCATTTTTAATGGATAAATAATAAATATGCTTTTATTCTTTGTTGTTTGATAGTTCCAAATTTGCCACCAATTGACTTCAATTTCCTTTTTGGTATCATTTCAATCATCTTCCAAGAATATTTTAAAGTCCCCTTCCAAAATGACAACTTTTACCTTCTTCAACTTCTCATAATAATCACACATGTCTATGTGTGGACAAGTAAAGCTATCATTGTTCTTTAAATTAAAGCTTCCAAGATGTCAACACTTCTTACAAAGTATTATTTTTGCCTTTTAGAAAATGCTTCCTTCTTCTTATGTGGATCATTTATGGTTAGTTTTCACTCTTGGTTAACAACATTACATATTGTAGTTACTTGTTCATTATTACTTTCCTACATATCTTGACAATCAACCTTTCAAATTGGCTAAAACCAAAAATCATCAAAAACTCCTTGTTGCATAAACTTATGGTGATTTTGCAATTTTTTCTCAACATTAAACTTCCCTTTTATGCTCCAATGAACTATTATTGTTTTCTCTCTTCCCATACACTACCTGACAATAATTAGTTTGGAGGGTTTTTAATTACTTATATTCTTATCCAATAAAATATTGTTCAATGGGCCATTGCACATCAACTATACCAACTTTGGTTGATAATATCTAAAAAGGTGAAATGATGACTTACTCCATTCATTATGAATGCTTTCCTTTTTCTTTGATGACACAATCTTCTATACATGCATTCCTTTCTCATCATTTGTAGGCCTATGTACATTATGTCATCATAATGTGAAGATTGTTTAATACTAGTGAAACATGGGTGATAATGATAACAACCTTTTCTTGGGTTTCTTGCACTTGTCATTTCCCTATTCCTCATATGTGGAATTACTTAGTGAAACTCTTGAATGACATCATGTGTTCCTTGCATGTTATTTTTAGTCCTATGAGGAGGTATAGTAATAACATCCTTTGCTTCTCATACGTAGCAACTTGAACATTTCCAACCACATATACATATTTGAAGTTAAAGGTCTTTGGATTTGGTTTGTCATCACAACTTCCTAGATTTTGTTTGAAATACATGCCAAGGATTGAAAAAAAAATTGGAGCTTGAAATTACACAAATCATGGCAACTAGTATGGTGGTAGGTTTGGGTATTTGAATTTGAATTTTTTTTTCGTGTTCATTCTTTTCAACTTTTCACTAATTAATATGTGGAAATTTATTGTGTATGTTATTGTACACTTTGCCTACTTTGAAAGGTTTGTCCCAAAACATGAGAAACTTATTTCTTTTATTTTCTTCATCCTTTGGCATCCAAAGAACCATAATGTTTTTTGTAAAAACTTTTGTTTTATATTCGTCATCATGTTAATTCTTGTGTAATGTTTGAATGTGGTCCAACCAACTTGCCATTGTAATTCACCAATCATCACCAAGTCCTCTGTCCATATTCACAATGTGGCCACTAGATTTTCATTTGGGTTCCCTTTGGTTTAATACGTTCACTATTACAAAAATTGAGTCTATTTCACAAACCCAAATCATCGAAGGGCCTTAAAAATTGAACTAAATCACCAAATCATTATTTCATATCACTTTGAATGAACCTTGACTCACTATATAATTATTATGTTCACTTGTAGTCAAAATATTTATTAAGGATTTTTTTGGTATTATTTAAAATTATCTCAAACTGGGATAAAATTTTATAATTATTCATTAATAAATAAATTCTATTTTTAATATATAAATTTATTTCTAACTTAGTATCAATTAATTACAAAAAAAAAATTACATGATTGTTTGAACCAAATTCAATTTAAGTAAGTAAGAGTTTTTACATATAATTTGGACAAAATATTATATATATATTTTGGGCCTTCACTTGAAAAAATATTTAAAAATTTTAAGAAAAAAACAAGATGAAACTCCAAATGTAACATAAATAAATTATTTTAATGTGAAAATTATATATATCAGATTTTTCGTATATTAAAATTTTTACACATATACTCAATACCATAATTATTATATATAATATAATTATAATATTCATGATGTAATGTTGAAAGGTTTTGAACATAATGTTACTAAATTTTGATAAATTATACGTAATGAATTATTTATGTTACATTTCAAAACTAATATCTAATAAGTTCTAACTAAATTAGATCATTTCATTTTGAAACATAATATATTATCAACTTTATAAATTTTGAATTTTTTTTATTTTTTTTATTTTTTTACAATTTGAGAACTTGAATGACGACATTTTATTTATATTTGACATAAATTATTTTTCATACAAAATGAAAATTTTCAAAATTCATTATAAGAAAATATATTTACAAATCATGTCCTTAAATTTTTTTTTTACATAAAAATGTGTTTTGAAAATTAAAACAATGACATTTAAATGTATTTTTTTTCAAATGATTTGAAATTTGACATGTTTCCATTTTGCACGTGCAGAATTTTGAAAAATAGTTAAAGCATGATTATCATTTGTTTCATTTGAACAAAGTACAAGAGATAAAATATATTTCAAAGTTTGGTTTATAAAATAATTTGGCGTAATTGTGATATATTCAATTGTTGGTGACATCCACTTGGTCCCATAAACTAGTTCATAGATAATATGTTATGTTGTAACCTTGTAAATTGTACAACAAGCCCATAATGTTGTCAATAACATTACATCCCAATCAATGTGATAGGCATTAACCATCTTAGTTAATATAGTTGTTTCAATGTTTTATTTGTAAATTCCACATGGTAATTGCCTTAAAGGTAATTGGTAGTTGACTTGTGGTCAATAATCATGATCTTGGTTATGAATACTTCAACAATATCATTAATCAAGTGATTATCTTATCAATGATTAAGTGTGTTGGGTAGCCAAAATGTGTCATAAGGTGTTTATACATGAATTTAGTAGGGATATTGGCAATATTATCATGTACAAAGGCTTGACCTTCACCCATTTAATAATGTAATTGGTCGTCACCATAATGTATCAATTGTTGGTATATTGGGCTACGAGTTTCATCAATCCCATGAAATCAAGTCCATGTTTCATAGAAGGCTCAAAAAACATCCCAACTATAAAACATTTTTCCATTGAAGTTTAAAAGTCCCTAATGCTAATAGACTTCACAACTTTAGAATAGTTTAGATGTTTCTTTTTGCATGGTTGGCCACAAATACTTAACAATCAACAATTTATTGATAGTAATTTAAATGTCATAATGCCCTCAAACAAGTCTTCATGAATCTTAGTCATTATTTGTTGGGCTTCAAATGGGTTTAAACATTGATGGGCATCTAGCCCAAGTTTATACAAAATTATGTTTTGTAAGGTGTACAATCAACATTTAAGCATAATGCATTTTCGTTTTTCTTTTGACGCATCATCTTCTAAATATCCTTTTTCCAAAAAAATTAAACCTACACATACCAACCAATGCCAATTGAAAAAAAATTACTTTTGGAAATTGATCTTCCACACCGTTCATTGGCTCCCCATGGGTAATTTTGGGCAATTGATTGGGTAGAAAATGCATTATTCACAATTTGCATATTATTTTAAAATCAAACTCCTCCAATGATAATAACCACTGGGAAATTGGCCCAATGACAACTAGTTTGATTACCAATTGCAATAGTGCATTGTGGTCAACATAAAATATGAAAATTTTACCCAATAAATAATGTCAAAACTTCTTCATAGTGTAAATCATAGCCAACACCTATTTTTCAATGGTAGAGTAGTTTTTTTGGGTCTTGTCATTTGTATAATATGTAGGATAGTCAATAATGTTGTTTATATTTTGCCCAAGCATGACCCCAATAACAAAGTTGGAGGTGTCAATATGCACATGGAATTCCATTTTCCAATTAAGTACAGTAAAAATTGGTAATATTATGATGGATGATTTCATCCATTCCAAAGTGTTAGTGCATGTTTTTGTCCAATTAAACATTTCATCCTTCTAAAGAATTTTGTACATGGGTGTTTTTTGTTACCATTTCTAAAAAAATACTTTCAATAAAATCTAGTAATTCCCAAGAAACATTTTATATTTGTAACATTCATTGTTGTTAGCATAGTGGTAATGATTGTGACCTTTCTTGGGTCTACCAACAATCCTTCATTACAATACTCCAAATTTGACACAAAATGTTCATTTTTAATTTATTGAGGCTAATGCCATTGATTTGACATTCTTGCGAACAATTGGTTGAAAGCACATTACAAGGAACTAAGATTGTTGTCATAATGTATTTTTTTAGGGGTCCCATGTTTGAACTTCAACCATGTCATTATTATGAAAAAAAATCATAATGTTTTTGCATATTACCATAGTACCTTTACCATTTTGGCAACAAACTGTCGAATAATTAATTAAATTCAAAAATTTAACTTTAGCACTTGGTTTTTAAATTTTGAAATTTTTGGCAGGTAATGGTTATACAAAACAATAAACACAATCTTGTCAATGTTATGGAACTATCTACTAGTGTGTCTAAATTGCCTTAGTTTTAAATCATTGTTTAGAAGGTTTGCGGTTCAAAACTTGACATTTGAATTTTTGATTTTATTAAAATTCCAACCCAAATAATAAATATTTTTTTCCAAAAATTGACCCAAAAAAAAAATTAATGCCCAAAAAACCACATTTTTAAATTTTGTATGATGCATTTTTACAGTATATATTTGTGCTATATATATATATATATGTATATATATATGTTATTACGTATTAAAAAATACACATATATTCAATAAAAACTTGAAATGATTTTGAATACATATGAAATTTGTAGTAGCTTTTGAACATTGTGATCCCATATGATTGGAATAAATTTATGAACCATGTGAAGAATGATAATTATTATATCACAAATTTTTTCAAGGCAATGACCATATGTATGTTAGGTAGATTGAAAATTTGACATATAATCACTTTCAAATAAAAGATGATAAGAAATGTGAGGTGGGGCCTTTTTTTAATTCCATTTCAAATTTTTATGGGTTAATTAATTCAAACCAAAACCTAATGCAATCTAAATAAGAAATGAGTTCCATTATACTACATATACCATAAATATACCCATTATTCCTTCAATTTAAAATTTTAATATTATTTATTTTCTCAAATAATTTAAAATAAAATTAACTTTGTGAAAATCAAGATATAAAGCGCAAACACCAAAAATGAAACCCAAAATTAAATGCAATTCATTTTGGAGGTGGACACTTTTCACATATGTCATGAAATTGCTCGAGTTGGCCCCTTTGTAATGTGCTTCCATTGAATTTTACAACTAGTCCAAACGATTTTCCTTCTTATTTAAAACATTCAAATCATCCAAAAATACCTACATGAAATGCTTGGTCACAACCTTTTGGAAGGTTATCAATGCATTGAATAATTCAAAAAAATTACATCATAAACGTATGTTCCATGGTGTAAGATGAAGGTTATATTTCCTTTATATTATTATACCATTTTGACTTAATTATAGCCATTATACCCATTCGTGAATGAGTACATGTCATGCCTTACTAATTTTGAATTCAAAAATGGTATGGAAATGGATCTTTCTTGTTTTTTCCATTCAATTTTCAATAGTCCACACATATTTTCAACTTGCTAACATCTTTGGCACAATTACTAATGGTGACATCCATTGCACGATGTTTATCAAATAAATGAATCTAGCATGTAACAACTTATCCAAATCTTGTCACATTTAAAAAAATAAGTATTATGCATCTTATATTGCCTTTGTTTAATTGGCCTAACATTTGCCAGATTCAATCTTGTATTCACCTATTTACCTTGGAATCCCTTTTAATTTGTAACTTGAGGCAAACACATATTTTAATTCTTTAGAAGTGATTCAACTCCTTAACAAAGGATGACAACAAGGTTGTATTGATTAGCACCATTTTTGATTCTTTGAAACACCCAAATTTAATTTCATTAATTGTTTTTCTTTGCTCAAGGTCCACCTGGCTTTTTCTTTTATCATAATGTTGATCACTTCATAAAAAAATCAACACCTCCCCTTGTTCATGTTGATAAAAGTGTTTGAGATAATCCATATTTTTGTGAGTTTGTATCATATTGTATAACACATAAAGCAAAAACAAAAATTCTTCTATAACCACTTTTCCTACTAACCATAATTCCAACACGACCTCGTATAGCTTTTATTTTTCGTATTGTGACAATCCTTCTTCTTAGTTGTACTCATCATCTAGATGTTTGGGTCATTGTGATGGAATCAATTCTATTATTTTAATGGTACTAAAGGTCACCACTTTGTTTTCAAAAATAATGGTTAAGGTATTATTTCCTTAACCTTGGTGAATTTTTGTTTGCTTCAACCATTGTCTTCCCAATAACATTGAATATGCTTCCTATTTGTCCACCAAAGTTAATACAATCACAAATATTTTGTATGTGCATCCCACCAAATTTATTGTCAAGTTTCAAATCAAACCTACTAGTTGCACCTTGTGTTAATTAGCCATACAAACCATGAAGGGAGTTGGTTGAAGCTTTTCAATCCAAGCTTCTCCCTTAATCATTACAAGATGACATTTACTTTAGATTTTGCATCTAGTACCACATCTTTCATTCTGATTTGTTTTATTTGCATTTGAACAATGAACATTGTTTCATCAAAATCTTCTACTTTTGTTATAGTGATTCTACAAGCATTAACAACTTTTTTATCTTGGTCTTTGTTAGTGAATACTCCAACACACTCCCCAACTAAAAATGAATCCATAATAAATTTCCTAACTTCACTTCAATTTTCGTCCATAATGGATTTTGTCATTCAAGCTCTAGTTTTTTAGTTTGAAATTTAATTGATATGTAATTCCTAGTTAGTTTGCCTACTAGGTAAAAACATGGTTAAAGGAGCCACCCAAATGAATGGATAGTTTTTAAAACTACATTTTTATATGTTTGAAAGATTAAAAGTGAAGCATAATAGTTTGGATTGTCAAAAGAAACATTTGGAATATTTTCCATTAATTGCAAAGTTTACATGCTCAAGGTTTGACACAAATAAAAAATGTTTTTGCATGTTCAAAGCACACAAACCTCAAAAGTGGACAATCTTAATTTTTTTCAAACATCTTTTTCTTTTACCAAATGTGCACCATTCATTTTGAAAATTGGAATGGATTTTAACATTGATGATTAGAAGGGCAAAAAGACTTGAATTGATGAAATTTGTTTTTTTAACCCATTTGAACATATTTGGTTCAAAACTATTTTTGACCTTAATAATTATGGATTTTGAAAATATTCTTAACGAAAGTTGTTCATATTTATGTGATAGACAACATGAATGCATAATATACATTATAAAAAATTAATATTTAGTCAAAATGCATTTATCTCTAAAATGCAATATTTAACATGGTACCCAAAATACAAGATTGAAAGTTGTAAACCAACACAAAAATGACATTTGTCATGTACAGTTCCAAAGGATTTTTTCCTTGGTGTCCCTAGTTCTTTGATTATGTTTTCACCCTCATAGCATTTTGGTGTAAAGTTTCACACTTGCTCATCCTAGAAAAATTGCATGCAAATTTTACAAAGGAAAAAGGGGAAAAAAGGGAAAAAAGGGGTCCAATTGGCAACAATCAATGCTTATGAAAATTTTGTCACATTTTTTAGGGCATAATTATGTTCCCATTAGCATGTGCATATAAAAGTGGGGTTTCAGCTATTAGGTGCCCCTTTTGATATGAGTCATTGTCTTGCTCTTCTAGCATTCAGTCATGTACACCATTATTTTTTTGTTGTGTACTTGTTTACATTAAGTTGTTATTACAAAGACATGCAAAGGGTGGGGTGGGGGGGTTGGGATTGTGAAGCAATGAAGGTATGAAGTTCATATGCAATTTAAAAAACATTAAAGATTTTTCAATTTCAAGTTTAATTAACAATGATATTATGCAATGAACAATCTAATTGTCATTGTGAAGAATTGCTTCACAAAAGATACAAAACAATTCTAACCTTTCTCTTAAAGTTTTGACATTTTGACATTGTGATCTTTTTACACATTCATACAAAATTGTGTTTTGTATGTTGGTACCATGGTTGTTTTCCTAAGTTTTCTCAACGTTGTCATTGTCATTGTTTGCAAACATGAGAGGTCTTGGAAAGTGAACATGTTGCCATATAATTCAAGAAGATGAATGAATGGGAATTTAATCATGTCTACTAAGGTGTTTGGGCTTTTCACTTTTTTGGGTCAAAACCTATACAAATGGCAAAAGGGTGGTTGAAAATGGTGCATTACAAAATGTGCAGTAAGATTGAAGGTTTGGGGAAATGTCGCAACCCTAACTTGGCCAAGTGTGAGGGTGAAGCCCAACACTTAGAAAAGTTGGGGATTTGGAGTCCTCTGGGACTCCCGAATGTTTAGAGTTCAACAGCAAGACCCAAAACACCTCGCATTGGGGTGTTCTTGGTGTCATTGAAAAGGTCTTGAAGTGTAGATATCGAAAATGGCCTCGCATTGGCCATTTGGACATCTGTCGCCCAAGTTATGGGCAAAAGAAGGGCCGGGAGTTAAACTGACAGTTTGACTCCCGACCACTAAAAGTCAAGAATCGACCTCTTCTTGACCTTCGAATCGGGAGTGCAATACGTCTTTGAAAAGATCTCAACAAGGGCTACAACTTCGGTTTAGACCTTGTTGCAATCGAAGGTCAGGGCGAGGAGATATGACCTCTCAAAGTCCCAAGAGTCTGAAATCGGGACACTTGGGGTGGATTTCGGACTCAACCTTGGGAGTCCCGGGAAAAAGAGCCACTTGGATGTAGGTGCGACAGAGCGTCGCAGAGTATACTATATGGAGGATGGTGGTGGCATCCCCCGAGTCCGAGCCATGGTGTGTCTTGTGGTCTGAAGTGCCTGTGGCTTGTCCCAACACCAAAGGGTGTCCCGGAAAGTGAACTAACCACTCGGGTGGTTTGTTTTGATGCAGATTCAAGTTTGATCACTAATACCTCTTCCTAGTTTAATCCCTGAGCTCCCAACTCGACCCTCTACCCCTTTTTAGAGTTGGAAGCCAGGAGCGTGCTTCCAAGTCTCAACTTCCGCAACTTGACTTTGTGAAACTCTCAAGTTGATTTCACCCCGTGACTTGGGAGCGCATCAGGAAAAGCTTCTTGTTTAAAAGCTTGATTCATTGAGCAAACATTCATGTTGGAAGAAGGTGAAAAAACAATGTTTGGACATGTTGTAAGTGCTTATTACTTAAACTTTGATGATGTCAATGTGAATAATTAGAAATATTTATGGGTTTATCAAGGAGGACAACATTGTAAAACAAGTGTAGTGAATTGAGAGTGAATAAGAAGAAGAAAAAATATGTGCAATTCTTAGCCATTTGGCATTTGTTATTTTTGGAATATCTATTTCATTAATTTTGAAATTGTGCATGGTCTATTTTTGTGTCCTTTTAAAAGTTTTCTACATACCTTAAATTTTATTTGTGAACTTCAAATTGAATGGATCGATTGTCCTTTTTGCTAATTATTGCTTTCAATGAGTTGAATGTAAGCATAGTCTTTTTATGCATGTACTGCATTTTCTAGTGTGTTGTATCACAAGGACATTGATGGTGTTCAACATGCACTAGAACTATCAACAAAAAACTACTACTATTGTTTTTCATGCTTCCAATCATTAAGTTCTTTTGTTTTATATATGTCCACCTTCCATTATATTCCAAAAGGGAAACATTTGGGGTTCAACTCCCCTATAAAGTCCTTGGATTAAAATGGTAAACATTGCAGTAGATTAACAACATAGTCACCATTTGCATTTATACTTAAATGTAAGTAGTTGCAAAAACATTAGAACATGATTTTTCATTTATATTTGCAACTTATACATGTGGCAAAGAAAGTTGCAACATGTCACAAAGGGCATCTACCACTTGGATAGCCAACTCATTAATGACAATAAATTGAAAAAAAATCCATGCCATCTAAGAAAGAATTAATGTACCCATAATTATGTTCTTTTACATAATTTTTTTTAGTAATGTCAATGCATACCAATATTTGTAGTCAAATTCAATCAAACATTAATTTGTATGAATACCTTTTTGACATACTTCAAACTCCTCAACTATAACAAATTTGAAATTTGCATTAATATAATTTTTGGAACAGAGGAATCCATATCTTCCATTAATCAACATTTTCATTGGTTGTTGTTGTCACCAAATGATCTTAATATCTTGTCACAAACATGTTTACATTATATATTCACCTTGCACATATGTTAGGTAATATAATTATTTGTGTTTAAATAGGGAGAAAAGAAGATAAGCAAATAAAAAAGGTAGAAAGCTAAGCAACATACTGCAAACTAACTTGGTAGCACCCATAATGTAATAAAATGGGATGTACCAGATCATCAAGCTCTAGCAAGCTAAACCTTTTGGCAAACCAATGATCAACCAAATCAATAATGACAATTTAGTTATAGGTAATTAAAGTTTCATGTTAAAACTTGATAATGGTTGTAATCATTACACAAAGAGTTTAAATAACACATATGAGGACTCTTTAAGGGTTCACTTTTGGACATGTACAAATTTAAAATTTCACTTTTGTAACACAAATCCTAGCAATGTAACTACAATTTAAGAAATATGTGTGCATGTGTGCGTGCATGTGTTGGTTGTTCTTACAAGTCATGACTCATGAGAGTAGATATGTGACATTTGAATGTGTGGTACCAAGGGACAAAGGTGCTTGCGAAGTTACAATGTGGTATTGAAATAAAACAAAGTGATCACAAAGGGTGTTTGATAGACCAAAATTTTAGTTAATCATGTATGTGGTACTTAAGTTGATGATAGGATAAATAATCCAAAGTCGTATTATCACAAGTAGTGAACGTGCAGAAAAATAACTAACAACATCCAATTGCAACTAGTTAAATATTGCAAGTTGCAATAAATTGAAGTGTAAGTAAGAGGTTAATAAGAACCCAAGTCTTTTTACATGGAAAATATTAAAATTCAGATCCAACAAATACTAAGAGGATTGATCAATTATGTGTTTCCATGCTCAACATAATGGTATATGGCCGTCTATATGTATCAACTTGACAACCGATATTGTTCAAGAACATTTGTTTATGAAAATGATTGTCAGAATTTATGTCATGAACATAGATGTCAAGAAACTCATAATGTTGTTTTTAGTCAAATCCATGGCCTTGACAAAAAAAACTTCTTGATGTGAATATTGAACTATGCATGGGGATGTCCCCAACTTATACTTGATGAAACATATTACTTTCATTGATAATGGTGTTACAAATTGTATAACAAGCTTGAGCAACACTAGCCTCCTTACATAAATTGCCATCACAATTAATTGAACAATAAAGTTGTTTGAATCGTATATCTCAACCAATAATGATTGGTTTTGAATTTTTTTTGAATGTTTATTTAATTAATTGATTCATTAACAACAAAATTCTCATAATTATGGAAATGGAAAATAAAGTTTCAATTATTTTTGAGGCAAAACCTAACAAAGGAAACACAATGGCACCTTTCTTTGAAAATTAAAACTATTGTTGTTATTAAGAAAAACAAAGTGTATTGTAATGGTTGAAAAGATGAGATTCTTTGATTTCTTATTTTAGTGCAACATTAGATATACCCGAAAAATTCCCTGACATGAGTCATAGGGAGCAAATTTCCCTTGTAAAAGTCCTAGAATTTATAAGATTTGTCTCATTTGAAGCTATAAGACAAAGGGGAGATGAGATATGTTGAATGCTCAATATCATTGAAAATATCACAATGAAATATTTCCATTTCATATTTCAAATTCAATGGATGTTTGGTAGATTCATTTTGCAATTTAAAACTTTTCACATTTCAAAGGGAAACATTATTATGTAGTTGAGTGCTTGCTGCAGGTTGCAAAGTTTTACTGGTCTTGATATTAGAGGAAAATGCATTGCGCTAGAATTGTTTAAAAATAAATTCAAAAACATTAAAAATGTGTCTTATGCTTTAAGTTTGACAAAAACATATATTGTCATGAATCCATCATTTGAGTTTGTGTCCAAGTTTAAATTTAACACTAATCAATTTTCGTTGAAAGATGGAAATTTGGAAAGTAGCTGCTAAATGTGTGTTTTTGTGCAACCTTCTAGCTTTTAATGGTGGTGAAATTAGGTTATTATTGATGATGTTGAAAATGGAAGGTTATACAAATTAATTGGTGTTGTTTTTTATGATCCTTATGCAAATTTTAACACTCATCATGTTCTTTTAACATGATAGTTGGGATGTATGTGTTTTTCACAAGTGCTGTAAGTAGTCAAAAAAAAATGTTGTAGCACAGTGGCAAAGTTTGTTGATAAAGGGCTCCTATTCTCCCAAGCAACATGCACTTGAAAAAAAACATGAATGTTTATTACAAAGGATTTGAGATGAATGAATGAACCAATTCCTACATGATTGGCCACCATGTTTGGGCAAGTGTGGTCTATACATAGGAACATCTTTGTCCCCTATTAGAGACCTACCAATGTGGGTGTTAATCACCCAACTTATTTGGGGTCAACTTTTACAAAGCAATTTTAAAAATAGATGGCTAATTTGATGGCTAGATATTGGATTGAGTTGTTATGATTTTGCCAAGGGTCATAGTAGTTTTAGATCTCAAACCATAAAAAAATCCACAACTATAGCACCCATCTAAGATCTGCTTCTTAAATTTATGCATAAAATTATTATTTGACTAGACCATGAAGCTAAATGTTCATTGAGCCTCTAGGATTGATTCCAAAAACAATTTTTTTAAACAACAACTAGGAAAATCACAAGCATCCTAACTAATATAAAATTAAATTTATATTAAAAAAAGGTTCATGGATAGCATTGAGGACAATTCTCAAGGTTTCCACTTTTGTTTTTGGCCCATGTTATTATAACAAAACGTTTGCAATAATAACATATGGAGAGGTTGAAAGAAATTTCACTTTGAAGGCAATGAAATATGGATGTACAAAAAGAAGGTACATGTAGGTTCACTTGATATAGACAGAAAGAGGTACTAGAGGTACTAGGGGAGTCAGTAAACTTATAAACCTCAAAGATGTATACAAATTATTGTTTTTAAATGGATATTTTCATCCATGTTGTGAAATTCTAAAATTTATTGAGTTTCATGTGAGACATAGAATTTCAACATCCATGTCAACAACTTCATACATATTGTGATTTTTATGTTGAAATTCCATTTCATCCTTATGGTAGATTTTGTGAACATGAACTCATCTATGTGGTACGATTATGTAATGTCATCAATTTCATAGATGTGTTAATTTATGATCAATGTGATTTTGAAGTTTTATTTCATCCATGTTGTAACATGTAAAAATTCATCACTCATTTCATCCAATGTGGTGTATTTTGTGCATCTTCATATTTTATGCATGTGGCCAATTTACATGTGATAAATCTCATTCGAATGGATATGATTTCATTTCATGCATAATACACAATAATGCCATTGAAAATTCCATCCTAAACATTTATCTCCCTGCCCCCCTCTGGCCAGGGTGAACGAGCACCCGTGTTGGTACCTTCACATTTATTAGTGAGTGTTAGTCACCATATTAAGCCCCCCAAAAAATTAGATTTGAACTCAAAGACCCTGATTTAAACTAAGCATGGGCTATTTGTAATACATAGAAATACACTAAATGGATTTTGGGATTTTTACCATGGTACCAATGTGGGTGCTGGTTCACCCAAGGCACCCCCCACTCTTTCCCCTTTCCCCCCTCTTTACACCCTTCCCCATACAAAAATTATACTCTTTTAACATAAACCTTCTCGTACCCAAGTCAGTCTGTAAGGAAAGGAGGTCAGTATCTAGGTCTAAAACAAACAGATTGCAATTTTTTTTAAAAAGAAAAAAGATATTGTCATCCTAGATTGAAATACAATCATCATTGTATATGTATATATATGTTCCAAAGCATGTATAACAATAATGTTAACTAATAAAATCTTGCGTGTATTTAAAGGGAGATTTGTGTCTTGCATTGTTATAATAGAGGTGTTGATGGCAAACATCATCACAATCCATTCCCCTAGTATGGAGGTTCTCAAATGGATAAGGTTTTTGAATTAATGTCTATCCACTTTTGTGACTTGACACCAACTAAACCTTATCAAAAGGTGAATTATTTTGCAACCTTATCAAGATTCATCAACAAAAATCTATCAAGAATTGCAAACTTTCTAAGACTTGATGATGGGTAATCAAATAGAAAACACTTTGGAAGAAACAATTGTTCCATGTACACCTAGAAGAATATATGGAATAATATAAAATCAAAAAGAATACTCAAGAATATATTTAAAAACATGCATGTATGTTATAACACATAAACTTTTGATCATATTTTTTGGTACACATTTGGTGATTGTTATATGTCTTTCACTTCATGTTCCCACAAAAGCAATTTAGGGTCAAAAGAAAGAGAAATTAAAAAGAACTCACATGCATTTTCATTAGCTATCACCAATAAGCAAATGATTAAAAGTTATAAAACCTTCAAAGCAAATTTATTACCTAATTGCAAGACCATATTTTAATGTGTATCTGAGAAAATAATAATACATTGTTATTTTTATTTAGGTTTGATTGCTAATTTCCCAATGAAATATTTGTTGATGCAAATTCAATTCCACCATGGTTGTGATCGTCCACACTTAGAAATTCATGTGTTTATAAAGACTGGGTCAAATCCAATTCTATTGTGGGGTTTCATTGTCAAGGATTATTTTTTTAATCAAGGTGATAAAGATGAACTTTATTCACTTGCCCACATGTAGGGTTTAAGGTTTGGGTAACTCAAATAAAGAAAGTGTGTTAAAATACCATTAGATTAACACATGAAGTTGGGATATTATTTTATGTGCATTTTTTTCTTCATTAGCAGAGATAAGGTTAAATGTTTGAAATTGCCAAAAAATTTGAAAAATACTTACCTGCCAAGCTAAAAAGCTGAAAGAAATGTTCAATCAAGCACCCCACTAGTTTCATTATTTAGGAAAGTACCTAATTATAAAATACTATCATTTTTACCTCCGAAAGTAAATGAAAAAAATATTATTATTATTATTATTATTAGGCACCTTGCTGCAGAACCAGCCCAAGTACACTGGTACTCTAGGGTTTGGTGGAGAGCTTCCAATTTATTCCATCTTTCTAACCCTCTCATTATCTGTCTACAATCAATTTTTGAGAGGCCAAGGCAAAAATAATAATAATACATAGTATAACTGAAGGCCATGAATTTCAAAAGACCACCCAAATTTCGTTGTAAAACCTCCAAATTAAAAATTTACCGCAATGGTCACAAGACCCATTCATTGGGGGAGGCGAGGGGGAAGCTAACAACATTTTTCCACTAAAAAAAAGACATTGGTTCTTGTAGTTATCAAACAAGTAGCCCATTGTGCAATTGGCTTTTGCCCTTTTATGGCATATTTAAATTTCAAACAAAAACAACTTCCTTCCCTTTATTGGATCTAGACCTTCCCATCAAGATGTATGCACTTCTATGGAACATGCCCATCCATCATATGCACCCATAGTGAGTACGATAAGATCCATCTCTCTTTGACAGGCAAATCTTTTTTTTGGAATCATGCTGATGAGAAGTGATGATAGAAACAAGTTATTAGGCTCAAGTGTGTAATAATAACAGGGATTGCTATAAAGCTCTGCAGGGAGGTTTCCATCATGTGTCTTTTATTACTAACTTCTTAGGCTACTGGATAGAAAGGAAAGGATAGGAAAGGAAACTCACCCAGTGATGATGGTACTTTAAGTGCACTTATTAGTCAAAAAGGAGTTGGGGCAAGTTATCAAGTGCGTGAGTCATTTTTATTGGCCTTATTGGCCTACCAAGGCAAGAAGGATATTGTGTTTAGATTCATTATAGAGTATAGTAGCTTTAAGGGATTTTGGCCCCTAGGTAATAATAATAGGTCTATTTTTTCATATGAGGATTTTTGAAAGATGGTATTGTGGCTTGTGTTGAAACTTGATGTTAGTTATAGAGTTATAATATCTTGAAGGATTTTGGGTTTCTTTTAGAGGATTTTTAATGTAAATGGCAAGGCCACAGTGTGTGACACACCCCTTGTTTATGTTAGTAAGTTTCCACACACAAAAAAATTGTCATTCCAGAACTTCCAGAAAGCTCCAACCTTAGCTAAATTGGTGGTGGGTGGCTCACTAACTAACCAACACAACCCAAAACTTGTCACCCTTTTGTTGTCCTGTGACCTTTCTCCCCCCACCCCCAAATCTAAGGGCCAGGGTGAATCAGCACACATCAGGGGTTTTTTTTTAATAATTAAAAATAATATTGGGATACAAAAAATGTGGTGATATTTTCCCCAAAAAATAGCCCCAAAAAAATAAAAATTCAAACTTACACTAGGAAAACACATTCATCCACAAAATTCCCAAATTGTTTGTCGAAAAATGGGCAGCAGTAGAGACCAGAGAGTGGTAAAATACTAGTAAATAGAGGCTCAAAACCAAAATACCTAGTGGGTGGTGATGGTGTGGGTGGAGATGCCTCATAGGTCAAGTTAACCCGAGTAACTTAAGTAGTTCCTGCTGACTGGAGTTTGGAGTCGAGTCAGAAACAGCAGGGGAGACGAGGGTATGCCACGTGGACGGATGAGATGTACATAGCTATTACTACGAGTGTTGTTGTTTTAGCATCAAAAGAGACATCAAAAGTAGTAAAGGGGGGGGGGAGGAGGAAGAGGGGATATAAGGCCAGTAGTGAGTCAGAAGGAAGGCGAAAGCATCATATCTCTGGCTTTCAATTACACTACAAATATAGCCCAGTGTCCTATAGCCAGTAAAGAGACCACCAGTGGCCCACAAGCCTACAGAGGTATGCCAAAAGTGTACTGAAAACCTAGAGAGGTGATATGGGCAATAACACTCAAGCTTATCCATCTATGGTGACTCTGCTCTCCCTACTATTTTACCTACCCTCCTCCCTACTATTTCACCTACCTCCCTCCCTACTATCTTACCTACCTCCCTACTTACTTCATTATGAAGTTCTTTCTTACCCCCCTTTGTAACTAACTTCATTAGGGTATTCTTTCTTTTGGGAGGGGGTGAGGGGAAAAAGGGTCCTCAATTATTATGACAATTTTCTTTTTCTTTTTGGGGGAAAGTTTTAAAATTCTGTGTCATTACCAGTGCTGACTCAGCCCTACTAACTATTTTACTCATAGATAAGCCTTATTATGACATAACTTTATTACCCATAATACTATTTGATGAAAAGATTCTACACTATACTAGACGTGTAAATTTTTCATGAGCCTCAAAAACACATAATACTATGCCAATTGGTGGTATGCTAAAGTCTTGCTTTGCCCCCACTGCCATGTGTGTTCCAAATTGACACTAGTTGTTACCCAAGTCATTTACGACCTGGTCCTACCCGAACCCAAAAAGTAAGAACCTATGGGTCTAGGTCCTTCCTATTGCAAATTGACATTGTACTGAGTTACTTTTACACTCAGCATTACCCAAAAAAAAATGCTAGTGCTTCACACAATTGTTTATGCACATCATACGTATTATAATAATATGATCATTTATATGTTAAATATACTACATGTAATCAATTGTAGGGAGCAATTTGCTAATGCGATAACACACCATTAAACAGGAGCTTCCAAGTTATAGTACATATCTTGTTGCCTTCTGATATTTTCATACCTTCCTTAAATCTTTTTGCACGTTCCTGGTTGTTGGTTGGCTGAATATCATTAACTCATTCTCTTCTATGTCCCATAACCCACAAGCTCAAAGTTTCTATGTAAAACCCCTGCCATTTCATTACTTCTACATTCAAAATTACCAAGAGATATTTGAGTATCTCTCCATAGGATGTGAAATTTTGGCACTCGATCTTTTGTAAGAAGCAAATGTCAATCCTAAGGTTGGGTGGAGAGCTCTAACAATGATTCGGTGTTTATTTTGAATCCTAATTATAGGTAAGGGTTTTCAATTGTCAATTTCTCACCCTTCTATTTGAGTGGGTGGGTAGCTAATTGACGGCATGCTCTGGGCTCTCTATTTCTTTTCATCTCCTTGTCTTTTCCGTTTTCTTTAAATGAAGTGTCCCAGGTTTACATCATTTGTGCTTGGCCATGTTGACCTTGGGGTTGTTTAAGGTAGGTAGGTGGGAAGGTTAGTAAGCCCATCTGTCTTATGGGGGTATTAGGTAGGTAGGTGAGAAGGTTAGTAAGCCCAAAACATTTAGCCACGTGGTGAAATATAGTGAAATTGGTTTTCTCATGGCCCACCTTCTCTTGGTTTGAAGATGAGACCAGATATAGGAACAAATGAGTGCCTGGCCTACTGATGCTTTCTTTTAATTAGGTTTTTCTTTTTCTTTTTTTTGGGTTGCATCTTACTGCAAAAATCCCAACAAACTTTGAGACTTTAAAAACTTAGAAGACTTGCTTTTTACTACTTTCAGGATCCATCTGGAAGGCTGTTAGTCTTCTCTTTTGTAAATTTGGTGATGTACCCAAAGTGGCTATCATCCATCGATAGGAAAATAAATCAGATATGAAAGTAAAACTAATTTAAACATCATTCTATATTTGTGGCTAACTACTTGAACCATGTAGAAAAAATCTTGCAATTTTTATTTTTATTTTGATTTTCCTAATCCTCACGATCAAAAAAAGTTGAGATGGAGAATTTTAAATTCACACCTTTTTTGGTTAAATTCACACCCTTTCTTCGCGTGTTTTTCGCACGTCTGATTATATGCAGATTAAATTTGAGTGTGTCTGGCCCACCCCCCTGATGTTCATTTGACTTAAGAATTTATATTATACAATTTTTTCGAAATATATCATAATTTTATTAATAACTTTTCATCTAGACATTAGGGGTGTGGGGCAGACACACTCAAATTTAATTTGCATATAATTGGACGCGCGAAGAAAGGGTGTGAATTTAACCAAAAAAGGTGTGAATTAAAAAATTTCCTTTTGAAATCCACTTGATTTTAGATTTTTAATAAAAAAATCACTATTTGGGAAAAAAATTCCATTATAAACAAAAGCCTTCCACAGGCACAACAACTCTTCTTATGGCCTTTCACTGAACCAGCACACACACTGACACCATTGTAAAAATCCCCAAATGTATTGAAACTGCTTCTAAATATTACAAATATGTTGAGTTGTGCGGTTACAATTGAGATGCTGATTTGGTCTAAACCCTTCTTCCGCAACTGAACAAATTAGGTTTTCGTCTTCCTCAACTGAAAAAATCAGGTTTTCTTCTTTCACAACTGAACAAATCAGATTTCCTTCTTCCCCCTAGCAGAGCAAATTAGGTTTTCTTCTTCCCACAACTACTGAACGAAATTAGGTTTTCTTCTTGCCCAACTGAACAAATTAGGTTTCCTTCTTCCCACAACTGAACAAATTAGGTTATCTTCTTCCAGCAACTGAACAAATTAGGTTGTCTCCTTACCACAACTGAACAAATTAGGTTTTCTTCTTCCCAAAACTGAACAAATTAGGCTTTCTTCTTCCCACAACTGAACAAATTAGGTTTTCTTCTTCCCAAAACTGAACAAATTAGGCTTTCTTCTTGCCAAAACTCAAAAAATTAAAGTACAGCATCAAGAAGAGAGCGACGGTCTGTCCACTGCATTAATAGTGATTGTTATTGTTTGGAGTTTTGGAAGAAACAGACTTGAAAATTTGTCGGTCGTTCCCTCTCTTGAACAACAGTTTCTGCATCGTCGAGGAGCCCCAAACACAAAGAAAGAAGCCCATCCAAAAAGCATGGGTTCCAGAAAGCAACAAAAACAAAACCCTTGGCCACATACTACACATATTATTACTATGACTTTTTTTTGTTGTTCCATATGATCAGAAATGGGAAAAGTTGGTACTGGGAACCTAATGTTACAAAGTTGACTAGTAAGTACCTCTGTCATGCTTCTTCAGAGCCCTGTTTGTAGCCAAATGCCATTTCTGAATGAAGACCGTGGAGAAAGCACGTTTACTTTAGACTTCTCACAATAAGAGTACATCATCTGGATGTCATCTAATTTGGTCGTATGTATATTTGTCTATTTCTAGATTGCGTGGCCAAGAAACTATTAAACCATGGTTAGAGTTCCACACAAGCAAGGTTTTTTTTGGACAGGTTTTGTCAATTTTTCAACAAAAAATTTGGAAATTCTTTTGTTCAAATGTAACTTTGAAAAAGAAATCCTAATTTTTTGAGATCTCAAAATTGAATAAAAAAAGAGTTTTAAAAATAAAAAACCTGTACACAAGGTCTTGGTTATTAATTATTGAAGTTAGTGAACTTTGATTTAAAACTTGAGAACAAGCACACATTGAGCATATGTATGTGATTTGCACGTTCATGCTGCATAGTAGAGAAGTCCTAGAAGTGTCAATTGCATAAGAAACCCCTAATTGAATCTCGAATACAAGTAGACACATTTTTAACGTAATTAGAGGATTTTATTGGGTAAACATTACACACCATAAAAGGTTAATTTACTTAAGTGTTAATTTTGTGTGTCAACTTCCCACCTCCCATCCAGTTTTTTTAATTATAAATTTTACACAAATTTGTGAAGTAGGGGGGTATTAGCCCCCATGTTGAAAACGGTGACCAATTTTTTTTTAAATAAAAAATTTATTCAGCCAATGAGAAGGTTCTTCTCTTCTCTTGGTTTTCCCTTCTGATCTTATGCTTCAGCTAAGGTTGAATTGTGATATATATATAAATTAAAGTGGTGTGCTCAGAAGCCACTATGCTTCTATTTTAGGGCATCAGGGTCACAGAGGAGCTTCTAAAGGGGGGCTGCCCAAGTTTCTAAAAAATATTGAAGGTGGGCCAATCGAAGTGGCTCCTTCAAAGCTAAAATTTTAAAATCTTGGGTGTACCACCTCACTAACTATTAAAATCAACAAATGGGTACCCCCTCACTTTTGTGAAATTCTTCCCATCAAAATTGTTCATGGACCTTCTTCACATTGAGGTATTCAAGGTGTTCCAGAAGGTTATTTTGTCCCTACAAAGAATCCTTGTATTGGGATTAGACCCATCCTCTAGAAATGCAACTTATGCTACATTTCCCATCAAAGAACCATGTCCCCCCTTCTTGAATTAAATTACATGGGATTTTTGGACTTGAAAAAAAAGCTTGAACATTATTTACGTTTGAATATATATAAAGCCCATGTCTAAATGATGTTGATAAATGAATGATAAGGCGAAGCCAAACAAGTTAAAAGTTGCCAGGTTGCCTATAGACAGCAAGAGATCATTGTCCTTATTCTCAACAACATGACCTCAAAAGCATTCTAAAACACCTCTTCAATCCTGCACTTCTTTTTTTCACAAATTCTGTGCAAATGATTTAAAACATAATCTATTCCCAAAGAATCTAAAGAAACTTGGGATCCCTTGGGGAAAAAATTACTAACAAAAATTTTGAATCTGAGGGAGTGATCTAGTAGCAACCATGTTGGTACCATGGTAAAAATCCCCAAATCCATTTAAATTATTTCTAAATACTACAAATCTTCAATGTTTAGACTAAACCAGGCTCTGAAGGACTATAATATAGGGCTGACCAGTAGCCCACTTAATTGATGCACTTTATAGTTTTGTTGGCCTTGGCTACCAAGGCAAGGATATTGTGTCTAGATTCATTATAGAGTTTAGTAGTCTAAGGGATTTTGAGTCTTGACCCTTAGAAAATAGGTCTATTTTTATATGAGGATTTTTGAAAGATGATGTTTTTGCTTGTGTTGAAACTTGAGATTAGTTGTAATAGAGTCATAATATCTTGAAGGATTTTGGTTTGTTTTAGAGGATTTTTTGAAAATTAATATATTTTTGCATGGTCAAATATTTGAGTTTCCATAATTCTTGTTTTGCCTTAAGATCCTTTTTAATGTAAATGGCAAGGCTACAGTGTGACACACCCCTTGTTGAGTTTTGGATTTAAATGTATAAATTTTAGTACAAGGAACAAGAACAAAGAGTTCCCTAATGGTGATTTTTATTTTTATTTCTATTCAATTTTCTAATGTTGTGTCATTGCCTAGCATCCCAACATGGATTTAGCATTAAATCGCGCCTGTCTAAATATGATTTTTTAAAACTAGTTAACAAATTGCTATCAAACTAATAAAAGCACAGTCCAAATGTGATAAATTTTGTTTCAACTTGTTTCATGGTGAATAAACAAGTTTGAACCCCCCAAAAATAAAACCCATGGTGAATGTCAAATGAAAGTGTGAATATCAAACCCTAAAACACCAGGGTGAAGGCATTCTAGAAACAAGGGGCCGGGGAAAGCTGATAATGAAGTCGGGCTCTACTTTTTGAGGGAATGTCGTCCCCGACCCATGAGCTCACTCTACCCATCATAACGCATGAGGGATAAGTTACCATGAGCCAGGAGTTCCGGACGTAAGTGCACTTACAATTGTTGTGTCTCAAGTTAACATGGTGAGTATCAGTGTTTGTATTCTTTTTTAAAATTATGTTTTAAAATGGAAACAGTTTTATGGTTCGTAATAATAATGATAAATACCATTTGAGGGGAGTGAGAGGCACAAGAAAGGCCAAGAAAGGAAGTCCGTATGAGCCTTTGTTCGGCCAACAGACAGACAACCAGACAGATCGGAATCATGTTACATGTGTTTGGTGGGTATGGCCGGCTCCGATGCTGTGGTCAGACTTGTAGATAAGGGCCAGGGACAAAAGGCAAAAAATTGTGAGAGTGACTCACCCACTGCCTGCTTCATGACAAAAGTTCTTAGTACCACTCCGGCCGGTTTTTGGTTACAACCCCAGGAACTAAACCAATAGAACAACCACAATAAGTCCTTAGTACCACTCCGGCTCGTTTGGTTTCAACTGGAGGAACTAAACTAAACCAAACCGATAGAGCAACCATATAAAGTCCTGAGCAACACTCTGGCCAGTTTGGTGTTGACCGGAGGAACTACACGGATAGAGCAACCACAAAAAGTCCTTAGTACCACTCCGGCCGGTTTGGTTTCAACCGGAGGAAAGAACTTAAATGATAGAGCAACCTAATGGTAGCAATCTTATGTACGACAACCAAAAAATAATAAAAATTAACAACATGATGATTTTTCTCAACATTGAAAATTTGTGAAAAGTCTGGATGCTCATTCTCTCACACTTTTTTCACATCATGTTAAAAAAATCATGAGCCAACCAGGGAGCTGAGGAAAGTTGATGGACTCAAGACCCATCCATTCATCCATCCACCCATGCAGAACTAAACCAATAAATCGACCTAATTGTAAAGTTGAGCATGATTTTATAACCAAGCACTACATCTTTTTGTTTGAATCGTTTGTTGGGACATCTATTCCCATGTATTTTTTAATCATGAATAAAGGGAAGTGGGGGTTGTTTCCAATGGTTTTTTGGGGACAATTTTTTTGCATTTTTCAACCTACAAAAAATGTTTTCAACACATTCAAACGAGTTTGGTTTTAAAATATCACCCTAATTCATTAGATCACCTGGCTTCATTTGGTAGGGTTTCTTTATTTTCTAAAACCATGGCCAAAATTGTTCTTATGATGGGTTGAAACTTTAGAATTGTTGGTTAAGTATTAAAACTAGTCCTTTGATTTGTTGAGAACCACTAGTCAAGGATCGATATGCCATATCCTCACCAATTTGAACAAGCATAAAAATCTTCCCTTCAAAAGTTAGGGTTCTAAATTTTTTTGGTAAGGAGGTTGGGAGGGACAAAGTAAGCTTGTAAGAAGGGAGTGTAGATTTGGAAGTAGGTACTTATGGGTGAAAGAAAGGCAGTTGCATAGGTAGGTATGAGGTTTCACCATCCAAAGTTCTTAGCTTCAATTTGTGTTGCATATCAGTTTCCACTTTATCTTGCTTTGAAAAGCTACTTTCACAAAAGATTATACTTGTTGGAATGACCAAAACCTTCTACACCACAGAGCTAATCATTGTAAGCCACACAAGCATCTAAAATGGAACAAGAAGTTGAGCATCTCATAAAGACTTAAATTCACATTCTTTGCACAATCTTTCCACAAACTTAAATAGCTTGTCAATTATCATGTTAGAAAACCTTTGTTCCAAATAAACATAAGGAACAACATTTAAGTTATAACTAGTGAATACTCTTTCTATATCAATCAGTACATATTAGTGTTTTCTTTTTCCCATTTGTGATGTCGTCAAGGTGGTGATCATCCATAAGTTGATGTAGCCAAATTTGATTAATAACAAAATAAGAAAGTAACACATTTTAATATTCTTATATATTTTTGGCTACCCTATTTGAACCATGTGTAAAACATTTGTGATTTTTTTTTTAACTAAAAGAATTCATACAAGTCCATACCCTGTTTTTAAAAAACGGTCAAATGGACATGGTTATTTATTTTTAAATTTTTAATATTATAATCTTTGAATACCAAATGTTCACCCACCTGAAACCTTCTAAACCTATGTCAAAATCTATATCAAAAGTTGTTGATGCCATTTATCATCATGGATGTCACTTGGACATCCTAAAAAAAACCCCATCAAACCCATATGAATGAAGGTCAAAATAATGATTTTGAAAACATGTTCATTAAGAAAAATGTTTTTGAAAAACAAAAAAAAATCCATTTGAAACGGGCTTTTGAAAAGAAGGTCCAAATTTGACTCTTCAAAAGTTCATAACTACTATTTGATTAAGGTTTTTAAAATATATATTTCACACTTAATTTGATTATTTCATTTTGCAAAGCATATTTAGTCACTAGAAACAATTTAGAATGGAATTTAATATGAATTTTTCAATTTATTAACAATTTGATCCATATTTTTTTAACTTAAGAAGTCCATTATTGATATTGAATGCATTGTTTTCAAATATAGTTTTACAAATATGTTCAAAATCATCATGCTAATGTACTATTCAAAATGATGTTATTCATTATAAGCATTTAAACACAATGCACCTTATAGAAATTATCGTTGTGACACCAAAAGTGAGCCATTCAACCATGCATTCACCCAATAATCTAATCAAATGTAAAAAAAAATTTATCAAAATGATTAAAAGGTCAATAGGGAAACAAGAGCTAATATTAGCTTAGAAAAAATGGGGAATCTAATTATGGATATGAAATTAGAAGTCAAACTAGGACAATTATTAAAAATTGTCCTTAGTTAATAAGATTTATATTCAAGGTTTATCAAGACAAAGAAAGTGTTCCTATCATCCATGCTTATAGAATATGTGTATTAGTAAAATTGAATTTTTTAATGTAATTATATTAGTTGTTCAAGTGCATGTGAAAAAACATAAACTGCAATATGTATTATTAACTCTAATGTGAATAACATTTCAAATGTGTTGAAAAGGACACTAGGATTGAAGAAGTTTCAATCAACTCCTTTCATGGCATGGATGGTTGCAGACCAAAGGAAGGTGCAACTAATTGGGTTAATCTATAATTTAAAAAGTGAGCTAGGAGGATGTATTTGAAAAATAATTGTGACAATACTAGTTTAAATGGAAGATGTACAAGAAACTTATTCCATACTATTGGAAAAATCTTGGCAAAAACAAGTCAAAGCTTATCATGATTGGGGCAATAATGCATTAATGATTATTATAAAAATTAAAATTGTCACATTGAACATTTTGAAAAGAATATTTATTCACCCGCCTAAAAAACCGTGTAATCTAGATGATAATCATGATTGAAAAAAAATTCTCACCAATAATGATGATGAATGCCTATATTAGCTCAAAATTTGAACAACACCATTGATCATCCAATATAGTATGTTAGTCGACTAATGACAAGTGCTAAGAAAATTATTCAACTACTAAAAAAGAAACACTTGCCATGATTTATGTTATTAAAAAAAATCAACATTATTTTCTTAATAATACATTTACATTCACTACAACAAAATGTACCCATGTACGCCAAGTAATTTAACTACATTTTAAATGAATTCATCAGTGCACTAAATGGGGACAAGTAGTGAATTGCACCCACATTTTGTAGTGATGATTTTTTTAGATCATCAAATTCTACCAAATTTGGCGAATAAGCAAATATTTGATAGAAGAATAAGTAGATGGTTATTACTTTTGCAAGAATTTTCAAAGTAATGTATAACACCAAATGAGTGTATTTTGTTCTTGACCAATTATCCCAAATTGATAATGGTGAACCAATCGTTGGACTAGAATATTAGTTACCAAATGCTACCTTATTATTGATATCAATAGACTTGTATTCATCTATCAAAAAAAATTACAAAAGGGTTGTTTTGAGGATGAAATGTTGGATAAAAAAAAGGGGAAAAATATCATTGCTAAATCTAGACCCCATACACTATATGGGGAGAAATTGTATAAATTTGGCCCAAATGCAATATTAAAAGACAATGTTTAACACCTTCCAAAGCTAAATCAATCTGAATTGAATTCCATGAAGGACTAATTAGTGAGCATTTTAATGTGAACACAATCGTAAATAAAGTTATGATAGTTGATTATTAATGGCCTACACTACAAAAATACATTATTGAAATGTGCTAAAGTTGTAAAGTTTGCCAACAATTAGGACCCATATTTAAAAGTGGGAAAGGACCTCTTCAATTTATTATGGCATTTGAACCCTTTATGAAGCAAGGATTTCATTTATGGGCATCAAACCAACATTGATAATTGATATATATTATGACTACTAATTATACCACAAAATGGGTGGAGATTAGAGTTTTAACATGAAATAATATGAAAAAAAAACATTGTTAGATTTCTTAATGAAAATATCATCACATGTTTTGGTTATCCAACACATTTGGGGAGTGACCATGATAGTCATTTCATCAACATTATAATTTTTTTAAATTATTAATAAATTTATGATGACCCATCGTAAATCTATTACCTACCATCCACATGGTAACGGCCAAGCAAAGTCAACCAATAAAACCTTAAAACAAAATTTAACTAAATTGGTTAATGTTAATCAAACAAATTGGGATATAATCTTATCCATTTTTTATGGGCCTATCAATTGGCTAAGGTTACAACATAGACCTTGTAAATTGGAATATGGATTACTGCCAATATTACTTTGAACAAGTTTTCGGTGTTAACCAATTGAAAATTTATTAAACGAAATAGAAATATGAAAAATGCATTATGATTGGTTTAGATGAAATATTTAAAATAATTAGATGAAAAATGATTCCTTGCTTGAAAAATTATGGATTACATATAGTTATTGAAAAATCACCAACAAGATGATGAAAAGCATCTCAAGTTTTATCATGCGATGGAGATTTAGTTATTTGGCTACCCAAAGACCCCAAAATCAAATGAGGAAATTTAATTTCCTTGGACTAGCACCTTTAAGGTGAAAATGTTTACAATAATAATATTGGTCAACTACATATTCTAGTTAACAACGATGTTGTATTAATAAATGTCAATAAAATAAAATCCCATTGCCCAACTAAAAAAACTATTATTATTATTGGCACTATAACAATATAATGTAATGGGAATATGATGCCCAATTAAAAAAGGTCCATGTTGTAACCAAATGGATCAAAGAAAGCCACAGCACCCATTGAAAAGTCAAGTAACCAAAGGAAGAAGAAATGACACATAAATGAAGAAACCAACAATCCTAATTATTATTCATCAAAAAATCGGGGAAGTGACAAAGTTTTGGAAAAAACATCACCAATGACAAAACAAAAAAATGACAACATGTCCCTTTATGGCATAGTATAAATAATGAAGAGAAGTGAGAAGTTGGTAGGCATGATAAATTGGCCTCAACCTAGGTACCTACTCCTAGAGCAGAGAGAGGAGTTTAAGCATATTCGTTGCCAACATAACTTGTGGCAAGAAACATTTGTTAAGGATAAAAGTCACCTTAAAGAATGGAACATATGCACATGGAAAGCTTGGGCAAATCAAACATGTCATGATCAACTTGAAAGAGAATGGGAAAAGTTTGATACCACTATTTTTAAGAGGACTACAACTTTTTCGCTAGTGGAATAGTTGAGAAACAAGTCATGAAAGGGAAACAAAAGCTAGAAATTTAGATTTGGCCTTTAAAGAAGATGTGTTTATCAGCAAACTTAGAATTAAACTAGGAGGTAAAACAAGAAATGCCATATAACTTTAAGTTTGATCAAAATATTTCCTTTACTCATCATCATTTCAGTGTTGGAGATAGGTGGGAAAAGTTGAAACACGTTTAAAGAAACATTTTAAATCCACAAATCTTTGAATATTCATGCAAAAGATGGAGAATACATTAATGAGGAACATGAATGGAACTTTGTTTGAGCATAGAAATAATGGTACATTAAGTGCAAGAATTGACTCTTGCAATGAAATTTGGAAAAAAACAATGAAGTTGAAAAAGAAATCAATTGCTTGGGATTTGATTTTTTTTCTTTGTTGGCATTCTTCATTTATTTTTGTGATTGCCATACAAGAAGATGATCATTGTTATTTGGAATATAAAATTTGAGTACTTCAAGGAACAACTTTTGGAGGAAATCGTGTCAAAGCACAAGTTAGAAGATGGTCTTTCATTAGGTATTAAATGAACCAAATCAAGAACAAAGGACATTTATAAAGAAATGACACCAGAGCAATTGGATCAAGTCAACTTATTGGTGGACAAACCATCAATAATGAAGTTATTGTCATCGAAAACACATAACTTGTTGATAGAAATAACATTAAATTGATGATAGCCAATGAGATGGCTTCGATGTTTTAACAAGGTTTAATGGAAGATCAACAATATGAAGAAGATTGGGAAAAAAGATTGTGGAGCAAATCAATTAACCAATACAACTAGAGATTGAAGGAAAAGCCAATTCTTGATAAATCAAACATTGTCCTTAGAGAGGTGAAAAGACTCTAAAAGTGGATTTTGATTGAAAGACAACACATTGCATTGTTCATTGATCCAATGGATTTTGCAGCACACCAATAGGATCAAGAATTGTACATTTTATTGGTGATTTGTGAAAAAAAGATAAGACAAGCAAAAATAGAAGCAAAAGAACACATTAGGGTCAAACCATGCTAACAAGAACCACACCTACATGTTTGGTTCATTCATGAGCAAGGATTCATGTTGGAAAAATAAATGATGTGGCATGTTTTAATTGCTTGAATAGGATGGATGGACTTAACATGAAGGTGTTAGCAAAGTAAAGTAGACAAAAAAATAATCTGCCCAAAATTTAATGAAAAAATGAAACAATTTTTAATACAAACACGAGAAAGTAGATTCAAAATATTTTAATAGAAGTATGAAACCATAGATCATTACATTTTGTTTATGGGAAGGTGGAAACAAAGTTTAAACAACTTTGGTATCATAAGATTAGGTTGAAAGTATGTTTAAAAGTAACTAGGTCAAAATGTTGTTCAAACCTATTTCATATTAAATTTTGGATATATTGTGATTATAAGATGCATAATTCATAAGTATCTTTTAGGGCCCCGCTAACTTGAAACTTTTTTAAATCAATATTTCATCTACATGTAACCCATTTTGTGAAATGGAACTCTTATGCAAATAGAAACATTAAATTTTTTTTGACTTAATTCTACTTTCAAGATGGGGTTTTCAACATTTTAAATACAGAATGAAAGATTATCCTCATGTTAATTATTGTACAAAATGAAATTCCTACTTTCAATACATTTAAAAAAAATTATGGCTACTTGTAATTGTTTTTACACATAGCAATGAATGGTCTATTCTACCTTGCTTGCGCCCATAATTGACATTGGAAACAAGTTTTTTGCATGTTTACATGGGATTTTGAATTTTTGCCAACATTCATGCAACATGTAAGACATCTTCACACACATGTTAATTATGGTCGTCTTCTTCATGTCAACACACATTAGTTGTTTCCATTGCTAGTAGCTTGGTTTTTCATTGTGGCCATCTTTCACACTACAACAAAATGTGTCCCCTATTCACATTAATTTCATTAGATTTTGAATGAATTCATTGGATTTGACTAAACAAGGATGATGGATTCATTAGTCCATTGAATGGGGACCAATGAATTGCATTCACATTTTGTAATAGTGCCATTGACATCATCTTCCTCCTTGACACACATGCCATCTATATGATCATTTTCTTCATGTAGACATTTAGCAAGCTTAAGGTTTGTTGTCAATCAATTTCACCCTTCATCGTGGTCTTCCTATTTCATTAGTGTCTCCCTTTTTCATACATGCACCATATGTGCAATTGTGTTAATCTTCCTTCACAAACACAAATATCAAATGAAGATTTTCCTTCTTCAAATGTTTGTGCCATGCAAGAAATTTTCTTGCAACATATTTCATTTCATTTTGTTACATGGGCAAGTTACATTTGTTAGCACAATATAAGGTTTTTGATTGCATTGTGGCAACCAAATGTAATGGTTTGTTTTGCAATTCATTTGAACTATGCATGATGGTCATATGTTTAGGTTAAAGTCGAGTTCTAAGTGTTTTATGTACATGTTTTTCTTTTCACTACAACAAAATGCATCACTGTACCCCAAGTGATTTCATTGGATTTTGAGTAAATTAATTGGTGTCATTGAATGGGACCTACTGGGGATGTAATGAATTTTCTGGTCCACTAAACATGGACTAGTGAATTACACCCACATTTTGTAATAATGTTTTACAATGTTTTTAAAAATAATTAGCTTCTCCAGAATGTTGAAAAAAGAGGAAGAAAAAGGATGATGCTGATTTTTCACCTTGGAAGGAAATGGATTATTGTAGAATAATATTTTTCAACATTAAGTGATTTAACAAATTTCTTTGGTCCAAATTAGCCTAGTTTAAAGTTCATTAACCCTTTCCTTCATGTTGATACCAAGGAGTTGAAGAAGTTGAATTGGTAGATCTATGGTGTATTTCAACCAACCAACAATGACTCCATGTTGTGATTGGTTAGAGGATACATTGCACACAAAAAAAGGTATTAAATAACATGGGCAAAGGTTGTAACACCAATAACACAAAAAGATGAGCGTAAGATATGTGGGAAGACTCAAAAATGGAAGCATGGAATACTTGTCTAACTTAGTGGGGGAAAGGTGTTTACACGATTTGAAAACAAGCCCTTGATTGTAAAGATTAGCAAAGGACAATGCATAAAGACTTGTAATATGTGTCCATATGAGATCTCCCCATATGAAACAAAGAGGTGGCATACGTAACGTTGTATTGTGTGATTTATATCCACTTGTTGTTGCAAAGGTATGTAGCTAATGTGCTAGGGTTAATTGGGTTGAAGTTTAGCATGGAGGAATTAAAATGTGTTATAGAAGAGGCACAAAAGTACATAGCTACATATGAACAAAATTTGATGGTGATAATCGAAGATACATGTAAATTTTAGTAGAAGGTATGTGATTTGTGATTTTCCATTGGATGATTTTCTTTTGGTGCCCATTGAATTTGTCCCTAGAAGTTACATATTAAAATCTTGTGGTGATGTTCCAAGGGATCTATACATTTAATTTACTTAAAGTTTCACATGGATGTTGTTGTAGATTTTTAAGTGGGAAAAGGAAATATTGATTTTATGGTTATGAATAGATGTTATTTTAGATTCTTGAATGGAATGTAAATAAATGTAGCAAGTTATTCATGTTGAATTTGGCATTTCTATTGTGGGTCTTAGCATAAAGATGTTACCATTGAAGGTGATTTTCCACTAGATATTATCATCTTGAGTGGGAACTTATATGTGTCCCTAGGAGTTGTGGAAATCAAAATCTCGCAAAGGGGATCTACCAAACAATCTATAAACATCAAAAGAAGGAAAATTGACATTAATGAGGACTTTAAAATGGATGTTGATGTAGATATTGTATTGGATATTTGTTTGGGTTTTAGCAATGGTTTCCCCTTTTTGAAAGCTATGGTCAATTCATTTATTGTTGTTAATAAATTTTCACCATGTTCAATTCTACTTGGTGTTGAGTTGAACACAAATTGCATGAATGTAATGCCTTGTGATCCATATGTGAAGGCAATTATTCAATGCCCACAAATTGTCAAAGGAATGGTTCCATTACATTTGGGTTTTTGTATAAGAATTGAAATGTGTTTGTGAAGGCAATGCATTTTATTTTCCTAGAGTAATGGTCTCAAACCTCGCATTCTCCATGATCCTCCATGTTAGTATTGAATGTACTCACACCTAAAATGATTGGAATGGATGCTAAAATTACAAGTTGATTACCAATCCATGATGGTAATGCCCGATTTGATTACAATTTTGTTTGTTCTTCACTCTCAACCTTTGAATGATTTGATGAATAATAATAGTTGTTGCAAGTTCACATACAACCACTATTGTGCAACCTATGTATTTTCTTGCAATTGAAACTAACTTGAAAGATTTCCTATATACCTAAACTATAGAAGCAACTTTTACTAGCCTTGTCCCATGCCCAACCATTAATTAGTAGGTTAACAAACTTCAAGTTGACTACTTTTTTAAAATGTGGAAAGGCTATCACCTTTCACTTGAAGTTTTTTTGTTGATATAGTAAGTGTAGGCAAGAGGGGTTGTTCATATGAGGAATTTGTGTTTTTTTTCAAGATGTTGGCCTAAGGAACATTCCCCATCTAGCCCCCTTCCTCCCCAAGCTAGTATTTTAATTAATGTTTCAACATGACATGAATTGTAAGAATTGTTGAAAAAATGTATAAAAAGTTGTTAAATTTATCAATTGTTATAACATTCAAAGCATTGTTTCCAACCATTAATGTAAACATTCATCCCTTGATGTAGATAGTTGATGCAAAGACTCATACCTTGACATTACCTAACTTTAATCCCTCCCCTTAACCTTAGGTAATATTGAGAATCCTTAGGTTAATGGGCTTTCAAGTAACTTATAAGTTCAACTTATGGAAACAAGCATACCTTAGGATTGATGTTTTCCACATATTCTATGGGAACGACATAAATAGTCAATTGTTCATGAACTTAATTTCAATGTCATACAACAATCAACACAATTGGATTTAATGATCAAATATGGTCATATCAATAACAAAACAAGTTTTATAAGCAATCACAAAAAAAAAAGGAATTGGATTTAAACTTCAAGAAATATTCATTTACTCTTGAATCCAAACATACCAATTTAACATACTAGTAAATATAGCTTCAACCCATTGTGCATGTAATTGTAACAATTTCATGTTTTTTCATTAAAAGGTTTTTCCTAGTCGCAAGTCAATCCCCTTGAAATTTTAAAGTTCTTCTTCAATAAAATTATACGCTTTTAAAATCTAAACTTAAAGCCAAAGAAATCTCTTCAATCCAACATGATATGAAAAAAATATTATATTTCAAATTTTATAACAAATTTAACACATGTTGCTTTTTGGCAAATTTGGCTATTTTTCATAAATTATTTTCACCTCCAAAATTTATTTTCTCAAGAAAATTTTGGAAAGTCAAGGTTTAAATCTTGGAATATAATTTTTCTCCCTTGAGAAAGATTAAAAACATAGTGGTAATTGTCTTCCAAAGTTTGAGAAATATGTATTTTGGGCAAATTTTGAAATCTAGGTTTGGGCAAATTGTTTTTGGTTATTTCAATTTTAGAAATTTTTATAAAAATTCTGAAATTATAATTAAAATCATGTGGATGACACTTGATGGATGAATCCATGTTGCCCTTGGATGAGGTCTATCGATGGATGAGGATGGACTTTGTTGAAGAACTTAGATGAGATCCCTTGGATGAAAATCAAGTTGGTTCACATTGTCATTAGTGGATGAGTATGTTAAATGAAGGTAGTAGATGAAAAATAAAGCTATTATTCAAATGAAGAATTTGAGAAGCCATTGCCACATTCCAAGGTCAACAATGGCCAGATAAGATTTGTGCTCACCTCAAGCACATCAATGGAGATTTTATGAATTACAATTTTGAAGTTGTGCCTTCGAGGTGCTTGCAAAAAACTCCCAAAAAAAAATCTAGTAAGTCTTTTCTTCAAACCATGAATTTTGGTGATGGTAGGTAGCCAATGAATAGTAAGGCACTTGAAATGTTGATGGAGATCACAAATAATTATTTTTCAAATCTCCTTTCTAAGGAAAGCTTCAAGTTTCCCCTTCCAAGGTATTTCCAAAAAATCCGAAAACAAACAAATCAACCACATTTTTTCAAGATTCCAATTGGCAATTTGGCAATAATGTCTTGTGATGGAAATAAATCTTCATGGTGGTGGAGATCGTGAGGCCTTTTCCTTTTTCAATCAACACTATAATTAGAGATTTGGGGTTGCCTTTTTAAGAAGGGCTTTTGACAAAATGCTTCAAACAACAATCTAACCACCAAAATGACATTCCACACAAGAATATTACAATGCATTACTTATGTTTTTGATCCCTCACTAATGCCTTTTGCACCAATGACCATTAACGTTCATTACTTTTTTTCATAGAAAAATTTCTTCTTTTCTCAAATTAGATTTCAAAGTATTTCCTAACAAGAAAAATAATGTGTAGGAGCATTTGGTCACACTCTAGATCCCAAGCTTCACAATTCTTGGAGCGACAATAACCTCGGTCATTCAACACCATGGTGTAAATTAGTCTTAAAAAAAGTTGAAATCATGTTAGTTGGTTCTAGGCCAATCAAAGGTTTGATTCCTCCATTAGTTTTTTCCTAAAACAACAAAAGTTTTTAGCTTTTCATGGATGGATCTTTCCCATGAACACAAGGAAAATAAAATTTGAAATATTTGGATCAAGAAAACAAGCTTTCTTTTATCAAGTAAAATCCCACTTCCTAACCATGTAAGTACTTTTAAGCATTTTATCTCAAATGGATTAGTTGTAGTTTTGTTCAATAAGTTGGTGCAAGCAATACTTCTTGTAGTTTCACAAACTTTCAACCTACAACTTGACAAAAGATAAACAAGGACAAGGAATTAATGTTTTTAAAACCTTTATTTAAGTTATCAATTGTCCTTGTTCACATTACACAAGTTGTTAAATTATATTGAATGAATGGTCACTAGGGCAAGGATGTCGTATGAATAAGACATAAATTAGCATGACACTTCATTGTTTATCATTTCATAAGATTCATTTTGCTTCAAAACACATGAACACAAGACAAGATTGTGTTATGGTTCCTATTGTGGTAGGTCAACTATAAATGCACTATTGCAAGCTAAATTGAATGCTTGGATATATAATACTCATAGTGCTATAAAGACATGAAAAGTGCTTGGAGGTTAAATGAGTGCTTGGAAAATTCACATAGTGCTAAAAAGATATTAAAAATTCTTTGACAACATTCACTCGTGTTTGTATGTTAAATCAAATGATAGGATAATATTCACGTATTGTTTGCAAGTTATTGGGGTCCTTTTGAATATTTAAATGTTCCCAAGTTATAGAGAAGGCTTGGAAAATAAGCACTGTGTTTACATGTTTTTGGTACAAATGTATGGAGATCAAGCCTTTTATAATGAATGTTACCATTAGTGTTTAGATAATACTTATGGTGAATAATTGTTCCTAGAATTGCTAAAAGGTTACTTATTTTGTGCTTAAATAGAGTGCATATAAAATGCTTACAAGTTATTGCTAGTTGTTAATGAAACAATTTCAAGTAATCTAACTAATGTAATGGGCATCCTAGTAAGTTTTTAGTTACTAATGATAGTCTTGGACTTATCATCTCTTATTTATTAAGAAATGAAGTTACTTGGACTAATTAGTCATTAAGGATAAGATGGTTAACAACCAATTTGTCACCAACTAGCGCTTTGTAGAGGAGATTTGGAGGCCTATTTTGTAGGAAAAGATGAGGTGCCATTGGGAACCAATGGATGGTGGGGAACCTTGTTGGGTTCTGGTTATCTCTTATGGATTCTTGGAGTTGTAATGATTATTGCAAGAGACGAGGATATGAGGGTGCAATTCACTAGTCCCTGTTCACTAAAGCAGTTAATTCATTACTTTCCAACTAGTCCTCGTTTATCTTAAACCAATGAATTCATTCAAAATTTAATGAAGTCTTTTTAACATACATGGACATTTTTTGTTGTAGTGGTGTTTGATGTATCATTTATTACAAGAAGGGTTGTTGCATTGTACATGTTTTTTTTTTGCTTGTATTGGCCTTTGTATATTTACTTGCAAGTAGATGTAGTTAGTCTTATTTGATAAAAATATCCTAGCTCTTAATTTTATGTTGATATATACCATTTTTTTTGGGAAAGAAGTCTTTAGATGGTAAATGCAACAACATGGAAAGTAGCCATAGTGGAAGGCAACAAATACATTTAGTAAAGGTAGCACATTCCTATCGGAATAATCTATAGTAGAAGGGGAAACTTGGTAGGAATGCAACTACCTTCTTAACATAACATTGAATCTTAGAGTGATGGTACCCTCTATGAGGATCTTTCCTTTCTTTTTTTAAAGGTAGGATTACCTAATGAAGGTAGTCCCATTTTGTTCTCTTATTTGTTCACGTGTTTATATTTGGCATCTCCCCTTTACATGAATTTGGGACTATTAAGCTTGTAGAAATACAATAGAATGCTTAATATAATCACATGCATGTTTAAATATTACTACCCATATTTGGTTATTAGTTTATTGCTCAAAACTTCATGTCACTTTTTGATAGTCAATTATAATGTTTATTAACTTATGCTAACGGGTGGTCACAAGGTAATTAAGGTGGACTATTTTCAAGCAAATAAATAATCCATAAAAAGTTCATTCAAAAGTGTTAAAAAGTGTAATCTAGTGTGATATCATTGTTTGAGTGGGGGATCAAATGTGGTCAATTAGACAATAAATATTATGTGAATAAAATCCCTACTAGATAAATCTTCAACATGCATGTTAAGAGAAAAAATATTAAAATCCATCAAAAAATGAATACGATATGGACTTTTGAAAATAAAGTCTTTTTTTGGGTTAAAATGTTTTATTTATTTATTCCATGTATGTTATTTTTTCTTTAATATATCATATATTGAGTCCCTATAAGATAACCCCCAAAAAATCATAAACAAGATTGTATTTGTATCAAGCCACAATCCAAATACTAGTCCATATTTTTCAACTTCAAAAGTTCTGACTTTTATATTTGAAGAATATATTATAATTTTAATGTAAATTTCTTCTTATTCAAGTTGAAAATCTTAATTCAAATGGAAAATTTGGCATAATGATGATTTGATGGCAAGTCAATGACATGTTAATGCATGACACTCTCCAAAAACTTACATTGTGATGCAAAAAATGGTCCACCTCATCTTTCTCCCACCCTAACAAAATATTTTACATAGTTGTACAAGACATCAAATGTTAAAAACCAAACACATTTCTTTGGTCCATTAATACATAACATCACATTTTCAAGAGGATTAGGGTGCTAGCAAAATATTTTGTACATACTTTTTTTCTTTCTTTTCTATTTGGAAATACAAAAAAACAAATTTTATAATTTCTAACCTTTTTATAGCATTTCAAAACAAATGAAACTTTTAGTTTTTTTCATGGGCATTGAGCCAACCTCCTTCTAGCTTTTCAAAACAATTTTTATCATATCATTTGAACTTGAAGAAATACCCTAAAAGTATCCCCAACAATTACATCATTTTTCAAGGGTTGGGGATGATTTTAGTTATGAAAACAAATTCGATTGACTATATATATATTTGAAGGTTCACCATATTAATATTAAGGTGATTAAAAAAAACCAAATATTTGCAAAAAAATTTCACCTACTTTCAAGTACTTGAATTTTATTTTTCAAACTACCACAAATTTTAGCTCAAATTCAAGTACTTGCAAGTAGGTTTTTAAACATTCAATTATAATAATTCAACTTTTGAAGTCCATGTAAACAAGAGTTTAAATATTGTACCAAAAATATACATATTATCCCCATGAAAACATCTACTTGTTAGTCCTTTTTATTTAAGGACCCCAATATTTTGTTGCTTACACTATTTTTTGTGTATACTTTACCATGTTTTTACCCATTAATATGGCAAAAAATAGCAAACACATGGACTAATGTTATGCACATGTTATATTCAAGTCACACATCCATCAAAAAACATGGGAATGAAGTGTCTTCAACGCACCAACAACCTAATCATCAACACATCATTGAAGTGTCCTAGATCTATAGCCCAATTTTGAACACATTGTTGATGTACATGTTAATGTTTCTCTACTCGTGGATAATCCTAACTTTGGAGTGTTGAAAACAACATGACCAATTTAAATGTGTCGTATTGCTAGCTCAAGGAAACTACAAGAGAATTCACCCCTTTGAATTTTGACATTTTAGTTGATATAATGCACATGCCAATTTCCTATGGTACAATACATGAACATACATTGGTCATGGTTACAATTTTAGCTATAGTTCAATTTCCCCTTAACTTCATACATGTGATATTGCCAAGGAGTTTTTATTGGGCAAGAAATAGAATCATGCATGTACACAAAGGATGTTGAAGGTGATATAAATAAACACGGGTCAAATTGGTATTATCCATGATGAATGCACAAATACCTTGGGAGGGGAAGGTGTTGGCATTATAAAATGTGTATGTTATTTGTTCTAGAAATGCAACTATCCCGCATTGGATGATCTTGCCCACACAAAAAAAGGCCCTTGTTGCATCTATCCATTACTACGAAACTTAAGTACAATCTTTAGGTATGTGAACTCACATTGTTTACTATCTATTACATGAGGAGCATTGTCTTTGCAAATTGGTTATATTCGCTTTGTAGTATTGTTTCCATTCATCACAATTTTCTTATTCTTATGGGAGTGCTTCAACTTCAATGGTAGCCCAAAAATTAAAAAATTGCGTGCTTTTTATTTTCACTATGAATTCAACAATCAACAATTGACAACTAAATTTCTAAAGTTAATTGATTGATTATATGCAAATGTTTCATGGTTTTGTAAGTCATTGTGAAATTCAACAAGAAGTTGCATTGATTCAAGTAAATGGAGGTATGCCCAATGAATGAACTAAGGGTAAGCGTGATTTTCATGGCATTACACATCATTGTGATGGTCAATAGGAAATTGCACACGTTAAGATAGATGAAGATATGCAAAATGAATCAATTAAGGCTAAGTGTGAAGGCATGTATGAGTAACCATGGGCTCCCAAGTTCAAGCAACCCAAGCAATATTAGGGTCTCACAAAAAACCCATGTGGTTTGCACATGATAATGAATAGATAATGCAAACATGCAAACATGAAGTGAACAAAAGTGGGCTTTTTTATGTTAATGATATGTAACAAACAATGTTTTTGAACTATAACATATGAGAACACACAATTTGTTAAGGTATATTTAGTAAATTCCTTTTATATATTCCTTTTATTTCCTTTGTGCAAATGAGTGGGTATGTTTTATATGCACTTGGTTCAACCAATTATATTTTCTACTAAGCAATGAGGTACTACATATCTAGATATGTATCTTATGCAAAAAAATCATTTACATTATTGGAATGGATATATTTTCTCCATAGTAGTTACATGACTTTTGAAACCTTGTAGTTGCATTTGGGGTGTTGTTCAAAAAAATTATCCATATTAACTCAAGGTTAATTTATTGCAATTCTTAAGTTATAATCTGTATTCTTCAAGTTTTAAAAGTTTTTCATTAAATTATTGGTGGATGTAATTTCTCTCCTTATAATCACATATAAAATAATTTGTATTTATGAAACAATCAATGACTTACAAAATACATTTTCAAAATCATTCTTGAAAATTAAGGGGATTGTGCATAAGTGGGTGGACCAATTTGCCATAGAACCAAAGTCCCCATTTACTCAAAATCATGGTCAACATTTAGAAATTACAACTAGTTTACACTAGTTTACATTGATTTCCTCCATATATTTTCCATGTCATTAGTGACACATTTAGATTTTTTATTTCTTTATGGATTTAAGCAAAAAAATTAAAAAATATTTCTTCCTCCAATATGATATAGACCTATGAAAAACGCTCATGATTAGCCCATTCAAAAGTCCATAAATATAGTTTAAATATTCAATTCATTTTTATTTTGCTCCTATGTTTCTTTAATATGATATTTTAATAATTCCAAGTCCCTAAAACACACCCCATTAGTCAATGGACCATAACATAATCCACATAAAAGTGGTAGTCAAAGGTGCAATCCATGATTGGAGTTTTGAGTTCAAGTCCATGGCTATTACAAATTTTTTAAATCCATAAAATGAATTTGTGCACATAGTTATGACATTCTTGGTGCGGGAATGTTATGGAAGCCCAAAGAAGCAAGAATTTTAACGAATTTTATAAATCAACCAGTGAACATTTGGTAAACATTCTCGTCGAAGAATGTTTTGACAAGGTGCTTCACCACGTAAATTCACGAATTTTAAAGTGCAAAATGAAGAATGTCATTACTATGTTTGTGCATCATGTAGATATTCAAGTTAAGATATTTCAAATCCATTTTAATAAATTTTAAGACCTATAAAGTGACATGGGCATTGCAATGGCAACCACAAGGTAGAAAGGTGAAAACACATTAAGGTGTAAACTTTTAAGCACATGTGAAAGTCCATAATTGCTTAAATTAACATTGCAAAGGTAGCGTGAAGGCATGATACCTTGAATCACACAAGTCTTTTTACAAGTTATCATTATAAATTTTTTAAAAAAATAATTGAACCCCATTTTAACTTATGGAGAATTTAAATTTGAAAGATGAGCTTTTAAACTGTTATTTTTCATTAAATAAAGGACTTAATTACAAGAAAAAATCGTAATCAAAGGTACATAATTTTTTTTGATCATCAAAATCCTTCAAAAAATCTTCCTTGGTATCAATGTTATCATATCATATTACCATTGAGTCCTTTATTCATTGAAAAAACATTATTTGAAGGTGCATGGAGTCCATATTCATTGATTATGGATTGTTACAAGGTTTTTGGCGATTCCTTTGAAAGTCCATTATGTTATGGTTATTCAAAAACTATCCATGAAATTCATACAATGTGATTATAATATATAACATTGTAGTGTTGAGTCCTTTTTCATTTTAATCGATTACATTTAATCTTATGGCCAATTACAAATTCCAAAATCTTGCAAAAACTACCTTGTGACAACATTCATGGACAATGTAGTGTGCTTTCACCCATAATTGGCTTGCATGACACCCAAATTGGTCCACCCATTTTTGCATGCACTTTAAGTGAAATCGATATATGTCCATGTTTTGAAAAAAAAACTTGAAATGACTAAAAATTATGACCCATTTAGGGTGAATGCATGGTTGAACAACCCATTTTTGGCAAATATACACTCCATACAAATCCATGTTAGGTTTTTAAAAAGTGGTCAAATGGACATGGTTGTTAATTTCTAAGATTTCAATATTGTAATATTTGACTACCAAATGATCACCCTCCTATGAAACCCTTAAATTAAAGTATGTATCAAAAGTTGTTAATGTCATTTGTTATGGTAGATGCCACTTGGAAATCCTTTAAAAAAATCTTGTAAAGTCCATATGAATGAAGGCCAAAATAGAGATTTTGAAAACATGTTCATTTAGGCATTTTTTTAATAGACAAATAACAATAAAATCCATTTCAAAAGGATGATTGAAAATAAGGTCCAACTTTGATCCTTCAAAAGTCGATAATTACCATTCAAGCAAGGTTTTAAGAAAATCACACCTGATTTTATTATTTCATTTTTCAATGCATATTTAATCATTATAAAACACTTAGGGTGGAATTTAATATGAATTCCTCAATTCATTAACAATTTAATTAGTTGTCCAATCCATTTTTTTAACTTCAAAAGTTTGTTACTAATAATGAATGCAATCTTTTCAAAAAATAGTTTTCATAATCATCATGTCAATATACTACCAATTTTTGACAAATTCAAAATTATGTTATTCATGATAAACACAATGCACTTTGCAAAAATATTCATTGTGACACCAAAAATGAAGCACTCAACCACACATTCACCCTAATATATTTGACTTTAATAAATCTACACATATCTTTTAAAATCCTTAAACTTTTAGATATTTATGCAGCTAGATGATCAAAATTGTTCAATGCAAATTTGAAGTTGAATATAATTTAATATAAAGATGTTCTACATAACACAATTTAAACCTTTGTAGGAAATGTAGAAAGCCAATTCAAACTTAATGAGCTTTTTTTAAACCTTTAAATAATGCATAAAATCCCATTAAAAAAACTTATTCTAAAGCTTAAAGTATCACATATGTAAACACCATCAATTACAAGGCCTGAAGGATACTAGAAAGTCCATTAAAATTAGTTGATATCAAGTTCATTCAATTTGACCAATCCAGTGATTGTTCAATTGATGTTGCTTAATATGCATGTATACACATATGCATATATCTGGTGAAGGTTTTAGTAGTGCTTATTGATGATGGGCTTTCTATGACCAATGATGTGTGCTACCTACTAGCTTCAAACTATGAATAATTTATGTAGTTGTTGAAAACATTCCTCAACAATTGTTCCAAATTCTTTTATAGGAAACTATGTCAACAATATTATGTTCAACACATGTAGAAGTTTCCAACTATCTCCCAATTGTCCTATAAGTAAAATTATTTCATGCAGAGGTGTAGGGACACAATTTACTGTCATGGCTTTTATAACATTTTGTATATATGTTATTTCACTTACTTTCATCAAAATGTTATCAAAAATCTCTAATGCAACTATAAGGATTCAAAATCACAATACTATTGAGGATATAAAAACCCAATTCTAATGTTGTATTGAATTGCTAATTGATAAGCACAACCATCCTCAATTTTTTGCATACCATAAATCTAGATGCGTAGTACTTCATTATTCAAAAGAAAATATAATTGGTTGAATTGGATGCATGCGGTGGGCAATAAAACATACCCAATAATAATTTGCATTCACATGCCAATGTATGTATATTCCCACTTACTTACCTCGCTTGATAGAGATTTGACACCATCTAGATCCCAACAAAAACAAAATAACTATCGATAACACATCGATTCCATAAACAACACCATGTGTATCTCTATCACTTCCATAATTTAGTCCTTGATCAATTGAAGATTGTTGCAAATCATAGTAGCATTACGCTATCCATTCCAAAACAAGCCACCCCATTTTACAATATGTATACTATAGCTGCAAACACATAGTTCACAATACTTGTAATTGCAAAATCAAACTCCTTATAATCATGTACCACTCAAGATAAATGGCCTCATCAAATTTTGGCTAAAAAATCATATTATTATCATACTAAGGCTATTACTATTACTATGACTTCCTTTCTCTAGATGGCAAAGACCCCCCCCATTGTAATATTTTTAATTCAATAAAAGTACACCCATCTTTCATAAATGTTGCACCATAGCTATAGATTAGCTTTCAAAACACACAAGCACATCAAATCCAAGCTTTTATATTGCCACATAACTACATTCCACAACCTTAGCTAATAACAAAACATACAATTTCATGATACTTACTTTAGCAATGGTTTATAATCATCACCTAAAATGGCCATCAAGAACATCCTTGCCATTTTTCAATGCATCCTTTGGATAAGATATAAAATCAACCACCTCATTCATTTTTTAATGAATCCAATACAATAGATATAAAATCATCCCCATGTTTCATGCCCCCCTTAGCATTATCCATTTTTCAATGCTTTTTGAGAGTAATTGACTTGCTTCAACATGAAAGTGGACACACAAATTTTGCAATGCTACAACACATCATATTCGATCTAGGGAAGATTATGCACATGATAAAATTTGTACGTATCCTTGATGATATATTGCCATTGGGTTCTTGCCCATTGTATTATTCCAAACACCATGTGCTAGAATAACCAAGGCAACATTTGTTTCTATAACGATTTCATTGACTTGTATAATGTATTACAACTACTAATATAACCAAATCAAAATCATAATGAAGATCCTAGTTAAACGTTACCACACAATACACCTTTACAACTATTGTTAACATCATTTCCATGGTATACCTTGGTTTGCAAAATTTCTTACACCTTACCAAATGAGATTTCATCTTCTCTAGTCCTCAAATAAATAAATAAAACACAATTACACACATACACACAATCTCTAAAGCAAGGAGATCATATAGACATAAAAAATAATGAAGATGTAAGCTTAGTAATTTATGTTTTTCAAAATCAATCTTTTATATTTTTTCATTGGTACATATGGAACTATATATAATTTCTTCAACTGAAAATTTTAATTGGTAGGTAATGTTTTGGTAGTGCATTACATTTGGTAATCCTCAAGTTCGAAACACTATTATGCTCTACTAATAATATATTTCATTAACATTAAATTTAATAAACCATTTAATGCTTTTAGACCCTAAGCCACATCATGTAGCACCCATGTTAGACCTAAACCTAGGCCACATGACACCTAGGCTAGGCCTCAACCTATGCCATACCATGTGATGCCTAGGTTAAACCTAGACCTAGGTGATTCATGTGGTGCTTAGGCTAGGTTAAGTGGCACCTAGGTTAGGCATATGGTTTCACCACATTGCACTTAAGGCTAGACCACATAAGCCACATGGTACCTAGGCTAGATTAGGCTACATATATATAATATAGATTAGGTTATTTAAGTAAATAGCTTAACTTAGAGCACCCACATATTTAGGCGGAGTATATATATATATATATAGGTAGGCAACCTATAAGTATGTAAAGTAAATTATTAGGTAGCTTATTATAAACCTGTGTATACCTATGTAATAAGTAGCCTAATATAAATATATAGGTAGTTTTAAAGGGTTTTAATTAGTCTACTTGGATGCAAATGTGCATAATATTCCATCCATCCAATTTGAATTTGTTCATCCATTCTTAAAACAAGATTCACAAAAAAAGAAAACCCCCCTTTTTTACCAAGTAGCTTTCAACTATGTGTTGTTTTGAACTAGATTCCAACTATGAATTTATTTATTTATTTATTTGATTAGAAATGGGAGATGCTAATTAAGTTGAACCACCAACTGAGATGGTCAAAAGTTAGAAACAAATTTCAACTTGGGGACCACCTCCCCAAATTCAGGTTTCATTGTTAACTTCCCAAATTAACTTTTAATCAATAGGTCAACTTAAATGCAATGTCATTAAATGTCTCTCTTTCAATTGGGAGATGCCACAACTCCACAAGTCGAGCATGCATGATAATAGGAATTGAACATTGTTTGTAGTTGGATGACACGTTAGGACAATGGATGGCTGAAAATGCAAGGTACATTTATGTTTCATTCGTGAGGACTACAAATAAAGTTGAGACCAATTTAAATTCCATGAGGATCAACTAAGTACAAGTGCAAAATTACTAGTTCCATGTTGTGATGGTTATTTCATTATCGTTTATTTACGTAATCCAAGGACACTCATGGTTGAGAACTCAAATGTGATAATGTTTTCCCAAGTGGGCAAGAAAAATGAAAAGGCAACATTTCAACCTACACCCTTATGGAGGATTAACCCTTTTAAACATCTCCATACTCATTAAAAAATAGTTACATAATTATGTTTGTTTATCTTAAGGACTATTTGTTGTTGTAGGTCATACTTCTATTATGTACTTATTACATATTAATAATTAGATTACCTACCTATTTATTATATACCTACCTATTAGGTACCTATAGGTACCATACTAGGTACTTATTAAATACCTACTTACTTACCTATTTAGTACTTAGGTATTTAGCTAATGTGTACTTATAATACTAGGTGAATAAGTCCTTAGTAGGAAGTTAGTAGGTAGCCACTAGGGTTAACGTTTAATTAATTACTACATACCTACCTACTAGTTATTAGCTAGCTATAAAATTCCCTAGCTAGGTAGCTAGTACCTACCTCTAGGTACCTATTAATTAGTAAGTTTATAGGTATTATATAAGTATTAGGTGGTATAGGCCTAGGTGCCACCTTATTTGGCTTTAAGCCCAACCTAGGTGCCACATACATTATGTTAATTAGTAAGTTAACTAGTAGGTATTAAGTTTTTAAAGTTTAGATAAAAACTATGTGGTTTAAGCCTAGGTGCTACCTTGCCTAGTTTTAGCCCAACCTAGGTACCACTTATGTTACATTAGTTAGTAGGCTAGGTTAATTAATAAGTAATAAGTTAGGTAATTAATTGGTATGTAATAGGCTAGGCTACATAGATAAGTAAATACTAGTTAAGCAAGTAAGTAGCTAAATAGTTGTTAACTATAGGTAGTTGTGACTAAATTACAATTGGGTTATATTTAGTTAAGTTGTACCTTGGTTACAATTAGATTGCAATTAAATTGCAACTAAAATGTTTATCCCATATTATTTGTTTTCCATAACAAGTTTCTAAAATATATAAAGAGGTGAATTATAAATGTTGGAAACATAAAACATCGAAAGGTCTTAAAATGTAGATGCCTAAAATGTTATTTTATTATTCATTTAGATCTAAAATGCATGAGTTATGATCAAAAGAAGGGTTGGGAGTCAAATTGAGAATTTGACTTTTGACCACAAACCCCCTTAAACCAAAGGTCAAATGATTTACGATTAGGGCATGCAATACACCTTTGGAAAGATCTTTTTGAGGACCATAAGATATTGCCCTCACATGTTCCAAATATGTTTGTTTTGAAGAAGATATGAACATTCAAAAGCTTTAAGATAACAATAGTCCTAATTTTTAAATTCGCATTTAAGAGTCTCGAGATAAAAAATGACATTTGGATGTAGCCCTTGTGGAAAGTCACAAAATATAATATAGGGAGGGGAGTGATGCCTCCTCCCAAAGGTTGTGGCATGTGTAAAGCTCGTGTTTAAAATTGTCCTTAATAAATTCATTGCAACACTTGCATTCAATTTGCATTTAATTTTTTCTTTCTTTGGTTGTGCAAGTTGATTTCATCTTGAATTTTTGCTTGTGAATTTGTCTTAGTCCCATCTTGGAGCTCCATCATGCCCTTGTACCCCTAAAATGCTATTGTCACGATGTTAGCCTTGGGTTCACGACCAAGGCAAAGGCTTGTGAAGGTGCAGGCCAAAAGTGAAGCCAAGAGTCACATTTCATGCTCCCGGGAGTGTGGGAAAGTGCGAGGAAATGAACCCCCGCACTCCCAAATGAGCTCCCATTTTGGGAATTGGAGTTTTGATGGACTCCTAAATCTTCAGAGAGTGATTGCAAGGGTCAAAACCCATTGGATTGACAAGTTCCTTGTATCATTAAAAAATTCTTGAAACTCATATGTTTAAAATGGGCTTGCATGACACATTTGGGTTCTTGAAACATAAGTTATGACCAAAAGAAAAGTCAAGAGTCAAATTGGCAATTTGACTCTCGACCACTAAAAGTTGGAAATCGTCACAATGTCTTTGCATGCAGGTGGCGTGCCACATACAGTTGAAATCTCTTGATGAGGGCTACAACTTTGCTTGAGATATCACCTTAATCAAAGGTCTACACACAAAGTTATGGGCATCCAAAGTTGCAGGATTCTTAATTTTGGGAATTTTGGGACTCCCATTTGGGAGTCTTGGGACAAAATGACATTTGGGTGCTGGCCCCATGGCAAGGCATAGAGAATACTATAAGGGGGAAGGTGGTGACTTTCCCCCCAAATCCGGGTTGTGGTGAGTCTTATGAATTCGTGTTTGCTCGTGGTTCGTCTATGCACCAAATTGCTCCAATTACGCACTAACCAACTTTTTGTTTGGTTTGTGTAGGTCTGTGTGAGTAATTAAATTGCTTGTCAATCTTCTTAGTCCCCATCCCAGAGCTCTAACACGCCCCACTACCCCAAAAGTGCTGCGAGCCAAGGAGTTCGCCCCAACTCTTCCTTTCGTTGTGTTCACCTTTGGACTCGTAGTTGAATCCATCAAGGAGCTTGGGGGTGTGTTAGCTATGAACTAGGGAGGGTGTCTCAATCTTTTAATTTATTTTTTCTGTTTTTTCACTTTGGGACCCACAAATTCACATTTTTCAAAAAGTTTAGGGGTGCATTAGTTTGAACCTAGCCTAGTTTCAAACCTAGCCTAGGTTTGGGGCTAGTTTAAGTCTGATCTTAACTTAAGTTTGGGTCTAACATAGGTATCAACCTAGGTGATAAGTAGCCCTATGTGGGTCACATGTCAACGAACTATTAGTTGGACTTTTCACTTCCTAAATGTAATATAGTCGAAATATAAACTCGATGGCCTCATTGAAATATAGTTGAAATTTCAACTCAAATTTTGATGATGACATCATTTGTTAGCAAATGAAGTTCATCTAATGGGAGGTTAAATTTGAAAACAACCTTCAATTGTAATGGTGTCCATGTTGTAGCTAAAATGGTAAAAAATGGATGTTGTTGCATGGTGGCGACATGTGGTTACCACTTTCGACTTGTACTTATCATTTATTCTAGTAAACAATTGAAAATAGTTGAAAAAGAATTTGCAATTGGAAGGGTCATTTTCAATTATAATTATAGTTGAATTCGAGTTGAAAAACGTAATTGAAATATGGGGGTTTTCTTTTAATGATTACCAAAATAGTCAAACACATGACTTATGATGTAATAATGGTATTCAATAGTTGCATGATGTTTGATTATAATCAACTAGGAAATTTGTTGATGCCAAAAATATTTTGAAGGTGGCCCTCCAATCAAAAGTCATTTTCAATTGTCCACAAAATTAGTAGGTGGATCAATTTACTTAATAATCACCATTAGTTATTCAAATGTATAGATTTTGTAGTTGCGACAAAGTTGAATTCTTTTTGGTTAAAAAGATAACATTTAATCCTAGTGTTAGTGTCAAGTCAACTTGTGAGTTTTTTAATAACAATTAAAAAGGTAATAACGTTGGCTTTATTTACCTCCTATCATATTGGTTATGTTGTTGAACTATAATTATATTTGCATCAATTGACATATCATCCCACGATAAACAACTCCTATATTTATTCAAACTTGGTTTCCCTTGTGCCATAAAGCTTTTTGATGAAATTCTTTTAATTGCCATGGATCCACCTTCTTGTATGGTTGGTGCAAGGGAAAATCAATTCCCAATTTGCATTTGGACTAATAACCAATTCAAAGGATTTTTTTGGTGCATGTTGCAACATCTTTTTTAAGGCTACATCACATATTTTACATGAAATTGTTAGGTTTCCCTTTGGAGTGATGCATGTGATTGAGGTTGCCTTTGTTGGGGATGGCATTGGCACATATACATTTGATATTAGGACCACTTTCATAATAAAAGGATTATGAATGATCATTATAATGTTGACTTGCTCAATCACATGTGCCTTTGAATATTGCAAATGTTGAAGGAGGTCAATTGTGGATTCTTGCATTGGGGTATTCCCATCCTCATCCACATTTCTTTTTTCCAATAATGATCTATATATTTCCTTGGCCATGTGCATCCCATTGCCACCTTCATCCCCCCTTGTCAAGGCAATAGTAGATTGTTTAACTTGCTTTTAACTTTTTTCCCATTTGGCCAAGTTGAAAAATCTAAGGTGGTTTTTGCAACAAAAAAATTGGAAACCTTCAAAAGATGTTTTCACCAATATCTCTACATTTTCCTTTGTTTAAGACATGTTTGACCTTATGGTTGTTATCAAGGGCTAATGTCATGCCATGGATATGGGTTGGCATGGACTTTGTTCCCATAATGACCTCATTGCTCGTTGATATTGTGAGGGACCTTGTAAGGGTGCGGCATGTCACCCAAGTTTGGGCAATTTTTAATTATGTGCTCTAATGATATGCATAACCAACATCACACCATGTGGTGATCATAATTGACTACCACCTCCACATCAAAGCCATTGATATTAATAATCAATAGTTTATTTAACCACCCCCCCTCTCAACTCCAATGGCACATAGAACCTTGGGTTTTAAGCGTGGGGGTTGTTGTGATTGACTCCTAACTCCTTGCCAATTTGGTTGGCAATTTTCTTCTCCATTGAATTATATTCAATTAGTAACATTTTCATGCAGGTAGTTTAAGTTGCATTGGGTGATTTGGATTAAATGCTTTCACCCACTCATGATAAGGGTGTTTGCAAACTAGAGTATCCATAAAATTATGTACTAATTAGGTTTTTTTTCAACATCCTTTCAAGTTCAAATGCTAAAATAATCAATTTGAACACACATTGATGAAAAATGGTCTTAATTTTTACACATTGAATAATTATAATTAGTGAGGGTATCATATATATGATTAAATACAAAATTTGGGGGAGTTTTTTTGTTTATAATATTGCCATTGAAATTTTCCATAAAAGTTATGCATATGGATTCATTAAATAAAAAGTCTTCAATGAACAACACTTCTATTCTACCAAAAATTTGATTACATTTTGATGAACCATAAATGCAAGTTTCCATGCCATTTAGAACATGAAATATATTATTATGGACTTTTATAAGCACTATAATTAAGCAAAATGGTAAAGCCATTTACAACATGATCTTTGTGTAATTCCTATAATTATTTTCATCAATAATGTGGCTTGGGATGTATTAATTAGCGGCCCCTAGTGATCTTTTGGAAACTTTATGGTTTTTTTGCTTTGAGAATGAACATTTGACAATTCTAAGTTTTTGACATTGTAAAAATACAATATAAAAATAATTTGTATGGAATCTTATTATGCCTTTCTTGGTCCACTATAATTTACATTCACCCATTGATCATGGTGCACCATGGTAGATTGAGCACCAAAATTAACTTAGGGGTACATTCATGAATTTCATAATCACTTAATGTGTAACCATTGCGTAGGTTTAAAAAATTAAAATCATTTCTAATTTCAAGTTTTATGAATGCTTGATAAATTTATACAATAATGTTTTTAATATATCAATGTAACATTTGGATAAATTTGAAAGTAATCCAATGAATATAGAATACCAAAAAAACATTTTTTAAGCATTGTAACTAATGTTTTATAATGCTAAAGGACATTGTTTAAACATTGTTTAATCATTATTTAACATTATTTAAGCAATGTTCAACCAATCTTGAATTGCAACACGAGCTTTTTGGGACTATTTAAGCATTAAATAAGGATTGCCTAATGGTGCACATTAGTGTCTTAATTTGTGAATGTGCCCTTAGTAGTTTCATGAATTTATGTTAAAAAAGGATAAAACCCCTCTTGACATCCATTTTGAATTCTATCTTCCCATGTTATCTTTACTTGTCACAAAGTTAAAAATTGACAACTAAGGGGCAATGTTATAATATGTTATCTTACCTCCAATGAAACTCATGATGATGGTTTGTGTTTTGTGATAGTATGTTTCCACCTTAAAAACATCTAAATCAAAAGTTGAGTGAGGTATTGTCTCAAGTTCCTTGATAGGAAGGTCTTGATGATTCCTTGAGTTATTGAATGAAAATGCTTCTTCATTGGAAAGCATAAATGGGTTGGTCCTCCCCTCTTTTGTTTCCCTCAATCCCAAAATCTCACCTAATTTGGCATCCACCACAAGGGTATCATTGTTGAACACATGGTCAAGTGTTTGAATTGTAGACATAGTGATAGGTGTGGTTCCTTTGTTGGATGCAAAGTTTTAATAGCTCATTTTCAATGTGTGAAGCCATTGGGTCCCATTAAACCTTAAGCCAAATTTGAGCAATTGCAAGTGAAAACTAAGAAGATTTACAATTTTAGGTGTGGCACCAAGACCACTTAGCCACTTTCAAGTAAACTTAGTGAACATGCAAAATGAACGGGATAACAAATATGTGCAAAGCAACAAATCTGAAAAACAAATTTGTTACATTGCAATCTATCCATTTGAACACACTTTAGATGCATCACAAACTAACTTTTTGGGGCTATCATTTATTATGCATAAACATTCAATAATGCATAGTAGACATCATATACTTCAAATGGGAAACCAATTTGCTTAAGATAAAAAACAACAAAATTTTATAATCCATGCTCTAAAATGGATCAGTTGGAGACTATAATCGACCTTCAAACTTTCAATCACATTATTATTTTTTGATTAAACCATTAAATGGAAGTTTTTAAACTCCGCCTTTCAATTGAAGGGTTTTGTGTTTTAACCTTTCACATAAGTATTTGCAAGCTCAAGGACATGGTACTTGATTTTCATATTTTATCATTGTGGTTGAAAGCATAAAGACATGTTGGAATTTTAGCATGCATACATTGATTAATTAAAATAGTGTAATTTAAAGACAAAAACTTACTTCCATCCTGTTTGTTTGGGAAATATTACATGTATACAAATAGTTAGGCCCCACCAAAGGGGATGTTAGTTGGAGGTCACACACCATAAAAACTACAATGTTTTTTTCAAAGAGTACATTACAAAAAAAATCGCTAAGTTCTTTTACTTAAGTAGTGAACAAAACATATGCATGGTTGATAACTAAATTCATAAACTAATAGTCAAATTTTTTTATTTCATTAAAAATCACTTGGGAAAATTGGAGATACATATACAAAGTACCTATTTGGTTTAACATTTAAACGCCCAATCATTATTTTGTTTTTCAAAATTGAGCTTGGCAATAAAAATGATAATTTATGAAAAAATGAACTAATATTATGTTCAAATGATGATGATTGGTCATGAAATATTTCATTAAATGAAACATATTGCACAATTTCCTCTTTTCATCACAATTCTTGATTACAAGTACTTGAGATTCCATTTTATCCAACAACTTAAATGAATCATACCAGACATTGGAATTGTTATTAAACATAGGCATATAAGCAATTTGGTAAACACCTATCTATTGAAAATTATTTAACATGAACAAAAAAATGATAAATACAACCTACAGAATTATTTTAAATATGCAATTTTTTTACATTGGTAGGTAGATAACATAACTTTTGGCATTTTAGGTAGGTAATTTCTAGAAAATTGGCATTTAAAAATAGATAATTAGTAAATGTCAAACTTTAAAATTGACATTTATAAATTTTTTTAGAAACTAGTGAGATGAGATTTTTCTAGGGGATTATGGTTTGTGACATGGTTTTACCCCATATTCATTATAGATGCATTCTACATTGTTTTGTTTACTAATGAATAAATAAACATATGAATGAATCATCTTCTCCCTTTCATGGACTAAAGGAACCTTAAAAACGAGTTCCTAAACTAAATTTGATACATATATAACATAATTAATCTTCATTCACCTTTCATACTAATGTTGTGGGCTTTATCCAAGTCATTTTGATAAAATATGATGGTAGATCTATAATGCATACAACAATTGTGCTTTCAATTTTAATGTGGGGTTGCTTGCACAAGTTGGAATTGTAGGTTAGATGGATGTTGTCATGTATTTTTTATATTGATGTGAAAATGGTAATTAAAAAAATAAATTGTTGCATTTGTCATGTATATTTCCATTTTTCAAAGTATTGTGTTTCTTTGTTTTCAAGCTGAAAATTGTGCCAAATAGGGCATGTCAACTAAAAAAAATTGAAACATGAAGTTTAAAACACCCCTAACCCACTATCAACAATTAACAAGAAAATGCAATCTATATAGGTGTAGGGGACCATGTGCATGAACTTGCAAAAGTCTGATTGAAAATGACTTAAGCATTAGGTAATTCATGTGCAATCCCCAAATGTTTGTTCCAAATTCTAACATGCATCTATTTTACTCCAAAGGTTTTACTCCATGCAATATTTTACAAACATGAAAATATTTTACTTCAAATATTTTGCTATTCCAATAGATGCAAATATATACTTTGGACATTGCTTGAACACTTGTTTATATGCTCCCTATTAAAATGTACAAAACATAAGTTCTTTAAATGCTAACAAATTTGCATGTATATTTCCTCCCAATCATCTTAATACACATCATGTATTAGGAGATGAACATTCCTTTGATTTTTATTATTGTGAGTATTATTTGTAATCAACCAAATTTGTTGGAAATCAAATTTATGCTTGTGAAAATAATCATTATGTAGCCTAAATATAGTGAACTAATTGGTTCAAATTATTGTATATACATAGCAAGTTTGGCAAGTCCATGTCCAATGCTTATTTAATTCTGAGAAAAGGTCCAATAGGGAAAATAAAAATATCTAAAAATTCAGCATTCCTTGTGAAAAATTAATAATTTGACATATTCAGACGAAATCAAGTTTTTCATCCATGTGTGACAATTGAATGGCCATTTTCATTTGTTTGCAACAATTCAAACTTTTTGAACCTAATTACTTACTAGGTAATCCTACTTAATTAGTGTGGCTCCTATATGTTGTGCATTTTGTATGTCTTCTTGAATATTTGTTTTATTATATTTGTGAAGAATGTGCAATGATTAAGAAACAACAACATTTAGATTGTGGGTTTTTCACTTCCATTGACAAAGACGAGATGGACATTAGTGTGGAAAAGATTTTGCAAGGTTGAATGAAGGATTGGAAAAGAGTTAGGTTATGCCTAAGAAGGAGCTATTTACCCAACTAGTTGGGCCAAAGGAGGAAATACACATGATTTTTAAGCACCAAAAATGGAAATCAAAATAATTTAGAACCCTACATTTCTAATTTGGACAAGATTTGTTCATGACTGGATGAAGAAAAATTAACAATCAAACAACTAAAAAAATCATAATAGTTACATTGCCCTAACTCGTTAAAGGACAACACAATATATGATTCATTCAAGGCATGTTGCTTAAGTTCAATTGTTTTAAAATTAGAACCCCAAAAGTTCATTCCAAACGAATTGAACACTATTATCATTTGCTTTTGATTCACAAGGTATAAAATAAACTTGTCAAAATTCTATTTCAAATTTCAATAGTGTACTAAAGCAAATAAGGAGTGAAAATAGAAATGAAATGACAAAGGTCCTATCACCAACAAAAGGCCGATGTCCTACTTCTATAACCGAGGGGGGATGATTAAAGTCAACATTCAACTAACAATAGGGTGTAACAAAGGAGAAATGAGAATTGGAGGTGTGTCCATTAGGGGTGAAAATTAAGATAGAAATAACCCCTATTCTATACACTTTGCTTTGAAATGGAAATTGCTTGTACCTTTCAAAGTGCAGCTGGAACTACTTGTTTGAGGACATGAATTATGATTGAGAAAGGGGGACCTTCAAGGCCTTTGGTGCTATCCATTTGTTATTCAAATAATCAAAAATAACTATTGCTAAAGGCAATAACTAATATCTTGTATGGAAATTATGTTAATTGTTCTCTTAAATTTGTGTTGCTTATGAAGTTGTCATGTGCATGGAGATTAAATGAGAAAGAATAATTGTTGTAGTGTTCAAGTTGGACTAGCAATGACACAACCAACAAGAAGGGTTCCTATATTTGGAAAAAAAACAATGTTGACATGAGGGTTTAAAGCAAGGTTTTAAAAAATAAAAAATACATATATAATTTTACTTTAAAAATTAAAAATTATATTAAAAAAGAAGAAGAAAGTTTAAATTTTTTCTGAATATGTGATGTAAGAAATTGGTGATTTAAAAAAATAAAATAGAGAATTTTATCCAATTTACAACCAAAAAAAGAATTGTTTTGGTTTTTAAAAAAAAAATCTAGAAAAAACAATGGTTGAAAGGTGTTGAAGGAGGACTGGAATGGTTCTTGAGGGACTCCTGAGCAACATGAAAGTGAACTTCAAGAAAAATGAACACAAAAATCATACATTATTGCATCATTGTTTCCTATACATCCACTACCATGGCCACAAGTGGATGCCTACAAGGTCAATGGGAATGGGTCCAGTATACTTTACCCTGAGGTCAAATTCATCAGTAAATAATCCCTCAAGGATTGAAATGTTTTTCGTGAAAATATGAAAGTGAGGTGTTGAAAATCATCCTAATAATCGGAGGCTACAATCTAAATAATTTCATTCTTCATATGCCAATATCATAGTAGATCATGAAAATAATATAAATTTCAGAGATATAGAAAGAATTAAAAATTTGAAAAAATTTCAATTTGTCAATGTGGAAGCTGACCCTAGGCTATGTAGTTACATTCCAAAAGGTTGTTATATCACAGCATGTTACGCCTTTAACTAAATTCAAAAGATGGTTACACAAATTGGTGATGATGAAAATGTTTTGAAATTTTTTTCGTAGAGTTAATTGAAATTTTTGTCAATGAGTTGTTTAAAGTTTAAATAAGGAAAGTCATGCATCAACTAGCGTTGACAAATGATCACAAACCACTTTGAAGGGTTGTTGAAAAAGGAAGATGTTTGTCTCACATGGGCCAAGGTTTTTTAAGGGAAAAAAGGGTTATTCCAGTAAAACCATTTGTCACAAACCATTTTGAAGTGTTGTTGAAAAAGGAAGATGTTTGTCTCACATGGGCCAAGGTTTTCTAGGGGAAGGAAAAAAAAGGGTTATTCAAGTAACACCTTAGAGAAAAAAGTTGAATTTATTAATAACTATTTCTCCTCAAATTTGTTGTTGAAGTCAAGGTCAAACATGAAACAAGACCTACACCACCTAAAGATCAGACTCTATTCAGATTTCAGATAGGCACCAACAAATTCCATTCCAAGTTTGCTGGTGAGGGTGCTTTAAAAACAAAAAAATTAATTAAAAAAAAGTGTCATACCAATAATTTGCCAAAATTTTCCAAAAAAAGAGAAAACAATTTAGTTTTAATTTACACTTCAAACAATCCAAAAAAACCACCAGCAGGCAAATGAGTATGTACTTGGTCTGAAAGGGGCGGGAGGGTGGTCCAGGTCCAACACAAGTTACCCTGGTGAGTGACACCATGTGTGTGCTTTTCAGAGCATCCCAACTAGACCAGCCACTTTGTTGTAGCCAAGTGGAATATGTGACTGGAGCCAGTTTTGATGTGATATGGGAAGGATCCTTGATTTTGTGTAGATTTTCTGACTGCTGTAATTGATGGAGTAGGTGGAACAAACACCACCTAGTTTGCTGCTGCTGTACATGCAAAAACTGCTGTCTTGGGCCAAAATCAACAAGTGGATGATTTTTTTTCCTTCTCCCTCTCTATTAGAGTTATCCGTAAAGTGACCAGTCTTCTTTGGGCATGCTTTCACCCCCTATCCCCGCTTTCAGTCATATCCGCAAAGTAAGGAAATTTTATTAAATCTCAGTATGAAAGCCTGGAACTCAGCATTTAATGCACAATGTTTGAGAGTAGTTATATAATAGTTGTACAGGTAGGAGCAGTGAAAATATATGTAGCAGCAGTGGAGGCGCTCAGGGAAAAGGAAAGACAGGATGAAACTTAGTTAACCACCAAAATTGCTTAAAAAACTAGTCTGGGTCCCAGTTATTTCGTTTTGTAAAATTTCCATTCCCAGTTACCCGGTTGACGCCCTATTAGGTACCGCTCGCCCCCTAATGTAGGGACTTTACAAATAACTCTAATATCATAAAATTAAGGAATTGTGTTCTTATTATTTATTACCTGTGTTTGCCTGGTATACCCTTAGTACCTTGGCAACTTGGACGCATGTCTGTTGAATAAAATATTAATTAATTAATTAATTATGAAAGTTTCTACTTTTCAATATGAAACTGATCGCTTGCCCCCCTAACTCACATCCCAAGAAATCAATGTTGGGACCTACTTACTTGGGTTGGGACCTGCTTGGAATGGCCCCCACCTCCCTCCAAACACAAGCCACTTGGGTCCTTATAAAAAAAATTAGCAATGTTGTAATCATCTTTGTACACCTTGTGAAACTTTGGGAACTTTGGTATGTGAACTTTGGGAACATATCCGTGTTGTACTGGTGTATAGGGTGCAACCTGCCTATATGATACCCTTATTGAACAACAACATATCAGCTGGGTATGACCTGAGGCAATATCAACCTTATACCAATACCAGATTTAAACCAGGCAAAAATCAGCCTTGGACCTAATAATAATTGTTTTGTCGTGTGATGTTTCTTAAATCTTTTGTAGGCTTCTCGAGTTTACCCTCCGAGCATGTATGTTAAAACCTTAAAATGGTAAAAACTCATAAAAGGATACTCTGGCTTGTCACCACACATGTAAATGAAAGTACTTACAGAGTCAATCAAAGTGTACACTTCTGTTACCTATTGATATTTTGTCTTTGAAGTATCACACATTTTAAGAATGGTATGTTTGTCGTTCCTCTCCTCTATTGTGCAATTGATTTGTTGTGGAAATCATGGTTGGTTAGGGGCCCTTGTTGTTAAAAAAAAGGCCTCAATAATATTGCTCATGGATTGGTTTGAGGTCATATCATTATAAACATCTGGCCTTTACTAACGCAATTGGAAAAAAATTCACCTAATATCTGCAAATATCTCTCCTAAAAAAGGAGAGCGATCTTATAACTAATCCCTTTTACTTTTTAGAGTAGCCATAAGAACCCCTCCTACCCCTCCTAGTCTACAAATGTTTAGGTTTAAGATAATGTTGGTCTTGTACTTCATGATGGGGTAAAGCCCGTGGGTGGAGGGGATCATTCCCAAAATGCAGGGCCAAACTCAGCTATCCTTGGGTCCTTATTTTGAGAATGCCTTACCTAGGGCCTTACCCTACACTTTCAATGCACAAGTTCAACAAGGTGGTGTGCCTGCTCTGTATATTCTTGCATAATGTTCCTCTGAATACAAAAAGAGAAGAAAAGTGAGATGAAAAGGGCTAACCCCAAAATTTGTTTGGGGATGACTCTGGGTAGGGTGAGGACCAAGAATTGGGCTCTTTTGGGAATGAGGTGCCCATGCACAACGTAAGAGCAAGTGTGATACCCAAATTCTCACAATGGCCCTGTTTGAGATTCTTACCTCCATATAAAGAACCCATAAGGTACTTTGAGTGCATGCTGAGCGTTCCCATGAAATTTCTGTTTCCAAAACTGTTCGTCACCATTTTTGGCCTGGGCTAATACCCTCATTATAAATTGGGGGTACTTATTAGGGAATTGTTTCTTAATGGTGGTATCCAGACACATCTTGCTGGATATATGTGCACATATACCTAATGTTGGGGCATATAAGTCTGCCTGACTTATAGTTTTAGCCCTAAATCATTGAGATTTTGAACTTAGTAGCATCTCAAGAGAGGATGATGGCAGTATGACTTGATTTTTCAATTGCTGCAGATGGACAAGCACGAGGCCTCTGTGCCTTGGGTGAACCAACACCCACATTGGTCCCATGGTTCAAAAAAAAAATCCAAAAATCCATTTAAATTATCTCTAAATATTACAAATATCCCATGTTCCCACTAAATCATCAAGGTCTCTCTGTGTTGAAACCTAACATTTTTTGGTCTTAATATGGCCACTTTATAAGAGGCCTCACTCAAACAAGTGATGATCACCAAAATACCCATCATACATAAACTAGTTCCGATAAAACATCATAACTGGAATTTGAAAATTAACATGGAAGTTGGAAGGGATTGTTTGCACTACAAGCTCAAATGAAAAATCACGTGATGAACTTTGCCTTTTTCAAGCATTTGCAAGCATTTGCGCTCCTTTTCATCTAACTATGGATTTTAATAAACTTGTATGGTCTTGGATGGACCCTCCTATCTCATTTGAATTTCAACAGTTATTAGTATTTTATTTTTTTTAAAACTTTTTTTCCAATTTGTGATGTCGTAGGAGTGGTTTTAGGGTTTAAGATTTCGTGAGGTTAAAAAAACCCTAAACAATAAAAACCCAAAAAAAGAGAGACGGTTGCTTCCAAACATTATAAATGTTCTATCCTAATATCCTATATATTAAAGCAACAGTGTCTGTCTGTCTGTGTAGGCAATGCCTGGAAAATTCTTCCAGTTACTGCCCGTTCCTGATAAGCAACTCATTTGAACACACTGAATAGGGCGTTCTTAACTGTCTCAGTTTTTGATCACCTAGAGTTTGCTTGCACTCGGGGGGTTCACCAAAACCTAGACATGGAATTTTTAAGGACATGATTTTCAAAACGTGAGATTTGAGTTTTGGGACGTACACAGTGTGAGTTTTCAAGACCCAAACCTGAAAATTTTCAGGACGTGGGATCCTCAGTTTTTGGAGATTTGCATTCCGGGTTTCCAAGACCCGAAAAGACCTGGAAAATTTTAGGATATGATTTTTAGGACATGGTTTTCAGGACTTGGGATCTCAACTTTGGAGCCTGGGAAATTTTAGGATATGGTTTTCAAGACCTGGTTTTCAGGACTTGAGATTTCAACTTTAGGGCTTAGGAAATTTTAAGACATGGTTTTCAGGACTTGGGATCTCAACTTCGGGGCCTGGATTTTCACACTTGCAGTTTCCAAGACCGAAACCTAAAAACTTTTAAGTTTCAAGATGCGAGATCTCAATTTTGAGACCTGGATTTCACACAGGGGGCTTCACATGATCCAAGACCTGGAATTTTTTTGGCACATGAATTTCAGGACATGGATGGGGAACTAGGCGACTTCACAGTGTCCGGTCACAGGCACCCACTAGTTTAAATAAAGGTGTTTAATTTAAATCCTCCCCCCCCCCCCCCCTCCCCCCAATTTGCAATGTAGCAGAAGTTGTGATCATCCATAAGATGATTAGTCAAGTGTGGCTACAAACAAAACATGAAGGTAAAAAAACAGTTGTGAACCGCCTTCTATTTTCTAGCTACCTATGGAAAGCTGCTGCAGAGTCTTGGCAAGTCAGCCCAAAAAAACAAGGGTCTAAATTTGGCGATCTGAGATCGACAAAAAAGCTCACTGATTTTGTCAGAAGATTGAAGAAACACAAACTGGCCAGTGTACAAAATTTAGCCAAAAAAGAAAAAAAGAAAAAAAAAGCCTGTATGACCTAAATCACTCAAAATCCAAATTTGATGTTTCCTTCGTTAAATATAACCAACAAAATTAGGTGTTGGTTCATCCTGGCCTTAAATTTTGGACCCCAAATCACCTAAAATTATCACAACCCAAAAACTGCCCAAACGGCCCTGAATGCTAAAAGGCAAAATATATAATCTATCCAGAACTAAGGATATATATATATTCACTATTAAAAAAACGTGCCATATTACGAAACCAGCTTTTGTTTATCAAAAACTAATTTACATTTTCATATTAAGTACTGTACATTTGACCTGATTGATTAATTATTTTCAGTGGTTTTTTCTTTTTTTTTCCTGGCAATTTTGTTTTTCTTTTTTTCACAAATAAATTGGGAAAACTTTGGAAAATTTTGTTTCTCTACTGTAAACTCGAATAATTTTCCTTTTGTCTTGGGTTAAATTCCACCAAAATCTCGATATGAAAAAAATAAATTAAGAATTTTCTTAAAAAAAACATTGACTGACTCATGGCAATTTGGTAAATATATGGGACAAATATAAGTGGAAATAATTTTGTAGTTTTTTTCCAAAGATAAATTATTTTAATACTATAGACTAGTGGTTGTTCTTTTCCAAATTTCTAATACCATAGTAGTTAGTACCTTGGTGGCTTCAGCCAAAAAACTTTTTTTACTAAAAATGATGAAATTTTCAATTTTTACTTTGATTTTAAAAACCATTTTTGTGAAGGAAATTGAAAAATATATTTTTTGAGTATTCTGGGATTTTTTTTGAAATGAAAATTTTGAAATTTAATTAATTATTTGGCAGCCCCTATATTACACAGTACACTCAGAATTGGAGCTTATATTCTTTATCTGGATGCTACCGACTGATTTTCAGCACTTCTTTTGTCAAATATTTGTATATTTTAGAAAATGGAAAATATTGATTTATTGAATTTTCCAGAATTTCAACTTCATATGAGGAGGAAGAACAACTCCCTAAAAATACACCTTTTGTTGTGTATTTGCAATAATAATAACCCAATGGTTGGGACAATAAATAATTTTTCACAAGTCGGGAGTTTGATTTTCAACAATTTTGGCAAATATAAATAAAATTCTCCTGACCTTTTGTGAATTATTTTTGTGCCAAACATCAGTTGCAAGCATGGTATTGGTACATTAATGTGCTATCCATTCTGCGGCAGAATGTGTAGTACATTACTACCAGATGATGGCCTATTATCCCATCCAGCTAAAAAGGGTTCCAGTAAAACTCCAAAGAGAAATGGGGCTGGACACCTCTTTCATAAGCACTTCAGATAGTTTCACTATGGTGTAGGTAGGGTTTAAGGATGAGTTTTACTTTTGCTCATGATACATGAGATTTCTAACTTCACACTTCAACTCTGGACCATGTCCTTTAATGCTCTCCCTCCAAACATTGCTAAGAATAACCCTAGGGTTAATAAACTACTTTATGCTTTGCCTTTACTCAGACCTTCTTGGGTGCCTAGATTGGTACCATGGTAAGAACTAAAAACCCAAAATTTGTGAGGTTGCTTCTAACCATGGTAAACATCTTGTCCTATGAAGAACTAATTCATTGTTTCTGAGTCCAAATTTAACAATGTCTGGGTGAAATAGGGTCACTAAAAGGCCTTGCTCCAGAAGGTGAAGGTACCAGTGTAGGTGGTGGTTTGCCCAGCCCTGGTGAGTATGAGCACGATTATGTCAATCAATTTGAACTGAATAAGTGGAGGGTAACACCCAAGAGGAGTGGGGTGGGTGGTACCCTGTGTAAAAGCATGGTTAAATATTATTTCTCTTTTTTTGTCCCTGTGATACCCAGAAGATACCCACAGGGCATATGGGTTGCATGCCTTGTCTTGTGGTCATTTTCCAATTAGGTACCAATTTTATTAGCACTAATTCAATCCGGCTCTAATGCAAAGCTCCTCACTAATGTTTCCCCCCTTCCCAAACAAAAATTTCAAAGCTATGAATCTTTTTCTGAGAATGGGTTTAGATTTTAGCATGGTGTGATGTGGTCAAACCAAGGCTAAGACACCAGATCCCATCAGAACTCTGGAGTTATAGTGCCTTTGGGCTGAAATAGTACTGGGATGGGTGACTATCTGGGAAGTCCTGGTGCTACATCCAGTTGACAGGGAGTTGAAGACAATAGGCTATAAATATTTACATGGGACAGCATTAGACAGAAATATCTAGTATGACAATTTCTTTTACTGTAGAAGATTGGCTATTTCAAGTGTAAAATAATATTGCCAGTTTCATTTCAATTTTGAAATAATACAGTAATTGTGGAGCATTACCCAAATCCTTCAAACTCAATTGTGGTTGGCAGAGTACAAATTTTCCACAAATTTTGTCATTAAAATTGGGAATTAAATTTTTTGTCTAGTGTAAATTTGTCTTCATTTGCTATTTGCTTCAGGCAGGCACTTATTTCAGGAATGCCCCACTCCTGGGGCATCACCCTACTCTTTGGCCCTTAAGTGAGTCCTACCAATTTGCTTTGCCAGTATCCAAAGTTATGAACCTTTTTCTTTGAATGAAGGTCCTTGTTCGTTAGGCCCATCACCCAAAAAAAACCTTTTGAAATTGTGAACCCTATTAACAATATTAACATATGTATTGGCTTTCCATTTGACCATATTTGTAGGCTAAAATCATCTTCAAAACCTTGCAAAACTTTATTTACAAACACATTGTTAATTCAGAAAATGCACAAAGATATATATAAAACAAGGGAGATTTTAAAAACATCAAGTTAGCACGAACTAGATGTCAAAAAACTCTCCATGTCAACCGTCGATTGCATGTAATAAGTCAATTGTGGCGATGGGAGGTGTGTTATGAAATATCTAGGTCAACCATTTTTGCCCAATTTAAGAGGATGATTGCATCCTTTGTAGTGTAATTGAATTTTTTTATGAAGGAAAGTAACCGAGATAGAAAGGGGAAGGCTTTCTCGCCCTTTGAAGCTCCAAATGACATTGACATAATTGTGCAAGAACACATTAACTTGTTTGTGTAGACATCTAAATATTTCAATTGCTAAAGAGAGGAATTGATCAATGGGGTGTTGGTTGTGATAACTCCTTTCTTTGATTTGAGTCACATCGAAAGTCACAAATCTTTGAATTATGCAAGATTGGGGAAGTAAATCCACATGCGTTGGATTAGTTATGACAATGTAAATTAAGGTACAAATTTTGCTTTTGGTGACCACAATATCGACTTGTCATGGGAATATTTGAACATGGGTGAAAGAAATGCATGCAATTGTTCTTGTTTAATGTGGAAACCATCATCTTGCACAATGGCAACAAAAACATTATGAACTACATCATGGGTCCATGTGCATTTGTTGCCACGAGCACAACAGAGGAAGTGGATACCCATAGAGTCAATGGGATGTGTGCACACAAATGGAGGGAGGCCTACATTTGAAAGATGTGGTAGTTCTAGTTGTGTCTGAAACGCTATGGTAAAAAATGGGGAAGATAGTCAAAAGGTTCAGAAGATTGGTCAAGTTATAAATTAAATGCCCATCCTAAGGCCAAAACATGATAAAATTCGAGCACAATGAGTTTGAAATATTTCATCAGAAAACATGTGGGAAAAATAGGAAACAAAACACAAAATAGCAAATAACTTAACAACAAAAGAGAGAGAATGGTAGAAGATACCTTAAAAAATGTGAAATAGCAAGGTGACGTAGGATGTAATAAGGTGAAATGAAGCACAAAACAACACAAAATGAAACACAAGTGGGAAATAATAGGTTGAAAGGCAAGGTAGCAACTTGAAAGGTGAAGTAACATGTTGAAAGGTAGGAGTAGCAAGTGAAATGTGATGGAATAAACATGAAGCACAAGTGTGAAACAATAGAAAGAAGGGTGAGGCAACAAGACAAAGGGTGAAATAGCAAGGTCAAATGTAAACATTGGCGCAAAACAACAAGCAAGGTGTGATGGAGCAAGTGCGAAACAATTGGTGGGAAATAGTGTTGGTGAAAGAAGTAAAAATAAACAACACGAAAAAATAAGAAATTAAAAAAAAAGGGAAGGAAGGGGGGAAAAAAGATAAAGAGGGGGAAGGAGGAAAAAACATTTGAGGAAGTAAAAGAGAAAAAAAAACCATAAGTAATTTACAACCTTACAACACATAAAACAAGAGAAAGTAAGAGGATGAAGATAAGGGCTCTAATCCCTTTTTATTCACAATAATTAGGGCTTAAGGAAGATAAATGAATCATTAGAAAGTAATGTTGCTTCCTAATTTCAACCAACAACCAATAACCTTGAGAACTTGACTCATGTAAAAGGACCTACCTCACCTGGGTTTCAATATTTTAAACTTTTTTTAAAACCATAGGTTTTCACCATTTCAACTAATGATTAGGGTTTCAATCAATGTATGATTGAAGCTGATAATTTAGATATGTATACTTGATTGATATCCATAAATATTTTTGATAAGCGCATTTATGCACAAGATGATGGACTACATTATATGTTTCAATGCACAATGGTGACAACATCTTTTAGGTGGGAATTGTTAGGTGAAAGATAATTTGAAATATATAGGTGAAAAGCTCACAATCATGGGATGTGATAAGAAGCCATTGTAGATAATCAATTCCTCCATTACATCCAATAACTAATTAATCTTCATTCTTAACCATCAAAATTTGGTGAAATCAATGGCCCAAAAAAAATGGATTCAAACAAGGCTTATGTTGTAACTACAAATTAATGGGAGGTGTAAAATGGTGAAGTTTTGCTGGCTACAAACAATGGTGTGAACCCTTTTGTAAATGGGCAAGTATCATAAATAAATGAAGAGGGAAATATAAATGGTTACTATGTACGTAAGTAAAACACTTGGTGGATATTATGGAAATAGATGCATGTAGATGGTTATGCATAGTTAAGCACCATAATTAACTATATGACATGAATAAAACCAAAAAAATTCCATATGGACACATCATCCATCTTGCACATTGCGTAAGTGGTGCTAGTTCATTCCAATCATTTTAATTTTGCTAAGAGGCCTTTTAAAAAATAAAATCATACAAATTTTGTTTTTTCCTTTTTTTATTGGGGGGGGGGGGGGTGGATAATGAATGGATAAATGCTTCAACCATGGGAATAGATATGAATTGGCATAAATTTCATGATGTGGTGGGATTGAAAACTTAAATAAGCAATGTTATTTTTTGTCAAATAACATAATAAAATTTCAATGTTTGATTTCAAACAACTTGATTGGGAAATAAGTTGATTATAGTTGATAAGAGACATTAATTTTAAGAATATTGATTGATGGTTTTTTTCAAGACTATACAATTGCATCTTTAAAAAGATGATCATCCTTGTACAATTTGTAAATGATTATATTTTAATCACAATAGGGTGGTGCAACAATGTTACAATCCCAAATATGAAAAGTATCATTCTTTATGACCTTATGAATATTCAAGACCAATAGCGCTTGATTTTGAGGTGTCATCCATATTTGAAGGTTAGTAAAAATATTCCAAGACATGATTCATGATAACATGAATGACTTTATCTTTGAAAAATCATGTATGGGTGAATAGGTGTTGTTTTTACATGCCAAAGTTGCAAACTTTGTTGGTGATTTAGGCTTTTGTTTAATTGTGACATTGGTATTCAGCAATTTTATTTGGGAAAATAAATTCTCCAAATAAAAAAGGCCACATTGAAATCCAACTTCAATTATAAATTTGGGGAAAATAATTTGAATTTGGCAATTTATTGACATACTTATACGGCAAACACTTGGAGTTAATCTTAATTGTACTTTAATTCCTTTTATAACATTTTACTCATGCATTCTTGTGGCCCATCCATTCCAATGCAAATGTAATGGTCAAATGTGAAAGATGAAACAAACATTGTACTGTCAATGAAAAAATGAACAAGAATGTGCAACTACATTTGTTATTTTGAAATTAAGTAAATCTACACAAATTGCAAACAATAAAAAAGAAAAGAAAAGAAAGCAAAAAGATTCTCACATTTCTTCAAGTTTTAAAATAGAGGTTCCTTAGAAGAATTTGTCGATAAAAGTTGTGAAATGCAAGGGAATTTGGTCCATGCCATTGCATCAATCTTATTGATATTTATTGATCATATTTTGAATAATTATTTAAAAATGATTTTTCACGTATATTGTGATGTTTTAGATTATTGTGTTATGCAATGGGACTTAGGTTTAGACATGTTTTTAAAAATATTATAGTCTGTGCTAATTCTTAAGCATGTTGAAAATTGATTTTTTTACAAGATTTTTATGGTAAAAGGAAACAAAAAGAAAAATTGAAAGGGAAAATGGAAATAAGTGAGTTTTGAGATTTTAAAATCAAAAGAGTTTGATTAAAAAAAAATTCAATCACAAAAATTCTATACTTGATTCAAGTTATAGCCAATAATATAGAAATTGATGGTTCAAATTTCTTGTTTTCATGTCTCATTTATAGCCAAATTCGTCTAAACTCCCAATGGATGATGACAAAAACTATGGCTATATCACAAGATTGACCCCAAAAAAACATAGTTGGGAATTCCTCAATTGTGGTAAATTTTTGTGCCCATGACACAAAGTACTTACTCTTTTAAGCTATAGTTCTAAATGACTAGATATCATATGTAGAGATGTCTGAACCTCACCTATTTATATCCATCACATCCAAGGTACTTCTAGTGTTAGGGTGTAGGGTTGAGACCCAAAGCAAAGGCATAGCCCTAGGATTTGTTCTGTTCAGAGTTCACTATAGGGCCATCAATTACTTTACCCATGGAGTGCAAGAAAGCCCAGAGCAGGTAATTCAGGCAACTTCTTTGTTCCCTTTGTTGGCCTTGCCTTGGTAGGCAAGGATATTGTCTTTAGATGCATTACAGAGTATATAGTAGCTTAAGGGACTTTGGCCCCTAGGCAATAGGACTATTTTTATATGAGGATTTTTGAAAGATGATATTTTGGCTTGTGTTGAAACTTGAGATTAGTTTACAGAGTTAGTTATAATGTCTTGAAGGGTTTTGGTTTGTGTTCGAGGAGTTTTTTGAAGATTATATTTTTGCATGTTGAAACATTTGAGTTTCCATAATTCTTCTTCTTTTGCCCTAAGATACTTTTAAATTGTAAATGGCAAGGTCACAGTGCATGACACACACCCCTTGTTTCACTGGCAACAAGGGACAGGAGAACATGATTGATGCATACATACTAACATTAGACCTGGAGTGAGTGAGTCTGTCTGTCTGGTAGCTGTGGGTTTAGGGTTAGGGTTTACAACACAGGAGTGACACATGTAAAAAAAAGGAAGTAAATGATGTGAATGATTTCCAATTTTGTGATCACACCAGTTCAAGAACTTACTTATTACTAGTCAGCTGCTTGTAATAACCCCCACAACATGCTATATGGCACCTGTGATTTTGCAGTTCATGAGAGCACCACATTTGGCACCACCATAACTAAAGGAATGGGAAAAAGTAGGCAATAATTTCTTAAAAATTCAGGTCTGTAACTTTGGTTAGGTCATTTGGGATTTTCTAAATTAAGAATTAAACTTTTTAGATTAAAATAATAATTTAATCGAAGTAATTTTGTAATATATTCTCTTGCTATCCCTAATAATAATAATAAAAAGCTTCATTATTTGTAAGTTCCTATAAGTAGATGATCTTATCACAACTCTCATTTACAAAAAGCCACAGAGAAAAGAAAGAACCTTAATTTGTCACAGGGACCGATTAGATGATACCCTGTAGTTAGTTAGTTAGTACAGGGGCATCAGCTTCAACACATGTCTGCCCAATAAGTAATGATTTTAAATATTACCTGTTGAATTTTTTTCCTATATATTAAAAAAAAATCCTCTATTTTCCTTCACAAAATCTATTCATCAAATTTAGTTTTCCTGGCCTCCAAGACTTGGAAATATTATTTTCCATTAATGCCAAAATCGCGATCAGTGAAATTCTTTTTCACCAAAAAAATTTGGGAACATTTATTATCATTATTATTGTTATTTTGGGGGGTTTCTAGTGTAAAATTGACTAATTTTGCTACTTTTTTGGAAACAAATTCCAAAATTTTAGAAGACAAATTTGGGGGAAAAACATTGTCACAAACCTAAACATATGTAGATCATCAGGTAGAAGGTGAGGGTTTTTAAAAGAGAGCGAGAGAGAGAGAGAGAGAGAGAGAGAGAAAGAGAGAGAGAGAGAGGGATCTTACACCTATAAGTAGGCATCCCAAATTGTGTATTTGGACACATTGGCAATGAATTATGAATGTGTTCAAGGCTTTAAAATATTTCAATTGTACATTCATACAAAGAAGTTACCATTGATATCATGAGCTGAGCTTAAGTGAAACATCACCAATTGTCCATTTCTTTTTCTTGTTCACATTTCATGATTCATATTTCTTGCCTATGATGTGACATGGGATACAATGTGCTTTGAAAATCCATTTATTCTAACAATAAAAATACTGTTTTGTTTTTAAAAAAATGTGACATCAATTTACAAAGGTGAAATGAAATGTCGATAATGTGGTAGAGCTAGTTATGCAAGATTGCCACCAACTTTATGTAGCCATGACAAAAAACATGAGGAGGTGTTTGACCTCAAGTGGGAAGGAATAGGAATATACAATATATTTATCCAATTGCTTTCAATCGTGATGAAGAATTGCAATGGAATGTTTCATTTTATATCCCCAATTTGAATATTTTGATGGTCCTACAACTAAAGGGTGTGGATATGAAAAATTCAACAACCTTTTATGTGCCAAATAAAATAAATCAACAATCTTTTGCATGTGCTTATCCCTTCAAACTTGTTTTCTCATACCCTTGATTGCTTTAATTTTGACATTTCATTGACGGTGAGGTTTGGGGGAGGGGAGGGGAGTGGGAGGGGTAGGAAAGAGAGAAATCCTAATTCTTCACGCCCGAAAAGTTGTGTTGTGGGATTTAAGTATGGCATAAATCATAACGTGCATCAATCCAAATATTGACAAATCAAATAGGCTAACCATGGCACCAATGTTTTTGTTTTCAAATTTGTGAAGTAGGTGGGTTGGTGATCATATACAAGAGTATTTAGTTGAATTTGGCTAGAGGTTAGAGGGGGAAGTAGAAAAAATTAGCATTCCCCTTATGGTTTGGTGACTTTGGATTTGCTTTCCTCATAAAGTGGCAACTTGGCCCATTTTATTCCCGCAGAAATAAGCCTTTGTACCTTCCAAACCTTCTTTTTTTTCCCCTCACCATGTTGTGAAAATTATCTTAAAAAAAGCATTGCATGGCACCATATTGTGTCACTTGTAATCAGTATATGGGAAATACACACATCACAATGAAATCACAATAATGCATGCAAGGGTCTTGATTCAATGTAATAACTGTGACCTATGCAAAATATGAAACTGAATTGAATTGAATTTACTTAAACCATTTGTAAATTCCAAAATGCGACTTTCCGTGGCATAGCTCTAGCAATCTTATTTGAGTTGAAACTTGAAACTTGAAACATAGATGTAATTAGGTACTTGTGGGGGAATTATGTTAAGGGATGAATGGTGTGAACATTTTCATTTGGTCCTTCACAGTAGTAGCAGTGAAACAAAGGATGGGTAAGTGCTCACTTCTCCTATTTGGTTGGATACTAGAGAATGGTAGTGTTAGACACTACAAGTAATGGCAATATGTTTTGCATGGTGAAATTTGGAGCGATTTTGTTAAATTTAACCCAAGTACAATAAGCAAAGGGAGAGACCATCACATACCTTGTACATTTATTGGCTTTTCTATTCAATTTTTGATATATTCATGCATAAACAAGAGGTCAACTTATTCCATGGATGTGCTTGGAACATGAGGTGCACCATGCAAGCCATTTCAAATTGATGTTATCATTTCTTTGTGTTCCAAACAGTGAAATGAATATTCGTCATTTTGAATCAAATACCGGTATATAAAAACAACATCAAAGGAACAACATTCCTTACATACATTCAACTTGACAACATGAAATTCACCCAATTCTGGGACAAACTTGAATATCTATTTATTTTGTTGGTAGGTGGTGCAAGAACTCCTTAAAAACCCAATAAAGCTTCAAAGTTCACCCATTGGGACAGGTACCCAAACCCTTATGATTTATGGCGGCTATATAGGGATAATAGAGGTGACACCAGCCTTGTACCAATTTTATACTGGTCTCAATATTAAGTATATATATACTTTGCCTCATACCAGCAGAAAACTCAGTCCTGGACCCAATACCAGGACTAGAATGGTATGAAAGTTTTAAAAAAGGACCCAATACCAGGCTTGAGCGAAAAATGAAAAAAAATGAAAAATCACCAAATTTTTAATATAAAAAAGTGTGTGGTGGGGGGGGGAAACCGAAAAAAGAAAACCCTAAACCCTTCTCTGTCCCTGAAAGGAAGGTATGTGCTTCATCACAGGGTACCCCTGTCACAATTCTTTAAAAAAATCATAAGTAATTGAAAATGATTAAAAAACTTGGGTTGGGTTTAATATCATCTTGTCTTAAAGATAAAAATGAGTGCAGAATTGTTTTGGGAAGGGGGGGGGGGGGTGAAATATGATTATTTACTCTCAAATATTGCTTATTCTCAAGTTTTGGGTGACTCTAACCCTTATGGCAACATGATGATGGTGTGTATTGCTACCAGGTGGCATTCATTTTGAAGGTGTTTGTTGATAGGTGCATTTAGATTCATCGATCACGCACTTATTATTGTGGTCAGCCATGTGGAGTGTTTGGTGCTTACACCTACATGGATACACTACAGTTGAAGTTGCAGTTGTGGCTTTTGTTGATGAGTGGCCAAAGTAAAATACCTAAGTATCATGAAAGAGATCCGGATGCATCCACTGCTGCTGCCAACATGCAACAGATTCCCCCAAACCAAAACAAATTGTATTCATTCACTCATTTATTTATTTATTTGTATTGTTTTGGGTATAAACTATAAACATCACATACAAAGTTTTTTATAGATAAAGACGGATAAACAACAGAGGAACCCCTTCATAAACTACTACAAACCATAAGGGCCCTCCACATGGTGAACATTATGAGCAACAATGATGCTATACCGTCGTCACCTATCTAGGGTCAGTTTCCCACATTGACAAAATGAATAATTGTGTTTCTTTGAAAAAATTCATTCTTTTTTAAAATTTGAAAATAGAAAAACATATATATTTCATCATCTACTATAATATTGTGATATGAGTCGTGAAATTATTCAGAGTGTGGCCTATGATAATTATGACGATTTTCAACATGTCAACTTCATATTTTTCACTAAGTTTTATTTCATTACTTGGAGGATTATTTCATGATGAAACTGACCTTAGGGTAAGGTACTGGACAAGTGAGAAAAGTTTTAGCCATTCTTCCTTTTACAAGAATGTGAAAAAAAAGTGCATGTTAGGAAAGATTTGCAATGAGTGGAATTTTGCTGGAATTTTTATTTTAATAATGCCTTGCAATATCTGTTGAAGCGTTTAGATTTGTACTTCAAGCAGGTCCATGAATCCTAAGTTCCACAGTGCTTTTTGGGTGGGGTGGGAGTAAATTTTGTGATGGTGTCAACATGGCGATCAACCATAGGAAGATTTAGCCAAATTTGGCTCTTTTACATATACATATATGAAAAAAATTAAACATCCTTCTATATTAGTCTTTACACCATGTATATAGCCCGTGGACCAGGGCTTTACGAAATTCAGGATTCCCTCAACTCTCACCTTGACATCCCTTATTTCCATAAACCCTAAACCCTACACTAAATTGTATACTTTGGCTAGGCAATGGCATTGTAACAATGGACAACCCAGTTTCATCGTACATGTCACACCCAACTTTGTGAAGTAGGTAAGTTAAGTTAGTCAACATTACAAACATTGGCATTTGGTTTTGTGTTATGATGAAATTGTTGTTGTTGTTGAGCTTCCCTTTCTTTGCAGATAACTATATTGTATCCAGGTCAAATTGAAACAACTTTTCCTCTCCCAACTTTCATCCATACAGGTCAACAAGACCCCAAATGGATGAAAGTCAACCACACTCGAAGCAGGACATCATCATAACTAAGATAAAATTGATTGAAAATTCATTCATCTCCGCCTTTTTGTCATTGTTATGATTCTGGAATTGTATCCAACCTTGTTGTTGGGCTTCTGGCCGGCAAGATGAGGAAAAGACCCTCTCGACTTGCTTCCCAACAAACATGTCGAAGACACAAATTTTATAATGTAAGCCACATCAACAACATATCAACACCGGACACACGGCACGTAAGGCTTAGTCCACAAATTCCTTACGTAAATCGTCGGGAAAAATGGTTTGTAGGTCCCCTCCTGACCCTCCACCCGCACCACCCCTTGAAATCACCATATTCTTCAACTTAATTGTCAAAGACACACGATATGTTAAAATGTTGGAAATAGACTAGTTTTCTAAGCATTGTAGTTAGCCATTTGTAGCCAAATATTTATGATTATTGGCACATCTTTCTTCAACTTAGTTTGTAAAGACACATGATATGTTAAAATGTTGGAAATAGACTATTTTTCTAAGCATTGTAGTTAGCCATTTGTAGCCAAATATTTATGATTATTGGCACATCTTTCTTCAACTTAGTTTGTAAAGACACATGATATGTTAAAATGTTGGAAATAGACTAGTTTTCTAAGCATCGTAGTTAGCCATTTGTAGCCAAATATTTATGATTATTGGCACATCTATAACTGACACATGTAAGAAGATCTTGGCACCATGCTTTGGGAAACAAAAGAATGGGCACATTAAAAATTATAACCAGCATGTGTAAGATCTTCCTACCATGCTTTGGGAAGTTTATAACCAACATGTGTAAGATCTAAGGTCCTTTCTACCCATGCTTTGGGAACAAACATGGGGTGTGTCACACTGTGTCCTTGCCATTTACACTAAAAAGTATTTTAAGGCAAAAGAAGAATCATGGAAACTCAAATATTTCACCATGCAAAAATATAATCTTCAAAATATCCTCTACAACAAACCAAAATCCTTCAAAATATTATAACTCTATTATAACTAATCTCAAGTTTCAACACAAGCCAAAATATAATCTTTCAAAAATCCTCATAGAATAAAAATATACCTATTATTATTATTATTACCTAGGGGCCAAAATCCCTTAAGCTACTATATATAATGAATCTAAACACAATATATTTGCCTTGGTAGCCAAGGCCAATATAAATGGGAACATTATAGCATGAAAGTAGACATGTTATATATATGACCACAATTTGGGTCCTACACAAGTGCAGATCTTTGATCCACATTGTTGTCTTACAAACAAAGGATTTGAGTAAATGTTGCTCCAGCTTCCTTACATGTGAAGCTACTAGAACCGATCTCTCTTTCTCTCTCTCACTTGTTAGAGGATGACTATCATGTTGCCATGCTGACATTGTGTCCGTGCGGAGTAATGACAGTATTTTACATCATGGAGTATTGTGAGAGATCGCATTTCACTCCAGTCAAAACAAGCATTGAAACGGTTATCAGAAACTGAAAGTTCTAACTGGAAGCTCTTAAGATTTATATATATATATGTGTGTGTGTGTGAAAATGACTCTTTTTTTTATTAAATTTTATGTGTATTTTGAGGGATCTAACCCATGAGAAGAACTTTAGCACACTAGGCCATGGGGAAGATCCTCCTTTAAAAATTAAAAAAGGCTCCAATGATTCCATAAAAATAGGGGAGATTCCTGTACTCATGGGTTCTCCTAAGGTTCAGGAATGCACTTGGGTGGGCCTCCCTCAAGAGAACGCATTGCTATAGGAACCTCCCTTACAACACACACACACACACACACACACACACACCACAGGTTTTGGAAAATCAACTAACCAGTTTTGATTTATAACCATGGTAACCCTAGACCAGTAAATCTAAGCCAGTTTTGATTTATAACCATGGTAACCCTAGACCAGTAAACCTAAGCCAGTTTTGATTTATAACCATGGTAACCCTAAACTGGTAAGCCTAAACCAGCTTTGATTTATAACCATTGTAACCCTAAACCAGTAAGCCTAAACCAGCTTTGATTTATAACCATGGTAACCCTAAACCAGTAAGCCTAAACCAGCTTTGATTTATAACCATGGTAAAACTAAGCCAGTAAACCTAAACCAGCTTTGATTTACAACCATTGTAACCCTAAATCAGTAACCCTTAACGGGTTTTCATGATGGTTTAAAACTTTTTTCCCTCAACTTGTGAGTATTGAAACCCTAAAAAACTACTTGGGTTTTTGAATTTTGAATTTCAGGTTTGGATGAAATTTAGTGAGTTGCTGGAAAAAAAAGAGAGAAGCTGACTTCACTAGGATCCAACACAACAAGAGAAGGAAGAGAGAGTGTGTGAAGAAAAGTAAAGTAAAGAAAAGAAAGGGCAATGCCCAAGTTGAGGATCAAAATAAAGAATAAAAACTTCACAACTGAGCCTGGTTGACACCTGGGAGGTTTGGATTATGGCACCTGTTTATTTTTAATAAATATTTTTATTAATTTATTAAAATAAAAAATATTCAGAATATTTTTATAAAAAAAAACCTGCAAATATTATGGCACTTGGGTAGCAGAACTTGTATGATTGAAATGGGCCTAGGAACTAAGTCACAAGCCCTTTGATGCTGAGGATGTGGATGAGGATGTGCTGATGATAACTCTGAGGAGCAGAAGGAGTTGACTCAGTCCACAGAGTACCCAGACAGAACCAGAACAGAACCCATCCATGCTTGGTTACCCATCTAGGTAAACCTAAACCAGCATTGCTTAAATGGGGGGTACTGGTGACCTCATGTGTCCTGGAGCCTGATTAGGAGGAGGATCCTCGTGTTGTTCCAGCTAACCCTAATGAGTCCTATAGCAGCTAAGAAGTTAGTATCTGTTTGGAACCTAAACCGGTCAATTATATTATTATTGCCAATTTTGGACTCTGTTCAGGGTTTTTTTAAAAATAAAATTTTAAAGTTATTTTTTTGTAAAATTTTGTGGTTTCTAAATTTTGGTGAATTATTCCCCAAAAATTTATAATTTTTCTCGAATTTGTACACTCAAGAAAAGAATTTCCAAATTTTTTGGTCACTACAATGCAAAAAGAATTTGCCCAAGAAAATAAAGGCTGGCTGTAACAATAAGGGCCAGAGTTTTTGGAACCAACAGGCTACCAGCCCACCGTGAGGGATGGATGGATGGATGAATGAATGGATGGTGGGTGGACAGGAAAACACTTTTCCATTGGGTTCCACCTCTATAGCTAACCATGGTGGTTAACTCAGTTGCTATCTTGACTACCTACCTACTAACAACCCACTAATCCTTACCTACTTACAAACCATCAGTGACATGCAATTAATTAGAAATTACCTATTGTCCTAGCTTACCCTAGAGAAACCTATTTTGGCTTAGGTGAAACCAGATATCAACTGAGGTTGGGGTTCATCCACAACTGAGTCATAACAGGCTTCCAATGGATTTCATGCTGGTTGCAGTTACTTCATACTAACCAAGAACTCCAAGTGATACTAGTGAATGAAATTGCGATTTGTCGCCAGTCCATAGTTTCATCTCAAAACTGTGATCCTATACGTTAAATTTTGCCTAGTAAGGCACCCTCCAAATACACTAGGAATTTTCTCCAAGGTTGTTATGTGTAGGCTAAGGACCAGAAAAAAATGGGGGCATTCTACAAATGAGGGTTTGATCCAAGGTATGAGCCAAGGGTAGGACCTGAATTCCCAAACCGCCCCATTTGAGATCCTTACTTGACTTAAAAGGTCCTTTAGAATTTGAGAGGCAGAGTCGGGACCCTGTGCATACACTGAAAAAACCTCTAGTGATTCCTTATGTCAACATATGGAATGGGAGTTCATCTAAGCCTATGAGTAGGCATAAGGTCCCTCCTTAACAGTGTACAATACCTTCCCTTTCCAAAATACTAGGTGCATGATGATCCCTCGTACTCATAAACTACTACCTTGTGAATTGCATATGTTTAGGCTTGATTAAGGTGGGTAAGCCCCACAGGTGAGGTTCATTCCCAAATGTGGGGCTGGACTCGGATACAGCCCTTGTCTTGGGGCCCTTATTATTTTGGGAATGCTCACACCATAAGGCTTTTAAACCCTACCGTAAGGTTTTAACCTTACACTTGTTGAGTATGGGCTATTTTGCCCTATTTATCCCTCTCTTTAGGAACCAGGACTTCTCTTCCAAATCATGATTCAGTTTACGGATCATTTGACCTTAGGGACCTCCTCACTTTTTGCTCTAATATTTCAATATTAAAAATTGAATATTTTAATTGGAAAATGGAATATTTTAATTTTAAAATGGAATAATAAGACAATAAATACCTAGTTGCACACATATTGTTGTAAACCTGACAGATTTCCTGGAACATGACTGCAAACAGCCGTTTCCACAGAGCACCTAATGTCCCACTCACCACATGATATGTGTTCTCACAGGAAGAATGCCCCTCACAAAGGCCTAGAGTTTGTTGAGACCATGCATGGTGACCCTCCTCTGTCTCCAACTTCATCATGTCAGAGGCGCTAGTACTCCTCCTTCCAGAACAAAAAAACTTTAGTAGGCCAAACTGGGGTGGGGCGGAGGGGTACTGGGCCCTAGTTTTGCCAAAACTGGGGATGAAATCAAAAGTCAGCAAGAAAATCGATACATATGGGAAAATTGATTTATAGTGGTCATCAAACCTAGTTTGATGACCTAAATTGGAAGTCACAGAAGTTTTGCACCCAGTTCTAGAGGGGACCAAACTATTTGTCTCACCTAAAATTGAACTCACAGAAGTTTTGCACCCAGTTCTAGAGGGGACCAAACTAGTTGTCTCACCTAAAATTGAACTCACAGAAGTTTTGCACCCAGTTTTAGAGGGGACCCAACTAGTTTTCTCACCTAATTTTGGAACACCCAGTTTTGGGAGTTTTACACCCAGTTTTGGATATTTGCATTACCTGTGGCTTCACTGCTGGATGACATTCTTTCACGAAATCAAAGTCTTGTCAGAATAGAATCCTGCAAATCTTGTGGTTACTGATACCCCAGTTTCATTAGATGGTACTCAGTTTTGCGCAATTATAGCTACACTGAAATTGGGGATGAAACAGGGATTACAAAGTCAAATTAGGGCCCAAAGACAGGGTGACTTTAGAGATAACTGTAGAAACATCAGTGGGCAAAAATGCAATGGAGAATTTGGTACTGACATCAGTTGAAAATAGGGGACCAATTGTGAAATTACCAAGTAAGTGGGCATCTCTTTGGTTTTAATTTAAACCCCCCAAAAAGTCACTTCCAAGTTGTGACTTACACCATCTTGGGCCCCAAAACTAGCACCTACATTGGTATCTTAACCTTCTTGAGTCAGGCTTTCAGAGGCTATGCTTAATCCAAGTATTGTTGAGCTTTTACTTGGAGACACCCCTGATTTAGTCTTAGAATGGTATACTCATGATAGAGTCATCCTTAAAGTGTCATGGTGTCTTTGGGTCCTAGTTTGACCATGTACTATCCATTTCATCCCCAATTTGAGTGTAGCTGTAACACGAGCAAATGAAATGGGGTATCAGTTCAAAATATTTGCAGGTTTCTATTTTTTATTAGACTTGAAATAATGCAAAATATGAGGCAAATCCAAAACTGGGGGTGAAATTGTTACGAGGACCAAATTTAGGTGTGAAAACCAGACAGTTTATCCCTCTCTTTTGGTCCGGTGTACTTTTTTCATCCTGACTTTATAGACGTTCTCCCCCAGTTTTAGCAAAACTGATGCCCCCAGTATCCCCAGTTTGGGATACTTTACAACTAGGTTTTAACTCTAATGTTTTAGATGGATAGATAGATAGATAGATAGATATTTAGAAGCAACCTTGAAAAACTTGGGGGTACTTGTTAACCATGGTTCCAGTGTAGTAGGCGCTAGATCACCCAAACTTGCCCTAACCATGGTTCCATTGTAGGTGCTGGGTTGACCCAATTAATTAAGGTCTCCATATCAAGGGTTACATCAGCTGATGAAAGAGTGGGAGACTATTGGATTTTGTGGAGAGAAGGGGAGGATTAAAAAACCAATTCTTTTGGGAGTGAATGAAGGCTTTATTGCGTGAAGTCTGGAAGGAGAACGCATCCCAAGAGGAGTTGGAACAAAGGAGGAGGAGGAGCAGGAGGAGGAGGAGGAGAGGGAGGTAGGGAGAGAGGGAGTAAGAGGGCTTACTTAGACTTGAGTGGGTCCATGAGTCAGAGTGGAAGTGGGGTTTGAGAAGGTGGGTGTTCCAGAAAACAAGGGATGAGGTACAAAGTGGCTCAGGCCTCTGTCAGAGTGAACAACACCCACCCCACCATGCCACATCAAAGAGAGAGAGAGAGAGAGAGAGAGAGAGGAGTCATTTGCTTGCTTGTTTTATTGGCCTTGCCTACCAAGGCAAGGATATAGTGTTTAGATTCATTATAGAGTATAGTAGCTTAAGGGATTTTGGCCCCTTAGTAATAGGTCTATTTTTACATGAGGATTTTTGAAAGATTATATTTTGAGTTGTGTTGAAACTTGAGATTAGTTTACAGAGTTATAATAATATCTTGAAGGATTCTGGTTTCTTTTAGAGGACTTTTTGAAGATTATGTTTTTGAATGGTGAAGTATTTGAGTTTCCATAATTCTTGTTTTGCCTTAAGATACTTTTAAATGTAAATGACTAGGCCACAGTGTGACACACCCCTTGTTTGTTTATTTATTTTAGGGTTGTGGTTGGACCTAGCCTATATGGAAGAATATAAATAGAAAAATGACATAAAAGAACAATACCTATGTAGGGACTAGCTTAGTAGTAGTAGTGTGTTTTCAACATCTTGTGAGAAGATTTTGGCAGTTTGGTTGAGAGTCTTTTTGTGGCATGATGATTTTGTGAACACAACGTGGATAAGTTGCCATTGCTGTCTTATCATATGTGAGCATGGAGGCCCATATCCATGATGACTTCTTCTGTCATTTTTTTGGTTTTGGGTATGTGAGTTTAATATAGTAACTTCCATTTTGGAGCAATATTTGTTGCACATGGCTTTTTTGGGGGGTCAATTTTGTGATGTAGCCAAACTGATCATCACCATCCACAAGAAGATTTAGCCAATTTTGGCTATAGACTATATACAAAAGTTTTTTTAAAAAAAGAATCCTTCTATATTTTGGCTACCTGCCTGCTGGAACCTGTTGTAGAAATCAGTTGATTTTATTCAGTTTTTTTCAAAATCTGGCAAATTAGGTCATTTTTTTTCCAAAAATTCCTTCCTTTTGTGTTGAAATTGTATTTTTTCAGGTCTAAAATTTGCACCCAGAAAACACTGATTTGTTGGGACATATATATATATATATATGGGGAGGGGTTTCATCATATGTACATAACTACATACAATTGAAAAATCTAAGAACTTTTATGTTACCTGAAGGTGGTGTGAATATAATCACCCTTCTTAAAACTAACTGCAATAATTGCCTATTTTTTGGAAATGGGCTAGAACCTAATTGCAATTTTTGGTTGTTTCTTGGTTAATCACCATCCCATACATAATATTAATTGAGGATGTGCTTAATAGTAGGTACCATTGGGATGTGTCTAACTTCAAACTATTATTGTGATCTAGTGAGTCAATGTTGTTACAAATTCAAACTCGATCTTGGAACCATTATCAACAATAAGGTGGGATCAAACACCAAACCAACATTGTACAAATGTACTTATGCATTTAAAAAAAATGTTATGCATACTTTTTCATTTTATCTTTGATGTAGCACATATAATTAATTATTCAAGAAATTATGAAAATTATGAGTGATTATTTCATCTAGTTACGTACCAAAATATGGGGAGGCACAACTCTGAGTTTTTGTTAATTATGCTCATTTGGTTGCAAAAGGACCTATTTTAATAGAAGAATTAATCTAGTTGGATCCCAATGTAGTGCAAACAAACAATTGTAATTTTAGAAACCATTTATTCATTCAATCTAGGGTGGCTTCCAAATGAAAATGGGTTGATCAAGATCTTTTAGTCAGATTAAAACAAAATATTTTGAAAATTATTTTAAAAAACAAAAAAAATCTTCTTGGAAATTAAGAGTCAAATCCATTCATCACTTGTTTCAACGACAAAAAAAATCATCTTTGGTGACAATAATAACGAAGCCAAGAAGAGAATGCTCCCACACGACTTTTTCCCCACATAAGTTAGAGAAGCCGTCACCCATGAAACATGGTTGCCTACTTCCTGCCCAAAAGGTCGACAACATGAAACAATAAATAAATAAATAAATAAATGTATCCAATTAATTCATTCATCCATCTTCAACTTCATTCAATCCATCATTGTTCATCACATCATGAGCACTAATAGTGTTTTATTTTTTGGTGGCTAACTTAACTTGATAATGTCTCTTGCTTAATTATCATTATGCAAACTTATGAATTTCTTGAAAGGCTTAACATCCTTTTCCGTGTCTCTCTAGTGGGAATTTTTCCCCTATTTGCACCCCCACAAGAAATAAAATAAAATAAAATAAGAAACCACCCCCACAAGCACCGTGACATTTTTCTTTCTTTTACAGTTGTGAATTGTTACTAGGTAGCACTTGCTGAACATAGCTTTTGCTAATTGCAAGTAAATCACAAAACCTAATAATAAATACTAGGAGTACGTAGATAGGCATGGAAGAAAATAAAAGCCTGCCTGCTAGGCAGACGGGGAGACTACGACGACGACTATCACATTACTAGGCAATGAGACACACATACGGCATGCCGCGTTGTTGACCCACCAAGCCATCAAGCCGAAAGATAAAGGAAGAGCCACCGGGAGAGAGGGGTGCCGAAGAAAAAAACAAAAAACAACAAATAAAAAAAAGCAGTTCTTAGTTATTAGCCATGGTGGTCCGAGCAACACAACAACTGACTAAGAAACCAAAAGAAGACTATTCCAGTGCAGTTTTTTTTTTTTTTTTTTTCCCGTATTGGGGGGGGAGGGGGGGGTCCACAAAACCATACAAGAATCAAGTGAGTGAAAAAAAAAGGGAAGAGAGAGTACCTACAATAACAATAATAAAAGGGAGGAATTTTAGTAAAAAAGGAGTTTTCTTTTGAAATAAAAGAGATAGAGAGAAAGAAAGAACAAACAAACCCTAGCCTACTTTGTTTCCAAAGAGGGGATGATGCCTTGTGTCTTTTTCTTCGGAGGGTATGTAACTTAGTGGGTACCTATTAGGTAAAAGAAGGTCTCGGTTCAGGTAAAAATAGGGAGGGATAAAAAGTAATAGAAATAAAAGAGAGGGAGGAACCCAAAAAAAAAAAACCTTAAGTTACTTCGTTTCCAAGGAGAGGGAGGGACGCCCTGTAGGTACCTATTTAACTAGGTAGGTACCTAGAAAGAAAGCAGGGATTTAAATAATAAAACATAAAGCTAGACCTAGAGAGAGAGAAAAAGAAAAACCTACTTTGTCCAGTACATAGGTAGGTAGGTAAGTAAGTAGGTACCCACCTGGTAGTACCTATTTCAGGTCACCAGTTAATAAAAAGCCTTTGCTCCTCAACGGCTGCGGTCCGTTCTTTCTTTCTTTCTGGCCGTCTATCTTTCTCTCTGTCTTTCTGTATTTCTTTCTCCCCCCCCCCCCCTTTTCTTTTCTCTCTCTCTCTCTCTCTTTCCCTTTCCCCTCTTTCCTTTTCCCTTCCCCATCACGCGCTTCTTTTCTTCTCCCTCCTGCTCCATTTTGCTACCCACTAGAAGCAGCAGCAGCAGCAGCGTTAGCTACAGTGCAAAAGCACCAGCCAGCAGCAGGCGTTGTTGCAGAGGCTTCCGGAAGATAGTTGTTGATGTTGTTGGTGTTTGCTCTTGTTGGTCCCTTCTCATCTTCTTCCTCTTACAACACTACCACTCACTCCCCCATAAAGCAAGTGCAGTTTCGGTGTGTGGGCACATCAATAGCACTTCCATTCTTTGTATCAATCTATCTGTCTTCCTTTCTTTGAAGCAAGAGTATTTCCTGTTTGTTGCTTGTTTTAAAGAGAAACAAAGCAAGCAAACATTTTTTTCAAAGAAAATTTGCTTTGTTGATAGATTTTTTCTTTCTGCTCCCCCCCAAGTTTTGGGTTTTGGGTGGTTGTTTTTTTTTTCCTTGAGACTTTGGAGAGAAATTTTGTTGTGTTTTTGTTTTTTTTTGCTCTTTTGGTTTGGAGTATGTTGATGTCCTACAAGTAAGATATGGTAGTGAGGCTTGTGTTGTGGTTTTCTCTTTCCAGTGTGGTTCGCTGTCTTTGAGCTTGTGTGTATGTGGGCGGCTGCTTTCTTGCATCTGCTTTTGGGTTTTTTTGTATGTGGGGAGCTTGGTCTTGCTGGTTGTGTGTGGTGGGTTTTAAAGGAAGTCCAGCAGAAGAGACAGCGAAGAGATGAGGTGAAGAAGCCGTTTCTAAAGCGATCTGACCTGGAGGCAAAGAACAGAAGAAGGAGATCATCATCATCATCATCAGACGCACAGAGAGAAGAGAGAAGGGAAAAAGGAGTGGTTGGGGTTGTGTTTTGAAGTGGCTTGTTGTTTCGGGTTTCTAGGAGAGAGAGAGAGCATCGACCGAAGAAGAAGAAGAAGATGCCAGGAGTGCTGATTGATGAGCATCATCCTTTTGGTTTGGAAAACCTGGGCAACAACGGTTGTGGTGGTTCCATTTATGACTTTGTAGGCTACTCTTGCTCGCCTTTGACGCAGCACAACCACCACCATCACCAGTCTGCTGCTGCAGCACAACACACAATGCGTCGCTTGAACACTTTCTCTGCCGGAATGAAAGACTCAGAGGCGTTGGCAGCGTCATCGCTGGGGTTGCCGCAGCAGCAGTCGGCTCCTTCTTCCCATCATCACATGTACCAACGTAGCCACAGCTTCGGCAACACTGCAAACCTGCACGCGTTCAACAACTACTTCATCGGCGGCGGCAGTCCACCCAACTCTCCGGCCAAATCGGACTTGGGTCTGTCGCTTCTTGACGGAATGGACGACGGGTTCTTCGAAGTAAATGAAGGAGGGAAGGCTGGTGGTGGCTCGGGTCGTTCGGACTTGCGTTCGCTGTCTTTCGGCGGATCGGCGATGAGCGGATCCGGATCTTCTTCGTCCTTAGTGGGCTCACCTACTTTCCCAGACTCTCTCCACAGTTTCAACAAGTTCCTCCCCTCCAACAACGAGGACGAGGAGGCTTGGCCGGCAGTGGACATGTATGGGTGCGACCAGTTCCGCATGTTCGAGTTCAAGGTGCGGCGCTGCATGCGCGGGAGAAGCCATGACTGGACCGAGTGTCCATTCGCACATCCCGGCGAGAAGGCGAGAAGGCGCGATCCGCGCCGCTTTCATTACTCGGGCACCGCTTGCCCCGATTTCAGGAAAGGCAGTTGCAGACGCGGTGATGCTTGCGAGTATGCGCATGGGGTCTTCGAGTGCTGGTTGCATCCTGCTCGCTACCGCACACAACCGTGCAAAGACGGCCGTAACTGCCGCCGTCGTGTGTGCTTTTTCGCTCACACACCCGAGCAGCTGCGATTGCTCCCGGCCGCTGCTCAGGCTGCCACTGCCGCTGCCAGGAGCAGCAGCGGGGGACTGTCCGGATCGCAAGCAGCAGCTTCTGCCGCCGCGCTGAATGCTTGTCTCTCGCAAGCCTACGATGGGTCTCCGGGCCGTGGTGGTGGTGCTTACGATGGAGCTTTTGTGTACGAAGGAGGAGCTTCTTCTTCTTCCTTCGACGGTGGTTCTTCTTCTCCTTCCGCCCATGCGGGATCTCCTTTGAGCCATTACAACGGGATCTCTTCTGCTGCTGCTGCGGCAGCACTTGCTGGACAGAGTTGTGTGCCATCGCAGATGTCTTCTCCGACTTCAACTCTCGTGGGACATGCACACTCTCCACCTCCCTTGTCTCCACCACTCTCTCCTTCCGGCTCTCCTCCTCATTCTCCGTCTTCTCCTCACGGCTGCTGGCCGACTTGTTCCTCCTTGTCGTCATCTCCCAATTTCTCTTCTCTCTCGGCCGCAAGTCAAGCTGCCATGACCCAAGTGCTAACTCAAGCTTCACTGCAAGCTTCACTCTCTCAGGCATCCTTAGCTCGCTCTCAAAGCAGTCAGGCTATGGGAGTAGGAGTAGGAACCGGAGGAGGAGCAACAGGTGCTCCCCCCGGAGCCCATCCTCGCTCTCCTCCTACTCCAGCTCATCGGCGTCACTTGGATCGTCTCAGCTCCATGCCTACACTCTCTATTCCTTGTGGTGATCATCGGAGCTTGCAGCAACAGCAGCAGGCAGCAGGTCTTCCTGGATCTGCTCCTGTTTCTCCTGCTGGAGGAGGATCATTAGGCCACCATCAGAGCAACAAATCGATGCTCGAGCTCATTGCTACTCTCCAGCAGCTGGAGCTTCGCGGAGGGGGAGGATCTAGCACTCCACCGAGCAGCAGCAGCACTGCACAGTGGCTGCAACAGCAGTACTCTTCAGGGCCATCGCCACTGCGGCGGTGCTCCCTCAGTGTGCCAGGGACACCGACCAAGCTCCAGTGGGAGCAAGCCCCTGCAGCCCCTGCTAAGGGACGCTGGGAGGTGGATGAGAATGAAGAGGGTGAACCCACAGTGCAGCGGGTCGAGTCAGGGCGAGACCTTCGTGCCACCATCTATGGCCGCTTGGGTAAGGACCGGCCCTTGGAAGTGGTTGCCAATGGTGATGATCCTGACCTTGGTTGGGTTAATGAGCTCGTGAAGGAAGAGCCTGAGCAGACTCCCGCCTGTTGGTGAAAGGGAACCTTATATGGATGGAGACTAGTTTGCCGGCTCACTCTTATTGGATGATTGAAAAGAATACCATTTTTTTGGATGTTTTTTATGGGTAGGTCCTTATGGGTGGGGTTGGGTTTTGTTCCTTAAATAGGAGGGGAATGTAAGGATGCGATGGGGTAAAGGGAAGGATTTGTCTTTGGTTAATTTGGATATGCCTTGGAAGTTATTCAAATTTTGTTTGGGGTTTTTTTTGGGGGGGGGGGGCGCCCAGGGGTTCCTTTTTTAGGAGGATTTTGTGATTGGTTTGTGGAGGGTGGCGGGTGGGTTTGGGGGAAAGGGGGAAAGTTTGAGGTAGAACAGCAAAACAATTGGGGGCACAACATGCTGCCTTGGAAGGAAGGAAGCAGCAGCAGCAAGGCTCTGCATGCTTGCAAAACAGCACACAGACAAGAAGAGAAGTTTCTCTCAACAGCAAGGATTTTTTTTTGATGGTAAATCCATACAAAATTTGATTTTTTTAAAAAGAATTTTAGTGCAGACAGGCCTTTTTTTTTTTGTTGGTTTTACCAAAAGGAGTAGCATAAGATGATGATGAGCAAGTGGAGCAGATGCATGCATGCCTAACACACATGATGCAGACAGCATGCACACTTTGTGGAGTTTGTTTATATGGCGCACACGACATTCTGAGACCAAGGGTCACCAGAGCACATTACAGAAGAAAAAGGAGTTGACAGACATACAGACAGACAGACAGATGATACCACTACGATGGCACCACCACCGACAAATTTGTTTTGAAACCCATCTCTGTTAAATCTAGTGCCTAGGATCAGTTTGTACATTTATATATCATGATTTCATGATGACAAATGATGGCTTTTGTAATATACTTCACTGCCATACCCAGTATTTTTACCACCTTCGGTTTTTTTCTTTATGGTGTGGACTCATTGTTGCATTTGCCCTTGAATCTCTCTGTTTTGTCTGCCTATGAATGTTGTTTCATCTCAGGTTAATGGATTTTTAGCAGTTGGTGGGAGAGCTTACATTACATCTCAAATAGTGCTAGTCAAGTATTGCTGCAAGTTTTTGTAATGCTCAGTTCTGGCCCAGGTTTTTGATGGTGTGGAATGTATGTTGTTGCAAATTGGCTCTCAGTATCCAGTAGCTTGTGACATGAGTTCAATGCTTGGTTTTCTAAGCATATGTTTTGTGATATGGCTATGTGGTATTAGAGCCCTGGATGTTTGTGAGTCAGGTTCACTCTTTTTGGTTCTTGGTATGAAAATCTCTCTTCTTGGGTTTTAGTTGTGACTCCAGGTTATTCAACAATGCAGCAATGCTTTCCCATCCCACATGATCTCTTCCATTTTCAGGAGAAATGATTTTACTCTGCATTGCATTTTGTATGTAGAATTGGAAGTTCTATCTGATTTCAAGTTCCATTTGTGCAGTTCTGTATGTTAAAATTGATGTGATCCATTTAAGCTCATGTATCATGATAGTATATTCTCTGAGTATTATGGAATGTGAGAGATGTATGTATGATCCCAGTGCAAAGAGTTGAATGTGAGATGCAATTAAGTTGAAACTAATCTAATTCTGTTGTACATTTTGAGGATATTTTATGTATGTAGTATGGAATTTCTATGCACAAACGAAAGCTCTATGTGCATTTAATTTTGTAGCATGAAAAGTTTGAATGTTAGATGAGTATGGAAATTATCTTATGATCAGGTTGGAATTTGTATATTAGTGGTTGAATGTGGGATAATTATGGAACTTGCCTTGGGGGCTTCAGTAGCAATTTAGTGCATTGTGAAGCTTGGTGACAAAAGATCATGAGGCGCTGTAACTCTCCAGTCTTGGTAGCAATTTTGTGTTATGTCAAACTTGGTTGGTTCAAGCAAAATTTGCACAGGTTTTTTGTGTTGAGCACTATTTATGCTCACAGTAGTAGAGGGTGTAGGGTGGGGGTATTATACCCTAATCTTTTTGGAAGGGAAGGATTTGCATAAATTACGAAGTCAAGTCTCAAAACTTTGAACTCTTAAAACTTGATATGGGCTGTCAAGGCAAACTCCCAAAACAATTGCTCTGTTTTATACAGGAGGCAAACTCTGGATCAAAACAATTGCTCTTAAATCATACAGGTTTTTGAGGCACTCTGGATCAAAACAATTGCTCTTGAATCATACACGTTTTTCTAGGCAAACTCTGGTTCAAACAATCGCTCTTGGTTATGCAGATTCCTCACTTGCATAAGTGTGGAGCGTATGTTCTGTGATAGGGGGGGTTACAAAAGGGGTGTAGGTGAACATGTCCTGGAAAATAGAGGTAATGGGAGAGAGTGTACAGCATGAAGCATTTAGCTTATGACATGTGCATTTGGGGCTCTGCCCTTGTGAAGCATGCAATGATGGCTGCTCCTGGAGACAGTCCCTCATGATAAACAGTGATGGAAAGAGAGAGGTGGGCCTTCATGAATTCTTTAGAATGATCTGCAGTTAAAGCAGGTGGTCCTTGTGCATGTAACTTCATAGTTGCCACAACGGACTAAAATGCAAAAGGAAAAAAAACCATTGAATGAAGGTGGACATGGGTCTTTGGAGATGCCCCAGGGTGGGATATGAAGCTCATGATGATGGCAACCCAGCCCTTTTCGACTCATGGGTTGGTCTTTTGCATCACCTTGGATCCTACCATTGTGAACTCGTATGTTATGGACTAGATAAACAGCTTGATCGCGTAGGTTACTATGAAACAGGAACAGAGCTCCCCCTTTAGCGATCAGGCCAGTTCTTAGGATTCATAACCACAGTTCTCAAAAATCAAAGAACCAATTCTGACTTGTACCCATGGTTCTAAAAACTTAAAGAAAAAAGTCAATCAAATAACATGCCATAAACCTGCCAGTTCTTCACCAGTTTTCTTTCATGAAAACCATTGGTTCTTTAGGGTTTTTGAAATGGCCAGGACCAACCATGTGTCACCAATTTCCATTGTTTCCCATTAAAATCCATCCTTTAGCTAGATGTAATTTCATGAAATTCTGCAGGCATTAGTCTGGCCCAATAATTAGAAACAACCTGTAGGCCCCACAAAATGGAATATCTACTTCTTACATAAAGCACTAACAAGAATCTTCTTATGGTGCATTCACACTTGATGTTAAGTCAGTGTTAAATGAAAATCTAGGTGGCATCCTAGGTGGCACCCAACATTAAGTAGCTTAATGTTAAGCGAATGTTAGATTAACATAAAATTTTCATGGTAACTAGGTTGAAGTCCTAAATGGGTAGTAGCATGGTGTTAGGGGACTCAACCTTAGAGTCCCTAACACCAAGTGTGAATGCACCTTTAGTGTATTTGGAGGGCACCTTCTACACATGAATAATGCCTCCTCAAAAAACAGGAGTCATCTTATCCTTACAAGGGAGCACTTACACCTCCTAAAGAGGCTTCATGTGGGCATAATAAAATGAGTGTAAGATGCCTTGTGCTCCTACCACCACCGCGATCCACCATATGTTTAGGCTTATGATAATGTTCACCTTCTGGTTTTGTCAATGAATAAGGCCCACAATGAGAGTGGGTGAGGTGCTCTCTTGAAATGTGAGACCAAACGACACTAAACGCCATATTTCAAGAACACCGCACCAAGGGCCTTATCCTACGACATAAAGCACCAGCTGAAATGTTGGTACCGTATTCACAAGGTGCCATATTGGGAGCAATTTCTCCTCTCACAGAATGCAAGGCATGTCAAGAGGCAAAATGCCATCTCTTTATTAACATCACTTATTATTAACAGCCTTATCATCATAATACCATGGTATAAATGTATCATAATAATAATACCATGGTATTATGAGAGCTGTTAATAATATATGGTGGTATTGTCCATATTAAAATGTAAGTTAAGATTTGGAGGTGTAACTTGTGTCTTCATTGAAGAAGAGAGCATCCAATCAATATGCCAGCCCTAAATTGCTCACAAAGAGCCGTTTGGGCCCTAATTAGTGAGTTGGGTCCTAGTGGCAATTTGCAATTCCATGTGGCAATGCAGTGTTGCATCCATCATAAAGCTTATGTGCCTCATACTTAGGGTTTGACATTACAATCATTTGCAAGTTGCCACCAGGGCTTATGAGGTACTACTCCATTATTGACTTAGATGTTGTACATGTCCTGTTTGGGTTTAGGGTTTAGCCAGTGGAGAGAAAGAAATAGGCCAACAGGCCAACAAAGCACAGCATGGTGCTGCATTCTGCACACCCTATAAAATGGATCATCACCCAAACTCATGCACCAGGTAGCCCTTCCAGTCAATAAATGTGGCAACAAATTTCAGAAACTCTCTTTCTTCATAAATCTTGATACATAGAGTAAAAGGCCATAACAACCCAATGCTTTGATTTCCATTTGAATTGGGGAATTTTTCTTTTAAGCAATTCCACTAAGGGTTTAGCGTTTAGGGTAACTAAGCTTGCATGTTTGGTCCATGCTTGCAACATGAAAATCCAAGCTCTTGACTTTTTGAGGAGCTTAAGGTGCATTCACACTTGGTGTTAATGACTCTAGTATTAAGTCCACTAACACCAAGTTAGTCATTTAGGACCTAACCCTATTTATCATGAAAATTGTCAAGATTTTTGTTCCTTCAGTTCCCACAAAAATTCATATGTCCAAAAAATGTGACCGACTCAAACTATTTCTTCTAGATCAAATGTCCCTCATGAGCAAAAAAGATTTTCATGTTTTATGTTTTAACCTATGCTTGACATCCATTGAAGTCATTCACTCAGAATGCTTCTATAGTATTAAATGCAAGGTTACCTCCCAGGACATCGAACCCACCATATTAACCCCAGGTTAGCATCCATCTCAACATCTCACAAGGCAACAAACAAATTTTTACCTCAATTTACTTTTATCTAAGTTTACTATTTTCATCCACTGGAGGTTGCAACTTACCTCTTCCTGGTGCCTTGACATCCATAGTCACTCGGATTTAAAATAAAAATTCCGTCACACCCTACCACCCCTACCATTAATCCTATCACACGCCACCGTCCCATGACACCCCTCACCCTTGTCACACACCCCCCGCACGCTCCCCCCCTCCCCAAACCAATCTCAATTGGCACCCCTTGTATGCCAAATTATTTTTTTCCCCCCAACCTTTCAAACCTATTCTAAACCTATTTTTACCTAGGACATCCAAAATTGAAATGTCTTAAAGGTTTTCAAGATGTCCCCCTCCCCCTCCCCCCCCAACACTGGGGTCTAACAACCATGATTAAGTGCCAAATTACAATTTTAATGTAATATGTGCCAAATTTGTAATTTCGCATTAAGTTCAAAATTATGAAAATGTCAAATTAATGTAAAACTGCAATTTTAATGTAATACATGCCACAATAAACACCACATATTGTACATTGTAATGTATGAAACTACGAAATTTACCTCACATATATATCATAAGTTGCAACCTATTATGTGAGAGTGGGTAGGCAGGGCAGGGGAGATTGTTTAGCAATTCCAAAAGAAGTGATTAGAAGAAATAGATAAAACAAGGGTAAGTTTGTAGTTAGGTTTGTAAGAGGAATAAAATGGGTCTATATAGGTGAGTATGAAATTCTCACATATATAAATATAAATAATCTTAATTATATATATGTCTAAAGCTTAGATATGGATCATCCGTATCTATCTCCCAACCAGCTTCCTTTTTCATTTGAAAAGGTGTACAATAATTTTTTAAAATTGATGTTTGTCTATTTATTATGTTTGTGTCTACCTCTTCCAAACCTAATTATTTCACTCCTTTCATCAACCCACCTACATGCAAAATTAGCATGAGTCTTTTTGTAATTGGATTTTCATATTTTTCTCTTTACAAGGAACATATACATTTTTTAAATCATCATCAAATTAGAAACTCTCAAAGTTCTTACTATTGTTTAGGCCATGGTCGAACTTGCAATAGAATGCATTTGTAAAATAATTGTGGATCCAATGGTAATGACCTTTTCAAGGTTTTAGGCAATTCAAGAAACATAACCATTTCATTCCCAACTGAACCTGAACAAAGAGTTGAATAAAGCCCAATCACAAGGAAAGCCTACCATAGGCCACACTTTGTGATGAGAAGCAAAAAGTTAGGAGGAGGTATATATGGAAGAAGGGGAGAATGTGGGGAGGATGGGGAAGGGGAAGAATGGAAAAAAAAAAGAGGAAAAGATGAAAAGGAGATACCATTTAGCTTGGCGGTTTTGACATTAATTCATTATTTCAAAGGTTTAGATTTTCAAAATCAAAAATGTGCGAAGGAAAATATTCAATCTTCAATATAAATAAATATAAATTATTTTTAATTAATTAATTAATTTGAAAAACATGTGTCAAAGCTACAAAGGTATTATTATATAAAATTTATTGAAGAAACAAAATTTTATTGAACATGAATGTTCAACATAACCTCATGTTTGACAACATGAATGAAACAATATTTCATATAAATGACAACAATAGAATGTGTTAAATGAAAACAAAAAACGTTGATTATAGATGAAATTGACCCAAAAATTATCATAAAGATGAAATTATCCATTGATTGATAAAACCACATCAACAAAAACCCATCTCTTGATGAAAATAAAATACATTAATGGATAAAATCAATCACACAATTGCAATTTTTTGTATGTGTGACAATATTTCCATGAGAGAACTTCAACAACATTGATAAAGTTGAATTTCCATAAGAAATTGACCACAAAGGCAAAACTCACATATGGATGAAATTGATGACACAATGAACCATACCACAAGGATGAATATAAATTCATGAAACCTACCACATGGATGAATTTAAGCGTTGACAAAAATGAATTTCATCAATGAAAATGACAATATCAATGAAATGAACACATGGATAAAATGATGTTTATGACTAAAATCAACAATATCAATTAAATCAACGACATTGGTGAAAGTGACCAAATGATGAATTGTAATTTTCATGGATATAAAATGATTGCATTCACATATGTCAATATGGCCATAACATCAATATGGTTTTTTTTTCCCATAACTTGATTTCATTGATGTTATGAGACTTCATAAATATTATCAATTGGATTTATGTCATCAATTTGAAAAGTTTAAACTGGCTTCAACGCAATTTTTCTTCCTTTCATCCATATAGAGGATATAGATGAAGAAGATTATGAACTTACACTAACATGCATGACATGCCATATTGAACATATATCATTCAATTTGAACATGTTTTGACCCGTTCAACCTCATCCTGAAGATCCCATATAAATCCAACTCCCAAAACAAAGAGTGCGACTTGAAGGGATTGCAAGAGCCTTTCATTCATTCCCACACACCTTCCACTTGTGTGTGTTTCACTTCCTTTTGCTCGTGCCATGCCTTGATCTTTCTTTTGACTCTTTTTTTTTTGTTTTATATTAGTTTTGGTCATGAGCTTAAGCCTAGGTTAGTAACATTGTGAGTTCAAATGAAACAACCATAATTATAAAATGACACCATTTGATCATTTTATAATTCATTGATGAGTTTCCAATGACATAAAAATCACTCAATGTGAGCATGTTTTGACCCTTCCAAAATCATTTTTAAGAAATTAACTCCATAAGAGTGCTTTGAAAATAAAAGTGCAACTTGGGGTGTTCAGATTCCCTACCTTGCCTTCCACATACCTCTTTTAGGGTTGGTATGTGTTTTGCTTCCTTTGGTTCATACCATGCTTTTTTCACCTTGCTCTCAACCTATCTTGCCCCAACCTTGGTCGTGAGCACATGGCTAGGTCCCAACACTGATGTCATCCAACGGATGTGGTAAACATTTTCATGAAAATTCTGTCTTTGACTATATCAATTAATAGCTCCAATAAAATAAGTGAAAACTTGTTAACATCCTTGCAATAAAAAACTATATTATTTCAAAATATTATTTTGAATTCAATAATAAGATTTTTTCAAACAAACAAGATTTGTGTATTATGAAAACCATAAACACTTTTACACCATAATTCACTTTTGAATATTTGTCTTGAATTACAATGTTGCACAAATACTCTAGAATCCTTCTTTTCTTAAAACTTTGTGACTTCTTGAAATTGAACAAATCAATGATAGCATTATTGACACAAAATGACATTTTTGGGTTGTTTAATAGTCTTCCAACAACTTTGATTTCGAATAGTTGTCATTTGACAAACCTCATAGTCAATATCTATAGAATTCAACCCATGTTCCCGTGTTGTGTTTAATTTTCAAACACAACATTAGGTGACATCAAATAAAGGCTGAGGATGCATCAATACCCTTTTGAAGGTTAGCTTTTTGGGGTTTTGTTTTATTGATTTGTGAAACTTTAAAAAAATTCCCTCGTGTTTGGAATACTTTTTGTATATGGGTTACATACAACACAAAATTACCTAGATCCAAACTCTTAAGGTGATAACAACATGAGATTACAATTGGTTGACTAACTTCATGCAATTTTCTTGTGATTTTGGCAAGGCTTTCACAATGTAAACTAAAGCGCCATCTTCAATAACAATTGTTTGTTCTATTTCAACACATATTTCATCACTGGCAAATCTGATAATTGTGAACAACATCAAAAAAGGTGAATAATCCCATGGGGCTTGTTCATATCCATGATTCAGTCCCTGGGCCTTTACCCTACACAAATAACCTTCTAACCTTTATATTAACAGTACCCTAACAAAGCACTTTGGACTTGATGATGAATTTGTGCAGCACTTGTAAACATAGCCTTAGGTGGAATGTTCCTAGATAAACACATACTCCATTATCTTTCATCTGCCACATCAATTTCCCACTCGAATGGCCTACTTCCTGGTAATGACAACTTCAGCCAAGGCTTGGAACATGGAAACCTACACCAATGGGCTTCAAGGATTCAAAGACAATCTTTCAGCATTGCTCAAACCACCAGGAGTAGGCAATTCAAAACTTACAGCACAGATGACACACCAGCTCTTGAGCAATTTTCAAAAGGTCAAGAAGGGTCTCATTTATGTCATGGTTGACTCCACGCCAGTGATCAGCACCTTTTGTTGCTGCCACTCAATACAAAAGGTCATACCAACTTTTACTTTGACTGACCAAGAAAATCACAATAAGTGTCTCAATTCTGATCTATGAAGTATGTTATGGATAGTCAAAAATTCCAGACTCCAGCATGTAGCCATGTTGCAATTCCACAAAAACTGGTAGCATAATAAAGACACTTCAGAAATCAAAATTTGCTGGCATTTTCCTTACTTGAGCAGTCTCCATATCTTCTGCAGAAACTGCACAAATATCATAAGAACTTGCAAAATTATTCTGCTACCAATAACTAGTATTCAAAAATGACAATGTCCTCCTCTTGGTCCAACCCCCCAGACCACTCAGAATAGGCAGAAGATAAAGCCAAGTATTAGGCAGGGAAACCAGGTATACCATTCTGATTTAACAGACCGCCTTCAATTACCACCTCTGTCAGTTTTGTACTCCTTTTGCTTGCTGCAATACAGCCATCATTTTTGTTTCAGCCTACAGTAAATGAAAGCAATCAAGCTGCTAATACGATGCATTGCCACAAAAGGTATGCTGTACAAATGCCCAATACAAATTAAGCTTAAGATTTCTTCACACATATTCAAACCCAACTAAATTAATTTTTTTGAAGATATAGAATTCCCCTGAGATGAACATTATGTGCATCCTGTCAACATTGTACTGTCATAAAGCTAGACATTCATGTCCACCGCTGTGCAGGTGTGTGCCTGTCAAAAGCAGATCTAGGGATCAAGCTGTAAGGTAGAAATCCTTGCAAGGCACCCAATAGCACAACCTACTCACAGATATTTCAGCTAACCTTAGCAGACCCATTTTTGTAGGTTGCCATTGCTGTTTCATATTTTGCCTTCCTCTTTGCAGCCTCTGAGATGTAAGGAGCTTTTTCCTGCATATCAAGCAAAGTCCTTATGATCCACATATGGACAGCAAATTATAAGGATCATCTGACCAAGTTCAGTATCTTTAGATTTACTGGCAGACAGAGATGCTCAGCCAAAAACCAAGTTGTTTGAAACAATCACTCAACACACCATAGCAAGTGCAAATACATATTTTTAAGGCCACACATAACTGACCTCATCAGACAGCTGCAGCCACTTCTCACCACCTGCCTTAGCACTCTGCATAACAATGGCTCACTGATTTCACACCACGAAGGTAGATCCATTTACAGAGGGACCCTAGCAAGCATCAGGGTATCACTCTGAACACATGCAGGACATCTATTAAGTAACATTAGAAAGGAAGAACAGAAAGAAAGGGACTTAGGCAGGAGTAGGATGAAACTGGAGCATACAATAGTCTTGCTTACAATAATCTTATCTGCATCTACATGAATATAGCCCAGTATTCTTGAGATCCAAAAAATCCATACTTAGTTGATGTGTGGATATAGTAACTCACCGCAGTTATTCCTTTCACATCAGGGTTCTCCTCCTTAAATGTCTTCCTGAATGTTTCCCTAGATACACCAGATACCAGACAGAGTTCATATAGTGAGATGGTTGATTCACCAGACTTCAGTGCAGAACAATCCTCCAAAGAAATAGTAAACACAGTACCTGCTACTCACATAAGAAAACTTTACACTAGTGACAATGCACTCACATGAAAATTAAGTAGGCAGATGGAGGACGCTTGGGCATATCAGAATCTTTAGCAGCCTTTTTCTTATTCAATTTCCCCACTCTGTTCACAAAACAAAATTTTCTGGCAACATGAATCTGGTGGAAAAACCAGAAACAAACAGCAGCAGTAACAAACTTTGGATATCTAAGCATGAGAACAAGCATACTTCTCATCCAGTTTTCCTATCCAACCTTCGCAGTGGATTTGCAACTCAAAATAGCTTCGCACAAAAAGCTCAAAGATGCAATTGCAGCCAGGTTTAGGGATATCCCAGCCTGACAGAGCTAAGACAGAAACAAAAAGAGCATACCTCTCAGGCTTGGTCATGCTTGCAGCCTCCCCATTCACATTTGCTGTTTACACCAAGGAAAGAACAAGAATTAGGGGAAAAATAGAAAAGCTCTTCAGAAGATGGGTACAGCCAAAGCAAGTCCAATAACTTTGGCATGCACATAGCTGTTATGAAGCGGCATGTCCTTCAAGTATAAGAGATGCACACTAGAAAAAATGAAGCCAGAACAATCATTTTGATTGCAATCAAAAGAGGTCTCAAAACTGTTGTCTCAAAAGGACAGAAATAGAAATTATCTTTATTGTTGCCAAAAAAGGAAGGCACAGAGGTTCATATTCACAAAGGTGGTTAGTGTATGCACATGCTCTAGCCTTGGTCTGCACCTTCTCCTTGGTGGAGTATGCCTCAGAACCACCCACACCACTGTCGAGCTCCCACTTCCTAATTGATTCACAACTACCATCATTAGAGAAATCATCTTACTGTGAACATCTTTCATGATGCACAACTGGACAACAGTATTGAGGGAAATGTTAGAATACACTACTTGAGGCTTACTCATTGAAACTTCAAAATGAAGAAAGGAAACAGCATCCAGAGAGCCAAAAATAAAAAGATCGATGAAGTTGCAGCGAAATCTCCACAACGACAATTAAAGGTAACATGACAATGAGTGCAGTCATAACCTCATGAGAGTCGCTCACAAAGTGACAGACCATCACCTTCATCACGAACGGCAGTGACGAGCTGCCATGACTACCCACTGAGTTCATCAGCTCCCAACAGTGGGTGTAGATAAGCATATAATAATCTTCCCAAAAACTTGGGCAAACCATTATACACAATCTGCGTCCTGAGTTTCTGTTGCCTTTCCGGAAGCAATAGGAAGACTCAGACGTGATGTTGGCTAGCACTCAAGAGACATTGCTAATCAAAAAAGTCTACATTATCCTCATTCAAGCTGCAACAAGCTTCAAGCCAAAAATAAAAAGGGGCACTTCTCCCCAATAGTTGAGGCAGTTCACCCCCTCTCTTTGCAGTGTGTCCTACTCTTTACCTCCATGGCATGTCAAGCATGAATGGAGCAGAACAAAGAGCAGGTCATTGTGTACAAATGAGGCATTGACCTAAGGCTGGAGGGAGTGCAATACCGAATGCTAGCTGTAAGATTGGTGAGATTGAAGGCATCCCGAAATCCAATCCTGGTACAGCTTGCTTGTGTTTTCAACTCTAGACTTCCCCTCGTGTTGACACCTTTTACTGCAGTCTGAAAATGACACAAAATAATAGCATCAAGAAAAAAAGAAGAGCAGAAAATGCTAAATTTCAAACCCTTAAAATGCAGCCATAACAATACAAACAATAATCATCACAACATCCTAGTGCCCTCTCCATGGTCCAGCTGCAGGTGAGAAAAGCTGTTAACTTGGCACTCTAAAAGCTCAAACACTCGTGGAATGCTCCGAGGACATAAAAAGCAAGTCTAATATAATGCGAACACCGAATGCTGGCATAAATATTGGAAATCCATGCACATCCATGTTGACTGACTAAGTCTGTGCTTGAACTACAAAACAGCTTAGGCACATAAATCCACACAAAGAACCAAAAGACAAAAGAAAATAACAGCAAGATTGGAATGGAAACAAACAAGGAACCAGCAGTGCAAAGGTTGGAATGGAAAAAAACAAGAAAACAGCAGAGAAAGGCTCAAATGGAAACATACAAGAAAACACCAGAGCGAGCGAGGTTTGAATGGGAAAAAACAAGAAACCAGCCAAGCAAAGGCCGGAATGGAATGGAAGCAAACAAGGAAACGGCAGAGCGAAGGTTAGAATGGAAAGAAATAAGGAACAGCAGAAGAGCAAACGTTAGAATGAAAGAAAAAGAGGCAACTGCAGAAGAGCGAAGGTACGAATGGAAACAAACAAGAAAACAGCAGAGCAAAGATTGGAGTGAAAACAAATAAGGAAACAGCAGAGCAAAGTAGTTGATGCAAAGAAAGGTTGTTGGAAATGCGGCCACGTACTTCTGCGCTGGGACGGCAAGCAACACCGTGATGATAAGGTGCTGCTGTCTTATACAGATCGCACAACACTCCTCCCGCTCTCAACATTGTGGCCCTTGGTTCCGCCGCACAACACAAAACGGCGACAAAACTCCTCCACGACGGACGGACTGACGGACAGACGCGGGGCGGAAAGCGGCCACAGCAGCGATGGAGATCTCGAAGCAGCAGCAGCAGCAACGCAGCAGCAAATCTCTCGACAAAGGACTCAAAAACCACAACCACAAAGGGAACGACAAATTGCCAAGGACTGGGGGTTATCAAACCAGGTGTCAATCCACGTGCCAAACTGGATTTTTCTTTTTTGGTAAATCTAAGTCCTAAGTTTTAGGGAGCAAAAATTAGGTCTTTCAGTTTTTACACTAACGACAGTGTGAGATATTACTTTTATTATTTTTATTTTATTTTATTTTTAATCTAACTTGGTCATCATCCATAAACCTATTTAGACAAATATGGCTATCAACAAAATATGAAAGGGAAAAAATGTAAACAGCCTTCTATATTTTTGGCTACCGACTTGCACCATGTATAGATATATGGCGATTCCTTTGGGGAATTTTGGCGATCTTTTTCAAAAAATGGACAAACGTTTCTGCTGTTGCCTGTTTACCTGAGAATCAACGGTTCAGATACGATTGACGGCTAATAATGACTTGCATTTATAACGGTTGCGCGGGGAAGGATTTTACGGCTAGAGAGGCCGATTCCGCATCCTTTCCCGGATTGAGCTTACCCTATACGCGATTACGACGCATAATCAAACGACTGTCTAGGTCCCTTGACCATACCTGGTTATTCTGCAGCATTTTAGGTGTCTTTTGAATGGCAAAATCGGCACTGTTGGCTGATTCTGTTATTTCCTACATATCTATGGTCCTTTAAATGTGTGTCCCCTAGGCCTCATTTTCTTCCAATTACTCCCTTCTCTAATGCATAAAAGACTAAAGTCCTAGAAGAAATTTCTTAGTGTACTTGGAACACACACATTATACAAACATAATTTTTCATGGCAGAGCACGAGCAATTTTTTATTATTTTTTAATTTATGTTTTCATAAAGTTCCAATGCAATTCAGGTGTTTTCAGTTTAAAGAAATATATACCTACATTTTTATTTAATTATTCATCTTTTTTACCAATTTCTATTTTTTCATTTCTATTTTGAATTACTTCTTTTTTCTTCTTTTTTAGCTTTGTGGTTTTCAAAATCAATTTTCACATACAAGTTATTATAAATTTTTTTATTTCAGATTTTAAATTTTGATGTTGCAAGAGGAACAATAGCGTCGAGCAAACAAAAAACAATATGAGGAGCAACAATGTCAAATAAACAAAAAGCAAGAAAAAGAGTAACAAAAAGAGGAATCACAACATCAAGTGAACAAGCAACAAGTAAACAATAGTAAGAAGAGCAACAATGTCGAACAAGGAGTAGTAAGAGGAGTAGTAGCATCAAGCAAGTAATAGTAAAAGGAATGGCAATGTCATTGAAGCAAGTAGTAGTAGCATCGAGCAAGAAACAATAAGAAGAGCAATAATAACAAACAAGGAGCAACAAGAGGAGTAGCAATGTCGAGCAAGCAATGAGTAAGAAGAAGAGTAGTAGCATTGAACAAGGAATAACAAAAGGAACAAGAATGTTGAACAAGAAAAAACAAGAGGAATAACAACACCAAGCAAGGAGCACTAAGTAAGGAATGTCAAGCAATAAGTATTAATTACCAACCGAACCAACTACTCAAAATAATTAATTTAAGCAACAAACAAAAAATAAAAAAAATAAAAAAAAATTCACACAATGAAAAATAAAATTGAAACACTTATTTTAAATGAACTAACAAGTGACATTATTTATTGGCTAAACCTTAAACCTAATTAAATCTTAGATTAACTATTAACTAACTAAACATTAAACAATAAACCCTATTGACTAATGATTACCTAAAATATTCTAAACCCTAAAACCTTGACCTTGATTTTTTTTAATACCCAATTAAGAATTCAATAAAATATAAATATACATTTGATTAAGGGTTCCAAAGTTCAATTCTCACATTACATAAAACCTTGCAACTAGGTTCCATAAAATGCATCAATCAATGTGATACCCTAAGGTTTCAAACTAAAAACTGGCTTGAAACCATGTCAAATTCTCACATTTTTCTAATACTTGCCAACATTAATAGTTACCACCATGGGTACTTATGTGAAATAAAAATATTTTGACCATTTTACTAAGGTTTATCTAGGAAATTATGTGGTTACCTATATGAATAACTACCATCTCTTCATCAAATTTCCTAACATCATTAATTTTTTTGATTTTTTTTATTACCATATGTGACAATTGTCCTTGAAAGTAGCCTTGTAGTAAATCTTCCTTAAAAAAAAACACCTATGCCCTCCTATTATTTTATTCCTCTATTTTCTCTCAACGAACGAAACACAAATCTCATTTACTTCACTCAAAATTCTTGCTTGGGATCTTCCTTCCCCTTCAATGTGCATATTTTGCTAAATGTATTGGCCTCAATAAAATCCTAGGCAACTCATTAAGGTGTTTGCATTTTGATTGAATCTCTTGAAATTTTTTTAATACCTTTTTTTGGAGGGTATGAAAATGACTTAATAACCTTATATATGTTCATGTTGATGTATATTAGTGCCTAGTGAATTTTTTGGGTGAAACAAATAACTAGAATTAGTGGATGGAGGCATTACAACCAATGAGCCCACATGCACCTAATTTTTGCAATTCCTACCTCTTGAATATTCATAGAAGACTTTTGGGACTCAGTAACCAATGCCATGTGTGGTTTTTTTTAAATTCTAACTATGTCCTTCCCCACTACATGATTATCTAATGGATGTGATATAATGGCATAGGTATAGAGAAATTAAATGCCTCTATGGGGAGGAAAACAACAAATGCAACTTGTGGGTTGAAGTCATTCAATGTAAGCAACATGTTGATAGATCAGATCCAAGTCATCCAATTATGAGAATATGTCTTGATGGTTGGATTTTGATAAGGTTGAATCTAGACCATTGATGAATGTTTAAATAGTTATAATGCAAATTACGATTTGGTATAGATGACATCTAAGTGGTCCATTAATTAAATCACATTGTGATAGTTAGTTTTTAAAAGTTAATCTAAACCATTGATAGGGATTTACAATTTAATGTGATTACCTTTTTGAACTTTTCCAAGCTCTCATCACTTTGCACATGGAGCTCCATAAAAAAACATGTGAAACTCAAGAAAATGCCATTATAGGTTGTCATTGGGCAATGCATTTGAAGAGCGATATGGACTTGGACATAGATGAAAGATGCAACAAGTGATATCTCTGTATCTTGATTTGTGTTTGTGAATCCCAAAATTGTTATTATGCATGGTGAAGGCTTGAGGTGTGTAATCACATCTTTGACCTACTATAGTAATGGATATACTTGGGCCAAGTTTTGATGATGGGTTCAAGTCCTTGTCTTATATGTTTAGGAGGTCATATGTCAATGCAATTTTGAATAATTGTTCAACAATTCTATACCACATCCATGAAAAGTGAATGTAACATTGTGCATTCTTGAAATCTAGGATGCCCAATTCAAGGATCGGACATTATGTTTGCACAGAATATGTTGGTAATACATTACAAGTTGGTGGATTGAAACCAAATATCAAGACATAAAGTTCAATATATTGCAAGTAATTGATTAAAAAGGTGGTTTATGTATAGTTAAATGTTGTTTATGTTGTGAAAACATTAATGATTTTTGAAATGTTTTGTTGTGTTTATCTTGGAAGTTTGTGGGTGGCCTTTTGGTGTGCAGAGTTGTATTATCTGGGGTGAATAAAAAAGGAATGCAATCTAGAAAGTGATTACATGGGAACTTGAAGATGTAAAACATGATTTGCCTTCTTTTGTTGTTGTTCGAAAAGGGCAAAAAACACAAACATGGAATATCTAATCACAAATCTAAAAAGATTGGTGCATATTGTTTTGTGTCAATATGTATGTATTTATTAATAAAGTCACATGTTTAGGGTTATTGATTTGTTGCATAGTTGCAAGGTGCATTCTAAGCAGTATTATTAATGTATATCATCAGCTTTGGACAAGTTTAATCAATGGAAGGATTAACTCTTTGAATAAAAAAATGTGTGGTGCAAATAAATTGATTTGAAGGCATCGCAAATTTGTGTCAATTAAGGTTGAGAGTGTTTGTGAAAAATGGAAAACATTAAATGGTATCCTCCTCACCTAATTGTTGATCTTCCAAGGTTGATGCACATTTGTTGTTTTCAATTCATGCATGCCAAAATTACAACTTTAGGATTAATGATTTGTTGCATAATTGTGAGGTGCATATTAGGCAATATTACTGATGGATAGGCCTTAAACAAATTTTTTGGGTAAGTTTATGATTGACTTGTTTGTGCGGTGTACAAGTTTGATTATGATTTTCACAAGGTGACATAAATCATTTGTGTCCAATTGAGGTTGCAAGGTGTTTGTAATGAAAAGTTTAGAATACACACAATGTTGGCTTCCCTAGCTAATTACCAATCTTGGAAGGTTCATATACATTTGTTGTTTTTGATATATGCATATAAAAGTTAAAAAGTCAAGTTGTGTAGAGTATTTAAAGGGGAAACATTCACAAACAAAATAACATCCTTCAAACTTAAGGGAAAGGCACCTTCTTCAAAGGAAATTATGTTGTTTTAAAGCACGTCCCTTGTGGTTTTTTCGCATCTGTCCTGGTTGCTTTTGATAGCTCAATGTTAAACATAACTAGATTGTTGGCCATTTTAATTATAAATAAATACAAGTTTAGACAACCATTATAATTTAAAAATCGTACCACCAATAGAAAGGAAAATCCCTAAGGCTTTGGATGCTTCCAAAAACTAAACATCCTAACTATTAGCTACATAGATCCCTTAGATCTAGCCCTAGAACTAAAGTGTGATAACCTAACCTTGCTTGCACCCTTTTACCCTATTTTGAATATTAATTTTTTTTAAAAGTACGAGAGAAGATCTAGATCCCATGGTTAGTTTTCACACAAGAGATAATTGAAAGTCAAGATATTAATCCAAGTTTTAATAAATTTGATACTTGTAAATGCAAAAAAAGAAGAAGTTGATAAACAATGTACCTAGATGGAAAAAAACTTAGAGAAAAATAAATTGGTAATATAATATTCTTGAATGATCATTGCTATTCAAATAAAGCTTAAATTTAAATTTAAGGGGATGGTCACCATGGACTTCAATAGAGATTATGTGTTACACAACATAATTCCTAACATTGTTGTTGTTTTTATCACGTTTATTCAAATAAAAATAATTATTATGTAATTGAAAAATATTGCAAAGTAACAATCTGTTTGCACCCTCCTCTTTCACCAACTACCCATTATTTCAACTTCAAATCATGCTATTAGCGAAATGAAAATATTTGATTGAATCAAGGCTGAAATTCAATGACATATTGTTTGATGCACAAGATCTGAAATAATTATGAAAATACTAAACAAAACTATAATGAAGAAGCTCCAAAAAAAAAAAAAAAACAACTAAAATTATATTGAATTTTTTTCTAATTTGAATTTTATCCTTTTTTCAAATGTAATATATTTGTATTGTCGTAAAAAATCTCATCCCCCTACCAATCAGACTTCACTTTATGAACTTTTCTAATCTCTCCAAAAATTAAGATTGAAATCATGTAAACTTTCAAAATAACACCTAGTGAAACACTCTTCAAAACATGGGACCAAATGAAAACTTCATCATTCCATAATCTATGGAAGGAAAAAAAAACTTTCACCCTTATTTTAGTAATGTTCTAGCTCTCATTTTTTACCCTAAACATTTATCCTAATATTTGATTAGGTTCGGTAAGGACTTGTTGAATATTTAATTTGTTTTTAAAAAAATAGCTTTGACAAAGGGGTTTAATATTTTTTGGCACATAATGAATATTATCAATAAAAAAGTACATTATATCACACAAGTGCACAAGTGATTTAGTTTGTGTAATATTGTGGCATAGTTGAGGACATCAACCTTATGGCCCTTTTTGACTGATTTTTTAAAGAAAATTTCACATATTATTGGGTTGATAATTTTCCCAAAAATAAGGGACCAAAATAAAAAACTACATGTTTCACAACTTCCCTAGGCAGGTTGAGCCAATAAATGTCACTTAACTATGGTAAATTATTTTACTGCCTCATTGATACCATAGTTAATTAACATTCAGCATGACTTGCTACTTTGTTTTTTGCTTAGCTTTGAAGAAATGCAATGCAAAAATGCACCCAAGCTTTTTTTTTTCTTGGGAAGAAGAAGGGAAAAAAAATGGAGTGGGTTTGAATGCATGAAGACTTTTTGTTACTTACTTTAGTGGGAAATCTTCTTCTTCTTCTTCTTCTTCTTCTTCTCCTCCCATTGAAATTATTAGACCCCAATAGAGAATTCCTACCAAACATGGATCCATTTGCAAATGGATTTTGAGAGAACCTTTGGATTTAGAAAATAAATATGTTGGGTTTGTTGGAAAGCTCGAGAAATTTGTGTCACAAAATATGTTGAGTCTGTGAGAATCTTGGGTCTTCTTCTTCTTCTTCTTCTTCTTCTCTGCCTTTGTGAGAGAGTGTTTTGAAGTGGAGGTTGGGTGGTGGGTGGTGGTGTTGAGAGAAGATCCAGAAACAAAGCAACAGTTGTAGTGAATTGAATTTGCAGTGACAAGAAGAGCTGTGAGGATGGGTTGATTGAGAGAGAGAGAGAGAGAGAGAGAGAGAGAGAGAGAGAGAGAGAGAGAGAGAGAGAAGGGTGTGTGTTTGATAGGGTTTTGTTTTTTGGGGTGTCTTTGTGTGCTAGGCAAGTTAGAAGAAAGAATTTGGATTTTGTTTGTTTGGGTTTGTGGAGAGTCTAAAGAATAGGGAGAGACAGATGGGAGTAATTGATGAGTGTGGGTTTGAAACCAAAAGGTGGCGGGGAAAGAAGAAGCTTTTGATGCTCTGAGAGACAGTTTTGGAGAATTGGGTCGTGCAGATTTGGTGTCTGGAATGGAGGAAGAAGCTCAGGCCAACCAAGAGGGTTCCTCAAGGTGTGAGCACCAAGTTGAAGGTCTAGCAGGGGGAAGAAGGTAAATTGGCGAGAAAGAGGAGAAGAAGAAGCAGGAGGAGGAGGTGGAGGAGGAGTTGAAGTTGGAGAAGGGGTGTGAGGATGAGGGAAGAAGGGGGAGGTAAGAGCGGGAGGGTGGCGGCGGGAGGGGATCCTGCTCTGCCCAGATGGGTATGTCAGATGTGCCGCCATCCTTTAAGCGTGGTGGGTGCCGAGTCCTTTGCAGAGAGAATCATGACAGAGCCTTCTCGATCAGGTGGGGTTGCAAAAGTCTTACCTTATTTTCCGCTCTCTTTCTCTTCTTTTTAGGGTTTTTCCATCTCACACTTCTTGACATGAATTGGAGCATGGTTTGCTGCAGAGGTTTATTCTAGCTAGGGATGAAACTGATCACACACCACCCACCCTCTCTCTCTCTTGGGAATTTAGGTTTAAGATCAATGCTGAATTCCGATAGAGACTGAATTGTAACCTAGGCCTGGCTTACTATGGATGAATGAGTAGCTGAAGGTAGCTAGAGTGTGTGAAATCTTTTCATGGAGCAGGTGTGCAGGCATCATCAGTACATGGAAGTGGCAGTGTATATGCAGGCAGCCGGATGGACAACTCTTATGTGGTGTTACCAAATCATCGTGTGCAATCATCAGGATTCCCACCACCCCGACCCCGAACAGGAGGTATCCACTATCCAACACCTGGGGCCACAACAAGCAGTGGTGTGGGTGCTGGACAACACAATTTGCATCAGCCTATCATCCCAGGCATGAGTGGGGAGAGCCATGGTGGGCGGGCAATGGATGAGTCTTTTGTGGTATTACCATCAGCAGCATCAATGTACAGGTTTGAAGTTTCTGGAGAAGGAGCAGGAGGAGGAGGTGTGGGACGGCATGGGGGAGGCAGCAGTGGTGGGGTGGTCACCAGTGGCCAGCACACCAATAATGCAAGCTTTAATGCGACCGTAAATGTCCTGACTCGTGTGTTTGAGATTGCATCTGCACAAACACAGGTACCTGAGCTTCTGTCCATGTGTATTTTGATGTCTTGTTCAACACTTATTTCTTTCTTTTGAAAGTTGTTTGAAATTGATTTGGTTGCAAAACAGGTGGACCAACCACTCTGCTTGGAGTGCATGTACTCGCTGTCTGAAGAGCTCGATAAGCAGGAAGAGGATGTGAACAATGACATTAAAGCCTATCAGGCATGTCTTGACCGCTTGAACAAAGATTCTCAAGAAGCTCTCAGCGAGGAAGATTTTGCTCGTGAGAAGTTGAAGGTACAGTCAAATGAAATTTCAACCTCATCTCTTTCTGTTTTTTCCTGATCAAGGGACTGACCACTGGGATGGCCTTGTTATCATAGTTGTAGATGTGATTTTTTACTTTTTAATTCCAGCTTCTGTTGACTAGGTTTCCTGGCCTGTCAACTAGGTTGAGGAAGAGGAGAGGAAGCTGGAAATGGCAATTAAGGAGGTGGAGCAGCAGAAGAAAGAGGTTAATGCTCAGCTCCAGGAGCTTCAGCTGAAGTTCAAGGATTTCCAAGATCTGGAAGAAAAGTGAGAGCACCACATACCCACACACAGCCACCCTTAACCCTTGTTCCATCTTACTGAACTAAGTTTGGAATTTTGAACTGAAGTGTGCCATGTTGATTTGCTGAAGGGAATGTTCAAGTTTGAAGCTTTACAGAGTTTCTTGTCTTGATTCCCAGCTCTTCTTTGAACACATTGAGGTAGCTAAGGAGGGGGTCATGCCTTGCACTGTGCAGGTTCTGGCATGACTGTAATGACTTCAAGTTGCAACTCACTGTCCATCAGGTTTCTCTATTGTGTATACTCCTGTGTCCACTCTTGCTGTCTCTGATCAGTCCCCATTTCACTGTGCAATCATGTGTTTTTGGGGCATCCAAGAATGGGTCTCGGTGTGATAATCTCTCTCGCCAACTTCTTCTATAGAAAAAGAAGTCAGAGACCATTTGAGGTTTGTCACTGGATGATTAGAGTTGAGGTTTGACAGACAGGAACTTATGCTAACTTGCAAACAGGATGAGCGGGATGGAGTGTTGGCGAAGATAGAGGTTGCTCAAGCACAGCTTGAGATGTTGAAGCGCACCAATGTGCTTAATGATGCCTTCCACATATGGCATGATGGTGACTTCGGAACCATCAATAACTTTCGACTGGGCCGTCTTCCCAATGTTCCAGTATGTCCTGAATTTTCTGCATGAATCTCCCCTTCTGCTTTCATTTCCTTGTCTCTTGGTCTTGATTTCAAGACACTACAGAAGCACTCAAGAGTGGGGGGGGTTCTTAACAATGTATGGTTGTGGTCAAGGAGCAGTGATTCATCATGGCTTAGTGGATATGTAGGGCTGATGATAGGGTGAATGCAAAAATTCAGAAGTTGAAAAATGAGCACAAAAGGATGTCTTACAGCTGCTTTTCCTTCACATTCCTATTTGTAGTACCAAAGGATTCTGTGAGGAAGAGGGAGAGGCAGCGCATTGTGACTGAGCTGCAGGTTTTTTGTATACAGGTGGAATGGGATGAGATAAATGCAGCATGGGGACAGGCATGCCTATTGCTTTACACCATGGCTCAGTATTGTCGCCTGAATTTCTCGTATCCTCTTCAATACTTTTCCTTGTATTATTGCTTGAAATCAAAATTTGCCATGTGGCTCTGCCCAGTGTACTTTGGTTTCATTTTTCCTGTTGAAATACCTTGACAAGAGTATGGCAGATACCGAATTCTGCCAATGGGAAGTTACCCATGCATTGCAGACAACAAAAACACGTATGAATTGTAAGTCTTTGTTCATCAGGCTTTGTTACTGTTTAGAGGGTTTTCTCTCTCGCTGTCTCAACTAAAAGGGTATTTGTCTAAAGATTGTCTTTTTTATTTTTTGGATTTTTATGTGGTGCACTTTCTATTTGAGCTGCAAGGATGGTTTGCAGATTTTTTGTGGGTGAATTTGGCAAGGCTTGCTACTGTTTTGAGTTTTAAAACTCTTGTCAGATTTGGACCTGTGAATCTCTTTTGGAGCACTCGGTATGACAAGGCCATGACATTCTTTTTGGCCTGCCTCAAGGAGTTTGCCGAGTTTGCAAATGCCAAGGATAGAGCAGCCAATGTTCCACTTGACAAGTGTTTCCAGCTTCCTTACAAGTAACTGCTTTCCTCCCTGCCCAAAACTCTAGGGAGTACTTTTTTCTCCTTTTCTCACAAGCAAGGAGTCTCATGAGCTTAAAATATATCTTGGCTTTGTTGCAAGGGTGATAGGAAAGGTTTTTGATGGTGAAGACTCAGTGTGTTGATTGCTGTTGTGTTTGACATTTCAGGATTGAAAATGACAAGGTAGAGGGTTTCACAATAACGCAAAGTTTCAACCGGCAAGAGAAGTGGACCAAGGCACTGAAATACACTCTTTGCAATCTCAAGTGGGCTCTGTATTGGCTAATTGGTAACACAGCATTCCAGCCGGCATCTCCTGCATCCTCATCTATGGCAATTGGCACCTCCTCCAGTCATGGTAGTTCAACTTCTTTCCATGCTGTGGCACTGCAGCCAGAGTCCAGGATTGGTGCCTCCAGTACTTCTTCATTGCACTCCCATCCAACCATTTAAAGGTTAATTATTTTCTCCTCTGAGAAGTCAGGCACTCACTCTTGGCCATGACATGTTCAAATAGTTGATTCAAACTGAGTCTCGGGAGAACTCTGTTTGGAGACTTTTCCCAAGCAGAGAAACATGCTGCAGCTATGAGTGGGACTTTCAAATTACAATGGCAAAAAAACCTCACAGAGTAAAGAATTAGAGCTGTAACTGTGTAACATGAGCAGCTACTCTCGTTCTATCACTGGGAAGTACTTAACATTTCAAAATTGAAAACTGGCAGGAACAACAACAAACACACCTCTTGGCAGAACAGCATACACAGGCGTCAATTGCTGTGTACAATACTGCAATGCTTGTGGCAATTGGGAGCATTATTGGCTTGCTTGTGTTTCAAATTGTTGTAGCTATATATATGTTATAGAAAATCTCCAGTCCTTACTTCTGTGTTGAAGTTCATCACACAGGGCTGGTTCGGTGCAGATGGGTTTTGCACACAATTGTCCCCTTGATTCTTCCGATGGGTGTGCATGTCTGTCACATCAGGATTAGAATGTACAGTTTCTGTTTGAACTGGTCTGTTCCACCAGGTGCCAAGTACACTGAAGCTATGTCAAAATTTAGAAGCTAATGCAAACAGAGCTCGGTCCTCATCCCTCCTCCCCTTTTCCCCCTTGTGGATGCTTCCGATGTCTGTCAGGCACCTCAACTGTTGCACCCATACTCTTGAAGACCTACTGACCTCAAGCATCAATGAGGGTTGAAGTGCCATACAACTGTGTGATCCATTGGCTCCAAGTTCAAGCCAAATTTTTACGCCACAATTCTATACTGATGCAAAGCTGATTTAATCTGAAAGATATGATTTTGACCTACACATACAAATAATGATAATTTCATCCATGAATGTATGTTTATCCATGAATGTATGTTTATCCATGAATACATGATGTTGTTGGGCAAGTGAGTTTGTGATTACTTTGTTGGCCTTGATAGGCAAGGATACTGTGTTTAGAGTACAATAGCCTAGGTAGCAATAGGTCTATTTTCATATGAGCAGTTTTGAAAGATGATGTTTTTGTTTGTGTTGAAACTTGAGATTAGTTATAATAGAGTTATAACATCTTGAAGGATTTTGGTTTGTTTTGGAGGATTTTTTGAAGATTATAATTTTGCATGGTGAAATATTTGAGTTTCCATAATTCTTCTTCTTTTTTAAGATACTTTTTTATGTAAATGGCAAGGCCACAGTGTCACACACACACACACACACACATTGACACATGAAGATGTGGATTGTTGGAGTCCATCATGGTGATGTTCAATTTAAGATTATTCTTGATGCCAAATTTATGTTGGTCAATGATGATGATGGTGAAATGGTGATGAGGAGGAAGAGGAAGAGGAGTTTTGGGAGTCCATAGAGTCTACCATGATGGATGCTCAATTTAAGATTGTTGTTGATGCTAGATTTATGTTGATCAATGATGATGCTGATGATGAGGAGTTTCGGGAGTCCAGGATCATGTCATGAGACATATGCAGCACAATGGAGTTATTGAACAAGGTACCTTTCATCATCATCATCATCAAGAAGTGAGAACTTAGGTGAATGTGTTTATGCTATCCATGGATTCGATGGATGACGAGATTTGGCAACACTCTTGTGTTGAATTGCGGTTCAGGATTGTTGTAGAGAGAAGAGAAGAATCGGGTCTGCGAAACTTGTAGTAATCCGGGGTTGAGCGCAATTTGTGTTGCTTAAGCCCAGTTTGTCTAGTACAATTTTCAGTTTTTGGGGGGTTTTTCAGGGGTTTTAGCTTTTGGTGGATCTCCCCGAGAATATTTGTGATGGATTTGGCACGTATGTGTTGCAGCAGCAGTGGCACCACCACCACTACCACCAACAAGGTTTGGAGTTTTAGCAAGCTTCTTCACACACGCTTCATCATCAGAGGGGAAGAGTCGGGCATAGCTACTGCTTGCTTTGCAAGTAGAGGAGGCTGTCGTCGTCGACCATTTGCAGGGATAAGCATGAAGGATCGAAAATGCGCAAGGTACATGTTAGAATTGTTCGGTCATTCTCATGGGAATATCGTACGCAACATCTTATGGTGGGTTTTTGGGATTTGTCAATTTCTCAAGAAAAAACCAAATCAAAACAAAACAGAAAAGCTCTCTTAGCTTTTGAATAGTTCTGGTGGATTTGCAGCTTGTCTGCAGTAGCAACAACAGCAGCTATGATGGGTACTACGGAAACGAGACCTGGAGGCTCAAGAAAATTGTCAATTCCACCACCGGTACACCCAACTTACGATCTTCAGCAACTTATCCGCCTAGCTCTTGCTGAAGATGCCGGCGATCGAGGTAAACTTCTCTCCAAAAATGATGTTGGAGGGGACAATCCAGATGCTCCCGCAGCACATACTGTTTAGTTGCACCCCAATCTTCCAAACCCTAATCTGTGGAATCTTTTGTGCACCTTGATCACAGGACTCAAGCCATTTAGATTCTTAATACTTAGATTCTTTGAATGCATTTTTTGTTTCATGAACTTTCAGATCCATGGAGACCATAGACTCTCAATGAGAAAAACAACAACAACACAACAACAACAAAGAAACAGCAATCTGCCAATACAAGAAAGGTTTTTTGGATCATGTTCAAACTGGAATTAGTATTGTGGTGGTGCAGTCGTGCTTTTTGGCTTCTACAGCCCCTCCAATAGCCCATGGTGAAATGTTTTGACAGGTGATATTACATGCTTAGCAACGATTGGACCAGAGATTCAAGCACAAGCTCAGTTTCTAGCTAAAGAAGATGGAGTTGTTGGAGGAATTGCCATGGCGGATTTAGTGTTTTCAGAAGTAGATTCAAGTTTACAGGTGAGATCAAAGCATTTAGTGATGTACTTTTTATTATCACAAAATCAATTGATATGGTTCTCTCTCTTAGAAAATGGAAACCCTAAAACCTGTGAATCCTGTTGAAGGCATTTGTAACTTTTCTTTACATTGTGATGTCTTTTGTGTCATTGTAATGAATGCATTTCAAGTTTGAATTGTTTGTCCAGGATTTGTCACTGTTACCACTGTATGTTTGGTTTTGAATTGTGCCCATTTCAATGGTTTTTCCTGCTCATGGTTGTATTTAGGTGGAGTGGGAAGTGAAGGATGGTGACATGGTAACAAAGGGGTTGCACTTTGGTACTGTTTCTGGTAAGTGCAGGGAATTGTGTTTTTTTCCCTGAAATATTGTGTTTGTCAGCGTCACCTGGCAGGGGTCTGTTGACTCGATTGATCTGATCTGATCTGATCACCAGAGAGCTCTGATTTTCAATAGGGGATGGTTATTTGTGGTTTTGAGTTTGCAGGGAGTGCGAGAAGCATTCTAATTGCAGAGAGGGTAGTGTTGAACTTCATGCAACGCATGAGTGGTATTGCCACTGTCACCAAGGTACAATCCTTTGTTCTTACTTAGAAAGGGTCACTAAAAGACAATACAGACATCAAGTTCCTCATCAACTTCTCTACGTTGACAAGAACTTAAGTACATCAGTCCCGGACTGTAGAGAAAAATGAGAAAGCAGGCAACTACTATGTGCACATCCAGGGGTCAAATATCTGGAGAAATAAAATGAAATGAAAAGAAAAACCTTGCATAAGTAGATTGTGCAGAGTTTAGTTCAGAACCTTTTTGCAGCCTGGTTACAGTTTGTAACCATCTTTTGATGGAATGTCTCATGGAAATTTGATTTGAAAGATAATGATAATTGGTTGTCTGTGGGGCAGGCTATGGTGGAAGCAGCAAATCCATCACGCATATTGGAAACACGGAAGACAGCTCCTGGTTTACGTCTTATTGATAAGTGGGCAGTATGTCTCTTATTTTCAATTTTTCTTTTGTACTGTTAGCCCTGGTTCATCACACTTTTAGGTTTGGTTACTTGTTTGATTGGTTTTTGGTTTCAACAAAAGATCAAAATGTTGGTGCAGGTGTTGATAGGAGGGGGGGAGAATCACCGTATGGGACTCTATGATATGGTGTTAGTTAAAGACAACCATATTGCTGTTGCTGGAGGAATTCCACAAGCTATTGCTGCTGTGGATGCCTACCTGAAGCAGGAAAACCTAGATGTTGGTGTTGAGGTACAAATGTGAAAAACCATGTTCCATGATTCCCCACTTATATTTTCCATCATTTGAAAGATCTGTGGTGCATGGCATATGCAGCTGAATGGATGTTGTACTTGCACAATGGTGGTTCTTTTTACTGAGGACTGTGGATGTTCATTTTGCTTGCTCTGGCAAAATGTTCTCCTTTCCTGCCCTAATTTGATATATCAGTTACATGCTTTATTATGTTCAGGAGTTGATGCTTGTGCACTAGGACAATTAGAGTGAAATGGTTTCTCAGTATGCTGAATGTGATAGGTCTTCGTGGTTGATTAGATAGAGACGCGGACGCTGGAGGAGGTGCAAGAAGTGATATCATGCATTGAAAGGGGCGTTGGACGTGTTACTCGTGTATTGCTGGACAACATGGTTGTACGAATGCCAAATGGTGATGTTGATGTGTCGATGCTTCAATCAGCTGTTGATCTTGTCAACTCCAGGTTTGAAACAGAGGTCAGGGCATTCATTCAACCCTGGGTGGGTTTTTTTGGGGGCCAAACAATCAACAGGGAGGGAAGGGTTTTGGAATCATAGAAAGAGTAGGTGCTTATTCCTTCATGTGGTGCTTTTTCTTTGGAAGAATGCAGGCATCAGGTAATGTAACAATCGAGACAGTTGGACGCATTGGCTCAACTGGGGTCACCTATATATCCAGGTACAGAAACAAGAAGTTAAATCGACCACATTACTGAGAACTATCTTGATCAGGTGTCTGTTTTTTTGTTATTATGCCTTGACATTATCATGCTGGTTTTCATGTGGAATTCAATCTTACAACCTAGCTAGTGTGACGGGTTTGTTTCTCTGTTGTGTTTTGGGGGCATGCTGCTCATGACAGTGGGGCATTGACACATTCTGTCAAGGCATTGGACATCTCCTTGAATGTGGACACGGAGTTAGCTGTTGCGGTAGCAAAACGCACCAATCGTGCATGATACTTTTCTTTGGATACTTGATACTTATATGGAAGAACACATTGTCTTCCGTTCTTGTTTCAATTCTTCTCCATACTCTCCAAATGTCATTCCCCAGCTAAAAGAGCTTTAGAGAGGGACCCATATTCTGTGAGGCACACTGGCACTGGCATCCTCCTCACTTAGTCTCCTAGTTTTTGCTTCACACCATATATTTCCTTTGCGGTATATATTCAATACTGCATAATTTATCATACCCCCAATAATGTTACCCATGTACTAGCCTATATAGATATATTAATTTTTTCCAATTTATGAACCCATTCGATAAATCTACATTAAGAATAAAAATATTCGGTTAGGCGAGGGTTTGGGTTACCCCCCCAAATCATATAACCCCTTTTTGGGTAAAAAATGGATATGTATTTTACTTATTCAATTAAATAAATGTTCACATTTTGAAAATTTTAAGATAGTTTTTAAAGGCCAAATCCAATGTAAAAATGCAAGAATCCAAGTGTTTAATTTGCCCTTGACTACAAATATATTCAAACATGTATATTTTGATCCAAAATAAAATTGTCCTTGGAAAATCTTGATGGCTACCACATAATCACAAACAAATACATCTAGCTTGTGCATGAATTTGGTTGGTGCATGGATTATTTTTAACATATGAACGAAACAAGAAAGGGAAATGATCAAATTCACATCATAAAGGAGTTCAAAATTCACCTTGGCAATCATGAAAGATGGATTGTCTTTTGTCATTTTTGCAACTAATGGCATGGACATGGACATTACTTGTTTTACTTGGTAGAACATGTTAATTTAACATGATTTTTCATTTTGCAAAATCTTGTTTTTTTTTTTTGCCTTTTTCAAATTTGCAAAACTCAAGGTGCTTTTTTGGGCTATGAAAAAAGAAAAAAGAAAAAGATTCAAATAAACTCTCTATGTGTTTCACAACAAGTACTTAAGACAAAATTTGCATTACTAAATTGGTGGAATGTGCTATGAAGTGAATGCCTTCCAAGTGCAAAACAAACCTATCTTGTAGTTGGTAGGTCACACCATTTTTCATGCCTTAGAAAACATTCATGCTCTTTGCATTAAACGAAATCAACTTCATAACAATATTTGTTTTAAAAACATTCACATAATTTTTCATAATATCAATAATAACCTTTGTTAGATTATTAAAACCCCCTCCCCTAATGCCATGTTCTAAAAAAATCAACACATGTAAATGAAACCAATTTTGGACAACATGATATTAGATTGAAACCCACAATTGGTAATTAATTGTGTTGATTTCATCATAAGAAAGGGTAAGGCACTTCAAACCTACAACAACCCTTCACATTTTTTGTGACATTTGGTTATGTAATGATTCAATCATTAGCCAATGAGTTGAATCATTGCAATGATTCTTAGGGTTTAGGGGAACATTGAGAAAAGAAAACAATGATTCATAGCTTCCTACTCCAACATAGGTCGACCTTGCTCTAATAGATGTAGTAGAATTGTGACAATTTTCCCCTTTTAAGCCTCATTAAATGTATTTTCAAGGTTGAGGTTAGGCGACGAAGTCTTATGTGTAGCACTTCAATGAGAATCACAAACCATTGAATTCAATGACCAAAAAAAATGCATGGCCACAACTCCACATCATAATTTGCCCAATGTTTGTTTGTTTCTCTTCATGTTCTAGCACTCAATGCTAGAAATGACAATGGTTGCAAGTAATGGCAAAGGAAGTGAGTAACAAATTGTCTATCGTAGGTGAAAGATCTTTCATCCATGGAGTTGGGTGATGATCGACCTAGATCGAATGATGCAAGCCAATGATGGATTGATGTCAAACCTAGTTAAAGTAGGCAATGTACATGTAGGGTTACATCACATTGTGGCGATGTAGTTCAATGCGCTCGATGAAATATGGTGATTAAATTATTTTTTTTGGATGCCTTTTTTTCCTTCAATGCATTTCACCCATCAATTTCTTCTTTTGCTTTATGACAAATTTTCACTAATCGAAAAATGGCTGACGAGGGTGGGTTTAGGGTTTAGGGTTTATTGAGGTTTGTAGGGTAGCATTGATGAGGTTCTAGGGCAATAGCATCAAGTCAGTCGGCCCAAATTTGAGCTATCCAAGCAATAAAAAATGTTCTTTCCAGTTCTTTAGACTTGTGGATAAGCGAATGGATAATGTACACTTTTGTCTATTTTAGGGTTTGGTTTGGGTTCAGTCCAGTGACACAGTGTGTGTGCATCTCGGGACTCTCACCCAGGGGACGAGAGGTTGTTGTGCTGGTCAATTGAGGTTGGTTTTCTTCGAGAGCATAACGTTGAATTAATTGCATTGATCTGTAAGTTTCCAGAAGGAATTTCTTTCCAACTTTTTTTTTTGGAATTTTGATGAGTGTTTTTTTCTTGCTTGCTTGCTTGCTTGCAGAGGTATTGATGCCCACATCATGCTTTAGAATCTTAGCGTCTTTGGTTTCATGAAATTTTTTCCTTCTGGTTTTCAAAGGTACGTGTCAATAAAGTTGTAACAAAAAAAAGGGAATTCCCAGTGTCAAAGGTTGTTTAGAGTAAGAAGGAGAAGTGATTTCAACAGCAGTGGCAAAAATAAAATGTCCCGGTGGATCGCCCCAAAAAATTTCCAAGATCAAAACTTGCAAAGAAAAGTCCAGCAATCGGGATTTTTTCTCTTGTGGTTGTTGTATAGGGTAAGAGGGCGAGGGGAAAGTGATTTCCAACAGTGGCAAAAAGTTCCAGAATTAAGTATCCTTCCTGGGCTTTGGAGATCTAGGAATAGTTGGGAATCAAGTAGAGTTTGAGCATTGAGGTATTGAGAGGTATAATCATAGATTGTAAGTTTAAGGGTTTAGGGTCTAAACTTCAAAAATTTCACTTGATTTTCACTGTCTGTGCGTTTTTGTTCTGCCACAGAATTTGGCATCTTCAATGGTTTTCTCTTTGCAAGCATTTAGTACTAGGATCTCCATTTGTTCATCTTCACAGAAAAAACAATGTTGTTGGATGATGATGGAAGGATCTCCACAGCAAGAATTGAAGATTTGGCAGTTGTTGGTTTCCAATTTCTACCCAAATCTTAGAGACATAAGCAACTAGGAGGAGAAGTTCTCTAAGGACAGGATTCAATTAAGCAGCTCCGAGAACTTCTGCAAGCACAGGATTCAATTCAGCAGCAACGGCTCTGGGAACTTCTCTAAGAACAGGATCCAATTCAGCAGTGGCTCTGAGAACTTATCCAAGGACAGGATTCAATTCAGCAGTGGGTCCAAGAACTTGTTGAAGGACAGTATTCAATTCAGTGGCTCCAGTCAGATGTCTTCAGAAGGAGAATTTGTGAACCGGGACTATGTTTTTGTTGTGAATCCCACCGGTGAGATTTACATCAGTGGCTTTGGCCTCTTATTTTACAAAGTATCTGCTTGATTTCATCTTGTTTTTTATATTCTGCATTGCTGCCTATTTTACCATAGATCTAAACCATTGATAAAAGAGATGCTTTACTGAAATTGGACATCTTTCATTTGCTAAAACTCTATTAGGATGCATGGCAAGGTGCTCTAGCAAAGTGTGCACTACTGGGTGGTAAGAAAGTTCTGATGGTGAAATCATTGTGCTATGAAGGTGGAAATGGGCGTACAGGACGGGATTGGAAAAAACTGCTGCCTTTGTTACATTCTCGCCTTGGCAAATCCTGGAATGTATGCTCTTTCCTTCACTCTATGTTATCAGATCTGAATTCTCCATAACTTTTGTTATTGGATTGCTTCTCAATTCTTGTCAGGTTGACTTGGCAAAGGTTCTCAATACTTATGAGTAGTTTGTTCCTTTATCTCAGTGTTCATGATTGTGCTTCATAGGTCTTGAACATAATCTGAAAGCAAATTCTTAAGTAAATTCAATAACAGAGCTGTTATTATTGTCTCCAAAAGTTTTTGTACTATCGAGAGGTCTTTATAGATGATGAGCCTGTGAGTTATGGTCAGATTTGAAATTCTGTGAGATGCAGGCTGCACAGATTCAGGACAGGAGTTCTGAAAGTCTTTTATGATCACAGCATGTTTGGCTGACATGTACCTCATATTGGAAGCCTTTAGCTGCATTGAGATCTCTGATTGCAGATGTACAATTGCAGGTACGTGAAGCCCTGACAACTGGCCCGCTTCATGCTATAGAGCTTGCAAGGGAGGTGAGGAAATTGCATCAACTCTGAACAATCATACGGTAGCAACTCTCAGTTTGTTCATAATTGTCAGTTTAACAACTTAATCTGCAATCACAAGTCAAAGAAATGTAGCTTCATATTTGGTTATATAGCAAACTTCAGCACTGAATTCTCCAATCCTGCTTTTAAAATTAGCCATATTTAGATGTGACATAGTGCAGGTTTGCGAGCAGTGATTGACAAATATAATACCATGTTTGGACTGGCCATCTCTCAATTGAGGAAAACCACCAAGTTATGTTCAGTATCAAAATATCAGTTATGGCAGATAGATTTTTTTCCTGGCAGTGCCTATGGATCTGAAGATGCTGCAACTGGAATCCACAGAAATCAGTGGGATTTATCTCAAGAATTTTGGATAGTGATCTGCTCACCCAATGCATGTGGCAGGCAGTTCAGAATGGAGCGGCAGCTGTAGTTGCAGTTGGGGGTGATGGAACCCTGAATGAGGTAATTGCACTGTGAATTTGGAAGTAGAGGCCCTACATTTGCATGTTATCATCTCTTTTGACATTATTCGATCACATCCAAACCATAATGAGCCATTTTGAAGGTAGTTACAAGAACCCAAAGAAACATGTGTTTTACTTTGTGAAGCAAAAGTGTTTGAAATGCTGGAATGCACTGGAATGACCTCCTCTACAGCTTGAAATATCCATTCATTAGATTCTTGCATGACCTGGACATTTTCTTCATCCACATAATCTGTTTGTAAAGCAAAAGACTGAAATGCTAGCTTGTTACTATCATTTGAATATTTTATTTACAAATCAAAATGAGAAAATCCCAGGGCATTAGTTCTTCCTATGCATAATTGTACTAACAAAGTCTGATGCATGGATTCTGCTTTTGTACATTGTGCAAAATACATTTTTGTTCGTGAATGAAGCAGTTCATAAGAACAAGAAAACTGGTAGACCAAAAGCAGAGCACTTGAGTCTTATTATAGACTGCATAATTTTGAGTCAACATATTTTGTAGCTTGACTATGCTATTGGAATTTGGGGGTGCATAGTTTACATCACAAGCATTTGGAGAGGGAATATCTGTGCCTGATGCTTGTCTGCAATATGGATTCTGAGATTAGGTACTGAATGGATTCTTCAAGGATGGAGAAGCTGTCCACCCCCAGGAAATTCAAGCAGGGCCACGCACTGCCATTGGGGTACCTCCTTACCAAATTCCTTATGTATTGTCATTCCTTGGTAATTATAGTAGTCAACTTTGGTCACTATGTGATATTGGTATGCATAGTTTTCAAAATCAAAGCCTCTCCATTGTGAATGAGTCTTGCAGAGAAGGTCTTGATTGCAAGGATGTGCTTCCACCACACATGTAGCCTTTCCAGAACACATTCCATGTGCAGATGTGAAGTTATTTCACCATTGGATTATCAATAGACAAATGAAGCAGAGATTGATCAATCATTCAATTTGTGCCTTTTAGGAACTCCAGTTAGTGAGGTGATTGTCTTCAACTGCTAACTTTTGAAAGGGCACAGTCATTGAATTTTTCTGGTCCCCAAACAACCAGAAAAAACTACCCATCGTTGTTAGGTTTTTGGGTGAAGAAGGAACACAAAATCCATTGCCTGGTTTGCTTTGATGGTTTACAGCTTATTCCAATGGGCACTGGATCAGATTTTGCACGACACTTTGGTTGGTGAGTTGTTATAACATCTCCCCATGGTTTCTCTTTCTCTGATGATCTGATTTGGTTATTTGCCTTCAGACTAACCTAGTTGAAATCTTAAGGAACCAGGTATGGTCAAGATGATCACAGAGTGTTTGGGTTTTCATTCTTGGGATATGTGCTGCAGAAGTACATTTGAACTCAGAGTTTGGACGGAGGATGTTTGACCTGGATAGGATCAACAAGAAATAAAGTTTCTGTTTTGCTGCAGCAAACTGTCAGAGCATAGGGAAATGGGTTTGAAAACAAGATGGATGGAGACATAAAAATGGGTGCCTTCACAAAATTCAGTCCAAAAATGTATGCTCAAATATGCAACAGAATTGGATTAAATAGTGAACCATAGCTCCTGGAGCAAATAATTAGAGAAAACTGGTTGCCATAGCAAACTTGAAAAGAACTGAGAACATTCACTGGCTGTTTTCGGAATGTATTGAAGTTTCGACACGGGTCTCAAGAATACATATCATAGTGATACCATTATATCCACTTGTGCTGTGACTATGTTATAATCCCATTCATAAAGGAGAGGAAGAAGAGTTGTGTTGAAATTGGTGTCGGGTTTTCATGGCACAGGAATGTCAATGACATGAATCAAGCAGTTGACCGCCTTGTTGTGGGTGTGGCCTTCATTCCTTACATCTTCTGACAGCTCAATCACTTTAGCTTAATTGAATGTAGTATTTTGAATGGAAACAGATGCCCAGTTTTTTGGTGGTTGTTCATGCTTGATGGAAAGCTAGGAATTGCAATTCAGAAGGGAAACCTGTAGTTGTGTCATGCTGTCTGACAATAAATTTAATAAAATCTGTAGTGTGTCTCATTGTTTGGTATGGAAGGCATCAGTGAACTTATTTGTGGGCTGGAATAGGGAACAAGCGGAAAATGGACGTGGGGCGTGTAGTGTTGGTGGATGATAAAGTGGATCGCTATTTTCTCAATGTGGCAAGTCTTCATTTGTAAGTTGGATTAAAAATGTACTGTTAGAAAGTGAAGGGAGGAATGTCAAAGACCCTTTGTTGACTTAATTGTGTATATATACATGTCACAAAATCTCATGGATTAGAGAGTTCATTTTCTCTTGAGTTGTCACTAGTTTTTCTTGGAGACAATTGAATGCCTACATTTATACCACATTCTCAGGGGTCCAGGATCTGAGTTGTCTTTTGTGGGACTTTCTTATAAATTGGATACAATGTAGCCTTTGCATATTGTGGCTGCCTTCAGTGGTACCCTTGGAGGAGAGCAAAACTCAAAGCTTTATCTTGAGAGTACTTTCTCTTAATATATTCTCTGATCCTGAAGTATAGTAACTTGTTGGATAGTTTTGTCATTACTTGGACTAATAGGGGGTTGATGGCATGTAGGAGTGCAAAGGCGGGTGCTCGGGTTGCCAAGTATAAAAGGCTGGGCAATCTGTCTTATGTTTTAGGTGCTATAGATGCCTTCAGAGACCACCAGAACCGAAACCTAAAAGTCAGGGTAACTGGAATCATATCCCTGTTCCACCACTTTTGGTGTTTAAGAGAGAGTAGTGAAATGCTCCTATCTTAACAAATGAGGGAGTGGTGTAATGGGAAGAGAGTTCTCCCTCTCTGCATGAACAGAGAAACTCTGGTTGAAAGTCTCAGCGCTCAATGTTACAGACCTCACCTCCAAAAGAGAACCTGGTGCATTGAGGTGTTTCATTGTAAGATTTGAGAGCCAAACGAGCCAAGTCCACTAGGTAGACATTTCTCCTTATAGAATGCACGTTGAACATCTCCATATCATGAAACTTAAGTGTCTAACAAGGACACATCTGCTTGCTGTATGTTTTTGAAACTGCTTCTGCAGGTGGATGGGGGAGAATGGCAGGCAGTACCAGATGTTTCAGCCATCTGTATTGGGAATGCAAAGTATTTTGGAGGGGGCATGAAAATTACCCCAACTGCTGACCCTTTCAATGGAAAATTGGAGGTGAGCATCCATCATTCCTCCTCACAAAGTCTGGAGGTACTATTGAAAGCTGGAACTTCCAAGTTTGTGTGAGGTTTGGGATTATCTGTGTTTGTGCTGAAAATGTTTTGTTTGTGAAGAGGATCCCAATCAGTAGGAGCCGTTCAGCATTTTGTGGAGAGTAGAATTGTAAATGTTTGCCATGTTCCTTAAGCATGTTATAGAGCCAGGGCACCTACTGGATTAAGTGCTCAACATGGAGGTTGCAGGTGGTCACATTGCGGGATTTCAAGTGGTATGATTTTATAACAAAGATGCATACACTCTATGCGGGGTCACACATCCAATTGAAGAATGTTTCAAAAGAGAGGTACCCACATGTGTCATTAAGCTCATGAGATGTGTGGTTGTGATTTTCCATTTTTGAGAAATTCCTCGTGATCCCTGAAGCCCATCAGAACTCGAGGTATTCTGGTCTTTGCAAGTTAGGTTTAGCAGTGGTAAGAGATCTTACAGTTTCTCTCAAGCAAGAGGCAATACACTGCACAGAAGGGCCGTGGATGGATTGTTTCTATGGAGAAAGATGTTGATAATTGACCTCCTTAGCAAAGTGGCATTTTCCTGGGTGGGGGATTGTGATGGGCAGTGTTTCCACTATTGAAGTTGATGAGGAGATGGAGGCAGGCAGGAGAGAAGTCTATGTGCAAGCAGATGGGGAGCACATTGGCTTCCTGCGGGCTTCTTTTTCAGTGCTGCCTGGAAAAATTGATTTCATAGTATGAGGTAGTGTACTGGTCTGATATATCATGGTTTGATTATGTTGATGCAATTCAATGAACTTTGAAGAGGTCTCTCATGTTCTTCAAGAAAACAAAACTGTGTTATAAAACATGCGACAGGAGTTACTGAAAACTGAGGATGAATGTTCTGATTGTTTAGGCCTTTGTCTTCCCAGCAGATCAGACACCCTGATTTGTAAGGTTGCTAAGACAACTAGGTCAATGTGGGAGTCATAATGTTGTAGAGATATCAATTTCCAATGGTGGCATGTTCTTAAAGTTTCTGGAATGCATTCCAAACCTGACCTTGCCTCCCTTCCAACTGCAATTCAAAATTTTATAGATTGCTAGCAAGACCATTAAAGGAGGCACTTTAACACTGGATTACTGAAATTTTTTTGGATGCAGATGACAGTGACAGACAACTGAGAAATTGCTGAAGTGAAACTTCAAATTTCAGCACCAACCACATGGGTTAAGGTTTTTCCCTCTTTCCAATAAAGCAAAACAACAAAATCTCTTCTTTTTTCTGAAGGCAAACTTTTTTCTCTTTAGCTATGGTGCTTGTCACCAGCCTTTACCCACTGTAGGGAGCTGATGAAGTCAGTGGGGAAGTTGTGATAGTTAAGTCACTATCATACATACTACTGTTGATGGTCCCTGAACAGGTGTGAGACTGGCACTTTTGTTCATACTGGTGCGTGTTTCATTTTTTGTTTGTTTTTTGTCTCCCCTTGTTTGGTTCTTTCTTTGGCTTCCTGAGGAATTGTGTTAACCTTGCTGTTTCTTCTTCATCGTGAGAATGGAGATTTCTCTATTCTTATGAAAAATATTCTCTTTAGCTATGGTGCTCTCATCTCCTTGCTGAGTTTACAGATTTGCAAACTTCCTACATCTTCTTCCCCTGGAAACAATACCTAAGCTAAGAGCATCTTCACTGGCAACACTAAAATGGCCTCTACACAGTACTTTGGATGAAGTATAGCCTTTAAATAGTGTGAGACTGAGTTTGGACCTGTGTACATTGGATGAAGTACAGCCTTTGAATAGTGTGAGATTGAGTTCAAACCTGTGTGCACTAGATGAAGTAGAGCTTTAAAGTGTGAGACTGAGTTTGGACATGCAAATATGCACAGGATACACTGGTGTCCAAGAGTTTTTATTAAGGAAAATGAGTACATGTGATTCGCAAGCACAATATTGGTTCAAGTGGTGATTTGAATAGTCCCTCACTTATACTGTCCGATTTTTCATGTTTATGGGTGGGGATGGGAAGATGATTAACACTATTGGATGTGGTAAGCAACAGGAGATGCCCAAATAGTGGTTATGGGTGGAGATGCTCAAATATTCAATAGTGAACAAGGAAAAGGTAGTTATTATTCCCATGTACATGATGTGTCTAGATGGAAACATCCATTGCCCTTCACAAGCTTAGGATTGATGAGCTTAAACTCCATGTCACAATTGTGATACAAGTTGGAGCTAGGGTTACCAAGTGCCTCTTCACTAACTAGGTGTCAAGAGCTTTAGTTAAGTCTTAGAAATAGCAAATGCAAGATGGTAATACTTTTTCTACCATTACCTAGTGTTGTTGACAAGCAACAAACAGAACTTTTCATAAATAGTAAAGAGCAAGACAAACATTGCAAAAGAGAACGAAACTCAAATATTGAGTTTCATTGGCAATACATTGAAACAACCCAACCTTTGAAGAAGTTGAACTATTAATGATTTGGTCAGCTCAACAACAAAAGAAATGTTTGTCACATTTTGATTTGAGCTTTTGGATTTGATTAACTTTTGTTCTTTTCATGATTATTTTGTGTAAGAAGTATGAACCTTACCATGCATCAACAATTCTAAAATGTGTCCACAAGACCACCTTAGCAGTTGAAATCAACAGGCAGAAGTACAAAGTTGAAAAACCAATTGATTCCCAGTCCAATTAAAATCCAATCCAGTTAAAAATCCAATTTTGCAACACCAAGTACAACACCTTGTTCATTGACAAACTCTGAGTTCAAATAGATATCTAAAATGGACTCAACACTTTCCCATCATCTTTCAAAGATTTGCAAATTTCACCAACACCATTTAAATAAACATAAAACTACTCTTCATATAACTTCTTAATGGACAAGGAAATAAAGTCAATAATGGCATTCATTGACATTAAATTTTACTTCAAAACATGCGTCTTCAAGCTATTATTGAAAACATGACATTTTATGGATGATGTACCAGGCATTTAAACTTATCATTCATTGATGAAATTCATCCATGAACATTGACTTTTTGTGCATAAATGAAAGTGATAATGATTCATTTTTCATATAATAAACATTTACAGTATTTTCAACAGTTCATTACAAACATATTCATTGTGTCTTAGAACAAATACTTAATATAACTACAAATTTTGGTAAGAACATCTCATCTAACACCTAAACCAAGTCCCGCCGACAAATGATGTATTGTTGGGTTGGGCCCAATGTGCAACTGCCAACTTTCTAAAGCCTCACAATGACCCATTCATCTTGTTAGCATCAGAAGGTGGATTGAACAACCAGATGTGGAGTTATGCACTGTGGAGGATCAGCGGCCGAAGCTGATGAGATCAAGGAGAACGACTACTGCACAAAGAAATAGGTGACATTGTGTGCCTGATGAGCACACTACAAAAGCAAATGCTGAATTCACCTTAATAGTGTGTGAACTCAAAATCTTTGTCATAAAACCATGGAACTTCAAGTGCTAAATTGAAGATACTGTAACAAAAGATGCTGTGGCTATGGGAGAAAAGTAGTGAGTGATCTGTGGCAGCCAATCACCTGGCAAATGAGATCACGCAAGTCTCAATGTATACTACATCCTCAAATCATTTGGAAAATAGCAATTACTCACACATTCTAAGAAAGTTTGAACACCAGTGCATTTTTGTTGTACCAGCCGAAAAGGTGACTTACGATTGCCCCCCAAATCCTCCATGTGATGGCCCAGCTGAATGCCTGAATTCAGAGCTGGCCCCATGTGGTTGTGTCGGTACTGGGCCACCCTGCACAATCAGCAAGATTATGTCACCAAACATGTTACTTCAGCATTATCTAGGGTTGTAGAGTGGCTGTAGAGCTTGCAAAAAATTCCAAAATGTTATAGCAGATCATAACATCAGGAAGCACCTTTCTGTGAAATTGTGAATCTCTGTTGGGTTTATTTTTTGGTTTAGTAAAGAACTGACATAAAGGTTACCTTCAGAGGGTCATTGATGAGTTTTGCTACAATGTCACATGTACAACATGTTCAGCCTCCCACATAAGGAGGCCTACATAACCAGACTACATAATATCTCCATCACATTAGTTTCGCCTTTACTGGCTAATCTACACGAAAAGAATAACAGGGGCAAAATTGGAAGTAGAGAAACTGACATAATATACATTTGACATTTCTACCTGGGATGTGGGTGACGACTTTGGAGACTTTGGACTATAAGTTGATGATGTATTCACACCAGGATAGTTTCCAGTTGTTTGTGCACCATTGTTCCGTTGAGCAAATGGCCCCTGCTTCTCATCAGAATCAAACATGTCCAGTCATTTAGCAACATAGTTATGCTCCTAAGCTAGCCAATGGGTTCTGTCAAATAAATTGAAAAGGAACAATATTTAGGAGCACATGCCATTCATTCAATGACAGATATTTGCATAGGTAATAATTGGGCAGAAAATAGTATCCAAATCTTCAAAACAATCAATGTGTTGCAGTTCAGCCAAATTGGGCATAGATACTCTTGTTTCAGAATCCAAGTGGAAAAGAGAAATACAGATAATAACATCCATTGTTTATTCAAGAAAGAAGCACAACTGTGGACACCACATTGGCTGTGAAAAAAATTCTGCATGCAGACACAAAGTCTTAACAAGAAACACCTGGAAACAGCTAGCTCTACTCACCTGGAAAATACTACCAAGTTTCTTGAGTGCTTTTGCACGTTGTCTTAGCAACTCCTTTTTGGCAGTTGTGTCATGCAATACCTATAAGCAAAACGATATAAAAAGAACAGTAAACAACTGTGCTCAATGATGCATTACATGTTGATTGGAGCACCAAAATTGTAGTTCTGTAGCACTTACAAATATGCTTTTGGAGACTAGAAGCTGTAAGAGCAAGGAACCAAATTGAGAACACATCTATAAAACTTCAGAGAAATCACGACAATGACAATTTGTGGGTTACATGACAATGAGTGCAGTCATGACTTTATGAGGGCCGCTCACAAAGTGTCTAACCATCACCTTCATCACAAGCAGCAGTGATGAGCTGCCATGACTACCCACCGATTCCATCAGCTCCCAACAGAGGGTGTCCATAAGTATATAATAGTCTACTCAAAATTTGAGACAAACCAAAATACAAAATCTGTGTCCTGAGTTTCTGTTGCATTTCTGGAAGCAACAGGAAGACTTCATGATGCTGGCCAGCACTGAAGAGACATAGCTAATAAAACAAGTGAATATTGTATCCTCTTTCAACCTGCAACAAGCTTTGTGAGGCTAAGCTACATTACATTTTAGGCTTGTCCCTGTACAAGAAACCAAAGTGAGAACACTACACACCATATGGCAGACATGCGAGATGGTGAGCTCAATATCAGCCACATTGAGCTTCCACAACGAATCCAGCATCGCTTGTTGCTTGGACTCCAGGAATTTCTCTACATTAGCTTCTCCTATCTGCCCACTCTGCAACTGGCGCTTGAGATCCTCCTGCATTTGCATCAACTGTATTGCACCTGCACCCCCCAGAAGGCTGACAGGTCACAGATGATAAAAGATGTTACCCACTATAGCAGCCTTACAAAAGGATCAATTCACACACAATATTCCAACTGTCTTTGAAAATATAAAACCACCATCCTGGTTATCCTGTATGTATTCTGATAGTATGCATACCTGCAGCAGCAGTGATCTGTGATTTGATAAAATGGCCTTTATCACGCATCCATTCAGTCAAAAAAGGAACCCCCAGAAAAAGAATGTTTTTCCCAAGCTCCTTCGCCGCCTGTCTTTGATAGATGTAGCCTATCGTCTGCAGCATTGCTTGCCCAAAAGCTATTATGCCACAACACAATTAGACAGTTAGACCCAATGAAGAGACATTCCACTACAACAAATGCCTGTACAGTAATGAAAATACCACATGGAAAACAAAGCTTAGATTGCAAATGACCCTTCCTGTCAACTTCTGTCTGCAGATTAGTCCCAACAGCTGGAAACAGGGACTTGCTTATCTTTCAACAGCACAACAATTAACCAAACCTAGGGATCACACTTGATTACCCAATTCTATTAGCGGATGTATCCTCCCTGATGTCTAGCCATAACTCCAATTCAGTGATCTTGTGAAACCTTTACAAGTGATGCTGTTTTCTTCAGTGATGAATATCAATAGCCAGTCTTCAATCTCTCTAGAATAAGCATAAGGGTAGAGAGGAAGTACCAGCCTCCTTAAGTCGATCTCTTTCCTCTTTTGCCCAATTTACAAACTGCTCTTTATTACCCTGAACATATGGCTCTATGTGCTCCAGCAGGCGAGCTTTTAGTGTCTCTTCCCTTTTGTTTTGTATCTCCTGCTCACAACCACCCCACCAATTTCAGACTAGAAAGATCTTACTATACTTTCTGTACTGACTGTCTGGATGTGTATCACTGAAATTAATGTTCTTCATGTCTAGGTCTATTTGCAACTTTCAATTTGAAAAACAAGTGTTTGTCAGTAAAGAGCCTAACCTTGAACTTTCCCTGGGCTTCCATCACATCAATAGGCTGGCCTTCTGGTCCAGTCTCCATGCCTGCCATTGATGCCATTGCAAGCTGCCGCATTGACAGCAAAACTTCAGATTACCCTCTAGGATGTGCTAGCCTCTAAAAATGATCTAAGAAATATCAGCAATGTGACACAAATTACAGGGCGTTTAAACCTTGAACCACACTCTGCAAACTATGCACATTTCACATGGGAGGCTAGTGACTCAGGAGCAAACATAGAGAAACTAAGGAGAAGGATTAAACTTGTCAACTATACAATATATGGCACACTGAGCAGCATGTGACAGAAATGGATAAATAAATTCTCTGAACAATACCTGGCCGACATAGTCATGAAACGCATCACTACCAAAAAGCATGCCAAATACAGCAGCTGGGTCTACCATTGCATCCCTGCACCACCCAGCCACAAATATAATTGATTTCAACAACCCATTGCATCTGACACATCCCTTTGTCAAGCAACTCATCTGGCCTATGTTAGGGCTACTGTTTTGTTGACATAATGACCTACTCCATGTAATGAGTTGCCATTGTCACAGGAATTGGATCCATCTACAAACAGAACCTTGATTTTCTGAGCTTCTACTTCAAGTCTCCTTTTGATCTTCTCTCCTATAACTGCTGAACTGGTGTACTTTGATTCACACTACGAAATAACACAGAAGTCAAAGTTGCTCTCCATAACAGACCTTGACACCACATCAAAACTGCCATTCAAATAACATATAATACTCAATCTTTCTACTCAGAACAATTTTCAGATGATAGCTTGTAAGAAGAAATGGCAACAGAAGGGTGGAGAAAGACACACGTGGATACACCCTGTTTCCCAAGCCTGTCATAGGCATCCCTCTGCTGTGGATCACTGAGAACCTGGTATGCCTCCCCAAGCACCTGCACCTCCCTTTCTCTAATCATCAGTCACAGACAAGACCCAAAGCCCACAGCCTCATTCACATGGTATTAGAAACATTGGAGGAAAACAAGCAACTGGATTCCAGGAGACATCTCCTTCACATACACACATGTATGTATCGTGTTAGTCCATGACGGACAAACAGAGTGAGAGATTTGAAGGTTTGTGTACAGTGAGGATTCTGAAAGCTAACAGTGCCATAAGTGAACCTAAATGAAGTTGTCAGCTCACGCATTTATGGATTCATGATTTCTAGCAGGACATGCATTCATGAGATGTTGGGGGCCAAAGAAGAAAACTAACCTGAAAATTGTGTGCTGCTTCTGGATCATTCGGATTTTTGTCAGGGTGAACTGACCTTGCCTGTTTCTCATTCCACAACACATCTCAGAGAGGGAAAAACCTTAGGTGTTTATGGAGAATGATTATTGTTGCCCAAGAGGAATGCATCTTATCTTTGCTTTCACTTGCTGAGAACCTTCATTGTGCTTAACCTGTTCTCTGAATTTCCGTGCAATATTCAAATTCTAGAACAGGCTTTTACATTCTGACAATAAAAAGAGGATCCACATTCTGACAACAAAAAGAGGATTCACATTCAGACAAAAAGAAGAAGAAGAAGAAGAAGAATAAAATTCACATTCTGACATACATATATTTTCCTTTCAGAGTGTTGCAAAGTCTTGAAGACATTATTATTATGCAGAAGGAAGCTCTATTGCTTCAGAGAAAACAGTGTGAGATAGCTATTAGATAGCAGAGAAAAAGCCACAGCAACACTTTGAAGGTATACCATTCTGTCAGTTGTGGCAAAAAAACCAAAACTAACAAGACAAGAAGACTGGGTGCAGGTCTGACACCTTTGGAGTGCCAGTCACAAAGTGTCAGACCCATTCATCTTCTTCATGAATATCAGTGAGGAGCTGCCGTGAGTCAACCCACTGACGTCATCAGCTGCCGACAATGGGTGCATTAAAGACAGAACACAAACACAGGGGCTACCAAAAAACCTAGAATCTATCAAAGCTTGAGAGTCCAGAAAGACGACTTGGCACTGAAGAGACCCTAAGAGACCCAAAACTGAACTCAGCTATCAAAAGCTCTCCACGATAAGCAGCAGCAACAACACAGCAGTAGAGAAATGACAGAGTTGGGGACAAACAAAAGGCAACATCACGGACAATACCTTGACATAGTAAGCTTTCTTAATCTCAGCAGCTGTTGCATCGGGCGCTACACCCAACACTTGATAGTACTCCAGATCCTTCACCATCTTAGTAGCCCCCAGTGGCTTGGGTTATTGGGTTCTCTTCCCCCCCTCCCTCCGACTGCAGAAACCAAAAAAAATCGCGCGTCTTCTCAAACACCCGATAGCTGCTGCAACAAACAAATGCCTTGCAAACGACTAGTAAACAATTCTCTCTAACTCCAGTTCCACCACTTGTAACGCTAAAATAGTTCTCCAAGTTTCCGCTTCTTCTTGTTCTTCTTCTTCAGCTCCCCACTCTGTCACAAAACACATTCTCTCTTTATCTCTTCTCTCTGGCTCTCTGGCTCCCTCTTCTACTGAAAAAGAATGCCTTCAGAAGAGAACACGACCGCTCGATCTGTTGTTATATCCGCGCACATCTGAGCTTCTACTGCTGCTGCGAAACAGAGCTCCCGACTCCAAAACGCTCAAAATGCCGTGCGCAATTCCTTGCGTGACACTCTCTTCGCTGCAAGTGGAATGATGTGCGCTCGGCTCGTGATGCCAAATTTCTTAGTCCCCAAACACACGCGACTAAAACGCTTCCTCGACCCCGACCAGCGTTTTCGTTTGGGCGAAATTTCGCCCAACGGCGAAACTTTTAGTGTTTCATTGAGTTTTTTAGTACCCAAATTTCGGGAAAATTTTATTTATTTATTCTTACCTAATCTCCAGAGTCTATCCTAAAGTTCCAGTGAATAGCCAAAAATATAAAGGCTTACTAGTTTTATTTACTTCCATATTTTATTATCCCCAAATATGGCTAAATCACCTTATGCATGATCGCCACTTGAGCAAGATCACAAAATTGAGTTAACTAATTAAAATTTTGGGGGAAAAAAAAAAGTGGGTCGAACAGCCCCAATCTGAATATTTCAGAATTTCAATAGTAATTAATAAGTACACTACAATTTTCATTTATTGGCCTTGTCTACCAAGGCAAGGATATATAGTGTTTAGACTCATTATAGAGTGTAATAGTAGCTTAAGGGATTTTGGCCCTTAGGTAATAATAACAGGTCTATGTTTATATGATGATTTTTGAAAGATAATATTTTGGCTTGTGTTGAAACTTGAGATTAGTTATTATAGAGTTGTAATAATATCTTGAAGGATTTTGGTTTCTTTCAGACAATTTTTTTGAAGATTAATCTATTTTTGCAAGGTGAAATATTCGAGTTTTCATTATTATGTTATATAATAATGATGTCATGCATGAAACTTAATCAAATTATCACAACACATATCAAAATTAAAAAAATTACTCCTTAAGAAAAAAAAAGGGGGGAACAATATGGAGAAAATATTACATCCATCCGCTTTGTGGGTCCACTAATTTTTTAAAAAATTGCTAATTCAAAAAATTTCCAATTTGGAATTAATTGTCCAAGGGGTGACCCCACTTAATGTTGTCCCACCTAAACCACCACAAGCTAGCCCAACTTTGATATCACTAGAGCTAGCTAGCGATGGAAGTTTTTTTATATGTGAAGGGTCCTAGAGCTAGCAATGCAGTCAGCATTAGTGAAGGGGTGGGTCCTAGAGCTAGCTAGCAATGCAGTCAGCATTAGTGAAGGGGTGGGTCCTAGAGCTAGCTAGCAATGTAAGTCAGCAATCAGTGAAGGGTCCAGGAGTTCCAGTCCAACCTTGAGTGCAGTCCAGCAAAGGTCCAACAAGTTTCCCTGCACAGATGGCGTCGTAGACCTTCTCAATCTCCTGGCCTGGAGAGACCGTCCTCAAGCCTGACAGTAAGTGGGTCCCAAGCTCAGCCCTTACAAGTTTGTAAAGGGGATAGGTCCTACACTGAGTGATCCTGTTAGGGACTGAAGAAACTCCCTTGGTGTCATAGGCTTCGCGGATGAGAGGCACTGCCGTGTTGAGTCCAGTCTTCAACTCCTCTTCGAAGATTGGTATTCTTTCAAGGATGGGATTCATGGATTTCTTTCTTTCCCAGATCTTGTTGTTGTTGTTGTCTGCTTCCTCCTGGCTATGGCTTTGCTTCAGTGCATGGCTTACCAGCACCTCTCTCAGCTTTTGCATCAGAGGGTAAGTTTGGCTTGCGGCATCGTCAATGTAGCTGAATACAGGCTCACTTTCCACCACCTTCAGAAGATCCTTCTCACAGAAACGAGAAGGCAAAAGTACACCATTTTCGTCTGCAATGAGTGTCTTTTTGGCAACTTGAGCAACGATTTGCTTCACTGCTGTCTGCATCGTCTCCTCCACATGACGAAGGTCGACTGCTTGGCACAGACCCACCAAGAAAGTGGCACTCATCAGCTTCAGAATCTCGTTTGCTTCCTCCGTCTTCCTCGCAGACACTAGACCCAAGGAGTTCACATCCTGGTTGTGTTGCTCGGCGCTTTGTACATGAGTGGTGACTGGATTGGCCAAATAGTTGAGCTCCGACAAATAAGAAGCCATGGCTATCTCTGCTCCCTTCATGCCGTAATCGAGACTTGGGTCGGGTCCTCCACTCAAGTTTGACGGCAACCCATTGTTGTAGTAGTCGTTCACAAGCTCCGAGAATTGCGCGAACATAAGCTTTCCGATGGCGGCGATGGCCAAGCGCATATTGTCCATGGATACTCCTATGGGAGTTCCCTGAAAGTTGCCACCATGTAGAGCTCTGTCAGCGGCGGCATCGATGATTGGGTTGTCGTTCACGGAGTTAATCTCCCTCTGGATAGAATGCGTTGCGTTGCGAATGCCCTCAATCTGAGGTCCTAGCCACTGTGGAGACGTCCGCAAAGCGTACCGGTCCTGCTTTGGCTTCTTCAATGGATCGGTCTCATGCAATTTGGCGGCGGCACTCGTGTAGGAACTTCCATCCAGCACCCATTCCATGATTGCTGCTGCCTCCATCTGACCAGGGTGATGCTTAAGTTTATGTGTCAACGGATCGGTGAACTCAGGCTTCCCTTGCATCACCTCGCAAAAGAGGCCACACAGAACTTCTGAGAGAAGGACTAGAATATTGGCATCGAAGCAAACAGTGGAAGCCAATGCAGATCCAACTGCAGTCCCGTTAACGAGGGCCAATCCTTCCTTGGGCTGAAGCTCGAATGGTTTCTCCACGCCAGCGATCCTCAGAGCTTCGATGGCTGTAACCTCCTTCCCGTCTTCTGTGATTGCTCTGGAATTGGCCCTACCAGTGAGTAGACCTGCAATGTACGACAAGGGGACGAGGTCTCCAGAGGCGGTGATTGTTCCTCTCAGCGGCAACTTCGGGGTGACATGGGCATTGAGAAGCTTTTCCATGGCCTCCAGAATCTCCCACCGAATTCCAGAGAAACCCTGCATCAACGTGTTGGTGCGCACCAACATGGCTGCTCGCGCTGTGCAACTGGGTAGAGTGTTTCCATTGCCGCTCTTCCCAAACACGCCGGCGTTCAAGAACCTGATAAGCTCTTTCTGAAGCTCCACTCCTTGTTGAGTTCGGCGGTGGGAAGTGGCCCCGAAACCAGTAGTGACACCGTATATGTCGCCGCCATTCATGATCTTGGTAAGAACCCAGTTGGAGCTTTCATCAACTCGTCTCTTGGCACTCTCTGCATCCAGCACCACTCTCACCTCCGGTCGCCTGGCTACAGCCGCAACTTGAGCGATACTGAGATTTACGCCCTCAATAGCCACTTCCTTCGCCTCGTAGAAAGTCTTCACCATCTCCTTCACTTCGTCCAGATGGCTACCCTTCAGGGCCGCTGCAGCTTTACCCCAGTTGAAAGGGTCCTTCAAACTGTAGTTTCGGTACTGGAGCGTCGACGGCTGCATCGTCCCATATGTGATGCACAACTTAGACTGAGCTTTCATCGCATGCATCCCATTATTCGTCTGCAAAGAGGAGTCATGCGCTGCAAGTTTGAACCCGTTCTCATTGCTTTTCACCTGCACAGGTTCACTTGCTGCCGCAGGGGCCATAGCTTCAGATCTGAATGATCTCCCAACTGAATATGATCAGACCCTAGAATGAAAGCAGCTGTGAGTATCTACTTACAAGTCCAATGCACGCACCCCTGAGCTGCTAGCTGCTGCTTATCACAAAGAACTCTTCTGCCTAACGATCTTTAAGACTATGATTCACGTAACCGATCCAACAATAATAGTACTAGTGTGATGTGAAGACAGTTATAATTCAACAGTGCAGTGGTATAAACAGCGTGAAGTATGTATATGTGTATTGAGCTGCATATAATTGCAAAGTGAATTATAAGAGGCTTCGACTGCAAGTTGCTGTTACTTCACCTTGCACTTCTTATAAATACTTCACCTCTGCACATTGATGTTCTGCTCTAGAAATGCCAGTGACGCTGATCTATATATTGGGGTTTATAGCTGCGTGCATTCTCAAGCTTGGAAAGGGTGTTCCAGATCGTCAGGTGATTGCACGGGAAATGAGAACGGGAGACTAGAGCTCGCTGCTAGCTAGCTGTCGCCTTTGGTCGTCACGAGATAGGAGAAGACCGGGAAGTTCGCTTGGAAGACCTGGACAGGAACGCGGGTGCTAAAAAGCTGGTCAATTTGTGGGGGTTCGGGGGGCGGGGGGGGGGGTTTAGGGTTTTACTAATTTAGGGTTTAGGGTTTTTTTACAATTGACAAGCTGGTCAATTTGTTTCGGAAGACGGGTGGCTCCGGTCAAAAAAGCGGGTCGCCATGTAAACGTAGACTAAGGAATATACCAGTTTCAAGGAAGCATTGAATTTCCCTCGTGCCAAAATTGTCTTCTTGGCTCCGACTGAACAGCGTTTTGATTTTGATTTTTGATTTTTTTCCAAATTCCTCAAAGGAGCTCTCCACTGGCACAGTATAGCCCAGTATTTATTTAGCAATTATTAAATCATTTAATTATCATTTAATTAATAATTAGCTTTAATTAGCATTTAAATGATGGCTGTTACCATTAACTCTTGAGCCGTAGCAGTTTTTACTAATTTTTGCTGCTACAAGTGAAGTGGCGACCTAGGAAGTGCCTAAGTCTAGATGTGGTTAATTTCTTTTTTAAAGAATTTAAAATTTCAACAAATGGCGAAATAAACCCCTAAAATCCACAAAATCTTTTTATGTTTTCTTTCATTTTCTGAAAACAAATTCGCCAAGTTTCGAAAATTCGCCACAAATTTTTCTTAAAACAGTATTTTTTATTTATTTATCCTTCTGGTTCCAAAACCGCCGTCCTGTCGTCATCATCCATAGGAACTTGGAAGCAGTGATTTTCTCTCTTTTTTCCTGGCGAATTTTTGTGTAGCCACATAATTAGAAAAAGTCACGTGCCAATTTGTCCAAAGAGATTTCTTCGGAATTTTGTTGCAAAAGTCGCCATATTTGGAGGGAAAACAGTGAGGAATCGCCACATTTAGAATGTGGGGTTCACTTAGGTCCTGGCAACAAATCAGGACCAGTCCACCTACTTGACAAAATTGGCCATCATCTTTAGGAAGATTTAATGAAATCTGGCTATAAATCGAATATAAAATACAAATCAAACATCTTCAATCTTTTCGATCCTTATTAGAACAATTGCCAACTGTTGGTGCTCCAGTAATAGATGTAGTTTTTATCCTTAATGAGATCTATGCCCTTATCATATAGGACATTTATAACCTCCATGGGGAGGCAACCTAATATTACTTTGCAAACTTTCATCCCAGACCTTCTTCAAGAAGAAGTGCTAATGAAAAATTCAACTCATACAACTGATAGTGTCAGCTTTGTAAGTTGGCAAAAGGCCATATTACCCCAAAGGAGGATCCAAAGAGTTGGACCACCTTTCATCCAGCAATCCTTCAAAGGTAAGGACAATTTTAATCCCTCATCAAGTAATAACCCAAGATTTGAAGGACAATTTTAATCCCTCAACAAGTAATAACCCAAGATTTGAAGGACCTAGAAAGAATTTTCAGTGTTTTAGATGCAAGAAAATGGGTCATGGAATTAAAGATTGCAGAGTATGTCTTACTAAAGAAAAAGGCAAGTAACATGCAATCCAATATAATTATCAAACATAATCAATTGTATGTGGCAAATTTGATAAATTTTGAGGGTAGTGATAACATTTGGTATGTTGACACCAATGTGACAAACCACATGACCCATGACATTGAGTCATTTGTGTCATGTAATAAGTGGGAGAAAGGCCAATTCGTTTATTTAGCGGATAATTCAACCCATGAAATAATTGGACAAGAAGAAGTTTCCATAAAACTAAATGATGGTACTATGAATGAAATAATTAACGTGTTGCATGTGTCGGGAATCCAAACGAACCTTTTCTTAACAAAACAATTTGATCATGTTGGTGGTGAGATCCTCATCAAATCTGGTAATTGTTTTTTTTTAAATTCACATGATCAACAAGTTGTTAAATGTATCTTGGAAGCAAATCTTTACAAGTTGGGTGTTACAAACAAATAAGATAATAAAATACAAACCAAATTAAACCTCACACACTTTAACATAACATATTTATGGCATATGAGGCTAGGTCATGTAAATCAACATAAACTAAAATAAATCCAATTTATGTCTAAGGGATTGGGATCCTTTGATGAGAAAATATTATCAATTTGTCCATCTTATATTAAAGGCAAGCAACACCGTTAAGTTGCTAAGGAAGGAGCCTCCAGAGCTCAAGATATTTTAGAATTAGTACATAGTGATGTATGTGGCCCCTTAAGAATTCCTACTTTTTTTGGGTGTACATATTTTGTACCTTCAAAAATGATAGGTCTAGATACACCAAAAGTTATCTTTGAAAAATAAAGTTGAAATATTTTCCAAATTTCAACAATATAAAACAGAGGTTGAAAATCAAATTGGAAAAAAAATAACAATGTTGAAAAGTGATAATGGCGGTGAATATAAGTCGAGTGAGTTCAATATCTCTTTGTCAAAAGCATGGTACTCGACACCAATTCACCACACCTCATACCTTTCAACAAAATGGAGTTTGTGAAAGGAACAACATGACATTGATTGGGGCAATCCTCACTATGTTCTTCCATTCCCTCTTACCAAAATCTTATTGGGAGGAAGCATTACTACTTGCCAACTACCTTCAAAATAGATGTCCAACCAAACCATTTTAGAAAATAAAAGCCTTTATGAAGTTTGGACATGAATTTCCAGATTAAGTAATAATCACGACCAGCATGAAGTTTAATCTATGCTTGAAATATTAATAACACATGAAAGAAGCCATCTGAGACAAAAATCCCAGACAAACACAAAAAGTCATTAAAAAGCTCAATAGACTTATAGAAACAATTCAAGGAAAATTGACCCAAGGTACTAGTAAATGTTCTAAAGCCTTATTTCATCAAATTTTTTCAAATTCAGAACCCACCACATATATGGAAACCTTTAGTGGTTAGATGCTTTACATTGGGAAAAGGCCATCCAATCAGAGTTAAATTCCTTGCAAAAAAATAACACTTGGATCCTTACCACTTTGCCCAAGGATAGAAAATTTGTTTTTAGCAAAGGGGTGCTCAAAATAAAATATAATCCAAATGGTAATATAAGTAAATATAAAGCACACCTTGTGGCAAAAAGGTTTACACATATTGCAAGTCTAGATTTTTGGAAAAATTGTTCCCTAGTAGTAAAAATAAATTCCAAAAGAATATTATTAAAATTAGTTGCACATTTTCATTTTGAGGTTCACCAATTTGATATCAAAACAACTTTCCTACATGGAATCTTACATGAAAACATATATATGAATCGGGTGAAAGCAAACTAAGGGTGAACCTCTTTTGTTCAAAAAAGGTGATGTATGACAAATATTATAATACACAATGAGTGAAATTTTTGATAGCATCCTTTAGTTATCCTAAACACAAGTATAAAACTTTAGAATTTGCACAACAACATTTTTGAACTCAAAGTTCATTTTAAGTCAAAATTCATTTTGATCCAATGGTTATATGAAGATGATTGGATAAAATCAATGTACACAGAATATATAATTTACAAATTTTTAGTGGCCATAGGGCCTCATGTTTATGATTCATGAAACATTACCAAACAAAAGAAATTTGAAAAAATAATGCAATGCCCATCTTTAAAATCTCCTCCTCTTTGATATGGCATTAGGTTTTTCCTAAAAAATATTATTATGCATTCATTATTAATCAAATGCAAAAAAACACTTTTTTTGAATGATATTTTTATCCAAAAACTTTAAATGTCTAAATTGCAAGAGATTTAATTGATGTATATCAATATCATACACCATTAAAAAATTCATACAAATTTTTTTTCAACAACCTTAGTTTTGAAGTATATATTCAAAAATTTTGCGATGGCTATTATTTTGTCATGAATATACTTCATACAATCATTTTTTTCAATGTTTGTTGAATTTTTCAAAATAATTGATTAAATTAAGTATAAACCTAATCAAATATACTTAAATAAAAAAATAATAATCCAAAATATGATAATTTTGTCATTTTGGCCATACATGTGGGTGATGGGATCATGGTCACACCAAATTTGGTTATTGTTGCCAAGTTGCAAACTTTCTTCGAGAAAGAATTCAAGATGACTTATGAAAGCAACATTTATTCTCTTGTTGGTCTTCGGATCATCCATAATTGAATCAACAAATGGTTTTTTATTTTACAAGATAATTATTTAAATGGTGTGCTACATTGATACAACATGTTTAATTATCATGTAATTTCCACTCCCCTTAAAGCTGGACATAAACTTTCCAAAGATCATTGCCCACATTCCCTAGATGAGCAAGAACAAATCGCCCTTTTACCTTATGCTTGAGCAGTGGGTAGCTTGATGCACAGTAATGTATATATTAGACCAAACACCACATACATTGTCAACTCCCTAGTTCAATTTCTTTCTACTCCTAGCCCCCGACATTGGTAGGGAATTAAACGCACCTTGCATTACATCAAAAGCATTGTCAATCTCAGCATCAAGTATCAACATCAAGCTAATGGGAATAATTTTATGGTTTCTTTTATGTAGATTGGGTTGATGACCAAGATACAAGATGATCTACTTCCAACTACTATTTTTTCTTGGCAAGTGGTGTTGTCACTTGGTTTAGCAAGAAACAAACCTCTATAGCGTTATCCAACACCAAATTGGAATATGTGGTTTTATCCAAAGCCATAGTTGAAACCATTTGGATTCAAAAGTTACTTTTGGAAATTCGATTTCCACAAATCACACCAACTAAATTTTATTTAGATAATTAGAATGCAATTGCTCTCACTGCCAATCCCAAATTTTATTCCCGCAATAAGCATATTGACACTCAATAGCATTTTACCGTATATCAAATTTTGGATTAGCAAATTACACTAGAATATATTCCAACTACTAAAATGGCTGTAGAAATATTTTTACCAAAAGTTTATATAAAGAGCTCCATTATTTTCGTATTCAAGCCTTGGGGATGATTCCTTTTTCTATTCCTACTTTTAAGCTCCAAGACCCCTCCCTTGAATTGTCATCACCCAAAATTTTGGCCTTCCTCACCCAAACACATTTTACACCAACTTTTGTTGCTCAGGCCTTTCATAACTTACCAATCCTTGATAGCCTTTGGAGTGGGAGGCATAATGGCAAATCCAAAGTCAATCAACAAAAGACTTTCCAAGGCAATTTAATTATGTGGGAACATCACAAAATTACAAGTGAAGCAGAGTTCAAGCTTTGGATGAACTATAAAACATTAAATGATAGTACAACTAATGAACTAGTGGGAGTGTTAAATACATATAATTACAATAGTTCAATATATTGTACATAGTTCATTATTATAAAAAGACATGTCATAGAAAAACAAAACTCTTTTAGACTTTTAGATATTGAAGATTATGTTCCTCCATTAACTATAAAAAGGAGAAGCTTTTATCAATAAAATTCAATTCATTTCCTCTACTTTACTTTTCCAACAATAGTACTAAGCTTGGCGCCATAAAATCTATGCATGATGGAAATAAACCAAATTTTGGGGGTGTTCTAGAAAACATGTAAGAGAGTGACATTTAGACATGAGAAACTTTTGTTGTGTCATTGAAGTAACATATGAAATCTTACTACTTGTGATAGTTAATGCACTTATGGTGAGGAATCCAAGTTTTGATAAAGACTATCAAAGAAGGAAATCAGCTAGCACAAGAAAAAGGCCTAAAAAAATGTGAGAGTGTTTTATAAGGTGCAACATGGAAATCTGGTAAACAATTAGAATAGGAACCTAAGAGTTGTTAAGATTCTCATAGGATACATGCCCCTATTTTTGCATCATGACATGTTCATAGATGGAATCACATGTAATTTAAACATGCAAGTTGGAACCCACTTGTGGACTTTGCAAGTGACAATTTGGTGCACTACACCTTACTTATGCCCAAAATTTCCTCCCCTTTCCCCTTAAAATGTTACAATGTAAAAGGGTGGCTAAGTAAAGAAGAAGCCATACATGTGCACAATGTAAGGAGATAATAAAAAACCATATCTTCCTCTCAAATGCATGCATAACGATGAGACTCCTTAGAGGTATCTTAACGCCCTTTGTGATTTCACTAGTATTTGGTTCTCCCATAGGCAATGGTTGGTTGGCACCTATATTTATATTTATATTGACTTTGTACACATTCTAGTCTCAAGAGTGAATTTTGCACGCCCTTCTAAACATGCCAAAACAAAGTTCATAGAAGGTCATGGTTCCAATTTTGTTTGTACACACAATAAAGCTATTTTGACAACTTCTCTTGACGAACTTCATTGTCATTTAATTCAAGTTTTCTATCCACAAGATGTTTGATTGATTTGTTTTTGTCATGCCAATCTATAACTTGCATGCCAACAACCAAAATCAAAATTGGTCAAATTACAATACTTCATGACATTCAAGAATTATATTTTTCTCACTACTCAAAATGTTTAAACATAAAACTTATCTTCTAATTGTTAATGACATGACATTTATGAAGCCTCAAATATGACCTTTTTTACATTTAGCGAGGAACTTAAGTTCTAAAAGAAAGTACAATGTGTATATATACCAATGTTGACAAATTCTCATTGATGTTAATTTTGGCTAACATATCCAACTATCTTTCTTAGGATACAACTATCTTTATAACAAAAAATGAAGGTCATAAAATTTATAATATATCTAAAGCGTAATTCATGAAAATGTACATATACAAAAAAACACACACACATATTTGTGTGAGAGTTAAGGTCCTACCGGGTTCACAATATTGATATCACTTGATGAAAAGTTGGTGTCAAGGCATTTCGTTCCAATTACAAGCTCAAGTATGACAACCCTAAAACTATAAACATCAATTTTATCTGAAAGGTGAAGATGATTGAAATATTCAAGTGCTAGATATCCCTTGCAAAATTCATGAAATAAATATTTGAAAGTTTGTCAATAATTATTACTTTGTTATTGGGATTTTGTTTAAATATACAAAATTTGATAACTAATTAAAATGGATTCCATTGATGTCAATTTTATGCATTATACTCAAAATCATGATTAAGCAAATAAAAGAATTTAAGTTATGTTGCAAACTCAACACATAGATACCTATGTGCATTTTGGGTCCCCCAAATCAAAATACACATTTATCCTTAAATTGTGTTATATGTTGTATTGCAAACTCAACATGATATTTATGTGCATTTTGGGTCACCCAAATCACAATACACAATTTTATTCCTATATCATGTTATATGTCATTTACATGGTCAAATTTTTGTATGTCAACAATATTTGCAATAATACTTGTTGAACATGGCATTGTAAATTTAATTTAAATAGCAACAAATAATAATCATATCACTAAATTTCACTTTGCAATTCAACTTTTCATTTGTGCATTTGTGTTAATATTGGTGATGGTGTGATTTTACTTATGCAACCATCTAGATTGTGAGAAATGAATTGTTTGCATGAAAGTTCAAAATATAAGTATTAGAATAGTTTGGAAACTATGTAGTAACCATGTGCCAACACCAATTGTTGCTATGATGTGTGTTTTTTCGTTTGGAAATGAAAAAATTGTGCCAAAATCTGTAATTTTTGCTTGTAAAATGCGATCCAATAAAATATTTTTTGCTTTGATGTCTCCATGTATTATTTGGGGTTGGAGACCATGAAGGTGACACAAACCACGAGCCACGCCACAAATAATGTCAAATTGTTGAGACCATTGATTCAAAATATGCTTTTTGTTGCCATCTGGAAAAGTACCATTCCAAGGTTATGAAATAAATGACATACAATGTGTAACAATTGGCAAATCATTGGTTGCTACATTTAACATTTCTTTAAAGTCATGTTCAAAGGGAAAATAGATTTTTTCACTAGATGGATATTCTTCAATTAAAAGTCTTAACGAGTGAAAAAATGTTCCATGAAATAAAATGTACAAATTGCACATGAGATATCAACAAAATTGTATCATGCATTCATATCATCAAAAAATTTTATTGTTGAAATTGCATGAGATGTTTGGTACAGTGAAAAGTCATTGAATAATGTTTCATGCAAATCATTGTTTTCAACATATTCATACACCAAAAATCTTTCGCTTGATGTTGTATAACAACAACCTAGAAACTTCACCAAGTTTTTGTGTTTCGACACATTAGTGATAAGGGCAACTTCATTAATGAACTCCTCGAGGTTGTGAGTAGTTGTTTCCAATACTTTTTTCACTGCCACATCTTGCTCACGTAGTTTTCCCTGAAAGGTAGAATAAAACAATATTATTAAAATTTATTGAAAAATATGATCAATTTTGATATCATATCCCAACATGTTCATGGGCTAAACTGAATTATTAAAGGTTAAATAGTTGTCTATTTGTTGTTGAACAAACAAAAGATTGAAAGTTATACACAAATTAGTTGAATCCAGATGTTGTTAGATTATTAAATTAAATAAGTAAATTTAAGTCTAGCTTAACACAATAAATATAAAGGAATTTCTCCTATAATCTTGTGTAATGAAGATGAGAGGTTAAAAATACCTTGTAAACAATGCCAAATTGATCTTCACCTAATTTTTCTTGAAAGTTGTTTATAGCAGCTTTCAGTATGTCATATGGAAAAATGGTAGGTTGAACTTTTAACTCTCAAAAAATTGTGAAAATTTACACAATGGTATAGTTTAAACTAAATGCCAAATTTAAAAATGTAATAAATATAGTATGAATATAAGCATTGCAAAATTTATTTAGGTTGTATGTGTGCCTAAATCAACACATTATTGCTTGAAATTCATTCAAGGCACACATTGTGAAGGTCATTTAGACATATCAACACATGGTTGTAGCTGTACATACATATTCTATATACATATGTGTGTGTGTGTGTAATCTTCTTTTTGTGAAAATAAGAAATTTCTCATTTGTCAACTAAATGAGCTTAATGGGTTTTCACTTTAAATTATTGAAGTTTCAATCATGGAGCTAGTCACTTTTTGTAATCTTACGAAGGGGGCACTATAGATGCTCAATATTCCATTTGAGGTAAAACAATTAATAGGTTTCCTTTACTATAGTTGAATCAAACATTGCAAAGAAAATCGTATAACATAATTCAATCATAGCTTCAATTGATAATCATTTCCAAAATGCCTCATCTTGTTATCTTCATGAAACATCCCATAATTTTATGACATATATAGTTTCATCATTATTATTAATTCACATGAATCAATTTTATATTTAAAATTTGACTTACTTAATAAAGCTTAAAGAACTTCCTCTATTTGTTGTTTACTTTTGGAAAGTTTTTCCCACCATAATAACCAACAACTGATGGCAACCAACCCAATTATAACAACACCTATAGGTATTGTGATTGCAATTATTCTCCAAACATTGAATCTCTTTCCAATATCTGTCCATTCAACGTCATGAACTTAAAAATCAATCAAATCACAAATGTAGATATTTTAGATATGACTTGATGGATGCAACACATGTTACCAATTTCTTCAAATTCTAGACTAGGTTCATGTTAGAATGTTGCTCTTGTGACATATTAATTAATAGTCATGATCATGAACAAAATCTTTAATTCATAGATGAAAATTGACAATATCCAAAACAAGGAAATATACAATTGAACTCCATCATATCATGAAACAAACAAATGTATTAACTAGAAGGAATGTGATACTAACTTGGAAATATTAAGCAAATTTGATTGCAATAACATGTTTGTGCATTTGTTTGTTGATTTAAACAATACAAGTTATTTGATAGTCTGCAATTAATAACAAAAAATCACATGATGAAATTTACTTTGTGAGGATCATTCAAAATATATTATGAAATTATAGTATGAATGTATTGATATTGGATGCAATATGAAATAACCAAATTGTGATGGCATGTTACAATGAATTCAAAAAAATTATGTAAAATTGGTATTATACATGACATGAACTTAGATGATGAAAAAGTTACATGAAAAAAATAGTAATGTTGGTGATGTCAGAAGAGGAATGATCATCAACATTCATTATATCGTTGGACATGATGCTCAATATTTGTAGATTCCCAATGTAAAGAACTTTATTCCATTTGATACCCTCCTCCTCAAGTTTGCCACATTGTCTATGTGTAAAGTGCCGTTGAAATTGTTGTTGTCAAGTTCTCTACACACAAACATGCATTAGAACATGGCCAATATGAAGGTCAATGAAAAACATATCTCTTGAATTAGATGAATTGACAACATACAATAAACATGCTGAGTAATTACACTTGAGGAGAATCTAGACAACTCATATTAAAGTTTAAAGCTTGAAGAATGGTTTATGGATCATGAACAAATGAACTAAATGCAAGTTAATGAAGTCTATAAATGAATGCAAGTTTTCATGGATGCTTGAAAATTTCTTACAAGATTTCCAATTTTGTAAGTTGACTTGCCAAGTTATACGGAAAAGAACCAAATAATCCAATTCCTTTCAATGATTTGCAACATCAAAGTATTCATATAGTTATGTAGTATAACCTATTTTATCATTGACCCTTTCATATATAGGTTGATGTTGATATCATTCAAAAAGAAGCCTGATGTATGTTATGTACATTCATTTTGAATTCATCATCTTTGAAATTAAACTTGGAAATAATTCTGGTCCTAGTTTGATAATTCAAATTGATTTCGTCATCTAATTGTCAAGTCTTTAAATATTTTGATTTGTTCAATTCTGCTTTTTTAACTTTGTGGTTCAGATTGAATTTTTTTATTGAATTCATCACCTATACCCACCTAATGTAATCTTGTAACCAAATTTTCAAGATTTACAAAAAAGATTGTGCATAGAAGGATAACTGTACATGATTTTCTTTTTGAATTCTCATAATATGGACAAATTGATGAACTCTAGTTTGCAAAATTTTGAATTGAGCATGCAAGCATGTCATTTGTACTCACAACTTTTGTAGTTGAGTGAGGTTTGAAAGCCAAGCAGGAACTTCCATGGGCTCTCAAAAGAGTTAAAACTCAAATCCCTGTGATAATGAACACACTTGTCAAACTCATACTATGATCTACCATAAAAGCTAAATAAATGTTTTTAGTTTAGATTAAAAGAATGAACTCATTTTAATAATTTGCACATGTATGCTTTTGATAGCCTTATCATCACACCTAATGCATTTTTGAATGCGTGATGTTTTTGGTGCATATAAAAGTATTATTATATGATTACTTACATATATATACCTATTGGAATAAATTGCAAATAATGGACCTATTCTTCAAAAACCAATGGTGCAAATGTATACTTCCAAACAATGCCAAATGGATGATTAAAATGTTCAATATCATACACTTACAATTGTTGCGAAGTTGATGAACACGAACTGAAGTCAGGAAGAGAACCATTGAGCTTGTTTTGTGACAAGTCCAACACTTGTAGGTCTGATGAAACATTGGAAATTGATGGATGGAATATAAGATTTTCAAAACCATTTCCACTAAAATTCCTGGAACACACAATTTGAGGTTTTTAATAAAACAATTGTTTTGTCAGTAACACCCAAAACAATGCACATGTATTGCATATGACCACTTGAGTGGCTGCAAGTGAAATTAATATCTGTATCAACTTCAAGTTTCAATTATTTTAAGAACCCAATATTAAGGTATCTTCTTGTCCTTAAAATGCACTTGAGTGAAATCACTTACACATATTGGAGTGTTGGAATTGCAATGAAATCAGGTGGTGATCCTATCAATGAATTTTTTGACAAATCACTGCAAGAATTAAATTGTTACTTAGTATTTACAATATACATACAAAAAATTTGCATGTAAACTCAAACATTGTGCTGAAATTATGAAAGAATTTTGGCTTCTTAATAATAATGATGTTTATGATGCTTAATAAACTTTCCCAAGTTGCAACTTAGGGGAATTGGCAACAAGTGATCATCAAAGGAACTTTGTATAGACCCAAAAGTTATAACAATTGATGACAATCAAGTTCCCGTATGTTCCCAACTAAAACATTACATAAAATGGTGCATACATGAACAATAGGATATTGATGTATACAAATTAGAGGTTTTGAAAATGTGTATTACATTGTGAGCAATCTTGTCAAGTTCACAAAACCAAAACCTGCAAATTCATTGTAAAATGGTGGACTTGGTCCTGACAATTGATTTTTGAGACAATTTCACTGTATTCAACCAGTAAGCTGCTCTGAAATTTGGAATTTGTCCAGTGAGTTGTTGCCACTTAAATCTCTGAAGAGAATGAACATGACAATTTAACTATAAATTATACTAGCCATTCTTGTGATAACATAATAACATTGAATTAGCTATAAATGAACTATGAACTTTATATAGAAAATATGAATGACCTTAGAGCACTCATGTGCCAAATTTTTGTGCAAATTTAGTGCAAGGTTGCATCAAGTCCATATGAAGTTTGAACATGAATAATTCAGCACTCAACCTCCTGCAATCACTTCGAGTTTCTAAGCAAGTTGGTCTTCGGAAAGGATGGTGGGCAAGAAATCTTACAAGGAAATGACAGCAACACTAATGTTGCTCAAAGGATCGCTGGGATTCTGGAAACATTCAGAGCACAACACCCCTTTCCAGAATTGACCAACGAAGCAAGGATAGTGTTGGGAAGATGACCACCCCGCCAGATTCACGTTGATGTCACAGCAGGTTTCCATTATGTTTTTTACAGCTAGCTGTGCTCACAATTATCTCACAACTCTACCAGTCGAGCATTGACCAAATTGAATTCCCAACGATCATACAGTCAGACGAGCTCTGAAACAATTGAATATACACTTTAACTGGGTAAATCAGAAAAAAAATGGTACAGAATTTTACACTCGGAGTCGGAGTAGATTTTAGTCCTGCACTCGCTGAAGAGTTCACAGCTTGAGAGCAAGAGTAGCGAAGCAAGAAGCAGATTGAAGATCCTCATCAGGACAGTCTAATAAGATCAGTGCAATGACTGAAGAGTACAGATGGGGAGACGATGACCGGCAATTTTGTCGCAGATAGTATGTTGTAGTTAGAGGCAGAGGGAGTGAGCAATGATTATATGCAAAGATGCATAGAATATCAGCGCACCTTCTTGTGGATCCTTAGTCCAAAAAGAAACGTTAAAGAGTAAGTGTCGGTGGCCGCAAATATACACAAACCGACGGCCTCCCATAGGAAAATCAGCTATGCAGTAGGATGCCGTAGCCCAATTCCTCAAGAGTTGACGAGGAGAAGAAGCACAGTGGGTGTGGCCACCGGGCCCACGCGAAACATGAAGGAAGAACGCGCTCGAATCTCTCGCGTACGCTTTGCCGGAAGCTTGCGATGTGCAACAACAAGAAGGGGGTGTGTCATGCGATGCCGGAAGCTTTGGTTTAGGGTTTATAGGGTTTTAGGAAAAACCATGCAATCAGAGGGGTACCTTACCCTAAGGTCAGTTTCGTCGTTAAATAATCCTGAAAATATAGTGACATGAAATTTTATGAAAATATGAAATTGTCATGTTGAAAATCATCATAATTATCATAGGCTACATTCTGAATAATTTCACTATTTCATATCACATTATTATAGTAAATTATTTATGAAAAAAAAATTCAAAATTAGAAAACGAATTCATTTTTTTGAAAAAAGAAAAAGAAAAAGCCTTTTTGTCAATGTGGAAATTGACCCCTAGGCTTCCGTAAAAGTCTCAATTGTCAAAAAATAAAATGGAGGTAACTTGGAGTAACAATTTTTTTGAACAAATAATTTCCCTTTCACTAGAATTTGAATCAGCTTTTTGGGCAAATGATTCATCTAGCATGTAATTAAATACAAGGAAAAATAAAAATAAAATTTCTCATCAATTTTTTTTTTAATGTAGCCACATTGATGATCATCCACAAGAAGATGTAGCCCAATTTTAATATAATTCATAAATCAAAGTAAATTTTTTAACAATCATTCATTACAACAAAAAAAATGTCTTTATACACACCAAGTGATTTCTCTGAATTTTGAGTGAATTCACTAGTTGTACCGAACGAGGACCAACGAAGAAATAGTGAATTCACTGGTCTAGTGAATAAGGACTAATGAACTGCAACCACATTTTGTAATATTAATTTTATTTGAATCTATTATTTTAAAAGTCCCCTAAATAATTTTTTTTTTCTCTTAAAAAAATTTAGTTTTGTGTCTTAATTATATTTTCATCCAACTCGTCAATTATGAGAATTCTCATTGGTCTTTTCCATCACGTAACGTCTTTGGGAACAGGCCATTCCAGAAATTAACACATTCATCCAAGGGCTGCCCTTCTCGGGACGGGACAATTACCCTCCATGCAAATACTAAAAGTGAATAGACCATCGGTTTGGAAATAGGAGTGATTTTTTCACCTTCTATTCAGGTGGGGCTGGAGAGGAGGGACCTTGTGCCTATAAGTAGGAGCCCTAATCCTAAATAGTAGGTGTCTTTAAGGGTTGTGAGTTGTTACCATTGTGGGGGTGGGTTGGTGGCAGTGTTGTGCTGGTATTTCTTTTACTCAGATATACTTGTTGAATACGGTTAGGTATATTATTTATCCTAATTTATTTTCCTCAAATCAACATACCCTAATGTAATACATTTTTAAAAAAATGTAAATTTCTTATAATCATACCCTATTCATAACCTTGGATATATGTTTTAAAAAATGGTACTTGTAATAAAATACATGTTGGTATCCATGTAAAAGCAAATTAGAGTAAATATGTTTTGAAGTTTAAAGTTTGTTAGTTCTATTAATTAAATGGGGTCTCTCCCAAGTTTTTAAAATTTTTTTGGTGACAATTAGCCAATTTGAATGGCCCATCACAAAAAAAATAAAATTTTAAATTTGAAACTTCCCAAATTATAAGTTTCTATGTAAGGATGAAGAGAATTGTCTTTAGCCCAAAGTTTACACGAGGAAGGTAAGAATTTTGGGCGAACCATATGGGATAAAATTGAAGGTTGTTGCATGTGATAAAAGTGCACATGCTAGGAGTGGTAGGTGTGTATGATAAGGATATATTTTAAATAGAAGATCCCTCTTCTTTGGAGGGCCATAACTTTAAAAGCTTACTTAAGTGCCCAAAAATGATATACAAATTAAGATGAGTTACAAATTATCTTGAGATTCCATTACCAACAAAACATCAACCATTATGTCATTGTTTTATGCTATATTAATTGTTTACTTTTAAACACATTTATACCAATCAAGGATGAATCACACACTTTGATTCTTGTATAGTAAACCCCCTTTATAATCACGCCCATTTTAATCACATTCTTGTATGTGTCACATTTTTTTGATAACCATCCGTTTTAATAAGAATTGTCATTTCTTAAGTCACTATCACACTCATTAGTAGCACAACATACTTGCAAAGCTTTCTTTGTAAATGTGACTATAATGAGAGAAATTTAGAGCAAATATTAGGGTTTTGTAAATTGTAGTTTCCTTTGGCATTGTTAATGTTGTTTTGTGTTTAAGTTGTGCAAACTAACAATGATGAATCTAGTTGAAAAAAAAAAAAAAACATCTTTCTAATGCCAACAAGCAAAAGATGTGCGAACTTGCCAAGAAAGCAAAAAATACTTAATTAAAAAAATCTATTTGACAAGATACACAAACTAATAGTTACTTAGGAGCTCAAACTCAAGATAAATCATCGCATTAAAATAGGTAGAAATCTCTTCAAGTCTAATAATGCATAGTAAAACTTAGAATAAGCTGTGTAGGAAATTTAAACAATTTGGCACCTTTATTCTAACATATAAAGCTATTTTGTAAAGTTTTTTTTCTTAGTCACAATCTTGGAAAAGTTTATATCAAATGTGATTATACATGTTGAAATCACAATTTGTTAGTGTCACAAAGAAAGTGGTCACCAAGGGTGTGATTATAAAAGGGGTTTATTGTATATTGACATTTTATTTGACCTTTAAAAATTGTATTGAAATTTGAAAATGTGGACATTTTCACACATCATTGGTTATTAGAAACTACACCAAACCCATGTCGGATATTAATGCAAATTTTAAGGTTGATAATCAAGGTACTGAAAAATTAAAAAAATCTAATTTTGATATATTGTTATAATTGTTTTTAAAAATCCCAATTTTGATATATAATCATGGTTTTCAAAAGGCTGAAAAGATAACATTTAGTTCTTTCATGAAACCCAATGATTCTTTAAAGGTATTCAAATAATCAAAACCGTTAGTTCTTTGATTTTATTTATTTTTCAAATACCCATAACCAACATTTTTTATTAAAAATTAAAAATAAAATAAAGAACCAAACCCACATTGGTTATCACCTCAAATGTTTTTTGGATTGGTGGAAAAAATATGAAATGATGTTCCTAACAATAATCTTTCTAACTTGACAAGTTCTTGACATTATAGGGTCACAAATTGAAATACATATATTTTCTTTAGTTGAAATACTTACAAACTTGAGGAAATGCATATTGCAATTAGGCAATTTGAAAAAAGTTGATTTTTTGTGAAAAAAACTTGATCCAATGAGCTTTAGAATAGATTGTAGTTCCCCCTTTTAACTTGGTAGACCTAACAAAAAAAAAGGAGTTAAAAAAACTCGTAGGGGAATTTGAATGAGATGAAGTTGTGGAGTTGTAATCTTGTAATGGGTAACATAACAAGTTCCTCATTCTAATAATTTGATATTGATTAATTTCAACTTTTTCTCTTTTTCTTTGAAAAAATTATCACTTATTAACAGAAGATGAATAATGATAACTGGATTGAGAGAATAGTTCAGGAAACTGAGTCTTCAAAATTTGTCATAACCAGCAAAAGAAAAAAAGAAAAAAACTGAAACCCTGGTCAGTTTAAGGCAAATATGATTTAAAATTAAAAAAAATAAAAATAAAAATTAGGACGGTTCTTTAAAGTTACCAAGAAAACCCAAACTTGCAATTCTTAAAAATTTATGAAAACCACCCAACAATGGTTTAGACAGAGCAGGTCTTGGTTAAGGCTTGGGCTTCTATCAAACAAAGTTGTCAAACCTCTATAGTAATTGACTCAACTGTCTAAGCATTGGGGTTAAGCCTTTTATCACTCTAAATGTCTAGATGTGCAATTTGTAACTCCAAAGGCAATTTGAGTTGTGATCCTGTAGTAGTTGGCACAAATAATCAAGAGTTAAAGGAACAATACCAGATTGCTTCATCCTCATGATCACATAATTGAAGTTTAAACCATCCTTTGAATTTTGAAACCGCCTTATTATCTCCTACCCAGGCAGCCTGAAAAACAGACATCCCCAAGTGGTCAGCTTCCAAAACTTATATAACCACCAGCCTGATGGTAGTGAGGCTGCCTTGCCTGGCAAAGTGCTCTATCTATCCCCTCGGGACATACCATACCTACAAACTGATGTTCAGCACAAAAATAATTCACAAAAGGTCTAGCTCAAAAGAAGAGAAAGTTTTATTAATATTTGTCAAAATTGTTGAAAATTGAAAACTATTGGGTTATTATTACAAATGAACAACACAAGATGCATAATTGATGGTTACAAAGTCTCCACTCCTAGCCTGCAGGTTGCTGCATTGCTTCTGGAGACACTACTACTTCTTGGCAGCACTACATTTCTGTGTGGAGGAAATCGAGCAGATCTGCACTACGGCAAAGCCTCTACTATCTTTCACAAGATGTAATCCTTGTAATATTTCTGCATCAATATCTACACTCCATTGAATTTTCAATCAATGTCTTAGAGGTGTTTCTAGTGTTCCAGATACACTGATAGACTTCTCAATGATCTTGTTTCCTGGATGAGTCATCATCCATTCACTTTCTTCAGGAGCCCCAAGCTGACCCCAGTTTTGATATGGCTGTGCACTACAGTATGCGAATGACCATAACTGTGATGTTGTCCAACAATGAACTCAGCATGTGCTTGTTAGTGCCCTTTCTTAAAAGATATAGGGAGGAGATCACTTAAGTCCTGAATCCAAATGAATCAGAACCAGAAAAGGAATGAGTCAACATCAGGTTAACCTGCAGTGATGCAGAGAAAAGCAGCAGGAGAAGAACTAAGAAGGTGAACTCAATTCACACCAGTGCTGGTTGGGGAAGCCCTGAGACTGACTTTGCAAAGACACTGCAATTATGAGAAGCAAAAGGCAGTTCATTGAGTTTTCATACCTCATCACTTTGAAGCGTATTCCTCAACAATTCTCTTCCTCAGTTTGCTGCTTGCCAGACAATTGGACTTCTGGGCCTGGATGCTGTGTCATCTCTCCCACTTCCTGCAGTTTTTTCAATTGAAAAGTGGTTTTGAGAGTGCCTCTGTACCCACCACCCAAAGTCAAAGAATGTTTTTCACCAGGATCACAGCTGGGGTCATATCTTTCAAGGGCCTCATGAGGACATAACATCAGTAACCAACAATTGGGAGGCTTCATATGAGTCTCACTACCCATTCAATGCAATGTGCACCCTTGGCATTTTGTCAATAGTTGTCACCTATTCAACAGTAAAGCTCAATGGCAGGTACAGTATCAGATTTTCAATAGGAGAAACAAGACATTCACTAACCAAATCAAAGGACAAACTGCTCCCAAAAAGTAAACAACAAATAGCCAAATGTAACCTCATGTCACCTACCTGCAATTCTTTTAACCATTAAAGTTTCCATCTCTCAAAGAATGAGAAAAAGTTTGTTATAACGTTGGCGAGATAGTTAAACAAAACATATACACTTTGTGTGACCATTCTAAACATGTAAGCTAACATATACTACTGTGACCTGCTAGTGATTACTCTGCTATAAATCTTTGACAAGAACTTTGTCTTGTCTAGTCAATGGAGCTCTCTCCTTTTGACCTCTGCAATTCAATTTCTTTCACTACCACATGTAGAATATGTCGAAGCAGAGAAAATGAGTTGCTACCTTAATGGAACAGGTTTCCCACTCAGAGCCTTTTTTCTAAACTCCTTTTCTGAACCATTTTTCTGAACTCTCTCAATGCTGCAGATGTCCTAAATAACAAGAAACAGAAATCTAGTTGGGTGACTGCTCCTCTGAAGCTAAAGAACTAAGCTCAAAGTTCAGGAACAAAAACAGTCAGCTCTAAGATGGCTGTGTAACATCAAGGGGTGGTATTTTGAACCTTAAGATGCAAAGAAATTTAACCTCTTGTTCTCGTGTTGTTGCTGCTAGTGCTTCAACTAGGCCCATCCAAGAAAATATACTATTGCACCAGTCATATGTAACTCTATACAAGAGCAAATACATGGTGACCAGAACAATGAAGACAATATGGTCAACCCACCATGCTGTGATTGCCTGGCCAGATCTGCTGTAGCTGGCAACCAGGAGGATTAAGTATTCTTTGGGCTGAGATCAGGTACCTGAGTGCTGCATTTGGAACATGGTATTCCTTGAAAGGTATACAATCAACTCAAGTAATATTGTCTTTTGGAGTTTAGCAAGTAAAGGTCTTGAAAGGGAAGTCCCTTGAGTTTTATACTAAGGTCAAAAACAGCAAGTTCAACTCAATGTGATGCCAACCACTGCTTGCACATATCCAACACTGCAAGGGAGCCTGACTGCCGTGCCTGCAGAGAAAGCATCCACCAGTTAAGTGATGTGACTTGGAAGGAAAAAGCTTCTGCAGAGCCAATTAATTGGACTCAGGTACACATTTTGCCTGTGCCTGATTCATTAAGGGTCCTGAAAGGACAGTGCTAGATGAATGTCTTGAACTGCCAGTGCTCTCAACTTACGATGGATTCCCTATGGATTATTACCTAGAGTGCCAAAACAAGATCCTTGGGCTGGATGGTCCAAAACATAATTAATGAGAACCAAGGTTGGTTGAGTACTTACCTCACGAGCTACATACTGCACATCAGATGCACTCTCGCTGCGAGAAGCAATCTGAAAGGCATTTTTCAACCGACCCCAAATCACACATGCCAACACTTTGCTGTACACAGTCCAGAAACAACAGGCACATTGAATATCTTAACACTTCAGTTGAAGAGTATGCTTCATAGCTGTAACAACCACTCCATGAACACCATTTCCACAGAAACAGCTACAAAAGTGTCTTACAGCTCTCATTCAATTTCTAAGACCCATCAACATTGCACACCTAAATGTATCAACTCAGTTACACCCTCAAACCATGATACCACCACATTGTATCTGTCAAATTGAGCTACCAAAAAGCTATGAAATTTTGTCAGGAATCACAACAGAACTCATGAAGCTACCAGGAAGCCCATCCCCCCTCAGGCCAGTATTGCTTATCCCATACATGCCACTCCTAACCTTTGAACTGGGGATTATTTTTCACATCAATGTGGGCTTGGAATTGAATAGGTGAAAATGGCCAAGAACCAACAATTGGTGATATCAAATTCAAAGTTGATAACCAAGTATCATATCCACACAGCACTGGTGTGAATACACACCTTACAATCCAAATGAGCTAGGGGTGAAATGACATGCCTGTGGCTGCTTGAAAGCATCTCAATGAGGCGACTGGGTGCTCGCTCCCGTTTATTTGGATCAACATTAATTGCAGCACCCAGAACCTGTATCCAATGCCCACAGATAAGATACCAAGGACCAAAAGAACCACCAATGTCTAAAAAAACAGGAAGTGAATGCATGTAAACTGTTTGCTGTATTGGCAACAATGGGCATGGCGTGGATATCACACTTTTTATTTACTTACAAGGTTAACTCTGGACAAGCCACAGGAATCATATCCCAACTCACTTGTTTGTTTATGTGAAAATATGAAGAGCACAAAGCAGTAAGGAGAACAGTTGAACCTGGTCCCAGTCATTATCATCTATGGTGCCCTTAATTTTGGGCAAGAGCTCCATCAACAGGTTTAGCTTCTTTCTCTTTGCCAAATTGGCTGCCACACCTGCGTAAATAGGCACCGCTGTGTTTGCACACAAAAAACATGAGACCAGTCAATATGTGGGAAACCAGATATGTGGACTTCAAATAAAAAATTGTGCAGCAAATCAAAAAATCTATATAGGAGCCGTCAAGGAATATCCATATCAAAGCATCCACAATTTTGGTACAATAGAAAATGAGTTGTTTACAAAACAAAAGTGAGGACATTCCTACCTGTGAGATTGAAGTCATATATGAGTTGGAATGCCAGATCAAAGTTCCTCTCCACCATCTCCTCTGCAACTTCACACCTACGTCTACAAAGCAAGTAACAGGTAAAATGAATCAGAGAAATGAAACTGCTCACTTAAAGAAGAATGCCTACATGACTCAGTCTGTTCTCAGCTACAAGCTCCTGCTTTTAAAGAGGTCAACACTTCCTAAAATGAATGTTTCAGAAAATTACCATGGCAGTGGTGGGTGTTCGGTATTCCTAAACAAACACAAAACTGCCACTCCAGGTTTTTGCAATTCTAGCATGCACCAAGACAGCTTCAAGAACTTATGATGTGGGCCATCAGCCCTGACCTTCAGTATATTAACTTCATGCTTGGTCATCCGTCACCTTATTTATTGTACACCATTTTACCTGCTGGTATCTGCATCATTTGGGTTTCCAAATAATGAATGCCTCCATGGTGGTCCCTCATTGTCACCAAATGTGCGAACCACTTCTATCTGTAACACCAAAATTCTCACCTATAATGAGCTCTTCATGAGATGCAAACCAAAGGCACATTTGCAATCACCCTATGAGTTGAAGCTTTTCTATGAAATTCACAGTGTCAGGACTCTCTGACACCTCTCAATTGCTACTTTGGGACGACTCCACAAAACAGATCAGTAAAGGACACTTCTGGTAATTTTGAGCTGGAACCAAATCCTTTATCCTAAGACAGACCAGTACACACTATAACCTATATAAACCTGCTGGCACCAATCAAAATCAAGCAATGGGGTGGCTCCACCAGATCAAGGCTAAGTCATGCTTCATCTTGGCTATGTATGCAGTTTCTGAATCTAAAACTGAAAAGCTCATAACCTATGAAGTACTGTTTCATTGACTAAGCTTCCTGCAGGTATGGGTTTGTCTGTTAGTTCACCAAATCCTGGAAAGTGAGGTGGCATTAGATTTGGTCCATGGGAGTTTTGAAAATATTGTGTCCATAACCTGTATGCCAACTCGAGCTGTGAACTTGATCAGCTCCTCTTCTGTGAGTTTCTGAGATGGTAGTTTTCCACGAGCAGCCTTGGTTGCCCCCTTAGCCCCCTCCCCTGCTTGCTGCCGTGCTAGTAAACCTTCATCAAAGTGCACCTGCCCCACAAATGGCACTCTCAGTGTTATGAGGTCAAGAGTAAAGACCATGCCCAGCTGACCTCATACCGAGCCTTTTCAAGTTTCAGTTTCCAGTTTCAAATCAGACATTGAAATCCCTAACAGCGTCTGAAGAGAAAGCCATAATTTTTTGTCAAAAGCCACAAAAGAACCTAGAATGCCCTCCAAAATTTTATTGCTGAGTCAGTGTCTTCTGGCAAGAACAAAGATATGCTACTATTGATTGTCATATGAAAAAAATTCTGAAAACCTGCACTGATTTGTGTAGAAAAGAAACAAAGTGCTAAGGGTGGTTGGATCAGTAATGTCAAATGATTGTAGACACCTACCTAAAACTCTAAGACCAGCCCTACACCAGAAGGCATGTCATCTTCTGTTTCCATAAACTCCCAACTACATTGTCCCATGAGTCAGTCATTGGAACTAGGTGCATAAGTGGGAATAATCAAAAAATGCACTTGTGCTGCCTTCAGTGTGTAGAATAAGACAGGATTTTAAGGTCAGACACGCAACTGAATCTACATCTTCATAAATAATAAGAAACTCTCAATGACTTCTTGCTTATGAAGATTTCTATTCATAGTGAGCTTCTGCTACAAGACTGGCAGTAAAGGAAAAACTCAGCCATGATGCTGGCTAGCTTAACAAAACCTACAAGAGAAGGAAGACCAAAATACCTAAGACAAAGAGAAGCCCAAAAAGAAGGACAAAGAGTAATTCAAGAGCAAGGAAAGACATGGAAAAACCCAAAAAAGAAGGGAAGGAGAAAAGAAAGAAACAAGATGGAGAGGCTTGGAGAGAACTTTTGAGGACGACTGAAGCACCATGTTTGTGAGTACACTTTGCAAATAAGGGCAAACCTTTGCATGTTCCAGGTGACGTAGAGCTTGATCCTGATGAGATGAATTCAAAAAGAGCTGAATACAACACAAGCCTGCTGCCACATAGTCTTTCTTCAGAACCTGCATAGACAAAATCACTCAGACTCTTATTTGTGTGGAGGCTCACATTCATTTCTTCTACTTCTTTACAGATATCTCTGCATGTTAAAGAACACCTGAAGAAACAGAGAGAATACAGCCAAAAAATGCAACTAAGCCAAAGACAATCATGGAGGGAAAGTCCATAAGTAATGATGCAGAATGCTGAGAGCAGAGGAGCACAAAAGGAAGAAATAGGAATATGAGCACATATGACATAAGAAAGAACATTGAGCAGTAAAAAAAGACCCAAACTGCCAGTAAGTTACTGACCTACTTTCATACCTAAGCAGAGCAACTGACCTGAAACCGGTAGAGATGGTTGAAATGTCGGTGATTCTCAAAGTAAGTACAAATCCGAGTGAGTGCTGCAGCTGTATGTTGAGCCACTGGTGAATTTGGGTTGCTGGACCCAATACCTCGAGAAGCTATGACCCGTTCTAAAGTGGGAACAGCCTCAAAGCTGACACAGAGGTCACAAAGTTCATCTAGTGAGCCATATTCAGTTGCTAGAGGGTCTGGCCTTTGTGGTGAGGATGATGACACCTGTGTCTGGTAAGGAGATGGAAGGGGAGGTGGTGGAAGGCCATCTGGTGGAAAGAAAAGGCAGCATGCATCACTGTAGTGACAGTGCTGAAACATGAACTGCATAAGATCCTGCCGAGCATACTGCCAATCCAACATCACACCAGCAGGAGCATCATTAGTTTCCTCTTTCCACATGTTTATCTGTCAGACACAAAACTTCATGGAAAATTGGAAAGAATCATCAGACTATCAATTTGATGGGTTAGATAGCAGTTGACCTCTTGCAGATAGTACACACTTTCTTCATAGCGTGGATCATCAAGGTGACTCTGGGGACACTCCTCCACATTGCCCTGCAGTGTTGGTGCTTGGTGACTGTCTGCTGAATCCTCAGATGACCTTCGAGATCTGTCCTGCTTGTTGAAGGAAGGCAAGTAGAGCACGTTCAGATATGAATCTGCTGAAAGAGAGTCATCTGAGGATGACGACACACTTCTTGCCATATGAACATACCTGCAGGGACAAAATTGCGGAATATTAAGCCTAAACCCGACTGACATGATGTACTGTACATGGCAGTGTGCAGTGCTTGTGATTATGCAGCTAACTGTAACAGGACTGCCTCAGGTCGAAGAAAAGCTCACAAGGAGCGAGCAGCAAACACATCAGCTGGTGGGCCTGTGTCCATGGCATCAACTATCTTTCGCACAACTGGGGCTGGATCACTCTTGTATAATCGGAGGCACTGCCTGCCACACATAAAAGAATCAGCATCCAATCATGGACACACATAAAACTGTGAACTTCTCACACTAATAAAAACCCACAGGAAGAAGAGCAAAAGCCTAACTCTCAAGCATCCAGATTCAATGGAAATCCTCATGGGTTGCATGCCGATCGTGCTTACTTAAATTTCACACGAGCCTGAGCATAGTTCTCTATACGAAGAAGTGCATGGCCCCACGCTTCCCAGACAGGAAATGCATCAATCTGCAATCAGTAATCCAGTGTCTTATCAACACAATTTGAAGGAATTTCTGACAAACTCATAAAAGGGTAGGGTTTTCTTGGGCTCCATATGAGTGGTGAAACAGTTCATACTCAATTGTTCACCATGTACAGTAGCCACCCTAACAGGTCAGTCCCACTTTGAGTGGATTACCGGAGAAACCAGTTGCCCTCTAGTAGTCAGAAAATTATCCATCTCTGAAATTGATTAGAGGCAGCAGCAGCACTAAGCGTTGAGGGACAAATAATCATGCTTGTGATCTGACTTAGGTCCAGTTGTCTTCATCTTCACACACCAACCCACAGAACCCTTCAAATCACAACATCAAGTCAAGGAATAACAGTCAATACCTTGCATTTTGTACATGCTTCATTAGCCAGATTATAATGCTCATACTCAATGAGCCGGTCTCGAAGCCGTTCTGCTGCCCCCTCATCAAGCAAGTCATCAAGTGATGCTGGGAAATAAGACCCAAACAAACTTTGGAGAAGCTCTACACGATTCAACCAGAGTTCTGCTTGTTCTAGAACCACAGATAGATCAGGAATGCTACTTTCAGTTTTTTCTCCACAGGCATCACCAGGAGTGGCTGTGGAAATTTTGAGTTGGCTTGCATTTTCTTCATTGCCATTTCTTCTCCCCTCTCTGACTGCTGCACTGCTTGATAAGTTTCCTGATTCGCCCATGAGCTTCCGTACTTGTTCTTGTGCATGTGTAAGAGCCTGGACTGGATGGGGAAAACCAGTTAAGCATAACCTAGTGCTCCTATACTGTGCACTGATATTCACATGGATGAGAAAATTGCACTGCCTAACATGCCCAGTGGTCTGGTCCATTGTACAACAAACTTTTAAGACCAGACAAACCAGACTGAAACACATAAACCTACAAAGCTGGTATGCAGGACCCACCTTTACAAAAGCATTGGTGGCATGAAAAGCTCGCTCAGCTGATTCATGGAAAGAATCAAGGGGAAGTTGTTCAGAAGATAGGTCTCGCTTTATTTGTGCAATACACAGATCAACAGCTGCCTTAGCTGCTATAGCTTCTCCAGAATACAGCTCAAGCAGCGACTGTGAAAAACCCACAGCAATAGCTTAGAGTAATACATCCTTGCAGGAGCTTCCAAATATCATCTTGAGCTTCAGTATAATTTTGTTCCCTTAAAACATAATAGAACAGCAGTGTGAAATGCATGGAACAATACTGTCAAATGGTCAAACCCAAAGGAAATAACATATTCCATAGCATAACCCACAAACAGGAGATTGTTCAATCAAAATCAGACTCCCAAATATCTGAAACTTGTTCAGGGACAATTTGCTGTGGCATTGAAAGGATGTGCCCCTAAATTCAACCAAAATGTGAACATATAGACCAGGGGATGTTAGGTTGTTTACACTCAATCCACACCTTGAAAAGAACAAAGTTAGGGGCACTTTCATAGCAATGTGAGCTACGAACAGCATCATCTTTTTGCAAGTCTCCAGTCAACACCCACTCCTCTGTCATTGCAGTTGGGGAAGGCCGTCCATAGTTCTCAACAGTAGCTGGAACAGCAGATGGTTCTTCTGATAGACCAGCCAATGCTTCCCATGTTGCCTTCTGAAAAGGTGGGAGTGTCCCAGCAGATTTTCTCTTTCTGCTGCTGCTGTCTGGACTTATAATTTTGTTCCCTGTGTCACGTGGAGACCATAAAAAGGCCCGCTTTGGAAGTGATGTCAACCCAGTGCTGAAGTTGGACCGCACTGGGGGCACAATACGGCCAACGGGCTTGACAGAGGCTGTACTTGTTACTGGGGTTCTTCGCTCATAAGGTGCATTGCTACTGCTAAGAGCTTTGGCTGCATAGATTGTCACAAGATCATCTTCTCGCAGAGAGGGAAATGCTTGCAACAACTGCAACAAAGACCAATCTCTTCATGAGACAGGGAATCCTCACTGGAAAGATTGCTAGCAAGTCTCAGCTCCAGATGCAATCCACAATTCCCAATTTTGCCTTGTGATGCAGTAAAAGGTTGATCCTTATCAACATTTTCCTTAAGGGGAAGATGTATAGCAGAAGGAAATACAATTACTACATTTAAACTTAATTCTAAGTTCACTGCAACTTACACAGTAGTATGGCATGTTTCAAACCCTTTCAGGACTACTAGCTTCTGTTCTGATTGGACACCTTAACAGCTGTACTTGGACATCTTGGTTTGTCTATTCTTCCACCCAAGGCCAAAGGCCCCTATGTGGTCTCACAGTTTAGAAGATCACCATTTTATCTTCAAGTTAGTGGCACCTACAATATACCTTGATGTGTTTAGGTCCAACCCATCTGCAGAATGGTCATCCACAACCACAACATTTGCTTGATGCTAAGTAAAAATATACATGAAGGAGATGCAGATTGAGAGTACCTGAGAGGCAGCCCGAAGTTGTTTACCCATCAACAGGGTTTCAAGGATCAACCGGGGATGCTCATGCAGTGCAGAACAACGCTGCTGCCATGGTAAAGGGAGGGCCCCAAGCATACGCAGGCCCAAAGCTAGTCGATCAAGCCTTGCATGCTCCTCTTCTGAAAGAGTGCCAACCCGTCGCTTCAGGAAGAAATGAACCTGTAGATAGTGGAATATGAGATACATGGTCCTCAAATCCTAAATGCAACTTCAAAGGTTTTTCTCTGCATTATATCCACCTAGACAACGAGGAAGTACCAGCAGCTGTTTTGATTGAAGATTTGGAAGCTGCTCCATTGCTGCCATAGCCACTGGCAATGCGTCTTCTGGTTGAAGCAAGGAATTAAGAAAGCGTAAACCTCCTGCAGGTCCTCCACCATTGATTGGGTCTGTGGTGAATAGTTTGACCAGTTGTCGACCTTGCAATTCTCTCCTCAGGTCACTAGACAGCTTGAAGGTTTCAGCTACATCAAGTGCAGCTGATACTGCTCCCTTTCCTGCTAATCGGAGAGCCAACCCTTCAGGGTCACTTTGACAAAGTGATTCCACCTGCAGAGAGCAATGTAATGTAGGGGCATTAGTGTAGCAACCTTCAAAACCTTGAAGCAGTCCAGGATATGGACAGACAACTACTCTCAACTTCTGCACAGTACCAAAATTCCAGATACCCACCAGTGTCAGGCATCTCAAAATTGCAATAGACAAATACACAACCAGCAATTGGCTCAATACTTTTAACAAGCACACCAGTTTGGACATCAACCAGATTAAAAATTGTTAGTTCTTTAATGTAGACAACCCTGTTCATCCCCCTGGTCTCAACAATCTGCTTGTTTCAGAGCATAGAAGTTATTCACCGTCATAGAAGTTGAGCAAACAAACAAATTGCTCTTTGACAAGGACATTGTCAACCATTGATTTGGTACATAGAGGTACCTCTTGCCAATGTGTAAACCGATTGTCAGCCTGCAGAATGCGACCATACTGCTGCAGCAATTGTCTCTTCCGTGCCACCTACATCCAATGCACATCCTGTGAGATAAGCCATCTTGCAAGCATCCTTGATCCAGTTGTTCTGTGGCTACAAAGGTTGTGGAAAAGTAGTCAAGTATGCAAACCACATGAGGCCATGTCATGAAAACATCATCTGAAACCTCTGGTGAGAATGTAGTGAAGAAACCAAAGACATTCAAGTCCCAATAACTAATCCATGTGCATTTTCTTACAGGAAACCAAAATTAGACAATGGGTTTCTTAACCTCAAGATGGAGTGGATTTGTGGAAGATAAATGACAGCTACACATGGTAAGCACATCAATTGCTGCATCAAGTTCCCACCGCTGCAAGTACCTGCCAATTTTTTCCCACAATAAGGTGCCTCAATCAGAATCAGGTAAGCAAAACAAACCACATTCACCACAGAGACTTCACCACAAACATAGTCCTGGGTTTGCACAAGGAGCTCCTTGCAATTAAGACCATCCCAGTGCCTGCCACACATCTTGCATTATAGCACCTCATTACTCTGCTGAGGATACTGCCTTGCTGTGAAAGAGCACACCTTCTGAACCCAAAACCAGAACTCAGTTGAACCAATTCATTCCAGGAACTCAGAACCCCTTAAGTGGCCACACTTTGAATAGCATGTTTGCCTGTTACCTTACTACACCTGTGTTACCAGTAATAGGCAATACCTAGCATGCAACTAGGGATTATGAACTAAGAATCGGGTATAAAATAGCCACAAACCCCCACAACACACATACTGACTTCCTAGTCCTTGTTCAGGTGATTCTGAAGGTCTAAGGTGGGTAGCCAGATCATTCTAAACATACATACTTTAGAGCAAGAGTGGCTGCCAAGGTCTTGTTATGAAGGCGGATGCAGTACTGCCAACTGCTGCTGTAAAGGTGACTACCACCATTGCCCTTCCATTGGCCAGCAGACTGGGATCCAGTCTCCTCTCCTCTCTCAATTAGTAACTGGAGCAGTGAGTCAGGTGCCCCAGCTTGCAACCATCGGTCAGCCAATGCCAATGCATCCACCAGCTTCCCCTCCTCTGTTAGCCTGCAGAAACCAGTCCCATGATGTTCAGATTGCTACAACTTTGATTTAGTTGTACAATCTGCTAAGTTCATATTTCCCTGGACTTCAACTTCAGAGTTCCCTACCTCACCACATGCAACACATAGACTAATGAAATCATGTGTGTGTACAATCCCACCTTTGAACAGCTTCTGCATATGGGGTTTCATTCTCCCAATCAAACATGAGCAAGTATGAGCTACTCAGGTCTGGGTCTTTGCCAGCCTTTGGCTGAGTTGGTACAGCTTCTAGCTTATCTAAGCCAGGTGACTGGGAATTCCATGTCATCAAGGAACTTGGCAACCTTGATGATGCATCCTCTTCTTTGTTTTCAGATAGTGAGTCCAAATCTTCGTCGTGTGGATGTGATCGCTTCAGTGACACCCTTTCCTCTTCTTTGCTCTCCTTGTCCTCATTAAGCTTCCGAGGAGACAACATTGTTGAATCAGATAAATGTTGTGAGTTTGCTTCTAGTTGGATCCACCTGTTCAGTGGTGGGTAACTGCAACCCACAAGCATAGTAGCTCATCACAATGATCATTGAATCTAGAGCTTAAACAAAATATGCATCAATGACAGTGGTTACAAGAAAAAGACTCAGGCAGAAGGCAACACCCACCGTTCAGACTGCTCCAAAGCAAAATCATAAAATGAGCGATCTGCATCAATGTCAGCACCATGGGAACTCTTGGCTCTTGCAATGAAGCGACTTTGGCCAAAGACACATGCAAGAACTGAACGCACAACTGACAATGTGGCAAGGTGCTTCACAACATCCAGCTGCAAGGGGTACAGTTGTGTCTCTTGTTCATTTGGAGAAGATGCTGTTGAAGCATGTGCATCCCCCTGCTGACTGGCAAGTGATTGCACCTTGTGAGTTGGGATGATGCATACCCAACCCTTGCCAGAGGGGGGAGGGTAGACTGGGGGTACACAAGCTGAGATGATCTGCAATACATTCCACTTGTGAGCACAACTGGTGTATAACTGGAAAACTTCATGTCACCTGCATTTTGAATTGAAGTCCTGTGCCAAAGCATCCCTTCTGTACACCTATCTATACTTTGGCCAAGCTTACAATGCAAGACTCTCCTAAGGTGGTTAGTGATGTCCCACTAAGGCAATACTGTAACATTTGGTTTGGAGAGTAGAGTACCTGGTGCACCAAATCTGCTCCCATGACCTCTGCAACTTTTCCTGCAGCATCTGCACTTCCTCGCTCAAAAACCAGCCTTGTCAACAACTGCATAACATGATGAGCAACACAACACAGTTAGAAACAGATGTGCAACCAAGCCCTGAAAACAGTAAAGATCCACAGTCAACCTGCATCTCAAAGATGCAGCTATTGATGAATCTGTGGGAACAGTATCGTGAGGGGAAGCAGAGATACAGAGAAGACCAGACACAACAAAAGAGGAAAAAGAGACAAGCTGAGGCACTCTCTAGGCTCCATGGCCCAGTGGAAAAATGCAGAATTGTTTTGGGATTTTCATGACAAAGCACCTCAGCCCAAGAATAGTTGTCCCAAAACAGAAGGGAACCAGTTTCTAATAGCATAACCAGCACAACCAGAAATACAGGAAGCATTGATGTAAGATCAGTAACCTGACAAGGGGGCAGGATAACCTTACATCACTTGGCCGCTCATAGATAAGCTTGAAGAAGTTGAAGTCATGAGTAGTGTCCACACCATCCACAATATCACCAACAGTGGCAATATAAAGTATGAAGGCAGAGAGATATGCCATAGGCTTGTTACTCAATGACCCAAGAAACCGCTTTACAGTCCCTTTAGAAGCCACTGATAGAGCCATCTCCCCTGAGATGTCTCCTGATCCAGAACTGGCTGACAGAGGAGCATGTTTTGAGCTCTGTCTTGAAAAAGCACGGAACCCAAGCCCGACACCAATACTATGCTCTGGTCCAAGTAATGGCCTTCTCTCTCCATGACCTGTTGACCAGTCATCACTGTCCTCATCTGCCAGGGCCTTCACAAGGTTGTGAAGTTTACCTGCATCATCCATATGCTGCATAAGAAAGATCAAAGGAGAAATCTTCCTTCTCAAAAACAAACAAGAGATGATTCTGAGTAGAACAAACTCTGGACACATACCACTCAAAAACTGTCGCTTGCCACTGTTGGCATCCTCAATTGTCTGTTGCAGTATGGCTAGTGCCCGCTGCCTTAGTACTTGCCGTGAGCTGTCTGTTCCTGATTCTGATACCATATCAGCACCAGATAACACTGCTTGCAAAGATGCACCTCTCTGCTGACAAAATGACAGTAGCTATCCAGTGTTAGGTTCCGTGTTCCATCAGTGTTCTGAACTGAAGATCAAGAACAAAGTCTTACTGTCTTTATCATTCCAGGGTGCCAAAAAGAAAATTATCATCATATTCCTTGTATGCATAAAGACAAATGAGATCATGTCTGTACAACAAGCCTAACCATACATCTCCTCACCCATAGGGCAACAGCATCCTTGTCCCAATGCGGGCCAAAACAGGCTTCACTGTTGTTCCTTACATCAATCAAAGACTGTAAGGCCTCTAGTTTTAAGCACTTCTAATCAGGACTTGACCCAATGACACCCACTGCAGCAAAGGTAGCTGTTAGTGATAACACCTTGATGGATTTAAAGTCCATACACAGTTCCAAGGTTGCAATTGCCCTAACCAGTAGGCTATTTGCTATTTGCTGGCATTGCCTTGGCAAGGTAGGTGACAAGAGAGATGAGAGACTCTGAGAGAGAGAGCATCTGTATTCATGTTACTGTTTGCCATTGCCTTATGACCATTAATCTGCACCCAGCTTGGATGAAACAAGAGGAGTTTTAGATGGTGTCTAAGGCAGAATATTTATGTCATTGCAGAGAAGACTCCACAATAACACATTGAAAGTGTGTCAGTTCCAGCAACCAAAACAAACACAACAAGGATGAGTGCAGTCATGACCTTGTGAGTGTCACTCACGAAGTATTGGACCATCACCTTCATCATGAATGGCAGTGATAGCTGCAATTACTCAACACTGATTTCATCTCTGGACAGCGAGTGTATATAATTGTGCTCAAATTTCAGGCAAAATTTTATACAAAAATCTGCATTCTGAGTTTTTGTCACATTTCCAAAAGTATGGGAAGACTCAGTCATGGTTTTGGCCAACACTCAAGAGAAGGCAGGGAAAGCCACAGAGTGGTCATTGACATTACAACCTTTGTCAAACTAGCATTAGATTCCCCTTAAGGACAACCCTACCAAAAGACTGAGCTTGCTCTAAGTTTGTGGCCATAAGACCCAAAATCCAGATAGGACAGGGCAACACAGAGCAAGAACCAGACAGATAGAAGAGGGACCTGTTCTAGAATAGCAAGCAGACGAAGCACCAGACGCTTTGCTACCATGACCATACATGCCTCCCAATGCTGCTGAAGTCCTTGGCCCTTATTTGCTGAGATTTGGGACAAATAGCCGCGTGCCTGCAGTCATTATCTAAAGATTAGAAACACTCAAAAATGTTACTGACCACAGAGAAGAGTGGGATATACATTCGCACAAGGCACAAACAACTTTTTCAAAGATAGAAGCACATGCAACCCAAAGAGCTTTGAACTTGCTGGTCAACCAGCCAAATCTTGCTACTTCATCTAATTGCATCTGCTCTTACCCGATCTAGAAGCTGCCTTGCCATGTCAGCAGAACTTACAGAAGAAACAGCATAATCAATACAGAGAAGCGCCTGCAATGTTTCACCAAAGCAAACATAGTGAGAAATTTCCCTGACACCCTAAAGACATTGAGATTTGATACCTGCATCCTTAAGCTCAGAACCTGTGCTTAACATGCATAGGAAAGGCCACCATGGCAGACACTCTCAGGAGGAGAGCAGCCCAAGAACTGAGTTGAGGACCAGAAATATGCTTCCATAAGAATGTCCCCTGGGACATTGAGTGAAGATATGTGAGCAAAATGTACAGTGGTGAGCTCATAGCACTGAGAGATATGAAGCTTTACATTGGCAAGAGGTGGTAGTGGCTGGCAAAGGGCAGAAAATTTAAGATCCTCCTTGGTGCTCAATGACTTGTTTGCAGCTCCAGAGGCTCCATCGTCCACCTAATGACATCAATTCAACACAAAGTTAATCACTAGCAATGGTCATCCAGCCTATATCACTCGAATACAGTAATGGTAGTGTTGACAGAGGCATGTAAGCTATGCAAGCTGATTGTTTAGGAATCTCAAAAGCAACAACATGAGCCTACATGTGACAAAAGGAGCATAATGTTGGACTAGAAGGTTGAGGACCTACTGACGCTCTTGTCAAAGCACTGTGAACCCATTTAGCAAGCTGCAAGGTAGCTGCTTCCTCAGGAGACAATCTGAAGCGATTCACAGCCTCTGCTCCCAAATCATATTGGTTCCGCTGTACACACCTGTATCAGCAACCTCATGAGGATCAGCATCACTTCCACATGTTCTCCATGACAAAGAATAAATGAAGAGAGCACATAAACATTCCAGACAGGAGACTGCTAAGAGATTACACAAGGACATGGTCAAAAAACCAACAGCTCCTTGAAGTCAGCAGAGTTCAATGTTTATTGAATCCAGTCCTTCAAAGAGAAATTAAACTAGGCAGAGTGTGCAGAACATACATGTTGAGCAAAGTTGCTGGAGATGCATGAAGGACTGCTAGGGCTTCCCTCCATTGCCATGGCTGCTGTGAAGATGTGGACAGGTGCTGCAAAACCCCAAGGCGCCATTCCCATTCATCTATGAAGCTCTGGAGACGTTCAACTTTCTGCATCCAAGTCTTCTTTGCTGCTCTTCCTGGGAATCCAAAGGTTTGAAGGGCGCCTGATTTGTTTGAGTCACTTGTCCAGTCACTTGCTTCAAAATCTAGCCTAGCAACTGGCATGCACTGAGAAAGCATCTTGAGAATGTTGCTAACAAATGCTACAGCTGTTGGCTGCTCGGATTTCTGAGATGTTCCTGAAACATCTGGATGCCCTTCAAGAGTCTCCACTGTTTCTGATTCAGATAATCCTTTGCCTGCAGGTGGTTGAAGATTTATTTCCTCCATACGCAAAAGAGAAACCACAATCTCCATCATCCAAACCTGCACAAGAGGCACCATATCAGGACATGCACTACTGCAAAAAATGAAAACATGTAGCATGTCCTTTACTGGTCTGTCGGTGTCACTGACAGATAATATCTTAGTGCAAAAACATAAGGCAGACATACCCGGCGAACAGGAGTGGTGATAGCTTTCAAATGCTCATGAAGCTGCTCCAGAAAATAGATTGCTTCCCTCTGTCTCTCATCATCTTTTGAGTCATCAGATGCACCCAGCTCCATATGAGCCAAGGCACATACTGCATCTTGAACCCCAAAATGCATGTGTACGAGCTCCAGGTCAAGAAGCCTTTGATGTCATAAGGCCCACCAGAAAGTCAGTTGGAAGAGAAGGTCAAATCTTAACCAGCAACTTTCTTCACATGCTAGACATGATGCAGTTGCAGAAGGAAACTCAAGATGTACAGTAGAAGGTGGGTTGTCAAGAGCTTGAGCCTAACCTTCGCCTGGCAGCAGAATTGGATGTGCCTGTGGGCTGCAACTTCACAAGCTTAAGAGCATCACTCAGCTTGATGTCTGGGACCATGTCAAAAATCACCTACATGTCAAACACATCCTCAATTACAAATATCACAATGAGATGTAAAGGGTCGTGTCAATTACTGCAGACATTAACCAGAGTTGGTAATATGTTTGACTCAGGTGTCAAACTGGGTATCAACCAGTTATTTTATGGTACCAACACTCTGCAGCATTCACCAGTTGTTATCCTGTTGGTACTTGAACCTGCATGGGCTTCAAAAGTTAACACCTAGCTGATGCCCAGAAAAATCTGGGTGGTGTACCTTAAGCATCAGTGAAAAGAGATGGCTGTGCCTCCTTGGGACCTCTTCTATTTCATTTGTGGCTTGTACATATAGGGGAAGTCCCTGCTGTCAGGGCATTATGACCTGGGTACCAAGGGTGAAGGATGAGGATGCCATTTAATAACCCATACTGGCAGGTATTGATAGAACACAGATCTCATGGAGGATTTGAAACTTGAACTGATGTTAGAGTTTTGCAATTTGACAATTGTACAGATGCACATGTGGAGACCAAGTTGCAGGAACCTATCTTTTTCCTATGGAGAAAATCTGACCAACTGATGCTCACCTGCACAGGGGAATGCATGGCCAAGCGCTCAAGGACAAGATTTGCAGCAAATGAGCTGGCTGGTGCCCCATCAACATCTTCATTTGTAGCTTGGCTTCCCTTGCTGAAGATCTGAATGTTGCTCGCTAGACCACTCTTTCCTGAATTTACACGTGCAACAAAGTAAGCCAGCTCTAATCGATAGCATAGCTCCTCACATAGCTGCTCCACACACGACATCTGAAATCCACCAACTTGATAGTCAGCTCTGCAGTCATCCCTGAACCATAAAGAGATGAATGTACACTTCATGTAACAAGAAGGAAGCCAGTAAAGATTATGTTGTTCAGGGCACCATCATATGAGCAGATATTTGGAGGTAAAGTACACAAAAAATTGGTTGATTAAGTTACATTCTCAGAGAACAAAGAGAAAATGCCAACAAGAAGCATCAGAGGAATTACTCCTATTGCATTGTTGGGTTTCTTATTAAGCATCATTGTCACTCAAGCCGGGCCCACCCTAATGATAAAATGCAATGATTATGGAGACAAACAGGTCCATTCTCCAAGAAAGTCAACCTCCTCTGTTGAGACTGCATGCATGTGTCCCTCAGTTGTGTGTCTTCTGATCCAGAGAAGCTCCATCAGCTGTCGCCTCTCCTTTGTCTGGCCAGCTAAGAGATCCCAACCCATTACCGCCACCAAAGGCTTTAGTCGAGGATAGGGGGCCATCACATCTGCCACTCTTTCAAGCTGACCACCCTTGATGGAAGATAGTGCAGCCTTCATCACAGACTCCAATATATGAGCTCCATTGACACGTGCATGTTGAAAGGCCTCCCTCAAGTACATAGAAATTGCAAAGGCCTCTGTTAGTGAGCTGCCTTCTGAAGCAGACTGATCAGCCAAGCGCAACTGCTGAAGTTGTTGATGAAGGTGCTCAAGTGCTGGTGGATAAAGTTCATCTGGAGAAACTCTGGTTTGTTGTAGTTCTTCTCGTAGTATGTTGTCTTGTGCAGACTGGTCAAGTTCAAATGCAAGCATTGTCAACAAAAGTCAGAGATCTGTCCATAGACCAGATAAAGGTAGGGACAAAAAAGTTTCCAACATCTTTCTGACTTCCACCACATCTCTGGCCTACAAGTGTCCATCTTCAATAAATAAGGTCCTAGGATCTGTCCACATTCTATTTCATGGTATTGTTACACAGTATGCTGCTGCTTCCTCTTAAAGGTGCTTATCATCCCACAAAGACAAAAGGTTCTAACAGTTTTAGATAACAAACATGCTCAGTTACCTCATTGGTGGTGGCTACAACTGGGGTTTGACACTAGGCCCACTGATAAGATGGTAGTGAGCTCTATAACAAGATTATTAGCTTGATGCTGTTTCTCAATGTGGGTATGCAAACACATCACCGGACCATGGATAAGCCAAGTAACTATATGATCATGAACAGCATACCTCCACCAGCCTAGGGATCAGGCTGCTCCCAGAGGCAAGACTGCATTCATGTATGGTCATCATGATATGAGCATGTTCCCCTCCCACCTTGGATTTGGTCTCCCTGAAGATGGAGGTGACTGCATCACTGGATAAACATCCAAACAAAAAGACAGGACTGAGAAAGGCTGGATTGTATTGAGAAAGTTGTCTTCCTGACAATGAAGGGAATTGGCTTACGTTGATATCTCCCCATATCTCAAATTGTGACCAAGAGAAAAGTGGATGCCATGTCTGCTAACAACTATGAGTGAGTGACACTCTTCACCTGAATGGCTACTCTCCAGTCATTCTGAGACATGGACAAATTAATAAAGCAGATGCCCTTCTTCACATTATTACACAGCAGAGTAACATTAGGATACATGTTGACACATTGAGAATACCAATTGGAACACTACAAACAGGCCAGTTGTGGCGATGCAAAATGACACTTATGCAAGACTGCAACCATTCCAAAACTGTGAATGAGAACCCAGCCAAGAAATCACAAAGAACCTGCATTCAGCTTCACTAGGTGCAAAATCTTCATGGAGGTACTGCAGGTGCTGAGCTGCCTTGACCAGCTGGCCTGCTTTCACGTCCTCCCCAATTTGCCAGAGATGTGCATGCTGTACTTCCCTCTGAATGACAGAACCCATCTGCATATAAAGCAACCACTTTTCCATGAGGGCTGAGCTGCCTTGAAGCCCAACAATTCTCTTGCATGGCTGGGTTTCTTGCTCACAAAGGTATCCAGCTAGTGATGAGTTGAAAATGATGTGTAACACCTAAGGGGATTGTTTAACCTAATAACCAATTACAAAGTGTCCATAAGTCTGATTGTTGAGCTGCTGGCTTGATGTTAGCAACCAAGCACAATCCTACATCTCAATTGCACATCAAGATTGTGACAAGAAGTAGGGTGCTGGCAAAAAGTTTGAGTCTGACCTCAAAGCCTTCAGGGCACTTAGAAACTCTCTTCAGTTTTTCAACTGGATCTTCATTCACGTCTTCTTCTTCTGCCCTTTTGATGTTATCTCCATTGACACACCTATCAGACACCATAGTCAGTGAATCCAAATCAGCGCTACACTGTTGCCTCCAAATGTTCTGACACAACACATTCAGAAGCTGAGGATGACGAAGTGTCACATAGTGTAACCACTTTCTCTCCATGGCTGACAGGGTTTCCTTCCCATGTCCAATTGTTTGAAGTGACTCTGAAATGTGCTCTTTTCTATCTGCATCCTTCTCTTCAGTTTGTCTCTCCCTCTCGGTGTTATTAACTTGCTCCTCTCCATACCCTCCTGATACAAATCCTGTGACAAATTGGAGTGTTCTGTTCAGCTGAACAAGACCTGCTGCCATCATCTTCTCCACAAGTTGAAGACCCACTGTTTTCACATCTTCAGAATTGTCTTCAGTTCTATTTGCACTTGCTTTACCTCCAAAGAGAACCTCTACTTCATCTCCCTCGGTTCCTTCCACCCCTACAAGACTCCATGCAAAGTGACATGAAATGCACCCCATTAGTTCTTGCTACTTCAGGATGCAATTGACTTCACCAAGCCCATAAACAAAAGGGGAAACAATCCAGAGACAAAGGTCTGTTCACACCTTCATCATCTGTTCCCGAAAAAATGCTGGATACCCAGTTTCATACTCCCAAAATCACAGTTCAGTCCAGACAGGTGGAGAAGAAGATATCTATGAGATTATGAAGAAACTCCACAACAATTGAAGGTAACAAAACAACAAATGCAGTCATAACCTTCTGAAGGTTGCTCACAAAGTGTCAGACCATCATCTTCCCCATGAATAGCAGTGATGAGCTGCCATGACTCCCCAATGACTTCATCAGCTCCTGACTGTAGGTGTAGATACTTTAATAATAACCTGCCCAAAATATTGGGCAAACCATGACACAAAAATCTGTGTCCTGAGTTTCTGTTGCATTTCCAGAAGCAACAAGAAGACTTAGTCATGACATTGGCTAGCAATCAAGAGACATTGCAAAAGGAACAACATGCAAAGCCCTCACATGACTTAGAACTTGGTCAGCCACAAAAGAACTCACAAAGCAACCCATAGTAGTCAGGAGCACTATAGGATCTCTCTGTTTTTGAATCACAGGCAGCTGGAGGGATGAACAAGCCCATTTAGAATTGTTACTCTTGCCAGCTTATGAAACAGACACATTTAAAATATGCATCTTCCTCCTCTGCCTACCTAAATCAACAAAGCCCTTGTGCTTGATGTCCCCGGCAATCGCCTCCCCATTCTCAAGTATAAAGCTCTTCAGAAATTCTACTAAAAGAAGGAACTCGATTCTGTCATAAACAGGCTGGCAATTAAAGCTCCAACAATGGTCTCTTGACAACCTGTAATTCAATGTCTCCCCCCCTTGTTGCAGATCATCATCAGCCTTGTCCAGAAATTTCTCCTCCATTGCATGAAGCTCTTGGAGACACATCCATGCCAAATGTGCAGAGGATGGCACACTTTCAGACCACACAATCCCCTTGAGCTTCCAGACCTGCAGGATTACAGCGCGATAGATGTCACATGCTGCCTGTGGATTCCGCTCACCTAAGCTTAGCAAAGTTGCACGCATAAGCTCAAATTGTGAGAGGAAGAGGTAGTTGGCGATTGCCCCCCCAAGCATGTGCTGCTCCTTTCCCTCCATCATTAGTGTCCTTTGCAGCAACCTCAAAACCAAAACGCTCAAATCGACCAAGCTCTTGCCACCAACATCTTGTTGAAATTTGACCGTGCACAACCTAATTCTTGGTCTCCATGCCCAAGCTCAATGCAGTTGTCTGTTCAAGTTCAAAGAGCCAAAGGAGGGAAGGTGGCGGGCAATCCCTGCCCTGAGCATCCCCTCTCCATCTCCTCAAGGTGTCTGAAGCAACCAAGCTCTTACATCAAATGCTCCAAGCTCTCACAATGCTTCACATGCCTGTGTCAGAAAGAGCTTCTTGAACGCTCCAAAAATTCCACCCAACATGTTGCCTGATATCCTGGAGAGTGGAAACTCCAAACTGCCAGCCCAAAACTCCACCTCTTGAGTGACTTGGTCAATCTAAAAATAAAGAAAAACACAAAGAGATCATTCCTCAGTGATCTTCATAACAGAATGATATTGGAACACAAAGATTGAAACTCTACATAGATTTCAACTTGGGGTTTTGGCAGCAAAACCCACAATTCCAAATTGTTTTCTTCCCATGAGACAATCACCCATATCCTTCACCCATTAAGAACAAAACAGTGCACTGAATTGTTCAAACCCTGAAACCTAATCTCTCAAGTCCAATTTGCAGAGTCTGGATTAACGCAATTGCAGAGTTTCCAACTTATTCAAGCTCCCGCTCACAACAAATCCACTGAATTCTCCCATCCTGAACATAAAACTGAGAACCTATTGGTGGTGCCACTAGTTGCAAAACTTTCAAAACTGAAAAAGTCTTTGCGAATTCAGTCTTCGTGAATCTAAAGAAAACCTGACCACATTCTTCAAGTTCTTTCCCTGGCACAAAACTGCTTGACCCTGAACTCCTGCTGATCGAGTCCCTTCAGCTACTTTCTGGCAACAAAACTCTGGAATCTCTTTCTCAATCCCCCGAGAAAAAATAATCACCTAGCAATCTGCAGTTCAAGGTTTCCTTCAGGAGGCTGTAGGTTTTAGCGCCAAGCCTGTGGGGGAAGACGCTATCATTCCTCTGTGTTGCACAGTCTCCAAACTCCACTCTCGATACTAGATTCTCGGAAAAAGCTCGAAATCTGTTGCAGGCGGCAAAACAACGGACGCCACAGGAATTTCGAATGCTTCAAGCTCTTCTTCTTGACAGCAAAGATAAACATATATTTTCACTCCCCTGTGATCTGAACAAGATTCCCCCGAAACTTGAAATTCTTTCAAAACTTTTTGCCCGGCAACAAGTCCGATGGAATCACTATTATTCAATCGCAACAACCGGCTGCTGATCCGTTCAAAGTTCAAACCTGTTCGCTCGTTTCCTGGCTTCTATTGCAAGCAAACTTCTCTTACCGGACGCGCACTTCCGCACAAACTACTCAGGCATTCGCCGAAGAACGCCAAAGAGAGGAAGTGATACGATTGCTTACCGTATAGCTCGTCCTCTGTCACACAGTAGTATGCCATGAAATCACGCAAGAAAACGAAAGCTGCTGAAATTTCTCGAAAGCGCCAACTTCTGTCTTTTCCAATATGGAAATGCGCATCTCCGTCAGCTCGCTCCGGATAGACATATAGAAGCGATTTTCTCGCACAACTGGTGCCTGAAATAGGGGCGTGGACGGTGCCACCTGTTTGTCTCTTCCGCGAAGAAGATCAGGGATACTGAACAAACACAAAAACGATGACAAAGTGGAGAGAAGAATTCTCTGTTGCGGAACTAGCAAGCTGTGCAGGAAACAACAACAGCACTGTTGAGATAGCTTGTTTCACAAAACATTGGCATCATTCCATCATCATCATCATCACGTTGGTGAGTTCCTTAGCTCACAGAAAACTTTGATCAGATCATTTCTTACAACCTTTTTCTGTTGTTAAACTGATCATATAAGTAAACTTAAGTATGCCAATTGGAGATGCCGCTTGCGGAAAACACAGAAAGCAGCAGAGGAACCTGATCTGAAAACAAATGCAGTTCCTGCGCTCCATGAAATAAGCGATTCAGATGAGATCTTTCCAGTAGATTCAATCTCCTCAATAAAATTGCATGATCACTAGAATGCATGTTTAGATTCAAAGATTGCATCAACGATTGCTTCAACAACGGATTTCTTCAAAGATTAGTTCATCGACTATTGCTTCGAAGATCCATTCCAAAACAGATTGATTCAGACGAGATCTTTCCAATGGATCCAACCTTCTCAATAGAATTGCATGATCACCAGAATGCATATTTAGAGATTGCTTCAACGATTGCTTCATCAACGGATTTCTTCCAAGATTGATTCATAGACTGTTGCTTCGAAGATCGATTCCAAAATAGATTGATTGCAAAATTGCTTCAAAGATCAATGATTCCAAAAGTGCTTGAAAGATCGATTTCAAAGACTTGATTCAAAGGCTTGCTTCACAGGTAGATTGATTCCAAGCAAGATTTCTTCGATGATTGATTCATAGATATTGCTCCAAAGATCTATTCCAAACATTGATTGCAAAATTTGCTTCAAGGATTATGATTCATAGATTGCTTCAAAGATTGTGATATCAAAGATTGGTTCCAAAATTGCTCCAATGATCAATTCAAAGGAACTTTCTTCTAAGATTGATCCCAAGACTGCTTCAAAGTCAGTTGCTTCAAAGATTATTGATGATTCAAAGTTTTGCTTCTAAGATTGATTCAAAAATTTGCTTCCAAAAATCTAGTTTCAAAGATTTTTTCCTGGATTTGATTCAAAGATTTTGAACTGCTTTGAAGCAATTTTCAGAAACCATTGTTGGAGTAGCTCCTTGAAATTGTGGACTATTTTATGAAGTTGATGATCTCTTCGCATACAGCAGAAAAGAAAATTTTGTTTTGAGAAGATGCTAGTCTTGAGTTTCTAATGATGATGATGATGTTGCTCAAAGTCGTCGTCGTTGTTGTTGACCATGTTGGTGATGAAATTGAACATTTTGAGTGCAAGTCTCAAATATTTGATAATTAAGCAAATTGGTTTTTGAGGGCCTTTTGTTGTTTCTATCTTGATCTGAGAATTGCTTTAGTAGCCAGGTGTTTTGTTTCTTATCAATGTTGGATCTCCTAGCTCATAAAACTTGAACCACTTTCATGTTGACAAAGTTGCGCAATGAGTTGAAGTTAGTGTTAAAATTGGACAATTTGTGAACTCTGAGCTCCTTCTCCTCTTCCTCCTTTTGATTCCGTTTCATCTATTACTTTGTCTTCTTCCAATTAATCCTTTCTCAAATTGCATCTCAATTATTACAAGTTCTGTAAAATACAATGCAACTCTCTCTAGTGCTTCCCAATAGAAGTGTGTATTGATAGTTGCCAGATTTTGCCAAAATGGTTAATTGTTTGTGAAAAACTGGGTACGATAATCCCAATTTAGATATTTCAAGATTCGAGAGCAAAGTATAAGTATAGAATATCTCCCTTCTATTTCGAATGTATTGTTGCAAGCTAGTGAGATGCCTGCCACATATAACCCGGAGGTAATAGGGGAGTTGTTGCTTGTGAAACATTCAATGTTTTCACTGTAAAACAGAGGCCAGTGTAATTTGCTTCCACAATAGCGAGGGTATATTTTATTCCAAGGAGGGTCCTTTATGCTTTGCAAAGTTCCCAATATTTACGAGGCAATTTCATAAAGCCAGCCATACAGGTTTATCTCAGTTACTGATTTGTTTACAATGTTTGATCTCATCTGTCAGCCAATTTCTTTACTTCAGTCTGACCATCATACAAGAGCATTACCAAAATCAGCTCCACACTTGACTATCGCCTTGTGCAGGCCCTTAATCTGGTAATACCCTCATCCTAGGGCCTCCAGAAAAGCCTCTCAAGAGAGACACCCAGAAAATGGGTTTTCATTTCGCTTGACCGACCTTCGAAGCAGCAGCACTTTGAGACTGAGTTTCAGCTGAGGCAGACTTTCTTCTCAGTAGGCAAGACAATGACTAAATGACCACCAAGCTTGCCACATCTGGGCAACCCAGTTTTTCATTCCAGAGAATACTTACAGCCAAGCTCGGTACATCTACTTCAATTCAATGCCTACACATACCACCCACGTAGATTTTTCATAGAGCAGAAACATGGAATTTCTTAGGAGTGGGACTCTGGCATGCATCCGAGCAACTCCATTTCGCATACCACCTTCATGCTTTGAACATGCTTTGGATCTCTATTTTTTTATGGGATAGATCTCAAGGCAGTGAGGAGTCAAATTGACAAAGACGTCACACTTCAGTCGCAACAAGTCTCAGCTTCATTGCCATAGGTTTAGTTTTATGAATTTCCCATGCGCACATCAAGACCATGTTTACCAGGATCTTGGCATCATTGCTTGTAGGCTGCTCCTCAATCAGTCCATCTTCTTCTCCCAAGCCCAAGGGCTCTTATTGTGCAAACCGCCGAGTCCACTCAGCTGCAGTTTTGTCATGTGAAGTTTGGTCACTTAGATATTGCTGTGCGATGCTGCCCACCAGTGGATCATCTGCAATCTCCCCACTTTCTTAGTCTGAGAAGTTCAATGACTTGAAAGCCAACACCTTACATGACTGTCCCATTGCTACCCTTGTTCTCAAAGGGCTTACTCAAAGAGGAAGGATGAAGCTTGACACCTGGAACGTGCATAGACCAGTTCTTGAGTTGCATTGTACTGAAGAAACTCAGTGAATACTTCTTTCTTTCAGTAGATGTACTCATTACAAACCACAATGCAGAATCTGCATAGTGAGTTTCTGGTTCATTGTCAAGAAGCAACAGCAAGACTCTGTGATGTTGTTGGTGAGCAAAGTTTTGACAAAGGCAAGGAGTTGTTGCTGTTGTATTTCCAGAAGCAATGGGGCATTAAGAAAGCGTGAGCACAGAGAGTGACATGTGACTTACATGGATTTGCATCTGTCAGCAATGAACAGATTGATAGTAAGACTTTAGAGATGGTAAGCGCAGGGCTCCAATTGTCCTTGAGGATGTCGAGACAGATTTGACCATTGCTATTTATGTTGCAATGATAGATGCGTGTCCGGAATATCACCTGTCCACTCCCCCCACCATACCAAACATATCTTGTTACCCTCTCTTCTTCCCAACTACTTACTACTCAATGCTGATTGCAATTCTTCAGGCACTCATCTAATGCAGTAGCAGAGTTTAGAACCTGTCACCTCATCACAGGAAGGAGAACAAATGATAGATTCTCAAGCAGCAAAAGCTACACATCAGCAGATTCTCTACTGGCAAAAGCTACACATCAACAGATTCTCAAGCAGCAGAAGCTACACATCCACAGATGCTCAAGTGGCACAAGCTACACATCAACAAGTGGCACAAGTATCATTCAGCTTGAGTAATAGCCTGTGAGTAATAGCTTCATCTCAAAACCTTGATATGCACAACATGCAAGAAGATGTGCCCCATCCATGCATTCACCTTGGAATGCATACAAGGAAGATGTGAGAAAAAATTGTGGCAAATAGCTCTTATAAAACCAATGATGGAAGAAGAAGATGAGCAGAAACACCCTTGAAGATGCTGACAGAAGAGATTACACACCTTTGGTGGCTTGAAAGGATAGTCACTTGGGAAGTTGATATCCAGGAAGAAGACTCCTCCTTGATATGGTGAGCCTGGCAATGAAGGATAAAAAAACATAGAACTTCAATCCTCTCCCCACACTAGACAAACAAGCTTCAAGCCATTTTTCAGAGAGAAAGAAGCGAGCTAAAGAAATGAGCATGAGCTCAAGAAACAACGGGAGGAAAACAGAAGAAGATGAAGAAGAAGAAGGCACAGTACTTCCGGGACCCATGATGGTGGACACCCACTCGTAGAGATTGTCGCCCTTGGGTCCTGCAGAGCAATTGGAAGGTGGATCCAGACTGATCTCCGCAAGCTCCTTCTGTATTCTCTTGGCGGATGCCGTGAGCGAGGTTGTTGATGACCATGGTCTGCCCGCCAATCCGGTTGCTGTTGCTCCTGCATTCGCACTCATCTCTAACTCTGTGTCTCTCTGTGTCTCTGGATCTGTTTGTGGGTCTCTGTCTGTGAAGAATTCTTTCTGTTGTGCGGCTCACGCAGAAACCTCAAGAAGAGGACAAACGGTAGCAAGGAACAAGCAAGGACCCAGTACAACAACAGCAGCCCTAATGACCTAATTCTTGTGAAACATTTTCCTGTTTGCTTATGATTTGCTGCAGATCAGGTGTGGGTTTTGTCATGACTTCTTACAAATGCATCTTAGATCTTGCTGTTTGCTTTGTCAAACAATGCTAGATTCCTCCTGTTTTCAAATACCTATGCTTCATGAATTCTTCAATTCTCAGCTGCAGTCCTATTTGTTATGGTACTCTTTTCCTCCCAGTTCCTTCAGAACCACACCTCTTGTTTGTACCTCCTTCCTCTCAGTTCCTTTAGAAGCACCTCTTGTACCTGTCATGGCCAGGCACTCATTGTGTTCCAAATGTTGTGTTTATGTACAGGTCTCTGATGTGGTACCGTATGGGCTCGGGGAAGTTCTTTCGATTTTCATATGAGAAAGATGGTAAAGCAGAAGGGAAACAAAAGACTAGTGAGAAGAAAAGGGAAGCTGCAAAACTGGCAACTGATACCTAAGCAAGAGGAGGAGCTCACTCTCTTGTTCTCCAAGACTTCCAGGTGCAACTGAAATCCCAGTGATACCAATTTGTCTTTGAGCTTAAGGATGTCACTGATGGATTTCTTTCACAGCTTGTCGACACCTGATGAGTATCAGAGCAAGCATCTGTAAGTAAGAACGAGTTGGACAGCAATCCAAAGAGAGGTAAAGAAGAGTTCCAACAAGTGATTGACTTAGTATTTTGGCTCTGGAGATAGGAGGATCTGGGGGATTCCAATGAAACTGGGGAGGGAGGACAAGGGATGCCTGGAAATGTACATCAGATTGAGGAGGATGGCAAAGTGTATGATGGGTGCAAGCTCACATGGTTAACAAGATGAAGCTCTTTTTGTATGTTTGACATCTCAGAGATGAGGATATGGGGGATTTCAATGAAGGTGTGGAGGACTGGCAGGGATGCCTGGAAATGTACATCAGATTGAGGAGTATGGCAAGTATGATCATGGTTGGAAACTGTGATGAAACTCTATTGTATGTTTGCAGCCTCCTTCTATGCATTGGGAGGATAGCAAAGCAAACAGAATAAGTTTCATGGCTGGAAGTGGTGCACATGGCAAGGGAATTGCAAATCAAGGAAGCTGTAGACTACATGTATGACTGGCTCTTGGTACGGAACTGCAGGACACAGACAAGACACACAAAAGTCTAGCCTTTGCAGAGCTTTTTGGGAGAATTTGGAATCACCACATTCATTCTTTATCCCATGGACTTGAGGAAGGATTCAACCTTTCCTTCAATCACCAAGTGGTGGTGATTTAGTTCAAATGAAAGCTTGAAAGTAAACCACAATGTTCTTAATCCTTTCTTAGTCTGAGTCACTTGACTTCGTAAATTGATGTGCATGGTGGTGCATTTTTTGCCTCTAAATTCGCTTCGGTTTAGGTTGAAAGAAATCTTTTTGATTTGAATTAATATTTCAAATTTTTTTGAACATATCTCCCACCAACTGAATCCAAATCTTACCAAATAAATTCCATTAAATCCTGCTCATCAAGATCTTTCCAACAACACCAAAGGCACATTCCAATTCCTCTGAATTTTCAGCTATGATTTAATTTAATTTTCAGTGAAGAAATCATTCAATATTCAAGAACTTTTGCATCGCAAGTCTAAACGTCATGGAATCAAAGCCCATGCACCCCTCCTCATCAAGAGTTTTTCAAAGACACCAAGAACACAATCTGAAGCATCCTAGTATGGTGGATCTCATTGGTACAAACAAACCAAAACAAAACAAACAAACTACCTTCCTTCATAGATAGATTTTCAAGATGCGGTATTATATTTTAAAGAAAATCTGCATTGAAATGTTCAAAAACCCAACATACACATTCTAATGATGAACATAATTTGGAATTGATTTGTGGAGAGTTTTAGGAAGGTGTAAATCCTTTTGTGTTGGAATCCGTTTGGTGTGATGGTCAATAGCTGGTTCTTTTGTTTAGGTTTTTTTTTTGTTAGACTTCTAAAACTTGAATTCAAGATATGATATTAAATGTTTAGGTTAAGATTTCTAAAAAAATATGGACTCAAATTTGTGCAAACCCAATAAAAGGAGTCACAAGTTGTGTGGACAAATGTTTAAAATTGTAACTTTTCATTTTTGAAAAATCATAAGGAGACCACAATAGTGGGATAGTCAAAAAACAAATTTTGCAATATGTTCTATTATTTGCAATTTTCAATGTTCCAAAATTGAAACAATTGATGAGAGTTTTTTTTTAATTTTTTTAATGTGTGTTCCTTATAAAATTTACAACATTCCTTTTCAATTTTGAAAAAGATATTAATGTTAATGATTTTAAAAGCAAAATTAATTTAAAAAAATATAACACATTTGAACACCTTTGATTCAAACATGTTTCTAACCTTTAAAATTATGGATTTTGAATGTGTTTTCAACAAAAGTTATGCATTTATATATTTTTAAAAGCATGGATGTAAATTATAGATCACATAAAATCAAGATGTGTCTGTGTACCTTAGACACAATTGTAAATTAAATATTTTTAAAAAAAAATTCAACCAATGAATGTTACATTTCAAACATAGTCGTTGCAAAAGTTTTTGATTTTAGTGCCCTTGGTTTTCTTTAATGTGTTTGCACCTTAATGTTTGAATGTTATGGTTAACAATTGTAATTGATTTTTCCTATTTGAATTACATAGTCAAACTTAAATTGATTTGTTTAAAATACTTAACACAAGGAACAATACATAAAACATTGTTCATTTTTTATGAAGGACATTTTCTTTTTCAAATTTCATATTTTAGAAAACTTGTATTTAAAATATGAAATTAAACCTTTAAAAACATTCCCACATTAACCATACAAGATTTAAATTTTAAGGTATAGGAAATAGTGTAAAAATAGGAACACTATTTAATGCATTGTCAAATAATGTAAAAAATAATGTCACAACATAATTCAAGAGCCATTGATGGTTCCTTAACCATGTTATTATCTCATAACATTTGAGAATGATTATGAGTTATGGGAATTGTATTGTCAAATGTATTAAGTATAAGGTTTCTTTTGTTCAATTCATTTTCCTTTTTGAAAGGTGTTTTGTGAAACTTTTGGGATGCATGAATAAAATTGTTGTTTGTTATTGATGATGACAATGGCATAGGTGGTCTAATAAATTGATACAAAATTTTCTAAAAGGATGACAACAAATATTTTGAGTTTTTGAGAAAAATCTATAAGTCAATGGTTGTTTTTTCAACATGAATATTTATCAACCAATTTTGTTTGAAGGGTGAAAGGCTTTACATAAATTTTATTATTTGTTTAGTTTATTGTTGTTTAAGGTTGAAATGAAAGAATTTTTTTACAGTGATACAAAGATGATGGAAAATATGGAGAAAAAAAATTAAATAAAAAAAAGAAATTATATATATATATATATAAGAGGTGAAATATTTGAAAACATGTAATTTAATGATGGAAAAGACATGATCAGTTTGATATATAATTGTGTGAATTTAATTGATTATTACTATTTAAATTCAAAGTGTAAACATGCAAAACATGACCCACATTTGCTTCTTTTATCATGTGCTTTAAACTAGTGGGTTAAATAATCAAAATAATGTTCCATATTTAAAGGTGTAAATTATAATCATCGAGATTAATGTTATTTAAAAAGCATTTGAAGTCATTTAGAAATGAAAAAAATACAAATATAACATTGTAATCAAATTATTTTATATTTACTAAATTCGTTTCAACTTATCCAAATGTCTCATAATATATTAAAAAATTGTTATATAAGTATAACAAAACAAAATTCAATTCCCATGACGATCAAAAATGAGAAATTTAGGAATTGAGATGAAAAGATAATGACAAGCATTGCAAACGAATAGATAATTGTTCAACTTGGATTTACCAAACAAATATAAGTCACAATTACCCCAGCAAAAATGCTAAGACATACCATATCATTATTCAATATTGATTCTAGAATTTTTGAAAGTGCTTTCAAGTAAATCTCATTTTGACATAAGCACCAATCTTTGAAAAAAAGAAGTATGTTGTCAATGAATGAGGGCAATTTTTTGTTCCCCAAAAAATTAGGAATTGCATGAACTTCTCAATCCTCCCCATGAATAGGTACACAACAAAATATTGGCTCCTTCATGATGCTTGCCACTAAGTTTAGAGCCTCTACTCTTATGGCCATGTATTGCCTAAACTGAAATCACCACTTCATAACAAAAATTGATTTCGTGACGAAAATTGACTTCATGATGGTTGATAGAAGAGACTTGAATCATTTTCAATCACAAAGGCAAACCATTACCTTGAATGTCACCTTGGCATCAACAATGCATTAAGAAATAACTTTCAATCTGAGCCTTTCCACACAATAGGGATCTCCTTGGTTGTGTGTGTGGTTGAAACGACAACAATAAAACTTGTGGTGTCATCTTGCAAATATGAAACCATTTCCCTTTTGTTAACAACATTCAGAAGCTTCGTCATGTCATTGAGTCTATCATACTTGTAACATGTGTCTAAAGGAATGAACTCTGTAGCAATTGCCTCCAAAGTTGCACTACTTCTCCAAGGTAGTCATAAATTCGGCAATCAAAGCATCATTAGAGGGGTTGAGTCTTATTTTTTTGCTATAGAACTTGTCATTGAGCTTTGAGTCCAAAATTGAGAAAAAAATCTTGTTGAGCTTCTACTACACCTTCTTCTTGTGCCAATCTTCATTAGAATATGGTTTCTAGTTTTTCACCATTGGTTTAAAGAGATCCAAAAAACTCATGATTTCATTATGGATCATGGCCTTCCTTTTCAAGAGTTTCATGAATTCACACATAGACTTGAGGTTAGGTCTCCCCCCTTCTTGGTAAGTTGATCACGCAATATGATTATTTTGAAAATTAGTTTTTTTGTTAGCTTTTTGAGCTACTTTTCCTTGAGGTTCAACGGGGAGAAAAATGTTGATAAACTATTTTTGAAGGATGAGTAGTACCTCTCCATTACAATTCAAAATGTTACATCTCTCCCATTCCATAAGAATCATCTCCCAAAGGTTAAAGACAGGGTTCAATACAAGAAGAATGTTTGTACATTCCTTCGCTGAATCCATGTTAAACATTGCATTAAATGTCTCCTGAAATCTTTGCACAATTTTATAGAATGTAAAGAGATAATCATCTTTGCAGTGCAAAATAATGAAATAAGAAATTATAATTGGACCACAAACATAATTTAGGAAAAGAACATGGCATTTTTCCATGTGATGTAACAACCCTTTGAGAACCAACAATTAAAAAGTCTGAACTTATGCTGTATTACCTACTATTGAGGTGGATATCCAACAACAAGTAAGATTATTGCACATGTATATATCATTGCATGAAAGATACAGACTGTTAGATAAAGATCAAAACCAACCCAAGAAACTTAGAATTCCAAACTTTGCTGAGAACCCACAATCAACTCCAATGCAGATGTTTGGAGCACAACAAATATATATGAGAGAGAGAGCAAGAGGGAGAGTATATGACTACAGCCTGACATTCTTGGCAAGACAATTGTTGGGACATCATGGAAGTAGATTGCAAGGCAGAAATGTACATGCCATCAGAGTGTTATGCTAGCATATGAACATGTCTTAATTGGCAGTGTAAGAACAACATTCTCAGTCCATGTATGTCCTGACTTCTTCCCCCAATACTACTCACACAAACTGAAAGCTTTAAAACAAAAGGTTATGTACACCCTCAGTATAACAACTCTGACGAGTAGTGAGAATTGTACCAAAACAGTTCTCACTTTCTATCCCAAACCTAATTAATCAATCATGCATGCTTCAGAAAAATTCAGTATGGAATGTGGCAGTGAACCTTAACCAAGCTTATGCGCTAAATCCTTTTGGTGTCTCATGTCTCTACATGCTCAAATTGCTCGAGATCACCCATGACAGAGAAGTTTTGCCTCATAGCCTATCTACATGAGGCTTCTCCTAATTCAAGCTCTGGATGTTCAACTGTAGCTTTGCAGCAGTATGTGCAGACCCAATTTCATTACTTGTTTTCTTCCTTCTCAATCTCGTAAATTCAAATTTTGCCAAAATAGTAAATGTTTCTACCCATGAAAAATAGCATTCTGGCAACAACTTTGCAGCTGGTCCTTGCAGATTTAGCATGCAACCACAGATGCTACAATTACAATCTGTTGGAAAAACTGAACTATAGATTTTGTCCCTCATTAAACGGATAATACCAACCATGGATTTGGAACAAATGCCTTGAGTGGAGTTCTTCATGGGGAAATCTTTTTCTGTGCACTTATAAATCTGTTTTTGTAGTCACATAAATTTTCCAGAAGCCATTGAAATCAGTTTCCTAACTCTTATGATATCGAATTCCTCCATTTTCGAGGTGTGGCACGTTGAGGCGGTGGGACCATCACAGTCTCTTCCTTGTTGTGGTGATGAAAAATTTGCATTCTACTCAGCTTTTTCCACCCAGATGACCATGGTGATGATGAATGTGGTTTGGGTGGTTTCAAAAGCCTCTCAACCTGCCACAGTGCACCAGTTTCAGAACCAGAATAGTAGTATTTCCACAACCAGCAAAACCCACAAAACACCTGGATCAATTTCAGGACTTCCTTAGATCAAAGAAAAATCCAATATCAGAACACCAACTTCAGGACTTGCTTAGAAAGAAAACACCAATTTCAGACATCATTACAGAGAATGATTTTCACATATAGCTGGTTTAGGGTTTAGGGTTCAGGATGAGTACTTGTTCATGTATGCCAGTATATTCTTTCTCAAGTTGTGTGCACTTGACTGTCATTGCATCAAGGTCTCGTTGCAATGCTTTGATGTCCTTCTGATTGACCTGCTCCTGTGCTGCTGAAGCTTCCACTTGCTGAGTCCCTGTCTGCAGTCCAGGGGCTGTGCAGTTGTTGCCTTGAGCTTCCAGCCTTGATGAGGTATGCAATTCTGTCTCTTTCACAACCTGGTTGGTAATTCCTGTGATAGCATCCCTGAGCTTCACTTGCTCACTAAATAGTACCTGCAGTTTGGTAATGTCTCAGGTTTCAGTATATACCAAATGCTTGAAGGAATGATTGTTATGCAAGGTTTAGATCATGCGACTGCCTAGAATTCACATTCTGCAGAAACCAGTTTCGTGAGCTTGGTTATTTGGAAAAGATTTGTACTTGGACAACAGTACGGAGCGGGAGGCGGTCATTTTGAGCAGCATGCATGCATGCATCGATTGACAGTCTTTGGCAGTCCAATACTCGACAAAGCTTCTTCCTCTCATGCTCTGTTAACCCTGGATGTGCCTGAAATCAATCACCCAGCACATTGCAACAAAAATTTCCATGACTGTGAACTCGGCACTGTGTCAGATAAAGATGTCTGGGAATCCTTGATTTACTCTACAATTTTTCCTCTTGCAATTCCTCTGCACCTGAGCTTCCAATAAGAAGAACAAGCTCATTGTAGAGAAAATTAGCCTTGAGCTGAAGTTCATACCCTAAAACAAGTATTCAGGAATGAAGGGGATCATCGGGTGACAAAACCTGTAGAGATGAGTGTTTCTCAGCTTCTCACCTTAAGATAAGTGTCAATTGCTCGATATAGTCCATCATCAGAGATGCGCATAAACTCTGGCAGAGCTTCAGCAAGCGCCTGGAATTTGCTAACAGGTAGCTTCTTATCTCTTGCTACCTCTGCAAGATAGCTTTCCACCAGCTTTGCCACTTTCATCAGTTTGGGTGCTGCAGCAGCCTGAGCTGGAGAACAAGACTGCAGCTTTGACACTACGGCCATCTGATGAGCAGCAGCTGACAAAGTAGCAGCACCTTCAAACATATTAACTGAACCAGTTGTAGTTCTGGCGCAGCTACTAGACTTCTCAGAGTTGTTCCTTGGGGTGCCTGGTCTCGTCTGGTCGTGCTACAAGAACCACCACATGCCAACGAAATCCAGAGACTCAATGAAGATCATGATCATAAGGAGTCACGTGGTAGAAATGATGTTGCAAGAATGTCCCTTTTGTGATTCAGTTTGCAATAGATGGAACATGAAGGTCCATGCATTCTTTTTGATTCCTTTCCAATAAAATAAAAAACAGTGCAGTTAAGACACATGATATATAGTCCTCACCTGTTGCTGCAGTTGTGCCAAGTAGTGCTCAAGGATGCGACGAACAAGGTCGACATCATAGAGATGTTCACTGGTGTGGGAGAAGGAAGGAATGAGAAGCTCACTCAATGTAACTCCTTGTTCCAGGTGCATGGCAGCTCTCTTCTCCAGCTCCCGCTTGTATTCAGCTCCCACATTCAACATACTCGCTGCACGCAACAAGCCAAGCGCAAAACTACATGATACCGCATGATCATCCTGCTCATGAGGCGGCAGCATTCTCACCAGAGCTTGTAAGGTTTCTCTGTTCTTATCCTGCTCTGCTACAAACTCATGCAATTTTGTTGCAGCTTGTAATTGTGAATCTTCTTCTGCACCCTTTGTATCGATCGGCCAGAACTTGGTGGGTGATGAATCTTTGGATCTATTCAAGAAACTGTTACTTGTAGCAGCACTTATGTGATCCTTGCTTGATGACAAATCTGTTGCAGCAGCTGCCTGCACTTTGATCGCGAATCCTGGAAGCCATTTGTGGGCATAAACTTCAAGAGCTGCTCCAAGCAGTTGAGGTTTCAAGCTCCCCTTCGATTCCATTGCTGTAAGAACTTTGATGAAGTACCCAATACTCAAACTGGCAACATCTTGAAACCACCATGCAGAGTCCTGCACCAGCTGCTGGGTGCAGGTGTGCTGCTGCTTGGTAGCTGCAGAAGCAGAAACTATGTGCTTTGACACCAACTGCTGATCGTTCCTGAAGCTTGTCCTTGGGGTGCAAGGAGTGCTGCTGTATGAGTTCATGGACGACATGATGGGTCGCGGCTCTGAATAGGACCAAGCTTGAGGATCAGCAGCAGTGCAAGCTGCTTTGGACGCAATAGATTCCACAAGCCTGGTGGTCAGATGGATCTTGTCTGCCCATGGATGCAAAGTCTCACAGCACTGAAGTGCGGTGATGGAGTCCTGCCAGGACGACAAAACGACGGAGCTGAGGAAGGCTTCCGCTTTGGAAGCAAGGTTTCCTGGCTCAAGCTCCTCGCTCATCTCAAGGTAGTGCGCAGCACAGCGCAGGGCTGCGATGTTGGCGGAGTGGAACTCCACTGTGATGCCGTAGCAGAAGTTGGCTGCTAGCTCAAAAGCCTGAGCTCCCCCCGGCATGTCTTCTAGCTTGATGTGATCCAAGTCGTGAGAACTCCCGAGCAGACGTCTGATGAGTGCACTCCTTGACGACAAACGCCACTACAATCACACGGCCACACATGAGATGCAAATCAAATCCCATTGCAATCCCGTCAGGACTAGCTGCTGAACTCGTCCATCACACATGATCTTGTATAGATGAAAGTCTAGATGATCAGCGACAATATTCTCCAGTTCTGGATCTAGTTGCGTAGTACTGATCGTGAGGATTTCATGAGAGCTAGTATTTTTTACCTTGTGGAGATGGAAGTTGATGTCTGCAACTTCTACCAGGAGATCGCTCTGCTGATTCTCCAGCGATGGTGCAAACTGGCGAAAATCTTGATCTAGTGCATGATCCGCGAGCTGATGAAGATCATCGCTGCTGCATGCTGGTTCCGGCCTGTAGCTGCTGCTCTGCTGCTCAACGTGATGTCTAGTACTGTGCATATTATTCTTGTGGTTGGTCGGACTAGTGCGGTCGTGGCGCTGGATGACTTGATCTTTGGTCCAGCTCGACGCCTCCAGCTGCAATAGCGACGAGTTCGCGGGTACCCAGGACGACTGCTGCATCGAACTCGCAGCTCCCTGCAGGGCACATTGTGCTGCAGCGTGGAACTGCATGGGCGTCACAGTCTGGCCCCCGCCGTGGCCATGCTGCAAGCTCGACGTCATTACCGCCGACATGAATGCTGTTACAGCTTGAATCACCACCACCTCTAGACAATTCTCCACGCCCGCGCCGTGAGCACGAGAATAGGTATAAACTGCTAAGTACAGCAGCCAGTTACACGTACACAACTGATTATTATGCTCCAGGTGATCAGATTGCAGAAATTCTAAGAACAGCTAACTTTAAGAAACCTGCTCGATCATTGCGCCTCTGGATCACTAGTCGAAGAAATCACAAATCTCCGCAATCCCAGCTCAGCGATCGCTTAGACCGAATCCATCGATTGGGTGTAAGCTAATCGCGGCCTGCAACTTTCAATTTCATGCTAGTAGGCAGATCGCGGCTTGCGGACTCTCTTCACAGTGCAGGAATGGCGCCTCAGTGTAGTATTCACCAGACACCAATTCACTTGGAGAGAGCAACAAAACAACTAGGTGTCGACTCGACTGTTTCTTACGGATTTTGCCAACAGCAAAACGTTCGAATTTGCAAGAAAGCGAATTCCTTTTACCTACTGTAGTAGCAAGCAAGCAGCAGCAAGTTTAGTGTCTAGAAATATTTAGTTCAACAAAACGATGGTTTTTACACTAGTAGCATGGTGTAGATTAGCAATATATGTTAATAATTCTAATAGCCAAGTAAGCTAGTGTCTTGGAAGTATTCAGTGCAACAAAACCATGGTTTTAACGCTAGAAGCATCGCTGCTACTAATAATTAATTGTAGAGTTCGATGCTAGTTTCGGGCTCACGGGAAACCTGGATAGGCAGCTGGTGGGGGTGGAGAAGCAAAAGGCGCCAGAACAGGCTGCTCCAGTGCCACCCTCTGGAAGGCGCAAGAAGGGAAGGGAGAACGAACTTGGGGAACTGCAGCTGGGAGTGCACGTGGGCAGTAGTGGTGAGGAACAAGAAGAAGAAGAAGAAAGAGGGAAAATCAGAAACAAATTAGGAAGTCATGCAGCGAGCACCTGATGCAAAACCAAAACCAAATCTTGTTTCCTTCACACAATACGGTGGTAGTAGTACCATCATCCGCTGCACGTGTCTGCGGACACTCGCAGCTGTGCGACTCGTCGCGACATTTGCTCCTTCGCCTACTTCAACGCCATCCTGGAGCGATGCGTACCTACACTCGCTGGCTGGTGCGTTTGGCTGGCAAGCAGCAGCAGCAGCGCTCTGAAGCAACGAACCGAATTTGCGGCTTCGGGGAGCCCCCGCAAACGGAGGCGACGAAGTTGGCGCCGACTCTCACGACGGCCGCAGCCCACCACACTATCGTTAATAAATTGTTTTGGCCCCCCTTTTAATTTCTTTTTTGGCACCTCCTTTTTTTTTTTGGGTATGTGAACCTAATAATATACCTATGTGTTTTGGGAAAGATAAATGTAACTTTAGGCAGGTATTTTGTGGGTGTTTTTTTTTTTTTTTTTGCAATGGATAATTAATGCAATTAAAGAAAGGCATTTTGAAAAAGTTTTGGTTTTGGGAAGGATACACTTAATTTTAGGTCTTTAACTGTTTGTATTTTAGGAAGGAAAAATATAATAAAATTTCAGGTGTAAACCTTTGTGTTTTTTTGGGAAGGATCATGTAAATTATTAGTGATTGGAGAATATTACCAACTTGGACATCCATTAATTTAGGTACTCCAAATAGTTGACATGACACCCATTAATGTAACTTATGGATTTTAGTTGTCCTTTTTTGCATATATACAAAGGTATTTTATTGTACACAAAAGTATTCCACTTTTTTTGTCAAGTGCTGATTATGCACTTTCAAGAGTTGATTCTGCAATTGGAAAGGCAGTTAAGGCCAAGAAAAAGTTTCTTCATGCCAAGGAGTACGCCATTTTCCAAGTGATGATTCTGCATTGTGTGAGGCAGAAAGGGCTAATATAGCTCTTTAACACTACGGAATGTACCCTTTGGGTGTGTGGATTATGCATCGTACTTATCAGTCTTGCCCTAATGACTAGTCTGGGAAGGATTTGAATGCACTGATGAATAGAACCATGATTCCACACATATAGATGGATTAAGGATTTTGGTTCCTAGTTTGGTTTTCCAACAAATAAAAATTTCAATTTTGGTTAATTGTGTCCTTTTTTTTCTTTTCTCAAAATATCTTTTTTTCAACAAATCTCGGTTTCAATTTTTCACACATCATTAGAGCCCAGAACCAAATTTGAAGTCCAATTCTTAAAAGGTTTTGATTTAAAAAATAAGACCCAATTTTGATTTGGTTTTGACTAATTGGAATTGGAACCACCATCTTTTAGCCACCCAACAACACTAGTTCTAATGTTCTAAAAGGGCCCCTAAAAGGGTATCTCCAACAGGATACCATAAATCCTCCACCAATAGTAACTTATTGTAAATAATCATAAGAGTGTCATTAATAGTAGCCTCATTAATATCTCTAAACTACAAAAGACTAGCATGCCCCATCCAAAACTTCTCATGTACACATAGTTGAATAGCAAGATAAAAGAGTCCTTTGCACATCATTACATCAAATTTTGTGATGTTAAAAGCCAAATTTTTGATGTCACACTTGCAATCTATGATTTCATGTCGAAGAAATGAAGTTGAAATAAACATTTCAAAGATCTCATCACAAGCACATCAATTCAAAAAGGGGAAGAATTTGAGGGATTGCCTTCCAAGGGGCGTCTACACACAATAACTAAATACCCAAGCTTTGACTTTCACAAACACCCTTAGTATTGCTGATGGTTTGATTGCCATGGAAACAACAATAAGTCCAAACTACCCAAATCCCATCCCTTAAGTTGTGAATGCAGTTGTTAAAACATGAAAAACAACAAGACATCGTGTAATTAAACTTCTGAAACAAAACACAAATACACCACAGAATTGAAAAATGTCTACATTTGTTTTCACTGATTACCTCTCAATTGACACAAATGTTCAATTATCTCATTGCAAAGTCTAGAATGCATCTTTGAATTCTTTATGGTTTCAATGCCTTGCCGAAACATTACAAAAGGTCATTCTTAATGAAATTGAACACCAACATTTGGCACTTGGTCATCACGCTTATACTTGTCCATGTGAGTGGCCTCTATGCTCCACCATAATTCCATTGCGCAAAAGAAGAAGAACAATCCAAAGGAGATGACAGAAAACACTCAAGACAAACTCAAGATGAATTCAATTCGCTCTAATTATGAACAAGACTAACCAAATAAAAAGTTGTACATGCAAAAAATGATCATAGGAGAGAGATGACATACTCGGAAAGCATTGCAGTAGGCCACAATGATTTATCATTAAACCTAACCATCCCCCTTCAAATACATTCTTAAAATAAGCTCAAGGGGTAGATTCAAGTAGAGATAGTGTAACCCTCCTTGAAATGAACAATAGATACCCTCCAATTGTGAAGATAAATCACACACTAGACAGACATGAGTTTGTTTAACATCAAAACATTCCACCCTTTACTTGAAGTGAAAACACATGTAAATTTTTTCCAGGTGATATGTGTAGGGTAATGCCTGAGGAGCAAGGCATTCCTCAAATAAGGGTCCACTTGAGACAAAGTTGAGAGGCCGTTCTTTTGGGGACTCCTTGCTCCAAGAGCATTACTCAACGTAACAAATGGCAAAGGACTTACAGAACGATGGGTTGGACATAGTTGATAAACATATGGGAACTAGAATGCTCCTCAGTAAAGTGAGGAAATGTTTTGGTCCTTCAAACCTTTCCCATGCTACTGAGGAACAAACTTGCAGCATAATAGGCTCTATGGGTACACTACAAAATTCCTGGCAGGTTTTTACAAGCAATTTGTTTTGGGTAAATTATTGCTAAATTTTGACCTGAAAAATATCAATAGGATTCTGATCTAAGTGATTTTTCATGGAAAAATGGCCCGAATTCGCCAAATTTCCAAAAACAAAAATCATCAGATTTTTATGATAAGTTCCAGTAGATAGCTAAGAATATAAAAAGATTCTGGGTTTTTTCTACTTTCATATATTGTATGCAGCCAAATTTTTAGCTAAATTCTTTTCTGGATGATCACCACTTTGGCTGCATCACAAAATCCTTAAAAGAAACATTAGTCTTGTTATGAATAACTTGGCTCTATTGAAAGCTTGTATTTCTTTATGGATGAACAGGCTTGTCCACTTACCTACAAAGTTTTTTTTTCCAAATTTGTGATGCAGTTGAAGTGGTGAGCATCTATAAGATGATTTAGCCAGATTTGGCTATATACTAGATATGAAAGGTTTAAAAAATCACAATCCTTCTTCTTCTTTTTTGGCTACCTACTGGAACTTATCATAAAAATCTAGCTATTCGGAAAAAAAAAAATCTTGGAAAACTGGACATTTTTTCGGCAAGCAGTTCACTTTTCCAAATACCCACTTGCAGATTCCAGTGCATAATGCACCCTGCACTAACCTACAATTGCAATATGAATTATTGGAGAGAGACCCATTTGCCAGATCTTGTGCTCAGACCTTCTCTTCTCTTCTCTCCTCTTCTCCTCCTCCACACCCACTCACTCCTTTTCCTGGTTCTATGGTCTTTATTATTATAAAAAGGATGTTTTTCTTAAGGCAAAAACAGAAGATTCAAGGCCCAGTGACACTTCATTGCAGCCCCAAAAAAAAACCCCCAAATTAGCAAGAAATTAGTGAGCTAATAATGTGGTCCCTTCATTAATATGTGAGTGCAACCAGGAGTGGCTACTTTAAAAACACCACCAGCCTCAGTGCTCACCAACAAAAACAGTGAGTGGGTAGGCCAAAGGGTAAAGAGCAGCCATCCTCTCCCTCTCTAATTGATCATCATCAACTGGGAGGAGCCCAGACCCACCAATTAGGTCTGGCTTTGTTGAGCTTATTTAGGCTTGATTTGGGGGCTCTGCATTTGTTAGGCTCGTGATTGGATTGCACTAATTTTGTGGGTGGGTTCTTACAAAAAGGCTTATCTTGGCTTCTTCCTCACAGCTGTGCTTTTTGTTGGCTTTCTATGAAAGGGGAGAGATCAAAGTTAGAGATAGTATTTCAATATTTTTTCCCTTAGGGTCTTAGCCTGCACAAAGCCTTTTATGATATCCAGTGGGTACCAGTGTTGGCAACATATCCTTTGAGTGCATTGGTTATCAACATGCATAATGCCCTGATTATCAACAATTTGTATCCCGATGAAGTTGCCCCATTTCTTGTATTTGGAGGTGAAGGTATTCAGCAGATGTAGGTCTAGATGATATCCTTATGTTTGTACATATTTGCACATGTATGTTTTTTTTCATTATGCATATTTGTTCTTACTTTTTTTTATCAGAACCCTAATATGTATAGCCATGTTATGCATATCCTTCATATGATGTTTAGGGTCGGCATATGCACATGTTTAGGGATTTAGATATGCATATCCTTGATTAGGGTTTAGGGTTTTCAAACAGCCTTGTCCCTTTGTCCCTTTCTTTTTCTTTCTGTCACATCAAAGCTTTGCAAAAGTGGATTGGGGTGTCTAGGGTTTCAGCATTTGAATAAATGTTAAGCATTTGAAGTTTAAGTGTTTAAGGTTTATTTGACAAAGTTTGGAGTTTGGAGGTTTGTTGGTTTTTGTCATTTAGGGTGAAAGCATAATAAAATATATAGAAAAAGTAGTTATCCCCAAAGCAATCAATAAAGGGTTCAATTTTTGACACAAGTAAAAGAAAGTAGATTGAAAATAATTTTAAATAACATAATAAAAGCATGGTGTTTTTCTTTGTTTATAGTGAGGTTACTACAAAATTTAAGAAACATTGGTAAAATAAAAGTAAATAACAAATGACTTGTCAAATTGAGTTTAAACTTATTTTTTCATTAGAAGTTTGATGTATTCTACTATAATATTTAAACATTGAAAACTTACAAGTTCATTTTAAAGCTACATCATGCTAAAAATGAAGAATATTCAATAATTCATTTATTTTCACCTATTTGTACAAGTTTGGACAACCAAACAAAGTTTAAAAATATAGTTATTTTTTAAAAATCTATATGAATGCATATTAGATATGTGATTAATCAACATCATTGTGATAAAATTAAAAATTATCCTCGTGTTGATCATTAAATAAAAAAACATTTTTACTTTCAAAGTGTTAAAATTTATTTATTGTTATTTGTTTTTTTTGGTGACAAGGATCAAAAATTGCCTATTTTACCATGCTTTCACTTTTTATCCTAAGGTTTATCTTTAGTCACAAAGATGACACAAAACATTGAAGACATGGAAGTTACAAAAAAAGAAAAATAAGCAATGATGATGTGCAAGGTTTGTTAGTTGTTTGTTTCTTTGTTTAAGGATTTATGAAAGTTGTGGTTTTATTGTAGTTCATCAAAAGTTGGAACTTGGAGTGTTGGAATTCAAAACCCTAAACATAACTTGTGAGAAGTTTTAGTTTGTTGGAAGTTGTAGCTTGTCTGAAGTCACAACATATTAGAAATCACAGTTCATCATTGCAATTTGTTAAACATTGCAGCTTGTCAAAGTTTTATCATTGTGTTGTAGTTTATCATATTTCAAAACCTTGTTACAACAACTCATTGAAATATTGTTGCAACTTGTTACAACTCCACATGTCATTGAAATGTTGAAGCTTTTGTGACAAGTAAAAAGTTTTTTTTCTTTAGATTTATTGCAAAACTTTTCATGTTTAGTGTATGTAGTACTTGCAACTTGTCAAAGTTGCACTTGTTATTTCAAGTCATTAGTCATTTCCTTATAGGTCAAACTTGAAAGTTTTTTAATTCAACAATTTGTAGTGTGTAATGAATAATGTGCAATGTGAAATCATGTGCACCATGGTTACAAAAGACACTTGTGTTGTTGAAAGGTTGGTGGGGTTAATGGACCACCTATATGTGAAAATGTAACCACAAATGATTCAACCATAAATAGTGCACCTAGAAATCAAAAATTCATTGGAAATTGAAATATTACAACTTATCGTTATAAAAGTTCAAGTTGTACTTTTGAAACCACACCGTTGAAATTCCATTTGCTGGCAATTTTTATGTTATGAATGATGATTTGCATATGGATTTTTGCAAATGTTGTGATGTATAAAGCGTTAAATAATTTTTTATTTTGAAAAATGATTTGATAAAACATAATAAATTTAATGGGATTAGTTCCATGAAAGCTCATGTGAGTTCTTCACATCCCATAGTCAATGCAAACCTTCTCCCATTCTTGCCACCTTGAAAACGTAAGACCTTTATCAAAACCAAATTTGCATTGAAAGTCATCATGTTTGAAGAAACCTAGGAGTTTAAGCAAACCATTCTCACTTCTTACAAAAGGAGAAAGACTATCAATTTATAGCAAAGAGTTTTGAAGGCCCAAGTGTGGTCTATTGTAAAGGTAATCACACCATGTTTAAACCCTATGGTCACAAATTGTGTTATGAATCAATTCCATGGTCATTGGTTATTGTCTAATGTTTTGACTACCATGATTACCCTAACTATGAAGCTACAATTTTAAATGGCTAAAATATTGTAGGTTTTAGATGGGATAGAAACTCTAGACCAAGTTAATTCAAAAATTTTCCTTTTCCAAATAAACATGCAAGAAAAAAATGTCCATTTCTCTTTTTAAAAAAAATTATTTAGACCAAGTTCATAACATGTTTGCCATCATGTTGGATCTCTTATTCAAATCATTATGAATTGTGAATATGCATAACCTTTGTACATGTTCCATAATTAATTTGAGTTTTCAAACTAACAAATTCATATATGTCAAAGGATAAAAAATAAAACTTAAATACATATCCACCTTTACAAATAAATTTCTGAATTTTTTATATATTTTGAATTTAAAATATATTTTTATTAGAATATTATGCCTTATTGATATCCTGAAGTTTACCTTAAAATGAGATATCCGACCAACACTGGTGGGCACCGGCCTGGTAGGAACAATTTTTAAAACAAAAAGTTATTCAATTTCTGTAAAGTTCCTTTGGAAAGCAAGGGAACTATTACGGTTTATAATGTACCCTGCCACAACACTAGAAAAATGGCAGGAGGACATTACGGTACATGGTTGTTGCCCGTTGGCACTATCGGGCAGTTTGGCAGGTGGGAATCGGGTATATGAACTCGTGACCAGCGGTTCCCAGAAATCAATGAATACCAATTCTGATCCCCTGGTCAGCGGTTCTCAAAAAAATCAAATAACCAGTTTTGACCCTCAATCACCACAGCTGGAGAAGAACTCAAAGAACCGGTCAAATAACCTAATTTGAACTACCTATTTGTTGACGGTTCTTTCATAAAACATGTCATTTCTTTGAAAATTTTCAAAAACCCAGAATTGGAGGCTATTTTTATTCTGAAATTTTTCAAAAAAGCCCAAACCATAGGCTTTTAGTTCTGATTTCTTTCCTTTTTTTTTAAAAGACCAGATTGGTGATTCTTTGATTCTAAAATTTCCAAAAAAACCAGAATAGGAGGTTTATTAGCAAAATCATAATGGTTATATGACCTGCATATTTCATGAACTCCAGGACGAGAACCCTGGGGAAAAGGGTACACACCAGTGTTGGGAAGTTCTTTTGAATTTCTAAAGAACTTTTGGTTGTGGTTCTTTTTTATATTCCAAAAAGCAGAGAACCATCAGCTCCAATTCTTTGAAAAAAAATGGCTCAGAATTAAAGAATGGTCGATTTGGGTCATTTCAAAAAACTTTAAAAATCAATCAATGGGTTTTCATGAAAGAACCTGCCCTGTATGTACATAAGTGTAGTATAATCTGTTCAAAATTTTAAGGCAAATTATGTTTACTCACTTGCATCCCGATCTTCAATCACATTTCTAGATGAACCCAAAAGGCTCAATCCTGATCTTTTGTGGCATTTCCAGACAAACCCAAAAGGCTCAATCCTGATCTTTTGTGGCATTTGCAGATGAACCCCAAAGGCTGAGAGTCATGACGTTGGCCAGCACTCAAAATATATATATATCCAGCTAACAAAAGGTGTAAATTACAACAAGGTCCATGCCATGATTAGGTATTTACATTAGTTTTGCTTAGTTTTAAACCTAATTGTGCTTGAGATTACTTCGTTTACTTCATACACAAATCACTTGTAAATTGTTTAACATGAAATAGTAATGCAATTAAACTGAAGTTGCACAGGAACAAAACAAAATGAAATGCATAGAGTAGAATCTAGATCTTTGAAAAAAGTGGAATATTAATCATTCTCCTCCCCGTACCTACTTCTCTAAGTACTTATATAGTCTTTTTAGCTACTTCTTACCCGCTAAGTATTTGATATTCTTGTGTGCTTGAAGATCACCTACTTGGCTTCATGCTCAGTGTATAATTTTCCAGGAGAAAGAGCAGTCAGATTCTTGGCAACTGGAACTAATCACAAAATTAGGCATGCCGGTCATGGACCCAATTATCAGAATTTTGATTCCCAAAATCAGATAGACGCATTCCTGCTTTCAGTTAATTTTCATTTTATTGCTCCAGAAGAAAAACCCAATCTGGGGCATACCAGTATCACTAAGTTCAAATATATTAGGAATATTATGTTGTGCATCTATGCCACAAACACAATGAAAATAAGCAAGAGCACAAGCAAGACAATAAATATCTTGATGATGAGCCAGCGATTGGATGATATGCTGGTCAAGTACTTATGCAATTGTCCTTGAGCACCCTCCACATTCGACAATGTGTCATCCATGTTTTCATCAATCCTGTCAAGAATTGTAGTTATCAGTTTCAAAAAAGGGGTCACATAAATGGATTTTAGGGTTAGTGGGTGGAATTTCCATATCATGCACCTAACATAATACTATTAGATTCTGCTTGCTGGGAAAATTACAGATGGAAATTCCATTTGCTCTGCACTTGGGCCCATAATCAGACGCTCTTTCGATCTCTTGGGGTCCAATTATAAGCCTGGCAGCATGTTCTGCATGCTGCATATGGTGTAAAGCACAAAATGGGCTCTCAAGCAGATGATGCACCTAAAACTCTACAATTTCATTTCCCTTCATTCACTTACTGTCTACAGGGCAAGGGAAAAGAAAAAGAAAAATTAGTGTTTCTAAAAGCATAAAGAGAGCTAGTGGTAAGAAGAATCACCTAATTGCTACATCGGTCTGCTGGGCAACCATGGTAGCCAATTGCACAAAAAGATTGCTGAGCTCCAAAATGGTGGACTCGACATTTTGAAGTGTTGCCACCCTATTTTGCACAAAGGTGTCTTGTACTGTTTGTTGTTGCATTTGCCCTGACATTGATGCCTCATCTGGTATGGACCGTCGTCTGTGTGTCAAACTTTAACAAACAAAAATGTTGCACTGAATCAACGCCCCCATTGCACCCCCCCAATTTACTGAACCTCAATAACACATCATCCAAATGACTATGGCCTGAAACTTGTGATTAGATTACAAATTGATTCCCTGATCAGCTTCAGTTCTGTGCAAGTTGAGGAATTAATTACTATGAGCTTTAGACATGTACCTTGAGTGAAATAGCTGTGAGCTTGCAGGCATCAAGTGACTGGCCCATGGGGCAGGTGAGCTGCTGGGGATTGGGTTGGCACTTGCACCAGGATCAGGAGTAGAAAGAGGCTGCTGCCGTGCAAATGGATTTGCTTTGTCTTTCAAAGATGATGCCGAAAATATCTGTCTTCGATTCTCATGAACCTTCAAATTCTGTGCAGGGCATAAATCAAGTAGCCTCTAAACAACATCAGAGCTTCTGGAATTTGTTGATCAGGAGCTCCAAAAACTCATAGTACTTGAAATGAAGTACCCACATTTTCATGATACCAGATTTTATTGAGAACCCTACTGCCCAAGAGCCCAAATCCCAACACCCACAAGCACTGGAACATAAATTGATTAGATCCATATTTGATGTCCTTCTTATTTGCTTTCCATCTCATTGTAGAAATGGGTCAGATGATGTGTACCTCAGTATGAAAAGTAAGAATGTCCTTGAAATCTTTTGTCATGGTCATGAGGCGGTTTTTGAGAGTGTCCACAATCATGGTCAAGTGTTCAGCACTGTGCTTTGAACTCTTAACCCTCTCATTCTGTGTAGCACCCAATACCTGTAAGTCTGAAATAGCTGCACTGAGTGCAGTGATGTCTTGTTTGATGACAGACGTAAGCTGCTGAATTTCAACTGCAGGGTTCTCAAACATTGATGTTCGCTTTGCCACTGCAAATGTTCAACCATTCCAGACCATCTAGATAGGGTTTGTCAAAACCATACTATCATCATACTATGAACAAAATACCTTGATCTTCAACCACAAGTGCACAATTCTTCAGAGCTTACTACTTTCAAAAATTTAGATGATGAGTATTCAATGGAAACCCAAGCTCCTAAATCAATCAAACAATCCCAACACATGTAATTTCATCATCAGATCCCCAAGAACATGCTTTATGCCATGACAATTTCTGATGCTGAGAGAAACTTACATTTTTTGAGGTTTGCAAGCAATTGGGATGTTTGATGAATGCTAAAACTGATCTGTGATGCCCTTTTACTGAAATCCGATTGACATGCAGCCCTGGAAGGTTCATGCGTTGCTGTTCCAGTTTGCCCATGTAATTCTGCTGCTCCTCTATTCACAGAATCTATTGTGGGTTCACCTAACACCTGACTCTTTCTCAAAAAATCTGCAATTGCATGAAATTCAGATGTACGATCCCGATCTGAAGTTGATGGCAACAGTCCCACACAAATAGACATGTTTGCAACAAATTAATTCCTTGTGGCAGAATCCTCAAATTTGTAACAACCCCTTGGATCCTCAAATTCTCCTCAAGAAAACAAACACTGTGGACTTCCTATTATCTCCATAAACTCCAACTTCTCAAATGCCTCAAATAGAATTTAACTCTAAAAGTAGCAGCTCATGCCCACAGCATGGCCATGTCCCCCAAAACAATATATCCACAAGTTATAATACTTCAGCAATGCAACCTTGCAACCCAATCAGCTCTCCTGGTCAGAGAACTTCAGATTTCCAGCATCCAATACCTCAGACAGCTACTCTGTGAGCTATGGCACCACCCACAGACTGAAAAGAACAACCGGTGCATACTAGGTATTCTAATCCAACCTGAAAGATGCAATCTGCATTAACCCAAATTGTCTTTCTTGGCCCACTGAGTCTTGAAGATCTGGAGAGCTTGATCTTCATTACATTCCAACATTTGTCAGCATTTGGGGTTGTGAGTTCCCCAGTCTCCTCTATGCCTACAGTTGTGATCAAGACTGCTGCCCCTCAATGGTTTCCCTACCTGATGGATGATGTTTCAAAAGACACAAACCCTAAATCTTTCCCCATTTTCTAATCAAAGAGATCATGGACAAAGAATCCTGAGAGCAAAATCAATCTCCTCATGGCACCAAATAAAACTTCTGAAAGGCACAGATGAGCCTGAAATGAGCTATGAAGAAGAAGATGAAGAAGAGTTCAGAGAGTGATGCAAGATCCCACAATCTGAACCCACCCACCAAAGCAACTCATCTAAGCTTTCAAGCTCCTCCCTTGTGCATCTCAAAAAAACTACACTTCACAAAAAAACAAAAAAAACAACAACAACAAATGATATTTTTGTACATAAAAAAATATAATAGATATGAATATGATGTAATCACAGCACTACAAAAAAAGACTTGGATGTGAGAAGTAGAGAGTATCTCCAAACCATAACTACAACTCATGTTTGGCACAAAATAATTTGCAAAAGGCTTAGCCAAAGGTTTAGCCATATTTATTTATTTATTTATTTATTTGTTGAAATTGTTTAGAATTGAAGTCTCATCCCAACCACTGGGTTATTATTAGTTGCAAATACCCAACACAAGGTATATTTTGCATACTTGTTCCTTTTTAACTGTTGAAATTCTAAAAACTTAAATTTGAATTTGTCAAAATAAAAATAATATCTATATATATATATTTGACAAAGAAGTGCCAATTGTGAGTTTTAGGTATGGTAGGTGTATAATTAGGCACTCATTTTGCTTTGCTTCTTGGAGTTGAGGTGGGAGGTCCAAACTCCAAACTCCCAAACATTGTGTTTTTTGAAAAGAAATACAAATGTTTTTTCTTGGCTTTCCTTTTGCACTTGACTCTCCCGGATAAGAATCATGAAAAGTGTTAGAAAGGATGAATGCAACAACTAAAAGAAAACAAACTACATGTATACATGTTGTTGGTGTGTTTGTTGGCGGCAAGGATATTGTGTTTAGATTCATTATAGAGTATATAGTATCTTAAGGGATTTTGGCCCCTAGGTAATAATAAATAATAGGTCTATTTTTCATATAAGGATTTTTGAAAGATGATTTTTTTGGCTTGTGTTGAAACTTGAGATTAGTTATAATAGAGTTATAACAATATCTTGAAGGATTTTGGTTTCACTTGGAGGATTTTTTGAAGATTATATTTTTGCATGGTGAAAATATTTGAGTTTCCATAACTCTTCTTTTGCCTTAAGATATTTTTTAATGTAAATGATAAGGCCAAAGTGTGACACACCCCTTGTTGGGTTTTGTTGGGTGTCTAGGTAAATTGACTCATTGCATTGAGGTCATAAGTCTTAGTGTAATACCCAGAACCAGCTCGCCCCCCTCGGGTATCACAGGACTACAAGAAAAATTTCATCCTGCCCGGTGGTTACATGGGATAACTAAGTCTCAATTGCCTATGTGGTGCTATTAGACATGTAGGCCATCATCATGCATCCTAACTTCATGCCTTAGGGGTAGCAAGTTCGTAACCTTATGTAGCACATCTTGGCACCAATATGATGTTTTGGGCCTCACTTAGGGCCAACAACAAGCATTATCCCTTGCCTTTATGTTGTCCCTTACCTTGGCCAACTCATTTAGGACTTCTAATGCACTAGGCCCCTTTTAACATGGACCTACATTGTTTGAGTTTGTTTTGAGGTAACCCTTTTGGCATCGAGGGTGAAACCTCCTCCTTGGCCTCACCTAACACTTCACATCGCCTTGGTGTGCCCACATTGCCTTGCCTTGCCTTGAAAGGCATGTCATGGGGCCTCCATGCAACCTTCCCTCTCTAAAGGGACCCATTTTCCCAAGAGAGTTTTGTTAATGTCCACATCCATCTTGTGCTACTATAGTTCACAATTTTACCACTTCAAGTCGTTAGTTAGCTCTACCATTATTTGTATACTCCTAGATAGAAACTTGTCTTTGCTCATTTGTTGGGTTTCATTTCAAATTTATTTTTCCATAATGAGATGAGGTCCCACCAATATAATAATGTTCAAGTGGCATTTTTTTTTGACTAGAAATTAATAATTAATAAGTAATGTAACTTATTTAATTTAACTAAAAACTAAAAATTGTTTGTTGATGTGGTTTCTCTATTTTGACTAAAAACTAGCATAGGTGCTAAGTTGATGTTGATGAATGGTGAGAAGCTATAGACCACACAAAGTTGTTACTCTTTGTTGGCCTTTGTTTTCCATAATTGTGGTTTATTTAATTCGCAACAATCAACCCACAAATGTCAATTGTTGCTTTCTCCTAAGAACACTAACCTCCATTGCTTGTGGAGGTCACCCATGTGTTGCAATGGGTATGGCATTTTCGATCAGGGTTTAATTCCCCCACTTGAGACTTTCACTAGAATTTTTAACATAAAGGTCAATCAATCAAGTTGCTAAATATCAAGGTTGAGTTCCTAGCAAATCACTACTTGTTTGACAAATTGAGATTTTGGCATTTGTTGATTCCATTTGAAAATCAAAGAACGATTTCACATAACAATAGAGAAGATGTCATTTAGGACTAGTTTTATGTTCACCAATGTTTTTTTTTGGGGGGAATTTTGCAATTTGGCAAATCTTTTTCAGAAAATGAAAATTTATGAATTTTTGAGGGATTTTCTCACCATTTTTCGAATTGAAAATAATCAAATTAGCCATGAGTAAACCTAAGTACTTCCTAGGTTGCCACTTGTAATAGCACTTTTGTAAAATGTTACGACCCACCTAGGACAATCACCATTTAATGTTAATTAATGCTAGGGATCCTCACTAGTGGACCTACTTGAGAAATTTGAAAAAACAAAAAACCATGTTCACAATGTCTAATGATTGCGGAATGTGTGAGTCAAATATCTTTGGAGTCTAAACTTATCCTTTTAATGCCAATAACTTCAAATGTTTAGGGTAAAATGTGCATTCCTAAATAATAAAAATATTTTTATCATTTCAAGTGATTGTTAATTATTCTATTTGAATGTACCTAATTGGAAAGACTCTATTTATGCAATGAGCTAAAGTTCAATGGCATGTTTCAACATGCAATAGGTTGATGTGTTATTGCATTAGTTTTACTCAAATATATATTTATTTTTACTATTCCAAAATTAACAAGAAGGAATCAAATTTCAAATTAAGGTAAAACAACATTGAAGGTTGAACAACTTCAATTTTGAATGAGTTCATATTTATCTAGGTTTTGAACATCATTAAAGGTTTATATTTTTCTAATTGTTGGTAAAAAATATTAATGTCTTCTCTTATCCTTGTTCAATATTCACACAGCTTTCTCCCATTCACAATTATTGAAAAATATTGGAAGAATATTTCCAAGCTATGATTACCAACCAATTTTAACTTCCTTGCAATTATCAATTTTGTATAGATTTGGTTGGGTTCTTAACCAACTTTTTTTTTTGGGGTGAATTTTCCCACTAGATGACAAAAACAAATCCAATGTGACTCATACAAAGGATTTTTGTTGGAAAAAAAAATGCACCAAAGTTGCAAGATTTAAAGGGAGAAAAAAAAATTCTGAAATCACCATATTTAGACAATAGGTTCTAGCAAGTCACCAAAATATAGCACAATTCGTATTGTTTTCTACTTTCCTCTTTGACCTGTAGCCAAATTTGGCTAATCCCTCTTGTGGATGATTGCCAATGTAGCTACATGACAAAATTGAGAGGAAAAAAACACACACCATGGAGGTTATTTTGGTATGTGCTGCGGGTTTTTTTTCTTTGGTGGCAAATTTTCGCCATTTTTCAAAAAAAAAATGAAAAAAACATGTTGTCACAAATTCCCTTCTTTTTTGGGGGGAAAAAAAAAAGAAATCTTCAGAAAATGAAAGAAAAAATCCCAAAAAAATTGCCAAAAATCGTCACAATTGCTTACAATGTGAAAGGTTGCTTAAGATTTTTCTACTTTCATATTTTGAATACCATCAAATTTGGCTAAATATAATTGTGAACAACAATTCCCAATCAAGCAAAATCGTGGGACCTAATCAACATGGACACATTAGATCCCCATATCTGAACTCACTCCGGAGGAGGTGTTGTTTTTATTTCAACTTCCAAAAATTCATTGTGAGTGAAATACACAACTCTTCATTTTAGTTGCCATGAAGCCACTCAAAAGGGTAGAGGAAAATCAAAAGGATATGGCAATGAAAAAAACATGAAGAATTGACCCATGTTTTGATTCTTGTTGTTTCATTGCCTAAAGCACGAGCCAGGCTCACTCGGTGCAACTCTCCCATATGCATATGCACCTGAAAGAGTTAATAGGGGCGCAGCTGCTATCCCTCGTCCATCTAGCAAACAACGGAAGCTTTGAAGTCTTTGGAGTACATTGTCAGAGCTCCCTTGTTGTGTGATGGAGAGTGGACTCCATAACCTCTCTGCACCCAAGAAGAAGAACAACAAGTAAATTACAGTAGCGAAAGTAATGAATGATATATATATATGACATGAGTTTTCTGAAGCAAAGAATAATAACAAGGCTGGAACAATAATAATAATGCCCACCACCTTAAATCTTTGTAAAAGATTAGAAATAAACTTTGTGGTTTCATCCATAATATTAATAGTAATATTTGAATCTTTGGAACAGACTACAACTTTGGCAAGCAACCCATTTGAAAAAAACCCACTTTCTTTTTGTAGCAATGTCGAAAACCTTATAGAGTTCCAAAATTCATGAAGTATTAGTCGACAAAAATGTTGCAAGTTTTGCAACTCTAAAAGTTTTCAACATCACTACTACCAAAGAATGTGGTTTTCTCCTCCTCTCCCGCAAACAGTCACAGCTGCTCATGACACGCGTGTGTGACCTGTGTGTGAGGTGAACTTTGTGGTTTCATCCATTACAATGTACAATATGCCATGTTCATTGTGACATATATTACATTAAAACAACAATTTGGGCATCAGGTAATGGCGCACATTGAAATATTAAAACCACATTCTCTCCTAATACATGTAACGAATATATAATACTATTACTAAGAAAGAAACAAAGAAACAAACCTGTGTCATATGTGTGCAGTTGTGTAGTTTGTGTATATACTCATAATAGACCGGTGGGTTCAATTCCATCAAAGAACCTTAAATTCAAGTGCAAGGGGGTGGCAAGTGCCTAAGTAGAGAAATGTGTTCTACATACCAGCAGCAGCTGCAGCTCTAGGCCAGATGGTTTGCAAGATATCGGAAGCATCCACAGTTTCACCCCACATACAAACCTCGCCACCGATGAGAAGCTTTTGTTCCTCAGGATCAGTGATGTTGACAAGCGGTTCGGTCATGTAAAATTGGTCCCATGTCACATCCAAATGGTCCAGGTACCAAGTTCCTTGGTTGCTCACTATACATCTCAGCCCAGCCTTGACTGCCCTTGGACATGTTCCACTTTCCAACCTGCTCTTTCCATTCAAATGCAGATAAGTAGGTAAGAGTGTTCTTAAGCAGAGCTATTAGTCCATGCCAAAAATAGTGGGAGCCGATATTAGGAATAGAATTTCCATGCAACGAATGTCAAGTGGCTGCATCATGGAGTGAAGGGACCTCCCTTTTGTTTAGTGAATTGCACTGTATTTTACTAATTGCAATCAAGACAAACATCTCTTTCCAGCACACAAAATTTGAGAAAGAAACAGACTCCCATCACACAACTGGTTTAAACCTCACTACTAGCACAATTATAAACTAACTCGTAGCAAATTTCGTATTCCAATTCTTGACATCCTATTCTACATTGAAATGGATTTTTGTTTATTTTTCATTAAGTTGCATCTTGTACTTTTTTTTCATGTCATTCCAAAAAAAATTGAAAAACAATTGTCCTTTGGGTTCAACCTCACTTTGATGAAACCCTGGCAAGCTTCATAAAACAAAGCACCCAACGAAAAGCACCCAACCAACCAACCAACCACAGGGGAAAGGAAGAACAAAGAGAGAGGACTTGGACCCATAAGTGGGTCACAACAGGGCAAAGGAACACATTATGTTCTAGAGCCCCAAGGCAATGATGGTGGAGAAGACAATGATGTACCAGTTATGTACAACAGTCTCTTTGCTTAGTCGTGATGGAAAAGTGTTGAAGGTTTCCTCCCTGTTACATGACACAACAAATTATCATAAGATCCTACATTCTTCTTGCAATATACAATGTGCTGAAGCTCCCAAGCTGGAATGGATCTTGCAAAAACTCATTCACAGCTTCACCAAACTCATAGTCAGGGAACTAACAATTAGCTATCATGGAAATGCAAATGGTGTTATAATTATTCCAAGTCAGATCAACTAATTGCAATCAAATAAGTGGTAAAAAGCAGACCAATTCACAGGCTCGTAGCCATGTTTGATTGCTATTTGCTGAGCACGGATGACAAAGCTAGCATATGCATCCTGGCCTGTTAGATTGTGAGAAATAAGCCTGCAAAAGCACCCATTGTAGTGCCCACACCCATTGAATATGCAAGACATCAATACTAGTATCTCATTTGCTTCTTCCAACCTTGACATAATTCTACAATGGAACAAATAGATCCAGGAATCTAAATTCCTCAAGTTAAAGAAGTGTACCATCTCTTGATCGACGGGGAATCTTCCCAGCAACCTACAATACATGGTAAACACATTGAAAGTTAGTGAATTCAATCAATTGCTCTTCATTTGGGTGTGATTCAGATCTACCTGAACTTGTACCAAAACATTGTCAGAAAGAACCCATGTTGGATGGGTATGAGAAAATGGCACGCAAGCTCCTGGGCTAGTTCTCAGAGTGGTGGTTCTTTCAAATTTCATACCCACACTTCTCAAAAATTCAAAAATCCAGTTCTGATATTATTCATTGTGGTTCTCAAAAAAATGAAAACTAATCCCATTGTCATAATTATTTATAAAACTGCTATTCTTTGACAGTTCTTTGAAGGTTTTGAGATAAACAGAACCAGAGGCTCTTTGATTCTGAAACTTTTCCCAAAACACCTAGAACCGGAAGCTCTTGGATTCTATAAGTTTTTCTAATAACCCAAGTCAAAAGTCGTTACAAAACCAAATACCCGCCAAACACTGGAAGGAACCCGCATGATTCTTCTTCTCACATCAAAGGCAACAATCATGAAATGTGTACAAGTGTGTGGAAGGTGAGGTATAGAAACTCTAATATAAGTTAACGGAGTAGAGTGAAACTTTTTCTGACAAGTGCAGATGGATTGCCATGCTCATTGCAAAAACCTTGTCGGTCACAACTTCAAAACACATCAAGGCAAGAAAGGTATGGAGAACTTTCAATCAGAAGTAGTACTGAAAAGTTGCAATTTATATGATTGATATGGAATCTTACTAGTATTGACTTCATCCCCACCCAAATGAGCAAACTTGAATGGAAAAAGCGCCCTGAAATCTGCATGCAAAGGTTGAGAGATGTAGTCAGTTCATTGATCATCAGGCAGTCTATCTGATATTGGGTTAAAACCCTAAACCCTGACAAGAAACCAGCTTGAGTTGAAATTGATGAAGACATCATAAATATATGGCTATCTATTTGAGGTTGACTTGTTCTCAAAAATCAAGCAAATCGGGCTGCACAGAAGTACAAATGGGATCTCTTATTGTTTCCATGGCAGGTTGAAAACAACTAGGGGGGAGCCAGAACAATTATACTGATGGATTTAATGTAATAAGTTGGATATGGAACCAACACAAGAGAGCATGGCATGGAATTCAACCAATTCACCTTGAAGTATCCCATCAATGACTTCGAATGTGAATTCTTTGCTCACATCTAGGGGTTCATTGCACTGCGGGGATGGCCAGAGTTGTGGATATCCTATGCCCCTTCAAAATGCACTCAAAGAACAAATAAGCCTGAATTACAATCACAAACAAACCTCATGTTACGTCATGTCAATATGGAAAGAGGTTTGTTTGTGATCACAATTTAAGCTTATGACACAATTTACTTAAGCCTGAATTATGATCACAACCAAGCCTTGTGTCAATAGGTCATGTTCACTATGGAAAGAGTTCACAAATTTACATTCTCTGTGCAAGATCATTGCCGAAGTGATGATGAATACAAACCTCAAACAGTCTTAAAGTTGAAGAGAAAGTTATGTACCAGGATGCACCATGACCAGGAACATCAAGTTCAGGCATGACGTGGATGCCTCTTCCCCGAGCATATCTGAAAACAATCATTTCAGATATCACATTTCTGAAGACAATCAGACTAAAACTGGAATGTGAAAGTGAATTACACTAGACACTTCATGTCTGTCTGAATCAGCAAATGCACATGAGCAACCGTCTAAAGAACTACATACCCTCTTGAGACATGATATAATTCAGAAGAACTAGTAATTGTATGGTCATAGGGTTAGATGTTAAGAATGTACTCCACAATTTCAGCAGCATCTTCTGTGGTGTAGCGCTCCTTATAGCTGTAGGCACCGTTCCATAGACGTGGATATGAAGGGATCTCAATTGGAAAAGCTTCTTCATCAACAATGTGCCAGTGTAGTACATTCTGCAGAAGATAACAAAGACAACACCCAGTCTAACTCCAAAAGTAGATCTAAGCATCATTTTGTGACATGAACAGCAAGTAGAAAGGCTTGAATGCAAGAGGAACTTGTCAACTTATGCCATCATGCATCCAAGTTTAGCACTTTGTTGAGGAGTTGATTGTCGTTGGTAGGGTGCAACAATGCAGACCCCAAGTACATATGTATGATACTCTATTCTCAGAACAGGTGGCCTGGCAATGAGGAAGGGAGCTTACAAGCTTAGCAAAGGACATGGAGTCGATCACACGTTTGATTGATTCCAAAGGTTGGTAATGCCGTGATGTGTCTGCATCAATCATCATGCAGGTGACATACAATGGTGTGTACAAGTTTATTAGAGAGGGGAGGAAGGGGAGGAGAAGCTCATCACTACATTTTTTTGCTCACTCTAGCCAGGCTTTGGTGTTGAACCCAACACCCAATTTGAGAAGTTCAGCTTAACTTTCAGAGTTTAGAGTATTTTGAACTCCGTGTGTAGCATGTTGAATACATTTGTACTTTCTGTAAAAGGAGGAAAGACAGAGAAGAAGTACATGTACACATATGAGATTTTCATAGGCATGTTTTGAATTGGCAGAAGAGACTACTTTCCAAGCAAAGGGAGAGAGAAAGAAAGACACAGAAAATTTAGATAGAAAGCTTACAAACACTGAACACACAATGTCTCTCTCTTCACTCAGCAGAATACAGAAATAAGGACACTAAGGATTCAACTACAGTAATGTTCACATCCAGGCTCTAGCTGAGCAGAAAGACAGAGAGTAGACTACCAATCAGAAGTCCACGATATGGGAAGCGAGGATAGTCAGTGATGATCCAAGGTGTTCTTGTTATCTGCAGTGATCGTGAAGAGTAATGGTAGCTCACCAGCTGGCTGAATGTCTAGAACACAAAGATAACAATACATCATGTTCACAATCGATCAGCTAAGAGGCCTTCTCAGAGCCACATGATACCTGACACTCAAAATGCAGACTGACCATAACCAGGTTACAGGGAATTCATGAGATAACATGCCCAACAACATGTCTTCCCTGGAAATCACAGGGATGTTGAACATTCACAATAGACTTCATGTGTCCATCATTGAACACACATGAAGCATATATATGTCATCATAAGGAAAGCATCTGACACTTGGATGTCCACAGTAGAACAATGAGCCTGTTCTCTGCTTTTGTCATCCCAAATGAGAAATTTATGTAGACTACATATGCTTTCTTGGTATTCCAGGAGAAAGGATTGGAAGAGCGATCACCTCAAGACCATGCAGTGCTCCATAAACATTGGCAGCCTAAATTGAACCACACTCCCATCCGCATCATGTCAGAATAAACAGAACTCACTAAAGTTAAAAGTGTACAATATTGTATAGGTGAATGGCAGGTCCAGAGGGTGCTCTGTTGTTTGAGGGCATGGAAATGAGGGCGGCTAGCCTGAGTTCCAAGCCCAAAAACAACAGAAAATATCCAATTTGACCTGCCATTCACCTATTTTAAAATCTGATCTAATTTGAAATTGTGCAAGAATGTTATGCTTGGTAATGCATGCCTTGTTATCGATGACAAAGGTTATGCTTGGTAAGGTGTGCCTTGTTTATGTACGACAAAGATTCCACTTTGTAAGGAACCTTCAAATACAAAGGAAAAATCAGGTCAAGTTTTTAAGTAATTCTCAAGAAAGTGCTCAAATCGCATCTTACCTGCAGTGATGCAATGCTGGGGTTGGAAGGATCGGGTACTTTCAAAGTGTATGACTCATCAACCTCAAACTCTAGCTGCAACCCAATGTCCAAAAACAGTCAATTAGGGGACACATGAAATCAAAGCCAATAGAACAGGATTGCATACATTTGGGTGTTTGTCAACTAAGACTAATTTCAAGGAACTTGTGGAAATAATTTTGAATCAGAGCATTCATTAATTCTGCCAACACTTCACAGAAGTCAAAACTGCAGCTCCACTGCAATTGCTGCAAAAGTGCATCATATTCAGGTCCTGTGCAATTCCTGGATCTGATGCATGTTTCATACAAAAGTATATGAAAATGTAAATTACCTCTTCAGTTGATGGATCCAGACTCACTAGAAGCTGCTCCAGTACAGGGATATTACTATCCTGAAATAAGGAGGATGCAACCTGAGACAGAGCATGTGGTCTATAAATGATATCGATATATCGGGAAAATGCTTGAGCAAGTGTTGCAGATACAATCTGGTTCCTATCTGCCTGGCCAAATGCAAAGTCCCTTGCCAATGTGACAATGGCCATGCCTTTGCTCACGCTGGCAGGCATTGGCCAAATATGAACAGATTCATTGATGGAAACTTCCATGTTGTCAAAGTCAGCATTCAAAGGCCTACTACGGTCTGCCTGTGGGTCATTCAGAATTGAATATGGGTGGGTCCGGGGAGTCCCATTTCCCACAACTCCTGCAATCACTTGCATGAGTAGCAAGCCAGCTAATATCATTACTGATGGCTCCTCCCACTTCATCATCCCCTGGTCCTGGTGATAAAACAACAAGCAGAGCATCAATCAGTGAAGTTGAACATGGAACATTTGAGAAATAAAAATATCTCTTGAAGATCCCTTGTTCATTCACAGGCCCAGTCCCACAGCTAAATTTGTCATCAAGAAAGATCAGACCACAAGAAGTCTCAAAATAATAAAAAATCACCCCAATTTCAACAAGAGACACTGGTCAAGGCCTTGAAGTCTCTTTCTCTGAAGAGTTCTACTCCAAAACACGACACAAACATGCTTTAGAACTTTGACAAGACATGGAGCCATTGCCAAACTGCCCTCTAAAATGGATCCAATTCCAATCCAATCACGTACATGAACACAAGGTTTGTACATTGTGCAAGTTGATTTGTGCACAGATTTACTTGTTTCTATATCTACATGAATTCTGCAGGAATGGAGAAAGGCAAAAACCACCCACCTCTAGCTAGCACCTGGATTGATTTTGCTGTTGTTGGTGTTTGCAGATCTCTAATGGAGCTGCCATTCAAATGGAGTCTACTGGCTGCTATCGTGACTGCTACTGCTCCTGCTAAGTGCATGATGGACCAGAATTTGTGACCTACTACATAAGAATGATTAGGAGGGTGCTACAAAAAGCCTGCTGAAGTTGGAATCTTTTTGGAATTCCACCTACTTCCTTCCTTCATCTCTTCGGCAACAAATGGGTGTTGGGGAGGGTGGGGGGGAGAGCACTGGCAGCTGAAGTTGTTGCAATCTTAAATTTGGATTCAAGTGGTTCATCCTTCTGGCAAGACTTGGGGTGGGGCCAGTGACCAGCAGCTGAGGTTTGGGTGGGAGAACATCATCATTATCATCATCATCTTCTTCATCATGTGCAACTACAAAAGAACCAAGCATGGTAAGTTAGTCTGCTGAGTTTTGAGATCCAATTAGGAGTTACCTTTGATGTCCAAGTGTCTCAAGTGCAAATGCAAACAAAGTTGCAAACAGAGTTAGTTGGTGACTGAATGTTGTGAAGAGAACTCTTCACACATCTTTCACAATTTTTGTCTTCTAAACAGCAATGTGGAATCCATCCATCCATCCATCCATCCATCCCTCAAGTAGTCTAAGAGCAGCTTCACCCATACTCAGGCATTTGGCCCTTCAACAACAATTCTTCTCACATCCATCCAAGATTATTCATTTATTCTTTCCCAAGCCTCACCCATAAACATGAAACTGAGACTATAATAGGTCAAAATTTGGCCCTACGGCAACAATATTTCTCACATCCATCCATCCATCCATCCATCCAAAATTATTCATGTTCAACAAACGCATTGTGGTCACTATTACCCTTGTATGATCATCACCAGACGATTATGTCATATGATGCAATATTTTTAAATGACATAATCTGTCACCCCCAAACCTTAATGTGACCCACCACCCATCAATGCACCATCAATTGGAAACCAATTATGACATTCACAATCGAGTTACGAAGGTAAGCCATCCTATAAGCCCTCCTATTTCCATCTCACACTACCTAGGTAGTGGCCAGGGTGAATCCAAAACTACCCATACAAGTGGCTAAACGTGCATTCACACTTGGTGTTAAGCTAAGGACTCTAGCTAGGGTTGAGTCCGCTAACACCATTCTAGCCATTTACAACTTAAGCCTAGTTGCCATGAAATTTTTTATGTTAAGCTAACATTCTCGTAACATTGAGCTATGGCCCATTTAACCGTTGAGTGCCACCTAGGATGCCACCTAGATTTTCATTTAACACTGACTTAACATCAAGTGTGGATGTACCATAAGTATCAAAGGTAAGTGGGTAGGTAAAGTACATGATTACATGCATAATGTATGTAGGTAAATAGGCAAAAATAGGCAAAGCACAATTGGTTGGTGCCTAGTACATAGGTAATACATGTGGATGGTTAGTACAAAGCTAACCCCCCAAATCATCCCTCCCCCAAATTACACATACCCACTAAACCCCCCCCAACATACAACCCAAGGAGGACGACCAGAGGGACAGTGACCTTCAGAAACTGTGAAGTCCCCAGGTTTCTTTAAACTTGGTTCATGTTTTAGTTTTTTCTAGAAACTTTTTTTTTTTAATTTATATGTTTTCTGTTTTTATTATTATTTTGTATAATAAAAATAAAGTGTTTCTTTTTCACTTTTATATTTTTGTTTATTTGGATGCAAGTTTGAAGTTTGGAGAAAGAAGACACACCTCATTCTTTTTCAAGCAGGGTTTTTCTTCATTATTATAAGTTTTATTTTTTCTTATTTTTTACTCTTGATTTGGTTTCTTCATTTTTGTAATTTTTTTTCTTTTAAAATTATTTTACTGTATTTCCCTTTCCTTGTTTCATTTGTTTCCACTCCTTTTTTATAGTTTTTATGTTTTTACTTTTTTTTTGTTAATGTTTGTTTCATGCTTTAATTTTTTTTTCAAGTATGGTTTTTTTTCTCTTTCTTTTGCTGTCTATTTTTATTTTATTTTTTCATCTATTTTTAAATTTTCTTTTAAGATTATTTTACTGTATTTCCCTTTTTTGTTTCATGTTTAGATATATTTATTTTATATGTTTTCATTTTTTTCTATTTTAAGTGTTTTAAAAAAGTTTCTAATTGTTAAAGTGTTTTTCTGTTTTATTTTTTTCCAAGCTTTTTCCCTTTAAAAAAATATTTGTTCTGTTTTTTTCTTTTTTGTTACAACTTTTTCATTTTATTTATTTGTAAATAACTTGTTTTTTTTTTTTTAATTTGAAATTTCTTGTGTTGTTTTAAAAATATTTCTTCTCTTGTTTCTCTTTTTTTTTCAACAATTTTTAGTTTTTTTAAAATTAGTTTGTAGCTTTTGGCAAATTGCAAGACTAGAAGAGTTTTTCATAAACTACAGGATTGGATCAAATAAACCTTTGGATAAACTGCTGCTGCCGCCATTCCTCCTCCTCCTCCTCCTCTTCCATCGTCTTCTTCTTCCGGGATGAGGAACTTGGATGGATGGATGACGGGACGGATGGATGGAAAAAACGACCACCACTGGACAGACTAAGGATATGAAACCCTTAACACTACACATGGGTGGAATGTTGGTGAAATTTTAGCTAAATTTTCAACTAGCAATAAGGCAATAATATTTTTGGGTGTTTTGCCCTAGTTCACCCAAAAAAAAACCACTACCAAGTACAAAGGCTTGTCATATATACCCTAGACCCTAGTCTTAGTGCCTGGGCTGACCCATAAGGGCAGCCCTGAGCTTACATGTTGTCGTTGTGACTGCAGACAAACAATTCCAAAAAGGGCCATTCATGTGAGGAAGTTCAAAATTACAGTTTGGCCCTTGATTTGTTCCCGAGACATGTTTAGTGCCTTCTCAAAGTTAACTATTGGGGCCCATATCATGTTTCGTCTTAGGCATTGAACTATCTAGGGTCATGGGGAACCAATATATAATTTTAATCCGTGATTTCTACATAAGCCTATGCTACATCCAAAAGGGCCATCCATGAAGGCATGGTGATATTATAAAATTTGGCTTAGGCTTGGAATATTTTCTTGGCCTGGAATCCAAGACATGTTCAATACACGGGGCATGTCCCACAAGGGGTGTTAAGCCACCATGTCCAAGCCACCTCCAAGTAGCCAAAGGTCATTTTGTTGGAGCCCCGTGCCACCATGTTCTAAACACCATGTTGATATGTCACCTAAAGAATACAAAAATAGCCTTATTGGTTATTTGTCCTAGACTAATGCATGTGTTTTAAGACTGAACTCCAACATATACCTATTATGTAATCATGTAGACTTGGGCTTGGGAAGACACTAGCTTGAATACCCCCAAGGCTTCACGTCAAGGTGTAGGGTTTGATTCTTCCACAACCCAAAGACATTAGGTAGGAGATGATGGATTGAGGGACAATTACATAAAGCCTTGTAAAATTTCCCTTCTTCCAAGGGCTAGGACATGACAACATGGGAAAATGGAGACATGTGGTAAAACATTAAAATTTAAAAACATGGGGACACGTTTTTAGACATGATGGCCTAGGGCGTGAGGACATGTCCTCATGTCCTCTTTGCATTCCAAATCTCCTCTTCTAGCTCAACAATCATAGTCAATCTCAAGATGTAAATAAGGCAAGGATATTGTGACACAAACCATTATATAGTATACTAGTGGGTACCCATGACCTCCGGACACTCTGACATATCACATCACTTTCTCTTCTATTAACAATATTACGAACACTATACATAACAAAACAACATAATTCAAAATGTTTATTTTTGAAAAAAGGTGTAATTTGCAACTCTAAGTTCAAATCATTTTCTGAAAATTTCAACAAACCTTGTCATACTTGCAATATAAAAAAATTAAAAAATAAACTCATGAACATGTGTGAAAACTAAATCCTTAAAAATAAATATATTGATTATTCGATAGTTACTTGTTCAACCTAATCAGAGCCTATGATATATCATCCCTCCCCCAAATTACACATACCCACTAAAGCCCCCCCAACATACAACCCAAGGAGGATGACCAAACGGACAGTGACCTTCGGGCACTCTGAAGTCCCCCGATTTCTTTAAACTTGGTTCATGTTTTAGTTTTTTCTAGAAAATTTTTTTTTAAACTTTTTTTATGTTTTTTTTTTGTTTTTATTATTATTTTGTATAATAAAAATAAAGTGTCTCTTTTTCATTTTTATATTTTTGTTTATTTGGATGCAAGTTTGAAGTTTGGAGAAAGAAGACACACCTCATTCTTTTTCAAGAAGAGTTTTTTTTCATTATTATAAGTTTTATTTTTTCTTATTTTTTATTCTTGATTTGGTTTCTTCATTTTTGTAATTTTTTTCTTTTAAAATTATTTTACTGTATTCCCTTTCCTTGTTTCATTTGTTTCCATTCCTTTTTTATAGTTTTTGCATTTTTTTTTTTTTTGTTTATGTTTGTTTCATGCTTTACTTTTTTTCTATTCTTATTTTGTCTATTCATTTTATTTTTTAAATTATGCATTTTTTACTTTTTTCTTTTTTCTTTTTCAAAAAGATTCTTGTTTTTCTAATATGTTTTGTAATGAAAATAATTTTAAAAAACTTTTGTATTTTTGTTTGATTAGGGTTGTTGATTAGATACAGGTTTGAAGTTTGGAAAAAGAAGACAAACCTCTTTCTTTTTTTCAAGTATGGTTTTTTTTCTGTTTCTTTTGCTATCTATTTTGGTTTTTATTTTTTGTCATCTATTTTTAAATTTTCTTTTCAGATTATTTTACTGTATTTTCTTTTTTGTTTCATGTTTAAATATATTTATTTTATATGTTTTCATTTTTTTCTATTTTTAAGTGTTTTAAAAAGTTTCTAATTGTTTCTTTGTTTTATTTTTATTTTCTAGCTTTTTCCCTTAAAAAAATATATTTGTTCTGATTTTTTCTTTTTTGTTACAACTTTGTTTCATTTTATTTATTTGTTAACAACTTTTTTCTTTCTTTCTTAATTTGAAATTTCTTGAGTTGTTTTAAAAAGATTTTTTCTCTTGTTTCTCTTTTTTTTTTCAACAATTTTTAGATTTTTAAAATTAGTTTGTAGCTTTTGGCAAATTGCAAGACTACAGGAGTTTTTCATAAACTACAGGATTGGATAACATAAACATTTGGATAAACTGCTGCTGCCGCCATTCATCCTCCTCGTCCTCCTCTTCCATCATCTTCTGATCCGGGATGAGGAACTTGGATGGATGGATGACGGGACGGATGGATGGAAAGGACGACCACCACCGGACAGACTAAGGATATTATGTATGAAGATAAAGTCTTAAGGGAAAAGAAGAATTATGAAATTTCAAATATTTCCCCATGCAGAAATATAATCTTCAAAAAAATCCTCTAAAAGAAACCAAAATCCTTCAACATATCATAACTCTATAACTAATCTCAAGTTTCAATACAAGCCAAAATTATCATCTTTCCACAATCCTTGTATAAAAATAGACCTACTACTACTACCTAGGGGGCAAAATCCCTGTATAAAAATAGACCTATTATTACCTAGGGGCCAAAACCCCTTAAGCTACTACCTATACTCTATAACGAATCTAAACACCATATCCTTGCCTTGGTAAGCAAGGCCAACAAAATTAGATTAAATTCCTCTTGTCCTTGTCTGAGCAATTAATTGAATGATTTGGTAGGAGTTTCCAAGTCTAATATTTCAGTTTTGCAGACACCCATATACCAACACTAGATTAGTATATACTTTACTTATACCCTACCAGCAGTCACATTTATTAGTATTGGGTGGTTATTTAAATTTTCAAAGAATAATTAATTCCATGTAATTTATTATTTACATATCAAAAAAACTGCCACTGTCTAAAAGCATTGAAATGAAATTTTATTTGAAGTTCATTTTCTTTTCACCAACAATAGTTAATCACGGGTTTGATAATTCTTGAGGTTACTAATTGAGTTGACTAAACTTGGGTGTATTCACATTAAAAGAAAGCATAGTAAGTGTAATTAGTGTTTGATTTTCCACATTTTAGTGTAAAAGATTATATTAATGTTGCAAGTCTCTAATATGTTTACATAACAATGATTCTAATATATTATGGAAAAATGTGGATTAATTGTATATGAATCTAAATGAGTATAGAATAACTAATCAAAAGCATTTTCAAAATATTGCGACCAATGTTTTCATTGTTTTGTTTAATTTCTAAGGGACTTGAAATGCATTCAAAATCACATAATCATGTACAATAATTACTCGCAATTCTACATAACAATATAGTTTGACATTTATTTTTTAGTTTGATGAAATATTGATTAGTGATTGTACTTTGATGTATGTGACTAATATATATACCAAAGTCACATCCATATACTTGCCGAACACTAATTTGGGCCCAAAATACAATTAGAAAAAATAGACAATTTTTAGATGGTTTTGTACTTTTTTGTTGAAAATTTCTTATTCTAATATTTGGTGACATGATTGTTTTAATGAATAATTGGGGTGGGCTAGATGAATACATCTAAAACCAAAAATCTAAGAAATCATGCACTCAAAGTTGAAACTATCAAGTTTTGAGGGGTTTAGGGTTTAGGGTCAGCAATTATTATCTTCTACCACCACCTTTGGTCATAAAAGCAAACATTAGTTTATGAATTGATAATGTCACGACTCTAGCCTTAAGCTCACAATCAAAATAAAAGATGACAAAAGCCCGAAGCAAGTTAGGAGAATGTCCAAGAACTCAAGCACATTACCATAAGAACATTAATGAGTCTTGACACTTTCAAATGGATTCCCACTTTTGGAGTTAAAGTATCATGATGTTTCAAGTATTGGGAACTAGGTTCGGAAAATTAAACCTTGCCCAAATTGGGCCCCCTTTAAACCATTGGAAAGTTTTTCAAGATCCATAAATATCCAAAGTGGGGTCATATTCCTCATTCAAATATTTGAAGCACAAATTATGGCCCAAAAAATTCTTTTAAAATCAAATTCATAATTCGACTTCCGAATCCTAAAACCTCCTAAAAAGAGGTCAAACATGGCCAATTAGAGTTTGCAATATGGTTTTTGGAAAGGTCATTTCAAGGGCTACAACTTTGTTGGTTAGAGTTCATAAATTGGAGTTCATATGAAAGATTTATGAACCCACAAACATTCAAGATTCATTAGTTAGCACAATTTTTAAAATTTAAAATTCTCACTTCAAAGTCCTAGAAATTTTTCCACTTTGTAGTCCCCACCACCACCATAATATTTAGTAGTCCTAGTTCTATCTTTAAGAAACTTATTTTGAACCCTAAACTTGAACCTTTTGAAAACTTAAATACAAACCCTACCCTAGGATTTCCTTACTTCCAATAACTAGGTTAGATTCATAAACTTTATGGTTGACATCAAAATGGAATCTACAAATACCTTGCATCAATGAATGTTATTTTTCTCGCAATGTTTTAGAATCTTTCAAGGTTTAAGGTTTTATTTGCAACACATTAGTTTCCATTGTTTGTTCCCTTTGATTTTTCTTCATTTTATTTCACCCTCAAATCTTCTTCTCACTTTCAGATTTCTCTTCCCACTCATTTTCCTCTCCACCCTTTCTAACACAACCTTAGTTTATGAAGAGGTATTGTGGGTAAAAAAACATGCCAATTTTCAATTTTGAAATGAAAATGTGCAAACCTAAGGCATGTTATGTAGCTCCCACACGAAAAATGGCATGGAAGCTTCAAGATGGGACCAGAATGAACCCACAAGCATGAGTTCAAAGTGAAATCAATATGCACAAACCAAGAAAAAAGGTTGTTAATGCAAATTGCAACCAAATTGATACACATGTTTAAATCATGAACCCAATTCAAAATAATTACCATGGTTCAAACTTGCGAGGAGTTTATCAGTCTTGTTCTTATATTACATTTTATGATTGTTGCATGGAAGTGACAATAAATCTTGGCACTCCCAAGGAGTCTTGAAAATTTATGATTTTGCCAAATCATGAGTATTGCAACTTTGTGGGTTCATAGTTCTTATATACAAGTTCCAATTGAAAAGCATTTAAAGTAACCATTGTAACCCTTGAAGATACATTTCTAGCATTATATCATGTGTTCCATTCAAAAGGTCCCAACTGATTTTTGCAAAATTTTGTCAATTACAATGATTATTCTCTCATCTTCAATGCCTTCTAGGTAAGATTGTTCAATCCTACATTTTTTTCCCTTTCCATTTGCTTCCCACCCTTTTTTTTTCCAATCCCCACCCCTTTTTAATTTTGTTATTTTCTCCTTTCATTTATTTGGTGCAAAATGCATTTTGTTATGGGTTGAATGTTCCTAGCATGCCCTTGAACTAGTCAAATGGTATTAAGGTTAAATACTTCGTGATTGTTGAAATTGCAGTGGAATGCAACCCAAGGCATAGTCCTTAATTTTGTGCATTTAAGGGGTTAGACATGTGTGCATGATCTTTGATACAAGACTAGGACAATAGTGTTGGTGCAAGCTAACAAACAAGTTAAAACTACATAAGCCAAACAACAAGTTGGTTAACACAAATTAGAACCAAGTGCTGCTAAAACTTATTCACTATCAACCTAAACTCATTTGACTCACACAACCCAAGCCTTTGTGGGGAGGCACCAATTTCCTCCTTATAGTATACTTCAGGCTTATCCATGAAAATTACATTAAAATGGTTTTTTTTTCGAAGACCACCAAATGAGACTCCCACAATTCTAAAGTAATGGGTTTCATAATTTTGTAGGCTCAAAACTTCCTCATATGAACTTTGATTGAAGAGCTTCCAACATTGTAGCCTTTGAAAAATCTTTCAAACCATGTTGCATATTTCCATCAAAGCTTATTTAACCCATGTTTCTTCAGTTCTAATGGTTGGGAATCCAATTGTTAATTTGATTATTAACCCTTTTCTTGGTCATAAATCCTAGTTTGTAGCTCCAAATGGAGAATGAGAGCTCATTTTAGATATTTACGTTTTGAAAATTTTCTAACAATATAAAACATTCTTGGTTTGGAAAAGTTTTACCTCATCACTTTTGTTTCAAAAATTTAGGACATTTCAAAACTCCCAAATCCCAAAGTGGGAGTTCATCCCAAGACTCCCAAAAATGTTTCCTTTCCATTCCCAACTATACTTGTTAAGGTCTTTTTTTTTTTTTAGCTTGTTCCCGACCCATTTTCACTTTGCCTTGCCATGGCTTTAGTTGCAAGTCGAAGGTTAAGGTTATAACAATTTATTATAAAACTTTGACATCATAGTGGTCATCTTCTTATCTTCAATTTGTTCCAAGTCACTACAATTTAAATGTTTTACAATATATCCTCTTCATTATTTTCAAGATTATTAGTTCTATATGGCTTTGTTGTCATGATGGTTGTTTTCTCATTTTCATCATTTTCCATGTAAGTGTTTTCCATCATCACCTTTGTTTTTCTCTTCCTTTATTTTCATTTGTTGAATGATGCAACAATTTCCAAAGTGAAAGCCATGTAAACTTTCTTTCCTTCATCTCCTTGTTATTTTTGTTGTTGTTCTTTATAATTGTTATCGTTTGTTGTTACTCTTGTTATTTATCCTTGGGTGAAAGCACACTATGGAGGAACACTTTGGACATCCATTTTAACATTTTTACCCTTTTCAAAAAATTAGTAGTAATTAATACCAATTTATATGTGCAAATGATGGAATGGGATTCATGTTAGTAATGAATTCATACACCAAACACACAATGTAAAAATTTCATGGAAAAGTCTTTGGTATCCAATTTCTTATTGACTTTTAAAGTAGTACTTGAAAAACCTTGTCCTAGTCAATGTAAATGAATATGGATTCAATACACCTTCATATAATGTCATTTTAGTTAATAAAGGACTCAATAATAATATGGTATGATGACACTAATATTAAGGAAGACAATTTGCAAGAATGTTGATGCTCAAATATGATATGTAAATCAAGTTTTGATTTTTTTAAAGAAGTTTTATATTCATTGAAATTAATTTAGTTTAGATGTTCATCTTTCAAATATAAGATTATGATATGTTAAATTAATCTATTATGCCAATCTTTATGACAAATATGTCATGACAACTTGCCACGTGCGCCATATCAATCAAAGTATTTGGCGGCTTAGATAATGTACTTTAAACTTCAAATGGACTTCCACAAAAGACCATTTTTTTTCTAGCCTAATGTCCTTGCACCCCCCCCCACCCGCCTCCCCTCCCTTTCATTTTAATCCATTTTCTTTGGATGCAATTGTTAAAAGAACAAAACCTTTATATTCATAGGCTTTTGATGACATCCACCAGTGCCATTCAACTTACAAGAACAATTTATGGTCAAGAAGATGATCTAAATTTTTGTATTTCCAACTAAAACTGAATTTGGATTACAAAAGGCATTAACATTGAAGTAGATGTAACTTGGGGCTTTTCACTCGACAAACCTTGGCCAACCAAAACATATAGTCTCCTTTTTGTTATATGTCAAGTCATAAGGTATTTATTTTTGTCAATGATGGAACAACAACAAATTCAACAACCCACAAATGATGTAATGTGTTGTGTGTCACCCTACTCCATTAAATCATGATGCCAAATTTCTAACCTAGGGGAACAATAAGGGGTTTGTGAGATACAACAAAAAAACACATTACAAAGGCTTTGAAAAACCATGTCTTTCATCAACATCCAAGGCAATAGAAAATATCCAAGGATTTCTTTTGGTACAAAAGGTGATAGAAAATGGAGGTGACAAACAAAAACATATCTTGCACACCATACATTTCTAGAAGACCTAATGCTATATGTTGTGAATGGTTATTGTTACTTATCTTTTGTGAAAAATCAATAACTAAAATGTTTGGTTTTATGATAGTGTGGGCATTTGCAATTTCCATTTTGACAATATTTTGTGATTAAATTACTCTTAGATATGATGTTAGTGTCGGGTGTGATGGAGCTTTGAAATCTAAACCCGTAATCAAATTTCTAACATGTGAGGCAAATATGATTAAAAAGCACACAAAAATTGATTAAGGAACATCATTTATGCAAAAAAATAATCTTTTAGTTCATGTGAATGTGGTAGAGATTTCAAACTTCAAAAGGTTTTGGTTTCCTCTTTCATCCCATGCACATGTGGTTTTTTTTTTAGCATTTTGGTTTTTATGCAAGTATTTTAAAATTATTATCTTTTGTTGGGGTGTTTGCAATTAGGGGGGTTAAAACACTAGTGCAAACTGAAAAAAATAGTTGAAAGTTCATTTCAAAAGTCCATATAAACAAAGTATTTTGAACATATTTTGAGTTTGATAAATTGGTTTGATTCTCAAATTGATTCAAATGATGTTAAAGTTAACATTTTTTAAAATTTTGAATTCAGACCATGATTTTTAAATCCCTTTTAAATATTTTTAAAATTAAAGATTGGTCTTGAAAAAATCCATTTAAATATAAAAATGGATCGTGCCATTTGAATTCTTTTGAACAAATTATGATTCAATTATTCACAAATAGAATATTATTGCACTTGATTTTTTGACCTATTAAAATTTTACTAACCTTCAATGTGTAATGCTTTAAAGTTTCAAAAAATGATATACACACATTATGAGGTAAAAGTACATATTCAATTTAGAAGGACTAGCACAATACATTTAGGATTCATTGTTCCTCATTTTGTTATGTTTTCTTGATTCTTGAAAAACAAATTGTGTTAACTTCACTTAAATGAATTCCTATTTGTGGTATCCAATATAAGTTCAAAATTATAAACAATAATGATTGAAAGTTGCCAAATTAATAATTGATATGGTCTATAGTATTCTACAACTACCTTTAAGGGCCCCATTATGGTGAAATTAAAAACTTGTTCAAGCCTCAATCTTTTAATGCAAGTTTTTTTTTTTCCTTCACTTTTGCTACAATATTCTAGTGATGAAATGGGTAAAACCTCACACATGACCTTATGGTCTTTTTTGAAGAAACATAATTATTAGGGAAAAAAAGGCCAACTGAAATAATAGACATAATGCATAGAAGATAATTGAATTAAGGACATTAACTATAAATATCTCGAGATAGACTACTAAAAGAATGATAGGACCAAAGGATCTTTACCGAGCTTGGAAAATTTCCTTGGCATAAATTTTTCAAGTTCAAAAAATAAAAAAAGGGTGGAACTGATGAAGGAAGGGTTTTTTCTTCAATAATGTATCATGGTTCCTTATGTTAATGTTTTATTGGAAGTGTGTATGTGTGTGTGTGTTCACTATAAAAAATAAAGTGATTTGCTATTAACCTTCCAACTGTGTTTTGAGTTGCAATGACCTCTCGCAACTTTATTACAACTCAACGTATTTTTACAACATGAGTTACAATGGATGCAACTCACCATATGTGGAACCATATATGTATGAAATTCATGCAACTCAATTGCAATTATGCAAAAATAACTATTGTGCAACTTTAATGCAATTACTTGGCAACTGCTGTTGTAATGTCATGCTAATGTTGATTTTCATCCATCCATTAATTATGAACTTTGATTTCTATTACAACTTACTTGCAACTTACAAGTGTAGTGGAAACCTATTAATGGTTATAACTAATTAGCAACTATGTGACAACTCACATCAACACAAGGTAGTACATGTGTGTAATTGCAATGTACCCAATTTGCAAATGGTAACTAGGTAACTATTATGGAATTATTACTAGGCAAGTTCATCCATTGAAAACCCTAATTTTTGTGCGATTTTTTATTCATCCTTCAACAAACCTAAGTTGCACGATTTTTCATTCGTCCATCAACAAACCTAATGTTTATGTGACTTTTCATTCATCCATTGACCGATAAAGTCTACTGATGTCCTTTGCAACTAAATGTTTAGTTATGGGTTCCAATGTAATTGTATCGCGATTGATTTTAGTGGGGTTGGACAAATTACAACTTACAATATAAATGTGTAAACCTTGCACACACATTATCATTGTCCAAATTATGATAAATAGTGCAAAATTACATTTCATCACTATTTATAAACATGAAATGGATCTAAAATTGTATTCATTGACATTCAAGGTTGGAAAATGCATTACATTAACATATTTTAATATATTTTTAATTGAAATATAATTTGACTATAAATCTAGATTTATTGCCTAAGTTACTTATAACAAAAAAATTCTTCTACTTAAACAACCACATATTTTCATCTAAAACATTATGTTCTATGAATTAATGTTTTATAAAATTTTTGTTGAAATGGAACTTGAGCCTTATTTTCTTCATTTAACCTTGTTTGTTTGAAATCTACCACATTATGACATTCAATGTCACACGTGAAATGAGGTCAATAACATATACATAACATTGCATTACAAAAGATATTTAAATGTCCATCCTTTCAACTTAAATAAATTAATTTACAACTACAATGCCACTGACAAAACCTATTTATCACTAAAATGCAACATACATAACATTGATACAAACTAAATTACGATCAACTACACTGGTGGTTATTGAAATAAAATGCATCACATATTGAAGTTAGAATTTTCCATATTTGATCTCTTATGGTATAAGTGAAATTTAAATTCTTGCAAAATGTTTCACACAACTATAACAACAAATTTGCATTTCACTTGCATATGTTCATTATTATTGTCTTAAGTTTCAACAAATTTAACAATACCATTCATTCAAATATTAGATTCATGGTTATTGCATATAACTAAAATCTACACTTCAAAATACATTGTAAAAGATTCTAGAAACGAGATTACAATTCATTTCATCATAATTTAATACTCTAGAAAATACACACAAAATATGAACATAAAATTCATTGTAAGAGTACGTGCTTCTTTGTATTACTGAAAACATGAATCCAAATTATGACATAATCCCATATTTTATTGAAAAAAAATCCTAAACAACATTGAAAATTTGTGGTATTTCCAACAGAGTCTATGGTTTTCTATTGTAAGTACTTACAAATCCTATTTTTCTCCCAAAAACTTTGTGTCTCCTCTTCTCTTTCATTTCCCCGTTCTCCAAAACTCTAACATTTTAAACTATCCCAAATCACATCATCATGATCAAAACAACAAGAATTCAAAATTCAAACTAACAAAGTTCCTTGATCATTCCCTATCCTAATTGCCTTGTTCATCCAAAATCACATATTCATCCTCCCCCCTTAACATTACCCCTTTTGTACTTTGCATTCCATCCTTGAAATCCTTGTAAAATGATATAAATGAAATGAGAGTATTCTATATCCTTTCAAACATCTATTTGCCCTACTACAATTTTGTAATCCCAATTTACACAAAAACCAATGGTTCTATAACTACGTTTTGTTTTGTAGTTTTGATGTCCTCCCCCATTAATTCAATTTGTGGTTATATTTCCAAATGTTGTATCTTGGATATCTTTTCTTTTGGTGTTGGAATAGCCTCCACCTTTTCCTTTTCCTGAATTCCCTTTGATTATTTTTCTTTTTGACCCCCCTTTTTTAAGGTCCTATGGTATCTCTAGTTGTACCTCCTCCTCATGAGTTGCTCCACTTCCGAGGTCTTATGATTCTTTAGTTTGTACTTCCTCCTCCTAAGTTGTTCTAGTGGGTTTTACTTCTATTTCTTCATCCTAGCATGATACCTCTATACTTGTTTGATTGCCACAAATGAAATTTGAAAACTTCTTTTGATAAGCTTCTAAATTATACTTCATAATTCTTTCATCAACTCTATGTTGAGCCAAATTCTTCTTTAACTCCTTTGTAAAATATTCTTCTACAACCTCCCACCATTCTTCAGATTATACCTCAGAGTCCTTCATCTTGTTCTTCATCATTATTAAGGTATAATATTGCAACATCTATTCATAATCCTCCAATCTTTTCTTAATATTAGTTGGATCCAAACTCTTCCTCCATTCATGTGCCCTCTCCAACTATGCTTGCAGGTGTTGTAAAATCCTCTTATACTATTTGTTCCATTAATTGTTTTTTTTTTTTTTTGCTTTTGTTGTCTTTATTATAAGCTCTTTAGATTATAATAGAAATAAATTTTTCAGATTTGTCATAACATTTTCCTTCTCCTTCTTTTCTTTAATAAGTGCTTTCACCTAAATATCCAAAGCCTCCTATTGTTTTTTATGAAGAAACAATGCCTCTATGCATTTTCTCTTTGTGGTTTCCCAAATTTCAACCTTCTACTTAAAATTTTGCAATTATTCATCCTACGACTTTAGCTATGTTGTGCTACCTTTGAACTCCTCATTCTCATCCTACAATTTCTTAATGAACATTTTATTTTTATGCTCAACCTCTACCCTATTCTTCCTCCAAATTTCCACATTATGCTTATACCTCTTCTAGAAATCTCTTTCATTATCCAATTCCTCTTGTAACATTGCCTTCTCCTTCTCCTTCATAACCAATTTATTCTTCAAATTGTTCACCTCCAAAGTCAAATTCCCCATATTTAGACTCATAATTCCCATGGTATGAAATAACTCAACTACCTTATATGTTTTCATTACTTTTGCAACTACCTCCTCCAAACTTTGATGTACTTATCTGTGTCATGGATTTCCATATCCTTCTATAGATGATCCTAGCTCTTGTACCATTCTTTTCCCCAGTTCAAATTCAAATGGGAATCCCTTTGTAGATTTTGGCCTATTAGGTGGTACATGTAGTTTTACTAGTCTGAACTCTTCAAAAGCAAGTTGTGTCACCATTCATTCTGTTTACAATTTAATAGCCTATAAACCTTTTCATGTCTATTGTTGTTGTTGTTCCAAATGTTATTATAAATGTTAAAAATGTTTTGGACTTGTAGTGGTTTCCATCCAATCTTTGACATACATCCCTTTTAAAATGTAGATGTTCCTCACCCTCTAGAAACCTTATGTCATGTTCCTTTTTTAACTCCCCAATTATGCTCCTTCAACTATCTCTCTTGTGGAGGCAAAGTGCATGCTTGGGACGCCACATTCACATGAAGGGCTAAAAGCCAGTTAGAAGATTTAGTATGTGGTCCATGGTTTGTTAGAATAGTAGGGGGAACAAGTGGGTGGTTCGTGGTTTACATAGGAGATGGGGTGGATAATAGGTATGTGGTGGCATGTGAAAAGGAAAATGGGTGATGGGAATTACGAAGTTCGATGAAACATGATGAACTAAAAGACATGGGATGTTTGGTTCCCATGAGGAAAGAGGTTTACTAAAAACACAAGCCCCAATGTCTAAAGACTACCTATTACAATAAGGCAATCTAACTCTACAAAGCCAATCACATAAAATTAAACAAATCAAAAGTAAAAAGGTAAAAAATTGCTTAGGGTTCTCTAGTTAAGGCATTATGTTAACACCAAACCTCAAAATTCACCATGGTTTTGGATGCCATCATCACTACTTTACTAGGTTCAACACAATTTATACACCCTAACACCAAATTATCACAATCCTCTCTCTTTGTCCCTCATCCTATAGGACCCAAAATAGGTAACACCATACAAAAGTTTCCTAAAAAGTCACTTGAATGGATTGGTTACCCTCACAAAAAAAATGTTTGAAGAAAAACGTAATCCATTTTAATGGCTATGTACATATGGGTATTTACCATTATTAAGGGGTCTTTTTATCTCACCCAAGCGAAAGCATGATGCCTTGCACACACTTTCTTTGCCTTCATTGGTTAACTTTTGAATGGTAAATTGATGCCCAAAGGTGAAGCAAAAGGCTTTAGGTGAAGGTTGCGAATGCATTGGGGAAATGGAGATAGGTTGGGTGGTCTGATCATGAACAATTGTATGGGTTGATAGAGTGAAAAAAAGAAAACGTCCTACTTGTGCATTATCAAGGGGGATTTCCACTCCAATGGTTGTTATACTTACATCAAGTGATTGAGTAACTTTTACTCTAGCATGTTGTTTCCGAGTTTTGACAATTACTATTTTTGATGCTATTAGTAGAATTTTGTTGACGTGAGATCAACGATGTTCTAGTTTGCGGTTACCCATTGGTATCCATTGTGGTGTTGTATGTGGATGTGAATACCCTTTTTGTTTTTTGTTCTTGGTCTAAATAGATGGACGAATTTGTCAACTTTATGGTCCCAATTGGCTTCTCAACTCCATGCCTATAAATTTGTTCTAAACTATAGGAATTCCTTATTCTTGTTCTTATGGTTGATCCATTAATGTTCTTGCCACATTCTGTAACTCCACATGCTTAACAATACATGCTCTGATGTGAAAAGGCATAAAAGGACAATCCATGATTGTATGTCCTTCTTTTTCATAGAATGCATAAACCTTTGAAAGTAACATGATCATTTCTAAATCCATAAATTCATGATCCCATTTTTCGGTTGTGTACTTTGTTTGATCCAACTTTAGATTCCTTTTATGTGAATATGATTGTAGTACTTCATCCAACGCATTCACATGTGCCTTTACATACTCAAGTGATCTTGGGTAATTATTTTTAGTATCCTCAAAGACATCAACATTGGTGTTTTCATCCACCTCCCAATGTTCCACTGGTTCATAATAATATGGAGTTGCAGACTAATACACAAACTTGGGTTGTATACCTCTTATAACAACCTTCCCCCGCTAGTCACTGACTTTGGACCTGAAATTTCCTATTGTTGATTGAATACTACAGAAGTCCCTACTCCATTGATCTTTATGACTCTAAACCATAGATGGTGGCTAAGATGTATATTGCATCTACTCATTCAAATGAGTAATTGACTTCATTTCTCTTCATGTAGATTGTTATCTAGAATTGTGCCTTTTTCTAAGACCCCTTATCCATATACCTCATCATACCACTTCTTATGGTGGAAACGACTTGTGCCCCACAAGCCTTTCTTCTATTTTCAAAATTCGTTTGTCCAACATTAAATTCTAATATGGGGTTTTTGTAAGCCCTATATATTCTTCTCCATTTTCGATTTTTTTTTGTATGACTTTCAATAACTTGCCAATTTGTTTCAAAGTCCAATTGTCATGGTACACTTCGGGTCACCATCTCATTCATGTTGTTTCACAATTCTTCATCTTCAAAGTTTGTAGATCACTTTGTAGTCCTTATGGCATCAATCACGTAAACCTATGATTTTTTTAACATACCTTTTAAAATTTTGAATTGAAAAAAAAAAAAAAACACTACTTGTTTTAACATTATCAACTATAATATGCAACAAAATTTATAAAAAACCTTCCCATTATTGAAAGAAAAAAACAAAACAAAAAATTCCCCACAAGATGGTCGCCGAATGGTATAACTGAAATTTAAATTCCTACAAAATTTCACCCTATTGTAACAACAAGTTTGCATTTCACATGCATATGTTCACTATTCACGTCTTCAGTCTCAACATCAGATACATGGTTATTGTATATAACCAAAATTTCCACTTCAAATTACATTGTAAAAAACTCCAAAAACAAGATTACAATTCATTTCATCATAATGTGATACTACTAAAAATTCACACAAAAGATGAACATATAATTCATTATAGAAGTCTATGCTTCTCTGTATTACTAAAAATATGAATCCAAATTATAACATAATCCCAATTATTGTTGAAACAAAATCCAAAACAACACTTAAAATATTTGGTGTCTCCAACCAAGTATGTGGTTTTCTATTATAAGTACCTACAACTCCTCTTACTCTTCTCCCAAAAACTATGTGTCTCTTCTTCTCCTTTTTTCCCCTATTCATTAGAACTTTAACCTTTTGAATTATTCCAAGTCACATCATCATGATCAAAACAACAATAATTCAAAATTCAAACTAACAAAGTTCTTTGATCAATCCCTATCTTAATTGCCTTGTTCATCCAAAATCACATACTTATCCTACCCCTTAACATTTTACTTCACCATTGTTGTTTTGGAATTTGTCTTTTTACATGTATCAGTTTGGATTATTACACAACAAACAACACATTCAATTACATAATTATTAACAACCTAACAAAATTATACAACATCACATGTGCATGTTCTTCTATTCAAAACTATATTTTTCAAATAAAACCACCAATTTATTTTTGAAAAAACCTTGCATTGTATGCACAACTTTAATTATGATGGATTTGAACATGATCAAAGTTTGACCTTATAACACAAGAACAACAAAAATCATCATAAATGCACCCCAAAAAATGTGTGTTTAAGCAAACTAATTTGATTTCCACTCAACCTTCTACATTAAAAATTCCAATACTCAAACAGACAAGCAAAAGCCACAACATGATTCTTATTAAAAAATTCACCCCTCATAAATCCTTCATCATTATAAATTACACTTTACAAGTCAACTTTTAAAAACAATAAATTATTTTCTTGCACCATTTTTCTTCAAACTAATAATAAAATAGTTGAGAAATAGTCATAAAATAATGAGAAAATAGTACTAATATAGTGGCAATCTAATGGCACAACTAGTTATATCAATGGGAATTGTAGTGCACAATTACTTGCAAACAAGTTGACAATGGTATATCTAACGGGTGGTGAAAATGCATACATGTGGCATGATCATATGTGTTAAGGCCGTACACTAGTTGCAAAGTAATTGTTTATTGGATGTTACATTTACCTTAGTTGTAATGTAATTGTCAAAAGTTACTAAAATGTAACTTGCCAACAATGTCAAAGTTGGTTAATTACAACTATATTTACAATGTGTACATTCTAAGGTATAGATGTTAATTTTGCAACTAACTTACAACACAATACAATTGCTTAATTTTGTGATGTGGCATTTTATTTATTAATTCCCGATATTTCCATGGGACAATTGTAGCATAGTTGTATGTTAATTATTTTGGAGCTATAGTTGGAGAATAGTTTGATTGCCATGGACATGATTCCTCAAAATGGTTGTGTTTGAATGTTTTGATTGCAATGAATATGGTCCATTGTATTGTATTTCATATCTATAGAATATTAAAATGACCTAAGATGGTTAGTGGCAATGATAGTGACATGATTGTGGGAGAAAGAATTGGTACTTAATTTACATAAATAATTGTAGTACAATGCAAAGGTATTAAAAACATTTCCAATATTGAAGACTACCTTGGTTACTTTGGCACTTGGTGTTTGGGGAAATGTGAGGGACAAGAACCTAGCGATGAAAAATTTTTAATTAACATTTGGCAACCATGGTAGGATAATTTTCTTCAAATAATCAACTTATAGGAGAAATTGAAGTGAATATGTAAAAATTGGGTTTATGTTATTTGATTATCTTTAGCAAATGGGATGAAAAAATAAGAAGATTTCATTTTATTGGGGTTATTTGTGCTAAAAAGCTAGTAACATATATAATAAAATATTTTACAAATATAGGCACAAAACTTTTATGCGATTTTCCGTAATTGTTCTTTCATGGGAAACAATTTGTCACAAAATGGTTTAGGCAAAAGGAGTATCAAAATGCTTGGGACTAAATATTGTTGACAATGTGTACAAGCATTTCTTGAGATTAATTAACCACTTCATTTTATGAAGCTAACAAATTATTTATTGTATGTATGGTTGGACATAGAAAGAATTTTTACCAACACTAAGAAATCAACCTAAAAATGATGATGGAATTGTTTTGTTGATCAATTTAAAGCACTTTTGATAACCATTTAGGATATTATTTTTACAAAGCTTCATAGTAATACAATGGTGTGAATTTTGAAAGCTTGCACTTTAACTATTGATGTATCCCAATTGACAATGCCATGAAATGGCTTCCAATACTTGTATGCTTGTTGATTCTCACTAGAATTGACCAAATATTAGCAACTTGAATACTAGCAACTTATCATTTTGTATATATCAATGATTGGGTTGAATGTATGAATATCAAGATATTAACAGACTTGTTAAAATATGGATGCCAAAATAACTTATTCAAGTAGAATGTGATTATAATTAAGAGATTTATAAACATTGCAATTATGGAAATGAGATATATCACCCTATTGACAATTCTATCGAAGAAGGTTTTTCAACATGGAAATTATAATGAAAAAATCAATATTTCCAAACTCTATTCAAGAACGGGTGAAATCGTATAAGTGTGATTTAGAAATTTTGTCGGTTAAATTTACTAATCTATAGAATGCTACCTAAAAGGAATTGGGAAAAAAGGTTTAATATGGGAGCATACATATTAGAAAAATATAGCTTGATAATAGAACCATTGAGTTTACATGGAGCATATTGGTTGTTAACTTTCACAAATCTATTCATTAATGATGAATGATTTGAAACAACATAGATAACTTGACACTATAATGGTATTCTTAAAATGTAAAAAATAAATAAATTATTGTTATAATGGTGGAACAAGCAAAGGAAGTGTTAAGACAACATTGCCACTATGGTTGAACATGGGATGATTTCATACATACCTTGAGAAATAAGGCAAAACAAGGTAAGTGAAATTACTTTGCAGATCAATTCCATGAATTATTGAAAGTTGTGCAAGAATTGATTTTTATTAAACTTCATTAGGAACTAAGGTATGGATGTTAGAGAAGGACATTGTAACTATTTACACTAGAGGATTAACAAAATATAAAAGATGGTTACAAATTATCGTGTATTTATTAATGTTCATTAAAATCATCAACATTGTCATCATATCAAACCATTATGTCCCTCGGGATGGATACATGTTTTTTGAATTAAGCATTAACAAACTTTTACTAAAGTGAATGCCTTGTGATTTTGCATGTTATTGGGATAAACATAGACATCAATATAGGTACAACACTCATGAAAATCAAATCGATTGTTTGCTTACTGAATATCAAGGAATCAAAATGTTGCCATTAAAGTTTAAAATGAAAAATATGAATGAAAGGTGAAGCAAGGATGGAAATAGATGAAATTGGTTTAGGATTTTGTTTATTTCATATGGATTTTGTTTATTTCATATATATATATATATATATACCTCTGTAAATTTATTGATCAATTAGGAGTGTATAGAGTATAAAAGAGTGGTGGGAAAATCAGTAAAATGTCTGTGTTAGGGGCTGAACATGTCAGATTAGAACATGAAGAATGAGTGCTGTTGTAAACTTATGATTGGCACTCACAAAGGGTCAGATTATAAGCTCATCATGAATAGCAACTATGGTAGGACTAGCTTCTAATTTCATTAGCTCACAACATAGTCATCACCCTTCCACAGCCCTGCCATTAGCCTGGGCCCAAGAATGGCGAGGAACACAGGCAGAGTAGAAATTCAAGAAGGAAGGGCGGAGGCGGGGAGGGGTGAGATTTTTGGAATTTTTTGGATTTTGGTGGTTCACAATGTTTTCTCATCAAGCTCTCACATGTTCCTCACGTTGTTCCCAACAGTACCACGCTGCCAAAGCTTACTTTATAACCTATATAGGTCAGCTGAAAGGAAAGATTACAATTATTCTATTTTGTGACTATCAAAAGTATGAATTTCTTTTGGGTGATGGGCTGATCTAAGCTTCAGGTGTCCCCACAATGGGTGTTCTGTAGCTGATATAGATGCTGTTACAATCTTGAGACATCTCTCTTAACAACATCTATATCAGCTACATGTATTTTGTTACATTGTGAAGGAGTCAGGGGAGCTGAATTGCCAAAGAGGATGAGCAAGGCAGAAAGTGATGAGAGGGGGCAGCTCCAGTTCAGATATGCATTATTGAGAGACTTCATATCCCTTTTTTTAAAGAGTTACCTAGTATGCAAATATGCATGTGATCCCCACTGATGCTGCTGTTATGGGTGTTCCTCTGCACATTACCCAACTCACCTGTGACAGGATTTTATTTCTGAGTGCAGGACTTGTGAACCTTTAAGACTTGGGTTTTGCTAGAACACCTGGAAAGACTACACGGTTCCTCAGAGAGTCACCCCCACTGTTGATCATGCTCTCTCCGTTTGATTCATGAAGGTACAACAACAAAAGGAAGGTTTTTACCAGGTTTCTATGACCAGGATTGTGTAGTTGCACATTGAGAAATTCGGGTGCAAGAACATCTGTCTCATGTAGATGAACAAGCATGTGATGTTTCTGTCAACACTGATATTGCTTAAGTGGCTACCTCATTTGTAGAAGCATGTGGCGGCATCAAAGATGACTACCAGATCTCTAGAAGGGTAATTGCTAATGCTTTTAGGATAAAAGTTTTATAATTTAAGAGAAAAGTTATGGAGTCAGCTAATCTTTTGTTAGCATGTAATTCACGTTAGGTGGATAGGGAGAATGTATATGGCAATCAGTAGAGATGTGGTTTTAAACCCTTCTCATTGTACTCTGTTTGTAGCCACAAAGAAATACATTTCCAGTCTACATTACAGCCACAAACATTCTCATAAACATCTCCAGGTTAAGTTAGTGTAGATGTCAAGTATTCACTGCATAGCATTAGTTATCAGTGAGTATTCATTTGTTGTTTGAACCCAGTTCCACGTGAACAAGGTTTTAACTTTTTCATGTTTTGGGGTTTATCCCACAGCATGGCTCTCGTAGAGTCTCATATTTTGTGTTTTAAAATTTCAAAGCTGCACACCAAAGAAAGGAGGCTGTCAATTTGATGCCATATTTGATTTTAGATTCATTTTTTGCTTTTTAAACTTGGAATCCTGCGGTTTACAGGTGAATGGTTTTTTGACATGAAATATTTGTATGCATGTTTTAAGTGTGTGACTTTTGTTAGGTTCGAGAATGTTGGGCACCAATCTAGTAGTGCATGATATAGAAGAAAAAACCAGAATTCATCTGAACAGGCTAGTAACCTCAACCTTGGGAAGAATTACATTTAATCTTGTAGCAACACATTCAGTGGTATCTCTCGTATCCCTGTAATGTTGCCACCATGCCAAGAGTTGGTGCTGGAATGTTACAAGTTCTCTATCATGACATCCTTTTCCCTTCTTTGACATTGCTATGCCATTGTGAAGTCTTGTTTCTTTCTGTTTTGGTCAACTTTTATCTTGTGCAAATATCTCTCCCACTAGAATATTGGTGCACATTGCACTTCCATGTCAGCTGATTCTTTCCTTTTATTAAGAACTGAACAACTAACATTGAACCTTATTTACTTTCTCTTGACAATCATGCATGGGGGAAAAGGGAGGAAGCAGAAGAGAAATGTCCCCTGAAGCCCAGATTTTTATGAGAAGAAACCAAGAGCTGAATGTGTAGTAACAGAATAAGTATGTGGTAGTGCTACATTAACATCTCCCAGGAGTAAAATACCGGTGAATGATGTAAACCGCATCCTGTAGAGCTGATCCAGCCATTATTTTACATGCAAGAAAACTGCAGCAGAAAATCATGGATTGGTTGTGGCATAGAAACTGGAGGAATTTTTTGCTAACAACCTCAGTGAAGTTTTACGAAAGCACAAAATGATGGTCAACGATCATATGTGGGTGTTGAAAAAGTACTTTGCAACAAGAGCTAGAAATGTGGCCATGTGGCAGGATCGCTTGTGCAGCTCAAGCAGAACTGTTCGAGTTTGCATCACAAGAAAAATAATAAGCTGGACTGTCAAAAATTAGACTCTTTCATGTCAAGGCATGAGAATTGTGGTGTTCAAGTGAAAGTGGCTAGGACAACTGCAAGTGTTAGTGAAGCCTGCAACTCACTTATCAGATACATGGCATTTTCAGATTCCAAATGCTTCAATTCCCAACAGCAGCCTGCATTCTTAGTCCAGCATAGACAATTCACTACATCATAACAAGGTTGGCATTTGTAATAATGTGTGCACCTTTGTAATGTTGCAAAACTCATGGATTTTTTGAAGTTACTTGTGTCAACAAAATTGTTGTTCCCAGCAAAAGAATTAAAAAATTAGTTATTGATGTACTGCAATTAAAGCAAACAATCACCATTCCTGTTGTGGAGTGAAAGCCTCTAATGTATACTTAGGTAAACTTATCAGAAAAGAAAGAAAAAAATCAACTCATTTCAGTTGACAACATTTCCACATTAAGTTCCAATTTCCTAATGTGCATCATTCTGGAAAATTTGGCTGGCATGTCTCTTTATGTGAGTAACCAAAGATGTTGGGTCCAATGAATGAACTGGTAGGAAACCATGTTTGACTCTTTAGGAAATAATCCTCTCCCCACACTAAGTGAGTTCCACTCACAAAGTATCACACCCTATCAACCTTGTCATGAATGACAGCAACAAGCTGCCACAACTCCCTACTGACTTCATCAACAATGGGTGCAGGTAAGTATATAATAATCTGCCCAAATTTCAGGCAAATCATTATTCAAACATCTGGGGTACAAAATAATTGGGACCAAAACAAGGGCATTCAGGTCAAGGTAGTGCTAAAGGCTGAATTCCAACACAACACAATCACAAGAAAAATTCTGCAATTTAGATAATTGTACACAATTGAGAATCATATGCACCATTTGACTTCAAGCACATGACTACCTTCATGTGCCAATGCAATGTGACCAACAAGGGTTTCAACTTGCAAACACTAATGTCTAAAGAATGACCACTCTCATGATACAGCTGAAACAACCTGATACTGTACTCTGGTCCACTACTGTCTTGATTCATAATGGAGATCCACACCACCAAACATCTTCAAGTTTATCAAGGCTTGAAGTGGACTGTTTGACACCACAAGAATTTAGCACTCAGGAGGCCTAAAACTCACTTGGAAGACTTTTGTCCATACTGCTCCAGTCTCTGCTCCTCAGCAGAACCCATCATGACCATGCTCACAGGTTAATTTAGCCTCCCTAACCATATGTAATAAGGAACCTTCAGAAGTGGCACATATGGAATGTGTCCAGTCCTGTTTTCCTCATATACTACACACATCATCCACAAGGCAGTGTCAGAAAATCCAATGAATCCAGACATCTTCTGGCAACAGTCCAAATGATCTAAGAAGATATCTAGATGCCCTGGTATGACAAACACAGAAGCCAAAGAACAGGAAGAATCAAGGTGCTACATCAACAAGATCTGAGGTTTTTACCCTTCTTAAGGTGAAAAAGACCTACCTTTTTTGAACAAATGGTCAAGGTATTGCCTCCGTTCAGGTCCCAGGTCAACATTGTCAAGATCAAATATGCATCTCCAAAACCAGCGAGTCAAGTAGCTATGTTGTCGGGCAGGGGAGTCGTACTTTGATGAAGTGAAGAAATCAGCTACACCAATAATGCCAACAGCTGGATCCAGATATGACACAGCTTTGTCCACAGCATCCAAAAATGGAGGAATCACTAGTCCATGCAAAAGTAGAATCTGTCAGGGAGGGCAATCACTACTACCTACTACTGAGAAGAAGATCTCTTCACGACACTCAATGCTACAAGAGTGTTTTTATTTCACAGCAGGGTCTAGCCCAAAAGCAAAAGATGCTGCAAGCCAAAGGGGAACTGCTAAGATCGTGTCACTTTTCCATGCTGCAGCTGTTTATATAGCATCACAAGTTTCACTCAAATATCACAGGGATTGCAGAGACAAACTCCACAAAAACATGTGATGTAACCAAAGAAGTGTTGTGTCATTTCAGACCCAACCAAAACACAGTAAGTCATAACCTTGCATCAGTCACAAAGTCTCAGACCATCACCTTCATCATGAATGGCAGTGACTGGCTGAAATTACTCCCTACTGATGTCATCATAAGGCTCCCAATAGGGGGTGTAGATATGTAGATACTAATTTGATCGAGAGATTAGTAATACATCTGCTCAAAAACCTGGGGTAAACATCTGTCCCCTGAGTATCTGTAGCATTTCCAGAAGGAATGGGAAGATTCAGTCATGATGTTGGCTACTGCTCAAAATGTGTAGCCAATCAAAAAGTCAATATTATCATCAGTCAAGCAGCAACTAGCTTCTGCGGGTAAGCTTCATTTCATTCTAGCTTGTCCTGTAGAAGCACGCATCCAAGTCGAAGGCATACAGAGACAGGCTAAATTCCTAATCAATGTTGATGCTACTATGAATACATTGAAGGTTTCAAAGAATCCTCCTGACATTGGTTCACATTAAGATCTCAATGAAAGATTCCAAGCCCATTTTGTTTCCTGTAGACACCAATTGAGTCCATCTTTCTAGCTTAAGGACTTGCAGCATCCCTCACCTTCATGCAGCCTGATCACAGGGGTGAGCACACCTAACCCTAGATATATAATAAACTGGTTTAGTGTCATGCAATGGCTAGAGGTATACTTACTGGAAAGTGAATAGGAAAACGTAATGAGAGTAGCAGGTGCCGTTTCAGGTTTGAATTCACAAACATCTGCCTCAAAGACCTCAACGTTGTTCCACCCACGTTGCTTGACATTCTTTCTTGCCACCTCACAGAGGGGACCACAGATGTCAACCACATATATTTTTTCAAACTGAGAGATATCAAAAAACCTAGCCATGGTCTCCACATTTTGTCCAGTTCCCCCTCCAAGGTCAACCCACACAAGGCCATCTTGATTTTGCAACCTTTTCATCTCTTGTGCACATGCTTTAAGCATTCCCTCTCTCCCATGTAAGAATCTGGCTCGAAAGTTGTCATCTGTATACATCTCCCAATTATTCTTAATAGAACATCCCAATCAATCGAAAGAAAAAATAATTTTTCCTTTTGGTATACATATATCAAAAAGCTCTAGGATCTTGATCTAACTGCCACAATGACAAAGCGCATGTCAGTGACATTTTGCATATGAGTTCCATCTTCATCTGCTTACAAGCTCTTACATGCTGCAACAGGGTTGGCTCAAGTCTCTAAGAGAGACATTGCACCACACACTTCTAGATATGTAACCAATTGGCATAGTGAACTAATTGGAGCTGCTATGACCATCACATGTAAAGATCTAGCATGCAAGTGCTTGCTGGATTTGGTCAAGATTGTCTCTACCAATCATGACTGACAAAACCTGGCATCCCTGCCCGACCATCAAAAGAATAAATAAATCAATGAAAAAATAAGTCTGGACCGCATAGGTACATAATATCTCCACTAGTGCAAAGGTGGCAGTTCTAAACCCTAAACCCCAAAACCCCCAAAAAACGAGAGAGAAATGCACAAACTACATACCTGAGCTTGAGGACCATAGAAGCATATAACAAAACAAAGCTTACATGCATGAGCTTGAGGACCATAGAAGCATTCCAGGCGCTCCTTGTGAGTGTCACCGGCTATCTTTGAGAACCACATGGTACGCAGCACCTGTATATCGCTGCACACATTGCGTACATACTCCATCTCCACCAACTAGATACTAAGTTCTCTGCCCCTAGAAGCCTGCGTCTTGTAAGATACAAGGAAAACACGGTGGCCACCCCTTCGTGGGAGCAGCAGCTAAAACCAAAGCTAGAGAAAGACGAAGAGTGATATGTACTAGCTCTCTCTCTCTCTCTCTCTCTCTCTCTAATTCCAGAAACCCTAAAAAAACCCTAGTCCAGTTTTAAACCTTGTCTGTGTACAGACAGCCAAGCGTTATAATACGAGGGTACTACTATACTATACGGAGGGTGTTGAATAGGCTTGTGTTTAGGTGTGCAGAAAAATGTTATGGCCAATGAAATTGCTGGATTTGGTGGTCTGATTTTCTTTTTCCTTTGCTATCTTGAGTGAACTAAGAGTTAAATGTGTACCTACTAGGATTTGGTGGGTTTGTGAGAATTTTAGAGGACCAATGGAAATAAATGTTAGAGCATCCCCACCAGTGCTTAGCTTAGTATGTGACCCAACAAAAAATATTTCTCATAACCCAGTTTAGTTATCCACATTTTTTCAATTCATTTTTTATATTTGTTCATGTTTCTATGCTTTCAATTATGACATATTCTAGGCATAACATGAAATAGTCATGGCATGAAATGTTCGCCTTGAATGTATTCTATTACAATAGCTTCATGTTTCATTCATAAAGGTTGCAATAATGTGTGTGATCCTAAGGTTGGATAGAGATTGGATGGAGAGTTTGCATTAACTCTTGTTATTATCATTGGTATTTTCTCGTTGTTCTGTTGTCAAGTTTCAACACTTCTTGTTCAAATTTTGTAATGTAATTTGGTTCAATTGGAAAAGTCTTTTGAGCAAACCCACCCTTGGGTGTTATCTTTAGGAACATTAACCCTAAGGTTTCTTAACTCATTTAATTTCAAAATAACATAGGAATCATTTTTAAAAGACTTTTCAATTTCAATTTTATGTCAAAAAATTTCCCAAGTCATGTAGAATTTGAGATTTTAGTTGATTTTTTAAATTTAATTTTTAGTATTCCAAATGAGTGGTCAAAGAAAAAATTACAGGGAAATTTTTAAGGAAAGTAAAATTTGAGTTCATTTGTTTAGGGACACAAAAGAACATGGTTTTATATTTTAAAAATAATGCTTTTAATTTCTAGGAGGTTGTAAGATGGTTTTCTTTTTTATTTGATTGATAGATAGTGAATTGAAGCAATAGTAAACTTTTGAGCAATTTTTGAAGGTCAAGATTAGAAAGCCATGGAGGGCCATTGCATTCATGTTTACAAATTTGTAATAATTCACATCTTTTTGTTTCAATCAAATAAATGTGACCATATCCTAGCAACTATAGTTGATAAACCAAATAAAACATTTTTTTACAATGGTGCAACTTGACATTTAATGATAAAGGATAAAACAATTTAGGAACACATGTCAAGAACATTATTCAAATATTTTTTTATTAATTACTTGTTTAGTTTATATACGTGTTTACATTTTTTTCATATTTGTGTACAGAGGTGGGGACACAAAGGTCATGTGGTGGAAGTCAACAATAAAAAGAACATTTCAAAAAGATTAGTTTTATTTAAATTTAATTAAATTGGGTTAACCTTCTTTTAGATTTTCATGATGTGGTTCCTAATGATATCACTCAAGGATGGGTTTGCTCATTTAGTAATAAATTCAATGACAAAAATGAATGAAAAAATTAAATGTAAGTTTTTGGACTTGGATGCATGCATTTATATGTTTGAAATCATGTGTTAAATTTGGTGTGAATCATTTTTGTGAATCTATCGTGTATGTTTAACTCTTCAATTATAAATCAAGGTTCCTAACAACTTGCCCTCTACATGAATCTTACAACTACAAGTTGTAAGATTTGATATTGTTCATCCATAAGGTAAGTGGTGTTGGTATTGTGACTATAAATTAAAATTCTTTACAATACACATGTATCCACCAATTAGACTACATGGCACACACTTTCAAGCACTGCCATTTGTGGCAATGTAAATGGTGAACTACCAAAAATATTCCAAATTTTCATAGTTCATGTATTCCCATGACTATCATTAATAATAAATTAACCACTTCAAGAAATACAACATGTAAAATAATAATCTTCAACATTTTTTTCATTTGTCTCTTAATACCTTTCTAATAATTTTTGTCATTCTATTGTACTTTTTAGTTCCCTCCTCTTACATTGAACATTTTATAATGTCATCATCTTTTGCCTCCCATTTGCCTACTCTTGCAACTGACCTTTTACAACACATAACATTTTTATAATCATAACACACATGCACACACATTTTTGTTTCAAATGCAAGCAATGAATTCAAAAAGAAAAGGAAAATGATTAAAAGGAGGAAATCTAGCAATGCCAAGGTGAAAACACATTACACTATGCATCAAACCACATCATAGGACAATTTTTGTAATTTTTTGGACTTAATATTTGACCATGGAACAAAATAAAAGTGATTAAAATATAAATGAATTAACTTTACAATACTCTATATGGTATAATCACATCAATTAAGAATTTCATGAATAGATTTGGAATTGTCATAACATATTGAACTTTGAAAGGACTACCAAAAACCAAATAATATGGTTCATAATACATGAATATGGACTCAATTTGTTAAAATAAAATTAGTGAATATTTTGACATGGAATATGATGTGGTGACAATGTTACTGAAAATATTTTTCTCAAAAGGTCATGCATATTCAAAAAACATATATCAAAATATTGATTTCTAAATGAAGTCCTTAATTAGTAAGATAAATTAATCAAATGTTCATCTTTCAAACATAGGATCTTCATGAATTAAACTAATGTTTCAAAGTACAAATCTTGGATTTCTATTGACCCCTTGCCACATGGTTCGTGTGATTCAAAATATCATATTGAATCCTACTTTCATAATGTTAATTTAACTTTATTATGGACTCCACATCTATTTAAAATTATTTCACCACGATGTGATTTCACCACCAATAAAACTTGTCAATGACAAGTAATTTGAAAGCACCTTAACCACACTCATCAAATGCAAACATGATGAATATGTTGTTCAAATTGCATCATGGATCCTACAACTCACATGGTTCTTGGTGCACAAGATTGGACCAAAATTATGAATGGACTCCATAAATGTCAAGGATTGGTTAAATATGCAAGGACACATGGATTGGTTTAAATTTTAATTCTAAAAAAGATATCAAATTGTCACAAATGTATCAACCACAACATTTCATTTTGGGAACTAATCATTGATGAACATAACACATATCATTTGTCAAAACAATTCAATTGGGAGTATTATGAAGCAATGAAACATTTCAAGAAAAACAAACAATTAATGTTTCATTTCATGTCAAAGATTTATAAGTTGATGGGGATAAGAAATAATAGATTGTACAACTATTGAAAATTGATACACAAGAAGAATAAAATTTTACACAACCATATTGTTTGATTGTCTATTACATACCATAAGAATAAGTACTAGACAATAATTAAAGCAATCCACAAGCACACTTGTGAATGTGGCGAACTTGGATGATTTTTCAAAAAGTAGTCAATATTGTGAATCAAGTCCAAACTGATTGAAGTATGTCATGGTCATGAAAATTGTTATAAACAAAGAATTCTCGACATGCACAAGAACTAAAGCAAGTTATAATAAAACTTGGGTTTCATGCTCCTTTGCATTACCAATGATGATCAATTATTTTTTCTTTCTTCTTATGTTCCCATATGGTTTCCAATAGTTCATCATTATTTATGTCAATCTTAAATTTACTATAATTTGAATCAAATATTATGAACATGAAAACGCACATGTTAATTTGCCTTTTTGTATCATGTTGGTGGGTAGGGGAAAGGAACAAAATATTTATTAAGATAGGAGGTAGTTATTAGGAAAATTAATATGAAAGGAATTAGTTAATATGAAAGAATGAAACCGTTTGACTTGAAAATGAAGGTGTAATTGTCAACCAAACAACCATGTTGGAATTGTCCTAACAATGATTATTATTGGAGCATATATTTGCTTCACATAGACTGGTTTTGATTATCATCCTCACATTATCACCATCGCTAGAACTAGGCCTTCATTTAAATTGAACAACAAAATATGATAACAAAAAACACCGTGAAATATTCCACAAAAAAAGTGTAATACCTTATTAGATCAACATTCAAGTGTTGAATAAAACAAAGCCATAATTTTCTTTCCACATTACAAGTTGTTGAATAGCAAGGATTTCACTTTAATCAACAACTTAAATGAGTTGTAGTGGACATTGGAGTTGTTATAGGTAAGTGATGAGTAAATTACGTACCCATTGAATACTAAGTAACAATTGTTTTAATAAATGATAAGCCCTTTAAATAACTTATGCATACCTATGTCAAGTTCCAAAAAAATTGACACTAAAAAGTATGTGACTTCCTTGATTTATAATGTTTTGAGCATGTAATTTTTTTTAAATGTGACTTTGAAAAGGTATTACAATGTTTAAATAACATCTTATTCAAAACATGAAATGGTCGAAATTGAAAGTAACTAGGGTTTATCTTTATCTATACCTATGTGAAACATAGGAAGCTTAGTTCAAGGTGGCTTACATAAAAGATTCAATATAGTCCACCATTCAAGGAACCTTTTTAAGCATGCTTCTAAACACTTATTATGGAGGAAAAGTTTATTACAACTAATGAATTGCATTCAATATGGATGACAAATGGATGTTTGCAAATTATTTTCATCCATGATCACTGAACTACAATAATGAAATATGATTAGGGTGAGGAAGCTTATGAGATGTTGTTGTCAATGATGAAAGTGCACTAGAACAACATTATGTCGACAAAAACAAAACCTTTACATGCACACATGTGAAACTTAACTTTTGCGATGTACTAGGTAACCAGTGACCTTAAGTTGGTAACTGGACATAACCATGTGTCCTGAGATACGAGATGTAGCCTTTTACATCCATGCAGGGGAGAGGTTGCGAAAGCATTCATCCACACAGCAGAGGGTTATTTAATCATTGGGCCAATGAGTGGGCCAGCCTCATGCTAGCTGGCAGGTCACTAATGACAGACAGGTAGACGGTTATGGCTCATAACTTGTGACCTGACAGCCAATCAGGTTTTCGAGTATGGGTATAATTTGTAAACAAAAAAAAGTTTTGTCCAAAACCAAATAATTCCATGAATAAGAACAAAATTGTTTTCATGAATTTAAAAGTTTTGTATGAACAAGAAGTAGCATTGTGTAAACCCTAAACCCCTTCCGAATTTGCCAATAACTTCTCCTCCTCACTCCTTTTCCTTGTACAAGAGTTTTACATTGTAGTTCCTTAGAGTAAGTACCCACCCTTCTGCCTCCAACAGTAGTAATTGGACTAATGGGACAAACTTGAACTCGTTATCAAGATATATGCCTTCAAATAAAAAGTGCTAATTTTGCAAAAGGGAACCCATTGACATTTGTGCATAATCTTTTAACCCTGACACCAATTGCCTTCCTTATAGCATGCAATTGTGAACAATGCATATGTCCAAAACCAGAGCACAATGACTTAAGATGTTTTATTGCAGATGTTCTGTAATGAAGAATTTTGATGCAACAAGGCCATTTAGGCCACTAGCATTTGTGTTATGATAAACAGTCTTTTATTTGTACATGCCCAGGTAAACCCAGTGACATCGTTGTTGCTTTTGCACTAGAAATAATAACGTCACAACTGCTGATAACACCTTATAAAAAACTTGCTTACGGTCTTATGGTCCCACCGCACTCGATCCATGTGCTTTGCTCCTGTCTCTCTCTCTCCCTCTCGCTTTCTTTGTACACCTCAATACTAAGTGTGGATCCAATTCTTGAGACTTTGTTCTAGCTTATTAACGATTGAAATATTGGGTTTGGCTAATATCTGGAATGCAATGCAGCATATTGGACTTCACCACTTTTTAAGTGGTGAAATACAAAGCTTCACCAGAGAAAAAGTAGGAAAGTGAAGCAATTGAATTCCACTTTCAGAACAAATGAAAAGAACAATCTAAACCAATTTTCTTTGCGATCACCTTCACTTTCTGCGCAACTCCACCTTTGTGTGTCAGGTGATCGAAAAGAAAATCAGTTTAAATCATTTTCTGGGTTATGTGTGCTTTCATACCGCCTGCAATGGACAAAATAACCATCATGGAGTAGTTAAGGCTTTGGCCTTTGACTAGCTCAAAATTGAAGAACTGAAGGAGTAGTACTGTGGTCATCTTCATTTGGAGGTAAGCCGAATCCTTCCCCAAACACATCCTTGGACCAGCCTGTTGGATTCATCCATCCAAGCAAAGATCATCATGAGATCATTTGTCCATGAGTGATTCTGTGATAATTCCCTTAACATGGGGTGCACATAAATCCAGAACAAATCTTATAGATTAGTAGCCCACCTGAAAAGCAGTGAGTTTAAATGGAGATTCTGGCTGAAATACACCATCCTTCAACCATCGCTCGGGCTTGAATTCCAATGCATCAGTCCCCCACAGACATTCCAACCGGCCCATTGCATATGGTGAAAAGCTCACAAAATTGCCCCCTTTGATAACTGTGCCATCTGGGAACACATCATCATTCACTGCTGCTTTCGTCTCCTGTAAATGCAACCCATGCATGCCCGTCACTACTCAAGGCCTAACATCTTGTGATCTACAATGAGATGGGAAACTACCTCACTTTGAGTGTAGATTGGCACAATAGATAGATGGGGGGATGGAGAAGTGCTTACCAAAGGAACAGCTGGATAGAGCCTGAGGGCCTCTGTCAGGGCAGCATGCAAATAATGCAGCTTAGCGAGGTTTTGATAGTTCAACCTTTGTGCAAACTCAAGGATCTGGTCCCCTAACCCTTGAAAGCTGATTCCGTTGCAATTTGTTTTGTTTTGTTTGCCATTTTGGACCGACTCCTGCTCCTTGTGGAAAACTTCAGAAACTTCAGCAAGAATGTTGTTCACAACCTCAGGGTGCTTGCAAAGCTCAGAGAAGAACCATGAGAGAGTGACTGCAGTGGTGTCACGTCCTGCTACAATAAAGTTGATGCACACATCCCGGAGTTTCTTGTCATCATATACCTCCCCATCACATGCCAAATCTTTTGCCATGAATCTCGACAGTATGTCATTTCTCACCTGCATGGCAGATGGGAATGAGACCAACAATCCTCGTATACCCTTAAACAAGGCTTGGGATGACTGAAGAGACTGTCATCTCACTTCTTCAGCAGTTAAGATTAGGTGATGCAGTGGAAGATTTGATTACCTCGCTTTGATGAAAGGCCTTAGCAGCATCCTCATCTGCACGCCGGGTTTCAATAACCTTGTACAGGAAAGAGTCCATGACCTGAATGTTTTTCCGCAACTGAGCCTCTGTACCAATGTTTAGTGCCCTCTTGATCTTCCAGAATATGTCAATGTAGCGGCGAATGACAAGTCGATTGCACTCGTCAAAGGCCTTTGCAAATGGCACCTCTGGTAGCGATGGTGATAGGCACCCAATCTCAACACCAAATCCGATTTTGCAAATGGAGTCAAGTGTTAATCTCATAAACAGATCCTGCATCAGGGCAATTCGATTACGTCAGTGTAGGTACGGTTCAAGAACAATTTTGATGTCTTAGAGAGGTGCACTTGGTGACTATGCGTAATAAGTGACATACCTGGAGATCTACAATTTCATGGTTCTTGGCAGCTATGGCAAGGATTTGGACAAGCTTCAAGGCTTCACTTCGGTAGGCATGCACACTGAAGTCTCTCAACTTTGATGAGGAAAACTCAACAGTGGCAACTTTCCTTTGATGTTTCCATTGCTCACCATCCACAATGAAGATCCCATGCCCCATCACATCCTCAAACCGCTCTTTGATCAACTCCCCCTGAATTGGACAATATCCAGACAGCAAGAAGATTCAATATTCAAGTCATAAAGAGACTGAACAGTACATGATATTTGCAACAGGAATTTCTCACATGTTCTTTGAAAAAACCTCTTCAAGGACCACCAATGCTCTTATTTGATGGTGGGGTCCACAGATATTCTCCAGAAGATGCCAACCTTGAAAAGGTGTGGGCCTGAATGGGTACACTAGCTAATCATATGTGCCTCAGCAAATCAGCTTGAGGTGAAGCGTTTGATAGGAGAACAGATGTGACTGCCACAATTAGAGTCACAGGGGATGAATTGATGACATCATTCTTCATTGCAATATAGCTCATATCCTCCTCAGTTTTGTCCAGGGCTTTAGATACGGGGTGTAATTCACCAGGCATGCTCTGAACCCAAATCCTGTAAGCTTTTGCAAATCTACTGGCAGCAACATCACAACTAAGCAGAGATACATCTAAGAGGAGAGAACTAGACTGGTGCTGCTGTTGCCATGTAAACAGTTAGCATTCAGTCTCTGAGTAGCTACAACTTGCCCTAAACTTGTTCAACCAGAATCATAAGTTCCTTAAACTTGACCATCCAATCCAATTGTAGCTAGTGCTCACAGCTGCAACCAAGTGCATGTGTAGACACATAGCTGCACACTGACCTTATTGCTTCATTACATTATCAGGGAGTGTCAATGTAGGTTATGTGATTTGGTAGACATGTCATGAGTACTGTTCTCCTCATATCCATGCAACAGTGTAAATTCCCCCTACTGGCCACCATGAGTCCTCTCACACCAAATCCAGTGTAGAAATCTACCACCACCCATGATAGTTAGACTGCCACATGCAACCACTCTAGACAAGACATATATATAATATATATATGCAGCATAGACCAGAAAAATGGACTTTGGGTTGCAACTCATGATAAATAAATAGGTGGTTCCAGACTACTAATAGCAACTGACCAGGGGGACCAATCAAATTATGTAGCCAATGAACAGCAGGGGATGGTGTTAAGATTTGCTGCGCCTTTTAACAGGCTAAAGCAGGTGCAAAAATGCTGGGCCAAAACCAATACTTTGCTGATGGAGCCAAACCGGCATGTTTTGACTTTTGTTCACCCAAATTTAATTTGCAGGGTCACATACTGAGCACCGGTGAAGAGAGAGAATGGAACGGGTACGCTAGTTAGGGCATGAATGCGTTGCAGGATGAGGTGGCGGAACCTTGGGGTAGTTGTTGAAGTTGGTTTTGAGGATCCATTCGACGTTAGCAGGGTCGACGGTGAAGGTATTGTTGAAGTTCACCATGGGCACGGAGTAGGTAAGGAGATCCTTGAAGTAATTCAGCAGCCAGTCGTGCATGTCGTCGAAATGGGCGGCCTGCTCCAGGAGGCAACCCAGTAAGGGCCAGCTCTTGGGTCCCTTGTAGTGTCGTTGCTTCAACCTGTGCAGGAGTACCCACCACGCCGTTGCTAGTACCGCCGTGCTCAGTAATATCGCAAACGTCGACACATGCACAGCAGATGCTCCTCCTCCTCCTTGCAGCAGCTCCCCCCACCCGCCCATATTCAGACGACCTCCTCCTCCTCCTCCCCCACTGAAAGCTGAAGAACTAGTACTTGCTGCTGTTGTCATTGTCACGTTTTTTTTGTGGAAGCCTTATTCAGCTCCTCCTGATTTCAAGTACTGCGACTGTCAGGCCGGCGGAGAAGAGTCGAACAGATACAAGATTCTGCAGCATGACCATATCACTTTGAAGAAGAGAATGTAGTAGTTGGTTGCAGCTGCATTGTAAGAAAAATCTCAGCTCAAAGCAGCAGCAACAAATAAGAGCTGCTGTGCATAAACTCCAACACGTAAAAACCCACAAAAACAACAGCAACAACAGCACAATACTGCAAAACCCAATGCACGCAGCACGAGATCACAGACAACAGAAGTAAGAATGCGGACAGAGAAGAGTGCAGAAGGGAAAAGAGAAATACAGGATCCAAGTGCAGCCGCCTGCCCGCCGGAGCAGGGTTTTGCCACAACCCAGGGGAGTCTAGCCACCTGATCTAGAGTTCAGAGGCAGAGTTCAGAAGCTAGTTAGTCTACAAGCACCTCTTGAGCTTGTACGAATATTATTGTCATTGAATGAGCAAATACTAGTGAGGCAGATTTCACAGAAGACTTGTAAGAGGGTTAAGTTAGATCTATCTATATATCTATGCAGGAAAACGAGGAGGAGGAGGAGGAGGAGGAGTACCTACAGGAGACTGTGAGAGGCACAACGACAGACACAGAAGACAGACAGACAGACAGCGTGCGTTGGAGGGGGGGGAGAAGAAGAAACTGCTGCTACAGCTGCAACAACAACAACTGAGCAGATCGGTTCACAAGTGACGGCAGTTATAGAACCCGTTGGAAAGCAGCATAGCCAGGGGTCGGCAAGGGGGGGGGGGGGGGGGGGGTGGAGGAAACGGGATCGATGCAGGACGTGTAAGGGACGAGATGATGTTCACACGCCAATCTCTTCAACCAAAAATAAATTTAAAAAACATACACTCCCGGCTATGAATGTTACAACTAGCAGCAGAAGCAGAAGAAGAGTGAGGAAAGTGCAGTAATAATGCAAAGACTTTGTGTAATTGCACACACTTTTTGTCAGACACAGAGAGTGTTGTTCGCTAGGGGTTACTTATGTAAACTGATGGCAAAAATTTCTTTTTTGTTTGATGGAAGGAAAAAAAAAAAAACACAACAACAAAATCACTTCTTCTTCAAGAGTCAGTCAGTCGGTCAGCTAGTACCAGTACAAAGAGAGAGTGACTTTTATCACACACCATCATCATCCATTGAAATAAAAGAGATTACATGCATGCAAACCTCCACCCTAAATGAGGAAGGAAGGAAGGAAGGGAGGAGGAGGAAGAAGAAAAGGAAACCCAACCAACCAAGAGTTTTTTACCCACCATCAGTAAGTAGTCTAGGCTACTGAATGAATCAGCCAACAATCAAACAAACACACAAATGGGTAGAGAGAAGAGCGAGTGAGAGGGAGACACACAAGCAAGAGGGAAGAGTGAGGAGCTGGGAAGGAGAAAGAGTGTATAATGAAGACAGTAAGCAGCCACAGGTCTAGTACCATCAATGCTTCCCCCCACCCCTCTAGACTAGCCCTTTTTGTGTCCATTAATGTGGTCACTGTAGGGTTGGCCCCTCCCCCCCCCCCCTTCTTTATTTTTTATTTTTAATTTGTTTGTTTAATTATGCCATTTCTTCTCTTTCAACCCCCCATCTTCGCATTTAAGCTTCCCCACCTAACTCTCATCATCTTGTGGTTAAGTTACACGTAGTAGTGCTGAGTCAACAGAAGTGTGGGAAGTTGAAACCTCTTCACCCATGGCTTTATTACTTCTCTATAACTATTTTTCTTTTTCTTTTTAAATTTATTTATAAGTTACACATAAGTGGTCCCTTGGGTCCTTGGGAATTGGGGATACTTGACGAGTATATAAATCTCTAAATTATGTTATATATGAACTTTGAAGTAGAGATTAGTGTTGGTCCATAATTTCAACTATCCCCAATTCCCAATGAGCTCACCTCCTTGGGAATTGGGTCCTTGGGAATTGAGGATAGTTGAAATTCTGGCCAACATTATCCTCTATTTTGTTCTTGACTCTGAAGATAGGAATTTGGATCCAACTAGGCTAGGTAATGTTTTTCTGGAAGTAATAAGCCTATAGCAAGATTTCCTGTTTTCCAGACACTAAGGCCCACTTTAGACAGGGGTCCCTGGTACAAATTTGTAGGAACCAATTTGGACTCACTTGAAGCAAAATTGAATCCTTGGTTTGGACCCTCCCTTAGTTCTTCAAATCATGAGCTCGCCTTTTTAAGCTTCTTTTTTTCTTTTTGGGGTTTGAACCAATAAATTTTCATTCCAAAATGGTGCCATGTAGATTTAGCCTTGATTTGCCACTTTTTGGTCTTGGGCCCTCATCTGAAAGTTGTGGGTCCAATTTATGGCTATCATCCAATAAGATTGCTCTATTTCATTGGACCCTTGACCTTCAAATCCTCATCCAAAGTGGCCCTAAGTTTTGTGCATATAAAACATTGTTCTCTTTGGCTAGAGTGATAGCATTACTTTCGCATAGTGTTACTTTGGCCAGGGTGAACCACCTCCTACAGTTGGTACCTTCACTTTCTTGAGTGAGGCCTCGTACACTGCAGGAGAATGTGGTTTTTCTCAGACAAAAATTTGTGACTCCACAAAAATTTGTTGCTGGTAAGGCATGTAACACTTTTCAGATTCTAAAGGTGAAAATCTTTAGAACTTAAGAAGTCTTACATGAAGATTGCCCATTGCCAATTTAGAAGAGACAAAAAGATCTGTTATTGTGAAACAAAAACAAGAAAACAGAATTCGTACCCACTTGAAATTAAACGAATTCAGACCTTGGCATTACCATGATAGACATTCAGAAAGAATATTTGTTTGTCAATACATATTGTATTCCAAAAATATTAGAACCGAGGGATGGTGAAAGATAATTGAAAAAAAAAAAAGGACATGTTCATATGTTAATATTATGAAAATAAACTGTAATATCAAACACAATCAAATTAAATTTTCATTTTAAAATTGAATTTACTAAATATTATTTTCCATTGTGAAAATCAAAACTAGTTCGAGGAAGTGATTAAATTATTTTTCTTTCCTTCTAGCTTTTTGGAAATCAAAAGGTCATAGTTAGTTCATTCTGGACTTTAGAATTAACATTTGGAGATTCAAAATTTAAAGCGAAATTTTGATTTGAAGACCACCATATGATACAACAATAGATATTTTCTCACTACATGATCCAACAAATAAATGTTTTCAATGTTTCATCTCAAATTCAATAGAATTTTTTATCCTAACCATTCAGTTTAAAAAATCAGAATTACTAGTTTAGTCCATATTAACAAAATAGATGTTTCAATGTGAACAAACCATTGTTGTACTAGGACATAAGGTGAAACTTGGGTAAATAATTGTATGAATATTGCCCTTGAAGAACATGCCTATTGGGTATGAGTTCACCTATGTACGTACCCCATAGCAAGGTTGGTTTGTCTTCAGGGTTTAAAGCTTTCATACCAAACCAATCCAGGTGTTGGGTTTTGTGATATTGCGAATGATACCAATACTTAGGCTTGTTGATACCAATACTTAGGCTTGTTGGTGATGACGAAGGTAGGTAGGAATATGAGAGTACATTCAAGTTTTTATGTTCATGCTACACAAGTTTGTAACTTCTTCAGTGATCAAAAGTTGTGCTTTTAATGGCAAATTATGGTAATCCTCTTCATTTTGTTAGGAACTTTCTTTTTTTTCCAAATAATGTGTAACTTATTGAAAAAAACCATGATTTACAATTTATTTAGATTTGAATAATTTCCTTTAAATTATCATAATAATAAAATTATCATAATAATAAAATTATCATAATAATAAAATTATCATAATTACTAAATTATTAATTATTTTCACAATTTTCTAATAATATTTAATCATTGAGTTATTATTATTATATATATACTATAACATTTCTCATTTCTCATTAATAATTATTTAAACCTAGATTTCAAATTTTACTAATATTAACATTTTAAAATGTTATTATTATTTAATATTTTATGTAATAGTTTAAATAATTTCTGTTATTACTAGTTACTACTAATTACTAAATAGCAATAAATAGTAGGTTAAGTTGATAAATGGGTAAATCATTGTTAATGCATGTTTAATCAATTAGGTTTAGTTAGTTAATTTGTATATATATCATTTACACAATTGAAAAAGAAGACAAAAGGATATGGGATAAAGTTTTTTGTTTTAATTTAATTGCAAATTTGTTGCAAACTAATTTACGACTAAAAAAAATATCCCATATATTTTATCCTCCATTTCCATCTTGTAAATGTATATAAATAATCTCTTTTGTCTCACATTTTTATATTAAAACATGTGTAATTTGGGATGAGCCAATCAAATATGTTTAACCGAAAAAGCTACACCTAAAGCAAAATAAAAATATTTACAAATCTACCTTCTAGATTACCTTCCCACCTACCTACCTATTCTACCTACCTAATTTTATTTACCTATCTACATACCTATCAAAATATTGATTTAAATTTATTTTGGCCAAAATTCAATCAATATGCCACGTGACAAACTTTTATTGTGCCACTAGCATGATCTAACACCATCTAAAATAGATGATGAAAATCCGCTATGTATTTTAAAACACAATTTTAAAATATATATTATGTTGTCACATGGCACTTTCTAATGGGTTATAACATAGTTGCAAATAATGAGAACTATTTGTAAACTTTATACAAATGGTCAATAGATGAGGGTGTAAATGTTAACATTATATATCATCCATGTGGAATGTGATGACATCATGCTAAATGATCATTTGCAATTAAATGTTGCACGTGACTTCACTTATGCAACTTATTTTCAATTGCAAATTAAAGCCACAAATTGAGACTTTTATTCTAATGAAAATGATTGACAATTGTGGAGGAATGAAAAATAAACAAATAATTCATTTGTCAAAAATTCCACCCATTTCTTCCTAAATATTGAAAGCAACCATGTTTGAAGAAATAAAATGTTCAAAAATGTAAGATGTGTTGACAATGAAAACACACTACACAATCCATTTTTTATATCACAAAGGGAATTTTTAGTGGGTAAGAACATTGCTAATGGAAATTGAACTATATCATGCCCAATATCCTCAATGTAGACCCAAATATCAACCCTATAACTAATGTATATAATGTATGATGGGTCAAACCCCATCAATAGACCACCATGGCACATGACAAATGAGGTCCCAATGCATGTTGTTGTCTTTGTGAAAGCATGAAAACATAATATAATCAGCTTGTTACAACATGAATTGGAATATGGATTCAATTATTTGGAATGGACTTTAAGTCATTTATAATGCTTGTAAAAGAAATTTAAGATGATAAAATGTCATCATTTCACTAAAAGATCAACTTTTAAAATGTTGCACAACAAACCTTGTCACTATTCTCAATATATAAATAAAGACTTGGTATGCTTTCATCTATGTAGATTTTAGTTTATAATTTGGCACAAAATATGGTATAGTATGACTATGATACAAAAGATTATTTGGAAGGTTTTTGATCACCAAAATAGCAAGGTGTACATTGAATCATAGATTGATAATGTCCTTTATATATTTCAAATTAATAATCTAGATGCTCATCTTTCAAATACAAGGTTCTCCAACATTAAACTAGGGTTTCCAAAATCCTAACAAAATTTTAACATGTGGTTCCCAATATTTGAATTACAGGTATAAACAATAAGTTTTTTAGATTTTTTCTAGACATCACGTGCCAAAATTGGTCCACCTTAGTGTGTTAATCTCCAAATCAAACTTGAACATAAGGTATTAATTACCATACTAGCATTGTAAATTCAATAGACTAATGTTGAATATTTAATATATTGTTTCCTTTAATTCCAAAACAATCATTAAGACTTAACTTTTTACTCTAAAAGTGTATTTTTCACTTGTAAATTAATTACATAAATGTTTCAATAATTTTCAAATTTTCAAATTTTCAAATTTTTGTTTCCAAAAATTAATTACATCAAACGTAATCACCTACTACAATATTTACAATATGGCCTAACAAAAAAATTGAATTTTAATTGTGATGAACAACAAGTTTACTATTATTTTGACTTGAATTTGGTTGTTGAATTTAAATATATGTAAGAATTTTTGTAAAATATCACAACATATTAGTGAAAATACTATGGAAAACCCTAAAAATTTTCCTTTTTAAAACATCTTTAAAATTCAACTATAAGTAAATGTTATGTTATGTGGTGGTACATTTTTGCAATTCAATTACATTGAAAAGTATATATTTTTAGGGTTTTGCTCCTTTTGTTAACCTATGTACCATGGACTTGACTATCCAAAGCCCTTTATTTCCTAAATCGTAATATCTTCTTGGTCCTTAACATTAGTTAATCTTTAGGCACTTCTTTTAATTGGTCTTTTATCTCCATCACAAACCCCTTGAGAATAAAGACCCTAATCTCAATCAACTAAATATTATAGTTGTTAAGGAGGTAAAACTTTCAAAACTTTTGGTGTTTTATGCCTTTGTTAATGATTGAAACCAAATTGACAAGTTTTTAGGTTTTTTTCATGTTCATAGAAGTAGTTTGTAAGACAATGACCCTAAGAAGTCACCAAAGGTTCAAAATGGGGTACCGACCAATTGTTTGGTCAATATTGCCCCTATGAAAAGCTCCTTGAAAAGATTTGTATCACCTTTCAATAGTAGTATAAATATTTGACTCTATTGCAAATAACTTTCCACTTCGACTAATGTCTTAAGGTAGTCTTAATCATTTCTAGTGATTTTTTTCATTAGAATACAACTTATCCCAAAAGCCAAAAAAAATGTATGTTCTTTTTAGTACTTGGACAATGTCATTTATTAGTAAAATCCCATTGTTTATTTCATTATGTGTTTGTTATTTCAACCTTGTTTGAATCTACTTAGTTTTATTCTCGAGATAAAAAGAAACATGTTAGTCTTTTGCAAAAGAATGAAGTAGTGAATTTTCCAAAAATCTAAATGTGCAAGTATTTTTCATTGCTTATTAAATTTAACTGGCTTCTATGTATTTGTAATGTAAAAATTCAATTGGCTTCTATATATAATTGCAAGTATCTATCCAATTGAATTTTTGCATTACAAATATTTTATTTGAAGTTATGGGATTCAAACCCTTGTTCCTATTTCTATTTTCTTTACAAAATCCTTGCAAAATTCTTTTTTAAAAAATTTCAAACTCATTCAATAAGGCCATTCTTAATATGAATTTTTAAGATATATATATTTAGATTGTATATATACTTGCAATCGTTTCACAAATCATTTTTACATTTAAGCCATATAAACATATTAACTTTTAGCATCACACAAGTAAACATTAAATAATACCAACGAATTAAATGCAACGCCAAGTTAAACACAACTATAATACAATACAATATAGTGCCCAACATGAAAAAATAAAAATAAATTATTGTACCCATACAATGATTAATGGTTAAATTATTATTTTTTACATTATTTTCAAAGGAAAAAAATAATGCAATGGTTATTATCCCCCTTACATCCCAAAGGTTTTAAGTTCAAACCTTTTTCTGAATTATTTTTTTCATCTATGAATGAAATGAATGAAAACAAATTTCCAAGGTAATAAAAGGGTTTAAGTTGTTCCATGGGAAACAACCATGCTTTCAAAGGAGAAAGGTTTAAATTGCTCCGAGGAACAACCATATTCTCAAGGGACAAATAATTCCTTCTCCTCGAGCATATGATTGTTCCTTGGAAAAAAAGGTTTAAGTTGCTCCCCAAGGCAACTTAATTCTCCTTCTCCCCGAGGACATGATTGTTCCCTAAGGAAAGGCCCAAGTTCGCTAGGGGAACATGTGTTCCAAAACTTTTTGTAATCATAGTCATCTCATATATGTTTTAATATAGGCATGCGACACATCATTAGAAAGGTCTCAAGTAAAGCCACAACTTTGTAGCTAAATGCACTTCAATCAAAACTCATAGACAAAATTTATGTTCATGCAAAGTTTTAAACACATTCTTCCAAGGGGCAACATGGTTGTTCCCCATGTGCCTAGGGGAACAACCTAAACCATGTTCCCCCAATGAGCAAATATGTTCAAAACTTTTGTGTGGTCATAATTTTTGCATATGAGTTATAATTGAATCATTTCCAACTACAAAGTTGTAGCTTTCCTTGAGACCTTTCCAATTATAGGTTGCAACCCTATATAAAAACACGTATGAGATAATTTTGATTGCTAAAAATATTGGGACATATGTTTCCATAGGGAACTTGGGCTTTTCTCTGAGGAAGTTCATTGTTGCCCAAGGAAATTGACTTTTCCCCAAGGAACAATCATGTTCCAAGGGAGAAGGAATTTAAGCTGCCTTAGTGAGCAACTTCAACCTTTTTTCCCTTTGGGAACAATCATGTCCCATGAGGAGAAGGAGCTTAAGTCATTGTGGGAAACAAATGTGTTTGAAATTTTGTTTGATTGTAATTTTTGCATATGAATTCTCATTGAAGTATTTCTAACTACAAAGTTGTAACTCTCTTCGAAACTTTTCCAATGATGGGTTGCAAAACTATATTAAAACAAATATGAGATGACTATGATTGCAAAAATATTCAAAATATATGTTTCCATTGGGAATTTAGGCTTTTCCTTGAGGAAATTACATTGTTGCCTACAGTAACTTCCTAAGGGCAATTAATTTAAAAACTATTCAAATGTTCTATGGATTTTTTCATCCATTTCATTTGTCAAAAAAAATTTGGGAAAAGGATTGAACCCTAAACCTTTGGGTTGAAGGCAGAATTCTAACCAGTACACCACAATTTTTTCCTTTGAAATTATTGTGTAACAAATATACTTACAAAATTAATCATTGTGTGGGTATATTAAAAAAAATCTGAATTTTCTTTTCATGTTGGGCATTGAAGGCAAATGGATTGAACTTAATGCCACATTTAACATTGCCATTATTTTGTGTGTGGTTATCACACATACATAACATCACATGTTTCTTTTTTACATAAACATATTAGAAAAATACTCCAAAATGACATAAAGGTTGCATCAAATAGTTCTTGCATTATAGAATGTTATGTACAAAATTGGAATTATACATTAACTCATGTCCAAAATTGACCGCCCCAAAAAATCCTTGAATATGTTGCTTAAACTTCATCAATAATGACTACTACTACTGATAAACATTAATTAATTCTAACCATATGTAATTACTTTGCCACTATTGGCTTTGTTAATTATTAGTTTACTAAAACTTAATTTCACTAGAAGAAATCTTATCATTTGCAACTAATCGATATGCAACTACATGCAACTAGTTGAAATTTACAACTAGATTGATTATGCTTGCAATTTTAAAATTGATACCCTATAATTTTAAAGCCATACAGTTGTGCATGCAACTAACATACAACTAACGGTGTACAAAATGAACATGTGTCATAAAAATAACAACTTAAGCCATTACATACTTAAGTTAATATACCAAATATACCTACATAGGTTATATATAATAGTATTATACCTTTAATATTAAAGCTAAACCCATGCTAACTAAGGCTAAACTTAGGTTAAACTAAATTAATCATGGTTAAACTAATTAAGAAGCTACAATGATCACGGGTAAACTAACATAATATGAATTAACAATAGTTAAACTAACTAAAAGGCTAAATTGATGATGGCTAAACTAAATTTAGTTAAACTATCAAAAAAGTTAAACATTACAAAACTAAATTAACTAGGAAGTTAAATTACTCATAATTTAACTAACTAGGGGGCTAAATTAAACGTGGTTAAATTAGCCATGGTTAAACTAATTAGTTTTTAATTTTAATAATGTTAAAATACTTATGGTTAATAGATTACACTACCTAACCTTCAAACACCTTGCCTAAGCTAATTTTATCATAATATTAATAATTATGGTTAATAGGCTACAATAATTTGTGTATAAGTACTTATTATTAATATTTAAATAATATTAATATTAAATAATAATAATAATATTATTATTATCATTCTTCTTCAATGATTATTATTTTTAGTCTTATTATAATGTTATTAATTAATACTAGAATATTTATGGTTGATAGGTTACATTAACTAACCTAGGGTATGTAATAGTAATATAAACTTTTTTATTGTTATTGACATTATATTTCAACAATAATAGTTTAATTATATTATATTAAAATATTATTATTGTGATAATATGGTTGTGGCTAATAAACTACATTAATTAGCCTATAAGTATTTTAACCTAGGCTAAATAATAACCTAAGTTAGCTATCAACTAAAATTAGGTCATAATATTATAATATTATTGATTGTTAACTATCATAAGTAATCGTATCTATTGAGATTTAATATTATTATTATGTATTAACCAATTAATATTTTTATAATAAAATTATATTAACATAACTTGTTACAATTTATATATCTATTTTGTAAACTAAGTTAATATGGCATATGTAATATTTAATAATTGCATGTAAGTTGCAACTACATTGGTTGAACTTATGACTAAATTTTTTGTTCCATATTTTTTGCCTTTCATTCCAAGCATGCACTCTATATAACTAGGTGTATTAGTCTTATTCACAAACCAAGTACCAAATGCAATTTGGGATGAGCCAATGGAAGATGTTTAACCCTAAATGCTAAACCCAAAAACAAAATTGGATCATTTTCAATTTACCTAGCCAACCTAGCCCTACACAAGCAATGTTTGATTGCCACATGGAATTGCCTTGCCCATTATAACATTAACACAAGTCAATATATTATAGATTTAAAATTGCATCTAAATTAATAATAATGAATATTGAAATAAGGTTCAAATTGCCATGTGTCATCATTTCCTTGATGTACATGACAAAATCTTGTTCACCAAACATACAATGGTCCAAGTTTTATTTCATTTACCAATAACTATAAAATATTAAATTAAGGTTTAGTGCCATGTGTTGCCATTATATTGATGCACACATTGAAATCTTATCCACATTATATTGGATGGGTTATATAGCTTAAATTTATTAATTAATATTGAATATTGGAACATGGCTGAAAATATCAAAGTCATTACATAATTGACCTTCAAAAATGGACATGTGTCATAAAAAATAATTCACCATTTTGTTTATACACATGATATGTATTCTACACATAGTTTTACATGCAACTCTTTGTGTATAATAAAAATGGATTAAATGTATAATGACAATGTATATACATGTCAAATGCAAATTGTTACGTGCAAATCCATACATGTTGCAACTTGTTTTATGCAATTGGGGCAAAATCCAATTGCACATGTTGCATCCAACTAAAAATCAATGATATACCCCAGTTAAAAAACTAGATTTTCTTCCAGTGTTTACTCAAACTTCACATGTTAATTTGACTTGCATTATCTTGGTTTGTCACTTAAAACATTATCAACTTGTTATCCACATTCAATTTGCTTATCTTATTCCCCTTCATCTACCCTTCAACATTTTTATTACTTAACCACAATTCTTAAAGTTGACATCTAATGAAAAACATGAAAGCAATGTTATGTTACATGGTAACATGTATATAACACGGATTATTATTATTATTGTGCATTACTAAACTAGTGCCCAACATTGTCAAAAATAATAAATTCACACACATTAAAGCATGCACAAAATTCAAAGTAACAAATTTGGAGGATACCAAAGCTTTTGTTTTCATTATGTAATTTGTTTTAAATCTCAATTCCCATTATCGCAAGGGGTCAAAACATGGTTGGGATACCCAAAATGACTTTCATAAATATATATATTACAAAGGTACTATTCTATGTAGAGAATGTCAAAATTTGAACAAGTTAAAAAATTCCTACCAAGTCCTTGAAAAAAATCAATGGCTTTGTCTCATGAGAAAAAAAGTTCAGAAACTCATAAGGAATGTTTAAACAACTTTTTTTGGCCCAAGATTTTTACCACAAACACCTTATGTGCTAATGTGTATAAAATGTATGAATGTGACAAAAACCAAATGCACTATTGTAATGTAAAAAGTTTTTTAAAATCAATTTTTGGGGAATTTTGGGCCATTGATAGAACATGGCCCACATTGGATAAATTTTACTATTATCACTTTCATATGTGAAAACAATAGATACTTTAAAGACCTATATAAAATTTGGAACAAAATAATTTCATTTAACATGAAAAATAGATGAAATGTAAGACATATCATGGGAAAAGTGAAGAAAAAATTAATTTGGGAGTCCTTGGAATGAATCCTTATGGTTCAAATGTAGTACCCCAATCATGTTTAGACCCCATGAAAGCCCTTTTGGGCCTTTTTGGGTTTAGTGTTATAATACGTGAAATATAATTGTTCCAAAAATGTAATGCATTTAATTGTGAGTTTCAATTTTGGCGTTTGGGGCTTAAAATATTGATTTTTACAAAATTGGTGTTATTTAATATTATTTTAATTTATAGTATTTATATTATTTAAATCCAAAAATCCATATGTGTATTTCTCATATACACAAATATAACAAAGTCAAAAAAATATTTCAAACTGCATTAACATCAAGGATTCACTGGTCATTTAAATAAACATTTAAAAAGATCATTGTAATTATGTTTGTCACCTTCCAAGTGAATGTGCCTATTTGTCAAAAGTTCAATTTACCACACATTTATTCATCTTTCTTGAAATACCCTTTTTTTAATGATTTAAAAAAAATTGTTCACAAATATGGTTCAAACTATGTGAAATCAAATGGTTCAACATATTTTCAATTTTCAAAAAAGTTTTTAAATGTATCAATGCACCATTTTGTTGATATATATCTTTAAGAAATTCACTTTTATTAAATTTTCTTGAAATTCTCAGAAAATTAAGTACTATGAACATAAATGTTTTCCATTTTCTCAAAAATTTGTGTATGATTTTTCAGATTTTTTTAAACGCTTCATTTTCTTAATTTATTATGTACATAAAGGCCTACCTTTAAAGTAACCTTGTAGAATGGCTTTTATTTCTAATACAAGAGGCAAATTTTGTATTAAAAAAAAAAATGCCCATTTTTTCTTTCCTTTCTTCTCCCATGAACAACAATTTCTTGTAAGTGTATACACTATGTAAAACCCTAAGAAAAGGGTGTTCCAAAAATAAGCACCCGCTTGAGGAGGTGGAGTCCCAAGGTAAAGGTTTGGGCAAAAGCTATCACAAGAAAAGAAAATGAAAACAAAAATTGTTGGAAGTATTTACCAATGTTGGGTGGGTATCACAATTTTATGATACCCACTAGGTCTGATTTTCACAAAGTAATTTACAAGAGGGTCCGGTTCTCCCCAAAAAAAGAATTCTAAAATTTATACACCAATAAAGGGTATCAACATTTAGGAAAATTTAAACCGGTTCTCACAATACCGATTCTTGGAAATTTGAAAATAGTTGGTTATCCATTGCCGGTTTTCACAAACCGAGTATAACTTTTTTAAATTTCAAAATCAAAATTTCAAAATGATATTAAATAATTATTGATTTGATTTATTTTTAAATGAAATTTGTGGTTTTTTGAAAATAATCAAAATCAAAGGACCTCTAATTCAAGGTTTTTGAAGAAATTTAAAAGAAATCATCATTTAAAATAAACTCTCCAAACATCATTACCATCTTACTTGGCCTACCATTAATAAATACCTACCACCAAATACTGACCCTTTGTTGGATCTCCCATCTCCCAAGGCAAATTAGACCTAACAAGCAAATTTTGGGGTTTAGTGATGAAAGTGTCTTTTTTTAACCCTAATTAAATTAGGCCGACTTAGCACCGTACCTCCAAAGTTCAAACCCATGGTCCATGAATGATCAACAAGATCCAATGTTATTCCATTTTGCATAAAACCATAATTAAGTTTGATGTTCATAACTTTTTTCTCATTACTTGTACTAGTTTTTTATGGTGGCTAAAATTTGAGACCATGACCCAAGTAAGAGGTTAGACCTTGAACAGATAGTGAGTTTTCAGTCAAGACATCATTTATGATACCTTGAAGGGATCTGATTGGGATGCCCAGATGATACCCGAGTGATGCTTAAGGTTATTTGTGATACTTGCCCAACATTGATATTTACATTATATAGTGCCCAAGGATCCAATCATTCCCCAAAGTAAGTGCCCATCCAAGGTGGAGTACTCTTGAAGCAAAGGTTTTAAAACACCTCATTCCTCAAGCATTACTTTAGGAAAAATTGTTTTACATGTTGTGTAATCAGCCCAATCTAACTATTAAAGAGAACAAATTGTTTTGTCAAGTTGATATCTCCAAACCATGTTGCCACCCAACTTTTTCAACCATGCTACCTTCCTTTATGCACCATTTTTTATTCATCCTTTACACCCTTGTGTTCATCAAGTTTCCACATACCTTTTCGTGTTTAACTCTTAAATACCTACACATGCCACACACACAAGGTTGGCGTCAAGAGTCACCCCATGACAACCTCAAGATTGCGTCAAAGGGTTTTAATGGGCGGCACCAAGTGCAACCTTAGGACAACCCCAAATTGTCCTAATAACCAATCTTATGTTGATTTCGAGACAAGTCTTGCTTGTCCCTTGTTTCGAACCCAAGATCCCATAGCTTGGTTAGCAAGGTGAACTAAAGAGTTGAACCTTACCCCACCTTTGTGGCTAAAGCTCCTATGTTGCCACAATGCCCCATCGTGGTGGTTCCAACATGAAGCCCACCATGTGCAAGCTTTTCATGTGAAAGGGCATGTCACTCATCTCATTTTGAGAAGGTCAATGTCCTTGTTGACATTTTGGATGTGTAACCTTGTTATGACAAGCCCTTATGCTTGCCACCCATTTACCACAAGCCATTCAAAAATAGATATTTCCCAACTTTGGTTCTATTTGTGTGGAGCACTTTTGACTTCAACAATATAAAAACCTTAAAACATCTTTCATGTCTATATGGGCCATCCATTGTACTAATGACTTAATACCTCTTTCATGTTACACCCCTTGGTGTTGTTTTCTTGCTTTGAGCCCCTTGTTCCACTTGGAGGTAAATGACTTGATGTCTAGGTTTCCTTTCGTTTCTTGTCTTCTTTTTTAAACAAACCTTCTTAGGCACCATAATGTCCCAACCATTCGTGAAGTTATTTTAGTTTTCATCATTATTTGAGCTCAAGAAGTCCTAAGTTTTCAATAACTTGAACTTACTTTTGGCCTAATAGATTTTTTCCACACTCACACTTAACTTCGAAGGATATTATTGACTTACCTTTGGCCTAGTGGACTTTTTCCACATTCACATTTAACTTTGGAAGGGATTATTTATTTTCTCCTTTAGTCTAGATTCATCATCACAAATCACAATGATGACTTCTAATTTGTTGGATCCATTTGTTGTGGCTATAAAGGTTGCCACTTTGTTGGCTTGGATATCAACCTTTGTTTTTTGCTTTTGTGATTTCTTTAGTTCCACAATGGGTTCCATTACTTTGGTGACAAATCGATTTATTTGCTCTAATAGCAAGTGAAGTACCATTTTTTGTTTTTCCTTCTTGCCTTTGCGCTTGTAGAGCTCTTTGCATGCCTTCTTGTCCTCAATTCCTCACTATCTACACATGTCACACACATAGGGTTAGCAACAACCTTCTCGAGCCCCCTACGATTTGATTTGTTAACAACTAAAACTTGTTACGTGACTAGGACTTAATTTAATGTGAGTATCCCCAAACTCACTTGGAATCCACCCAAAACATGCCTAAGGCATTTTTTCATTCTCGAAGGCCAACACACTTGGATGCCCTGAAACAACATTAAGTTATCCTTAGGACAACACTTATGTTGTCTTAAAAGGAAGAAAAAGTGGGGTGATTATCTAAATCACCCCAAAACAACCTTAAGATTGCCCCAAAGGGTTTTAATAAGTGACACCAATTGTCACCTTAAAACAATCCCAAATCATCTCAAAGAATTAACCTTATGTTGACTTTGAAATAAACCATGCTTGCCCTTCTATTTCAAACCCAATAACCCAGTGCCCAATTTTCATTGTGAAGTATTGAAATTTGAACCCTAGCCCGCCTTTATGGTTAAAGCCTCCCATGCTACCACAATGCCCCATCATAGTGGTCCCAAATTGAAACCCACCTTGCACAAGTTTTTCACATGAATTGGCATGCCATTCCCCCTTTGGGATGTTATAGATATTAATGATGGGAAGGTGTGCATGGAGGTGACTCAATTTAAACCAATGTTGGGTGGGTATCTAGAAATTTGGGTACTACCCACCAATTCCAATTATGGGTATCCACATCCTACTCTAACCCAAACCTTGATTTTAATACCCATTGATATAACCTAACATCATACCCACCCTATTGTAGGATCCATATGACAACTTGGATTTTAACATTCTATAAATGTCTATAAACCTTAGCCCAATAAGATTTTTTTTTGCATCAAAGTTTTGGGTATTTTTGGTTAAGGTTATAGCTTATGGTGTTAGGATTAATGCTTACGGCTTAAGATGCCTAATTATAATGGGTCACCATCATTTTTTTTCCAAGACATCACCATCATTGTTTTTTATAACATGTCACCATCACTATTTTTTTTAACGTGTTGCCATTGTGATTTTTTCCAATATATTGCTAATGCGCCTTGTTTTTTCACCTTTACTGGGGCTTAAGGTACATACTACTCTTGATTTTCCTTTAGTTGTAGTGTGTCACCATTGCCGCTTTCTCCAACATGTTACCATCACCACTTTCTCCAATGTGTCACCATTGCAACTTTCTCCAATAGATCACTAATGCACATTGTTTTTTTGCCTTTAGTGGTCATCATCATCATCACTGCATTTGTTTTTGCCATGATGGTAATGGTTGTAAATAATCAACAATCCCAATGTTCTTCACTATCACAATTCTTGTTAGTTTGCAAAACCACCATTAGCAATCAATGATCATTGCTACAAGTAAGTTTTCTACTTTGTCATGATTGTTTTAGTTTTTTTTTTTCATTCTCATTTTTAAAAAGGGATACAAGTAGGGTTTTTGCTAACAAGTTGTACGATAGTCTTGTTGACATTTGAAAGGTAACTAGAGATTATAATTAGGTGTTCATGGTTGGATTGTCTCCAATATCACATGATAGCCATTAGTTGCCAAAATTAGTGTGAATTTGGCATTGACCATCATGCAAGCTTCCATGTCTCTTTATCTATCCTTTTCATCCTCGATGTGGCACTTCACTTTGAATAAACTAGGTTGTAATTGTCCACAAGGGAGATGCACATGTTATGTACCCATAGAGAACATTGATGGCATTATTTGTAGTTGATGTCATTCTTCTTTTAACATATTAGCTTGTGTGTTGTGAACCTATTGTAACACACTAAATGCTTATACAAGAAAAAATTTGGTCGGTTCCTCAAATTACTATAACTTTCAAATTTGGGGACTACCATCAACTTTTTGCTCCAAAAAAATCAGATAAAGGTGAATATCCAATGTTATTATTTCAAATCTCTTGTTGTGTTCATAAAATGATGATCATCAAAACTTTATAGACTATTATACGTCTTTAGTCCCATTTCATATCTTGACTAACCCACAATATAATGGTTTAATAAATATTTCTTCCAAGCCCCTTACACTTGCAAATCAAAAGATTATTAAATGGGAGCTTTTAATGATGTAATGCATGCAACAAACTAAATATCCTTGGGGAGGAAATTTAAGCTCTAGTTAGATTCATTTATTCATGCCTATTCCTTTTATCACATGTTTTTCCATCAAAACCCAACTCAAACCTAAATTCTTTTGTTATGCTTTGAATATATGTACTAACAATAAGCACAATGGGCTACTATCATTATTCAACTCCAATCCCATTACATGTAGATAAATAAGGATGTTTTGTGCATGAATGTAAAGTTTGAGCTTGGAGTTTTAAGCTTGTAGCTTGTAGCTTAATTTAATTTCAATCCACCTACATGGATGAATGTGTCCATAGATTAATGATTTCATATGGATGAATTTCATTTATAAATTGGATTATATAAATAAATCATTGGATGAAATACATCCATGATTGGAAGATAAATCAATTAAAATTTATTTATATCCATCTTCAATTATTTTCTAAGTGTTAATATCTCAAACTTAAATATCATTTAATAATGATGGATAATGTAACTATCCCCCCCCCCCCCCCCCCCCATTGTTGTTAACAACATTATGTATGAACTTTGTGAAAATTAAGGCGCCCTAAAAATAAATAATTATTAACAACAACCCCCCATTGTCATCTGTGATGGTAGGATGTTTGAAGAAAGTTAATTAATGTGTTTGAAATTGAATTTTAGTTTTTTTTTAAAACCAATTTTCATTGATGAAAATAGGTAGTTTTAAAATATTTAAAACATTCAATAACATTGTTATCAATAACATCAATTAAATTTGACAAAAGTTGTGGCACCTTTGGAGAGGGGAAAAAAACCCATCATCGTCAACGACATTGGGTCAACTTGCTCAAATATCTATATAAATAAACAACGACTATAGGGTGGATGTTAGCATGATAATAGTAATATGGTTAAGACATATTGAAAGTAATGGCATTTGAAACTTTAACCGTCAAATACATTCATAATGGAATTTACATGATATTATTCAACACATGTTATATCATATGGAATTAAATTGTGTTTCATGAAACTTTAATTAATTAAAATTAAGGGAAATAATTCATTTATAATAACTTAATGATAAAATAAAAATTTCATCCATAAATTTGATGGAAATTCTATATATTAAAAACATGTAAATTCATATATTTTTCCATCCTTACATTCGATGAATGAAAAAAATCATTCATCCATAATGAAGATGAACGCTTACATTTCAAGTTTACTTTCAAGTTTACATGCGTAACATTCATTTTGTGCTTAAATTTTTGGGTTTTAATTGCATGTGTATAAGGGAAAAGGCATTTTTACATTTCAAGTTCCAACTTTAGGCTCCAGGCTTAAGCTCTAAGTTCATGCAACAATTTTCCTCGTACATAAACTTGTTATTTTATACTTTATATTGGAGCCCACACCCAATGACAAAGATTTCAACTATTTTCATCTTCAAGTCACCCAAAATTTTTATAAGATGTTAGGTTTAAACTTAAGGATATCCCCAAATCATTGTCATTGCACACATTCATTTTGGGCATGGTGCTAATCTTGGTGGTGGTCATTAACTTAGTCGATAATCACAATCTTCCTCTTCATCCAAGTGTAGCAAGTTTCTACCATGGTGTTGCACCACCATCATTCACATTGTAGGTGAATTTCTATCTTTTACCATTTTTGGGGATTTTTTTGTTGCATTTATATAACTTTAGATTCACCATCTTGGTGATCCTTGGGGTAATCATTAGGTTTTATTTTATCATTGCAAGTGTTCATGGTCACCATTGTGGTAAAATTGGTGAAGTTGTTGCAAATTGTAATCACCATCATCATCATGGTGGTGTTCATCTTTGAACATTATTGTGATTTTGATTGCCTTTTAATAGTTCTTAAGGTGTTGAACTCTATAGTTTTTATTACAACAATCTTTGTAATTACAACCTATAATATTAACTTTTTGTTTTTCTCTTGTAATTTGGTAGTAATTGAAAAACAAAACCCATAAATAAATTTCTATAAATGTTTGTAACCCACAAATGATGTTGTGTGTTGCGTGTCACCCAATTCATGAGTTGGAACACAAAGTTGGGGGGAAACACAAAGGATTTGTGAGTTACAAATAGAAACCATGACACTTATGCTTTTAAAAAACACATTTGTCATGACCATCGTGATATATATCTTAGATATATACAAGAAATGGGAATTATTCTTGTTGGCCCAAGGGTTGTAGATTCCAAAAGTAAGAAATAACTTACCAAAAAAAGGAAAATGATTGCCTTTTTTCAAAACACAAACTTTTTTGGTAAATGTCATCCCTACAACAAATTAGATCATGCACAACATGTATTTTGAAAAGACTTGGTATTATATGTTGCAAAGAGTTATCGACCTTCCTTTTCCATTGAAAATCCATGGTCAAGGCAATTAGTTTTCTGACAATGTAGGAAGGTGCAATTTCCATCCTAGCACCAAATGGTGACTGAGGTGCTCCCAAATATGGTGGTAAAAACAATGAGAATTATATCATCCCTACCCTTGCATCTTGCATAACTTGTATTTATTCATTTCATTTGTGGATATTTTGTGCTACTTATGATACATTTGCTATGGTTATCATGTCATCAATCGTTCATGGGTGCCCGCCCATGTGACTATTGGGATTTTTGAAGTGCATAACACAAAAAACGCAACCATGTTAAGCCAAGTAAAAATCTTGCTAGACAAAACGAAATTGCATACATCAATTTAAACATTTTGATTATTACAATGATTTAAATAGTGTTTTGTTATGCCCTTCAATTAACATGCATGTTTGTAAGGTCATGTTTTGGGCATGGCATGTCAAAGGCAACCCAATATGCTACCATTGATATTAACATTTGTGTTGGTTTTTTAGAGGTTAATTTGAAAGATGCTCAATCATCCTTGCAAAAAATCATTACGTGGACCAAAAAATTTAAGATGGGGAGGTAGGAATGGAAGCAATCTTGTACGGTTACAATGTTGCATATTAAGACAAAGAAAACTCCAATAAAGCTGTGGTTTGCTTCTTGTGTCATCTTTTTCCAAGAAACATGGGAATACCAAAATGTTGTTTCCATTTGTTATGGATGGAAACAAGCTACACATTTATCTACTAGAGTGCCAACATTCCAAACTTGGGATGTTGCTAAAGTCATTACATGTACATTTTTATCTATTGTGAAACTTTGTGTTTTAAATCAAAGTTAAGGCTACTAGTTGTTGTCATATGTATTTTATTTTGCCTTCAACTTATGCATTGCCATGAAAGTTGATGTGCCTGAAATTTAAGCTTTACAACACCCACTAATTTGTGAGGATTTGGATTCAAAATTGTAGGAATTCAAGTTGAAGATGATGACACATGTCATACAAATTCAAACACCTTTTTAAACATTTACATCAACTTATAATTAGGCTAAAAGACATAACATGCTAGCTATGGTCAAAAGTTAGAGTTCAATGCAAGTTCTATTTTTTTTCCAAATTTTGCAAGGTGAAATGTGCCCAAAAGCCCAAATCTAAGGAAAGATGTTGCATATGTGAATAGGTTGGTAGTGAAAATTTCACATGTGAACAAAGAATAAGAATATGTATTGTTGAGGAATGAAACTTTCACATCAATAGATTTCATGGTTTTAAAATTGAAACAAATGCAATAATTGTAAAATGTGTATTTGGTTGTAATTGTAATCAACAATTTTTGTCATTTTTTCACAAGCAAAGCCTTAACCTTAAACCCTAACTGATATTGGACCAATCCGAGGTCAAAAAACATAAACCTTACTACTAGAGAACCTCCACTATTTGAAAAATGAACATTAACCTTAATTGAAGGTTCTCTAAAGTGAACAAATAACCATACAACACACTAGTTTAAACCAAACTTGTTTGGTTTTTAGCTTTGAATATAACTTCAACCTTTGGTCACAATTCCAACAATTTTATTCCATTTTAAATAACCTTTGGCTTTAGTTCAAGGATTTTTGGGAATTTTGATAAAACCTTGGGTTTGGATCTGGTTTTTCACATTTCAAGTCTCCCGATTCTTAGTGCTTCAAAAATAAATCCCAAGTTGGTCCTAACCATGTCCAATTGACGCATACCTTGAAACTAAAACTTTATAGTTAATAATTGGCTTGAAAACCATAATTAGACAAACTTGCAACTTAGGCATGCATGCATGGAAGGATGCCATGATGCACTATGATGGTAATGGCAAGAGCAAGGGCCTAGGGGCTCATCTCAAAAATTTTAAATCCATTCCTAGAGCAAGGGACGATAATGGAAAAAAACAAGGTTAGCTACTTCAACGTTGGATTTAATATTTGTTTGTAGCTAGTTTAATTTGATAGTCTTCATAGTAAGGACCCATGGTGCAAATGATATTTTCCAACAACATGAGGGTAGTGATCCTTTAGCAACAAGGGTAGTGGTCCTTAAGCAATTTGGTTGATCTTATATGGCCATTTGATGAACATGGCCATATTCTAATGTTTTCAATCTACCACATTGAATACATGTTTATTTTCCACATGATGCCTTAAATTGTGTTTTTTTTTCCTCATTTGTTTTGCAATCATGTTAATATTATTTCAAATTTTGATGAGAAAATGGTTGTTCTATGTGACTCTAGATTGACATTTTGTTCTGGTCTTTTGACTTCATGTATGATGTTCAAGATCACAATCTTTGTGTATGTTGTTTGTCTTAGATACAAAGTTGTATAAACACATATTGTATGAGTGTAATAATATCCCATGATCGATTTACAAGCAAATGTTGTTAGAACAAGTACATGTTTATGTTAATTGGATCGATGAAATGTTGAATAATAATGCTAAAGAATGGGACAAAGTGAAATCATTCAGTGTAAATTTGATATTTTTTATGCCATTAAGGAGGAGTAATGCAAAACTTTCTCCAACACATATAGGTTCCACCTACTTCTACATCAAAGAATCAAACCTGAACATTTGCCAAATTAATAATTAATAATAATCTCTATTTCTTATGGTGGGTATAGAATTTGATTTAGGCATACAAAAAGCAAGTCTTCTTCATGACTATTGCACACGAAAATGGACCTTGGAGATATGTTCAACCAACAAGGAAGATGGGTGGGTTATATAGACTTCTAGAATCAAAACACTAAAGGACCAACAAGGTTGCTCCCTTTTATACATACCTTTGAACTTGCACATTATTAAACTTTAATTTTAAAAATCAAGAAATGAACTTAAGTTAAAAGTTTCATAATGTGAAAGTTTAATAACATTGGGTTTAAGAAGAAAATTGATGGTAGGCAACTTAAAAAGATTGACCTAAATTTTCCTTTGTATTTGGAGATACTATTTTTGTTGGCATAACTTTCAAGCATGATGGGAAGTACCTTGCAAATCGGTAAGGGCCTCATTCTTCCTTCCAAATTAGGTCAATGTTTGACAAAGGGGAAGGGTGGCCCTTCATTCTGTGCTATCCCTCTCATTCTTAAGGAGTTTGTGTAAGAACCTTTCATTTGCTGAACATCAAAATTTAAGTGTGTGTAGGTTCATGACAATGTTCTCCTCTTGCTTTCCATTGGGTCAAGCCCATGGGTAGGTTATTTATTGAATTCTTTTGAAACCATACATGTTATCAATTTCAATATCAAAAACAAAATTGGGTGCCAAGTAGTTATTAAAAAAATTGGGTAATAATGGATGATTATGCATAAAGGTAGGTTATTAAATAATCAATTAATGACCATCAGTTATACATCGGTTATAGGGTTTTAAAAAATAAAATGTTTTTTTCATTTAATTAATATTTAAATATTGATAACCTACATGGATGATAATACCATGTATCGGCATCCAAGTAGGCTATCAATTTAACTAGTTAAAAAAAATCAAGAACCAACTGATAGGTTATCAACAACTAGCTTGCTAACGAGGTCAAAACTCAATAACTAGCCAACACCAGTGAGTTTTTGGCACATATCACAAGGGGAAAAGAAGTTTAATGGAGCTTAGGCAACAAAATAAATTGCCATATATTCAATAGCACACATTAGGTGGACTTGATGAGGCCACTGGGTATTATTCTCCAAGATCATTACTTGCTATCACTATTATCCAAGATCATCACTTGCTATTACATTACCCTAAGGTCAAATTTTTCCTGAAATAATCCTTCAAACCAATGAATTTTTTTTGGTGAAAATATGAAATTGACATCTTGAAAATCATCATAATTATCACAAGCTTCTTTTCTGAATAATTTCACTACTCATATCACAATATTATAGTAGATGATGGATTATATATATATATTCAAGAATTTAAAAAGAATTCATTTTTTGAAAAATAAAATAAAATAGTTTTGTCAATGTGGAAACTGACCCTATGCTATGGCACATAAGAAAATTTGTCTTATGTTGTAAGATAAAAAAGAAGTAAAGCTACAACTTCCTTCACCTTAAACCCATAAGGCATTGATTTGTCACATAGTAGATAGTTAGTGTTGAACGTTAATAAAAATTGCAAAAGATATATAGCAATTAGATATCAAGGCATATAATCATTTAATCGCCTAAAGTGAAACCTTCAAAAACCCGAGTAGTTCACCTTTAAAAACTTGACGTGATAGGAACCACTTGGCTGAATGGTTGAAAGAACATTGCAAATAAGAAAACCACCAATTGAAAAATCTTGCACATTTGCATGAACTCCAGTTTGGTTTGCAACATTTTGTGGCCAATTCTTGCAACAAAGCGAAATAGAAACTCCACTTGAGTCTATGTTGGCCTTGATGACAAAACACAATGAAAGACCCCACTCACTTATGTTACAACATCATGACAACAACATGTATGTTCTAGTAAAAGATAAAACAACAATCTTCTAGTTGAGGTAGAGGCAAGGAATAAAGCAATAGGTTTGAAGGTTTGCCAACATGGGAATGTGTAGGGAGAGTGAAGTGTTGATTTGAAAGTGTTTGTGGATCATTAGTTTTGTGTGTGAAAGTTTTTCCAAGCCATTGCAACAAAGATGATTAATGCAATGATGGGTGTAATAGGAATGGAGAAAACTACTACAAGAGTCTTTTCCAATGGCTTGAATGGTGCCCATAAAATTCAATGATTTGTGAATGGAAATACTTGTTGATGTCCAATTTGATGATTTGCAATCATATACAAGGTTATTTAATCTTTGCAATACAAAATTACATATCCTTTTTTCTTCTACAAGGACAAAAGGACCATTATTATTCTCTATTGGGTTTTTTCTTTGAAATGGGAACAACCTCATGTTGGGCTTTTCAATGCGAGCCTATATGGCTTGAAAGGTTTGCATATGTATTAGCATTAAGGAGATTGGTGGAAGCTAGGGCAATGGGGGGAGTGGGATTGGCTACAATATTAAAAATACATAAATAACCAAATGGCAATGATTGAAATTAACAAGGTATGGTAGTTTTAACTATAACCTTTTTCAAGTGAAGTCACATGTTCAATCATGTTTTTGTTTGACTTAAATAGGGAAACAAAAGTTCAATCAACATTGCAATTTCATATGTGTTATTTTGGAGACTTGGGATGTGAGATCGAATGTCCTACAAAGATGAACTCATTTGTAATAATAATTATATCAACATTTTCTTTCCTTAAGGATTTATTGATCATTGAACTTATTGTCTTCTTTTGGTGGTTCAATCTATCTTTAGGAGCCAAGTGTGGTTTTGTAATAGAACAAATGTGTTATTTATTTGTTGCAACATAACCTTGGGCTTACAACTAAACCTAAGGCATTGCAAAAGGGGTGAGCCCAAAGAGTGTTCTAGGATTCAAAAATACTTTCACAAGTGTGAGAAAATGAATTTTGCATCACCCCCCAATGGGTTCCCATGTTAAAAGTTGGAATCTTGCAATGTTTTTTTATTTTTTAACAAAATTTTGGGGACCAAACCTTGTTCAAATCAAGCGCCTTTTAAAATTTGGAAGGGTCTTAAATAATAGATATCTAATATATTAATTCACTAAGTCTGTCAGTATGTGACAGGGGTTGGACCATCACGGTTTTCGCACCGGCCAAGTGTACAAACCACGACCTGATCTCCACAAAGCATTGTAGCTGTCCGAAGGGAAAGAATGATGGTCGGATCGCATCCCTCTCCCACCGCACCAGAGGCGGATATAAAAACCTTCCCCTCGCCCCCCCCACTACCGAAAGAATCGGTGCTTATATAGAGGAGCGTGTTTTCGAAAATTTCCAAAACTTTCGATAACCAAGGTTCAAAATGTCAGAACCGGGGTTTTGGGTTTTTTCACCCTCATCGGATAAGGGAGTAAATACCTGGACTGATAACATGAGGGTACACACGGCTGGTTCTGATACCCGCACAACGTCGGTCGGGACCACTGCGCTAAGTCACAATATTATTTTTATATGTGGGGATATAAATGCCTTAGGGTGGGACCCACGAGTGTTATTTTGGGAAAATTTCCGATTATGGCAACCAAACAAAGCGTTCGGGGTGGCTGGAGTGGCGTAGCCACGAGTGTCCGAAGGTCACGGGTACCACTGGTTTAAAATAGGGTGACATTCCCCATTTGGAAATCTAAACCATAAGTTATGGCAAAATGAAAAGTTGGGAATCAAATTGACATTTCGAGTCCTAACCACTAAAACATTCAACAAAAAAGGTCAAATCACCTTTGATTAAAGCATGAAATACAACTTTGCAAATATCTTGTGAAAAATTACAACTTTTCTTGCAAAATCTTCCAAATCAAAATTCATGTGTGAAAGTTATGAATTGATAAAGTAGTGTAATTCATAACTAGGATTTATTTTTTAATTCAAGATTCTCACATTGGAGTCCTAGGAATTTATGTCATTTCGATGTGATCCCCACCACCATTTATAAAATATATTATAAAGAAAAGAATGATGAGTTTCCCCAAGTTCAATTGTTGTGAAATATGTGAATGGGTCTCTCATTTATTTATTTGCATGTATTTGTTTGCAATATAAAAACTCTATGTCAAACTCTGTTCTAATTCAAGAACCAATTTAGAACCAACAAAAGATTCTAACATGGCAAGGTTATTTAGGTTAAAGAACCATTAGATATAATCACATCTTTTTATGGTTTTGAAATAATCAATCTATAAGGAACCTACATGAATGAAATTTGAAAAAAAGGGAAAAAAAGATAGTGAAAAAACCACGTAGGTTTTCCAAAAACCTAAAATCAAGAAATTTGAAAACCTCAAGTTGTTAGAAATGTGATTTTTGAAAGAGTTGGAACTACAATTCTCACAAGATTCAAATAATCACACAACACTAATTAGAACTAGTGTTAAGCAGTTACTTGCTTTTGAGGGTTAGATTGTCACTTTTGGTTCAGGTACTAGCTAGCAAAAACCAAACCAGAATTGGGTCTGATTCCCATTTCCAAAACCAGAAACAAAATCTACACTTTTGAAAGAACCAGATTCCCAGTTCCATTTTTGATGTGTGGGAAACAAAAGTGCGAAAAACTAGAACTGAGGGCTAATTGTAATTTAGCCAGAAATTAACCATTGGTTCCACTGGAACTGTTTTAATTCATTTTGTAAAACCAAAACATGAGGTTGTTCATAACCTTAAAAGAACTGCCCAACACGGTTTCAAACTGATATGGCCCCAACCACATTCAGGCATTCATAATGCCAAGGAAAGGAGTCCTCCATACCATGAGAATGTGGAAAGCTGGACATTGCTGAGCACCACTTTTGTCAATGTTTTCACCTCCATCTACCTCTGGGGATCCACTGAGATCAAATGACATGACCTCCACAAAACACTTGGGGAAGAATAAGTGTTTTGTGGCACCACCTCCATTAGATTTCCACATTGCAAATGGATTCTGACTCTGATCCCAGTGTCAGCTCTTCATTATTTCTACCTGGAATTTGGTTCCTTGTAACTCACTATTTACAAGCAACCGGCCTGGCCTTCCAGAACTAGGGAAATGATTCTTGCACATAATAGAGTTATTATTCGTAAAGTCAGGTGGTGACTAGGTGGTGAGAATAGCCAGTTTTGCCATAATAGGGTATCAAACGTGTAACTTGGAATGAAATTTTTGTGAAAGTGAAATAATTGGGACCCAAACTAGTTTTTCCACCAAATTTGCTGCAGCTTGGTTTGCCTATTGGTAAAAAGCTGGTTCAAATTCTGGGAGCTTTACTTTCCATAAAACCCGCTAAAACTAGTAAACCACAGTAACAGCCCGTTGTCTATGGGGCTTTGCAAGCATAATGGACCTTATGGGCAGCCCTCACAATGAGCCAAAAATCAAATCTTTGCATGTCTGATCAGCCTATGGGTGGGGGACCTAAAATCCATTGCCCATTAGAAAGGAAATTCTCCTTAAAAATGTAACACACAAACTATTCCTAAGTGGACATTGTGTTTACAAGTGTGGCAAGCCTTACTTCAAATTTGGGTATATAACCCTTTGATAGGTGCCTTGCACAACATCCATTCTGGATTTGAACCCGTGTCTAACAATCTCGTGTTGATCAAATGTGGTCCCAAAGTTAACACTTCTATAGCCTAGAGTGTGAGGTAATAAGCCCACTTTGAAATGAAGGTGAAATTGTTCACTTGCATCTATGATTGTTATTGTAGACCAAACTTGTATGAATCTCGTCATGTCTTGTATTTCATTGGACCTTTGAATTGCTTACTTAGCCATAATAAGTATATATATATATATTATTTTTTAAAAAATTAAATTAAATTATTTTTTTTGGGGGACCATTTCTCTTCCCTTTCCTTGGCTTTACTAGCTCGATTATCATTTTTTCTATTGCATCCTTCTCCATGGCCTTTTGTTTAAAAGTTGTCCAAGTATTTAATGTCACAACACATGCAAAAATGTGAGTAATTTACTAATGGCTCATTGCCCTTTATTTTCATTGCAAGAAATTGTGGTAGCAGTAATAAGTCAATAAATAACAAATGTCAAATGTAGCGTATAACATCACCCAAATTCATGTTATATTTAATCATCCAAGGGTGAAAAGGAGGGAAAAAATAGATGAAGAAGAAATGCATACCAATATTTGACCACAATTTGGTGATGGCCAATAAAGTTAAAATAAGAACCAGAGACCACAAATGTAATGGCCATGAAGACTTGAATAGATCAAAAGAGCACAAGAGTAGTTGCAAGCTACAATGTGTCTAAATTTTTGTCATAGGATGGTTTTTATGTAGTATTCATCATTGAAATGATCGTCAACATTGTTTCATAAGATTTTTAAATGGTACTCACTTCTATGAAGAATATTGTTATACTTCTAAACCCATGTCAAATCACAACAACTTCTTTATATTGACCAAATAATGAATTTTAAAAAAATTGTACAAGTTTGTCACAATACATATTTTAAATGCAAATGAACTTTCATTTTACATTGTTGTAGATTATTATTCCAAAAAGGGTTCATTTCAAATTTGTGTGGGGGGATTAGCTATTTGAAATAGAGAATTAAAGGTCATTGGGAAAAAAAATTGGTCTTTACATGGAATTTGAATGCCCTTAGAACGATTCAATTTTCAAAACTTCTTGTGCAAATGAATTTTCATTTTACATCATGGCAAATTATTATTCCAAAAAATATTCTTCTAATTGTGAAGGATTATCTATCTGAAATTTTGATTTAAAATATCATTGGCAAAATTTGGTAATGAAATGAACTTTTGAATGGCCTCAAAATTACTCAAATTTCAAAAGTGTTCTTGAAAAACTTTTCAATTATTATTTGCAACTTTTTCGTTATGATATTCTTCCATGTATTGATTTCTGAAATGAGTTTTTTTCATTTGAAAAAACAAAATTAGGCAATTCAATTGCCATGGGAAGATAATGGCATTGCAGAACACGTGTTTTAATGTTAAATTTTGTCCAAAATGGACTCCTTGTGCACCAAAATCATCCAATGTAACTTGCAATTACCCATTTTGAATCTAGAGCAAGACCATAATGGCAATGACCATTGGGAACTTGGCAATGCAAAAGATCATGATTAAAGGATCAAAAACATGAAGGTGATGGCCATCGAGACTTGGGAAGAGCAAAAACATACAGTCAAGAAAGTTCAATAATATGAATGCAATGGCAAGAAAAACATAATGCTAGAGCTAAAAACACATGATACAAATATTCAAAACACTAAGGCAAGGCCATCAAGCCTTATAAATAATAAGACCATAAAAACAAAAATTCTAAAAAGCAAAACCATGAAAGCAATGTTGATTAAAACCTAAGAAAATATAAACAATGAAGATCACAAAGACGATGGCCATTAAGGATCGAGCAAAAAGCAAACAAATAAAACTACAAAGGCAATGGCCACCAAACCTTAAGCAATAATAAACAAGGAAAACCACAAAAGTAATGGCCACCATGCCCTAAGCAAGATCAAAATTGCATGATCAAATGAGCAATACCACAAAGGTAATAGCAAACTAGACTTGAATGAAAGTAGATGAAGATCACAAAACTTGAGCAAGAAAAGAAAAAGTGTGACCAAAGGAGAAAAATGATGATTTGGACTTTTAAAATGTCTTACAAATATCTAGTTGATACACCCATAGGTTTTTTAATCGCTCAAAAGAGATTAAAAATGAGAAAAATATGGGGTTTGAAACTAGAGAGGGTTTTAAGTTTTTTCTTCAAAACATTTGAAACAAAATATTAATTAAATTGCAACTATAATTTTTATTACATGGTGCTTCAACTTTGTTAAACTAGTGCTAACCATTTGAGTTTAATTAAGTGTCTAATATCAACTAGAGTGTAACTATAATGCACCATAGGTCTACATGCAATTTTTTTTCAAAACATTTGAAACAAAATATTATAGTTTTGAATGTTGAGATAATTTTTGTTATTGTTTTGTTGTATTTGGAGGACATAAAGGTCTTATATATCCTTAGTCATAGGTTTTTAGATCATTTAAAATGGACTAAAAATGAAATATATCTGGGGTTTGAAAATAAGAAAAGGTTAGAACTTTTTCTTGAAAACAATTGAGACAAAATATCACAAATGTCCTTTTCCTCCTCTTCATGTTTTCTTGTTCCTTCGCTTTTGGTGTTAATTTTTTTTTTGTAATCCTTCAAGTTGCACTTCTAATGACATAAAGATTGTTGTTGATTTGGTTAAAGAATGAAGAAAATATTAAAATTTACAATGGTTCTTAAGCTTGTCTTCAATGTTGGGTGGTTCCAAGTACTTAATATCCAATTACTAAATAGATTAAAACAAGAACTACCTATAATAATTAACTAATTTAGTATGCTTACTAATTATTGTAAATAATATTAATTAATAGGGAATAATCTTCTTTTAAAATTTTCTTTTATTGAAATGAAATTAATAAAAATAATTGAACTTTAATAATATCAATTATTTAAAGATTGCATTGACCATAAAGACCGGGACAAATACAAACGTTAATCTAATGTTATTTTAAAGTGTTAAATTATAATTAGTTTTGAGCTAGGCTAAACTAGGGCTAACCATCTAAGGTTAATTAAATGTATAATTGTGACACATAAGGTACACTTAAAGCTAAGCCATGAAGCACTTAGGCTAAACCTAATTAGACCATGCCTAAACCTTTGGTGCATGCCTGTCTAATGCATTGTTCTGCACTTTTAGAGGTTTTTAATCAAAACTTAAATTTAAAATTTCATCAATGGATTTTTGGTTTCAATTCTTTAACATTCATATGAATGAAAAAACAATAACTTCACATGATTACCATGGCTTTAAATGGAAAAATAAATATTTATCCAATTTTGACTATTATTTTTTGTGGTTCGATGCATTTTATGATTCGTTGTGTTGTGATTGCTTTGAGTAAAATAATGATGATATGTATGATTTAATAATTAAAATATTAATAATAAAAAGTAATTATCCCCACTAATATTAATAATTATGATTAAATAATTAATATAATAATAAAATTTTAATAGGTATTATTACCTATAACATTTTAAGATTAATTATATTTAAAATCAATTTATCTGAATAATAATATTTATTTACTTAATGATATTACCTATTCATATTAATATGTATTACATCATAAGGAAATTGGGGCAAATAAAAAATATTATGGGCTCATAAGTTTGTTCATTTTCTCTTGATTTGTTTTGTTCCATCAAGTTTACATTTTTTAAAAATCCAAATAAAATTCACCAAGAAAGTAAGGTAATTTTTTAAAAATTCTATTTTCCAAATATATATGTTAAATATACGTGACAAATAAAATTTGAAAATTTGCAATACATATTTCAACCATGGTTATTTAGTCTAATTTATTTTAGCCATTACTTATAAGATGTAAGAATTAATAATATTATTATATTAAATTATTTTAATAATAATAATAATAATTAGTAATATTAACAATTCATGTTAATATTAATCATTATTATGAAGGTGGGGCATTAAAATCAAAATTGTGGGTTCAAAAATTTGTTCATATATATTTTTTCCTTTTTATTCCATTGAATTAACAATTTTATTAAAAATAATCCAAATAAAATTCAGGAATAAAATAGGGTAAAAGTTTTAAACGTTCCACTTGCCACAAAAGTTATTTAAATATATTTGACAAATAAAATTTGAAATCTTGCAATACGTATTTAAACCACGGTTAATTTAAGCTATTTTGTTTTGTTTTGTTTTATTTGAACCATAATTAATTTGACCATTATCTGTAATATTTCCAAATTTTTTATATTATCATAATAAATAATGATAATAATTAGTATTTTAGCTATTCATATTCATATTAATCTTTATTATATCACAAAAAAAGGTGGTGCATTTTCAAAATTTTGTGGGTTCAAAATTTTGTTCATTTTGATTTGATTGGTTTTTGTTTCATTGAATTTAAAATTTTAAAAATTACAAATAAAATTTTAAAATTATACTTACCAAAAAATATTTAAATATATTTGACAAATCAAAATTGAAAACTTGCAATACATATTTTAACTCATGTTAGTTTAAATTAATTTAATTTTACTTTGGTTAATGTGAGTTTAACTTAAGTTTAACCAATGTCTGGTCTTGGTTAACCTTAATTAACATGGGTTTGTCTTTAGTTTTAGAGGTACATAATACTATTATATATAGCCTAGGTAGATATATTAGGCATATTAATTTAAGTATGTATTAGTTTAGGGCATTATTTTTATGACATGTGTCCATGTTGTACCTAGTTAGTTCCATGTTAATTACACACATAACCGTATGGCCCAAAAATTATACAATACCAAATTTGCAACTACAAACATGATCAATATAGTTGCAAACAACAACTAGTTGCTAACTAGTTACATGCCAATTGCATATTGACTGGTTGCAAATGACATGATTTTTATTAATGCATTTAAGGATAACCATTCCAACTACTAACTAATTATAAAACTTTAAGGTTGGGAGCCATGATCACCCAATTTGATTATGATGATTGGAAGTTTGTCATGGCATATGCCAATTGGTCCAACAAGAAAACAAAGGCCAAGGTATAGTTCATATGAGGGGGAATGTTTTATAGTTGTTTGGGTAATTTCATCATTTTAATGTTATTTTTATGGTAGGTCATTCACCTCGGTTAATGATCAACTAACCTTTCAATTTTTTTATGAAATCAAATCAACTCACAAGAAAATTAACTAGATGAGCATTTATTTTATAAAAAGTATGATTTTGATATCGTTCATAAGGTTAGTAGGGTTAATTAAAATGCTAGTGGGTTGAGTTGGAGTCCAACTCAACCCACTAGCATTTTATGGATATGGATTTGGAAGTGATACTAAGATGGTATGCTTTTGCATACCTATGTACCTTGTTGGGATGTTTTCAAGTTGTACCTCAAGTAAAATCACATAGTGGGGATTCCCAACAAAAGGATATTGAACTAGAAGGCAATGGTGCCTTGGATATAGATGATGATTCATTTGTTAGTACATATTTGTAAGTATGTGAAATTTCATTTTGATTAATACATAAAGAGTGAAACTAAGCTATGCATAGGGCCAAAAAGTTCACATGGGAAGGTAATTCCTTGCTACGGGTGTGAATAGATGGTTGAATACAAGTAGTACCTTGCCCAAAATAACATGAGGGCTTCGTTCAACATGTTCACAAAGAGTTAAACCATTTAGGGTTCGACTTATAATTTGTTCTAGACACAATAGTGGTGGTAAGGGATGCAACCATAGGTTTAGTAATTTACTTTTTGGTGTATGGCATGTGATTGAATTCGGGCATCATTCAATGCACCTACATTTCATTTACAACCCTAACCAATTATGGGGCTCAGATATTGCTGGAGTTTAGATTTTGTAGGCCCACTAAATTTGACACTTAAGCATAACCCATATGTTTTGGTTATGATCGAACATTTTTCCAAATGCATGGAATTGGTGACATTGTCGAATCGCAATAGTGAGGGAACTGCCTATGTATTTATAAAAAGAATGTTTAGTAGATTTGGTGCTTCAATTGAGGTTTTTATTGACCATGGGGAATTGCAAAAGACGTGTGAAAAGGCATTGATAGATCATCAAACTACTTCATAAAATTATCTTAAAGCAAATGGGTTAGCTAAATGGATGGTATAGATAATGAAATGAAGACTCTATAAGTATGGCCTCTAAAATGGTCATATTAGATATTGGGACCTTGTAATTACCATGGTTAGCCGTGGGATATAAAATTAGCATGTAAAATTCCCTTGCATCATGTCACCATATTTTTTATTGTTCTATCATGATTCTAAACTACCACCTCCATTCAACTTGATGTTATGGTAGTAGTGAGTTTGGATGATCCTACACTATGAATTGAAGCATGTGAGTAGAAAGTAGTTTTATTTAGAGTGTGATGTTTATGGCTATGGAGAAATTAATAATTGTTCAACATTGGGTTGTTATTTGGTATGCCACAATCCATGGAGGTGGTTATTAGGCTTGATTTTGTAGGTTTGAACTTGAAGATTTAGTGTACTTGTTATAGATAACACTAAGTACTTTGGATGTGACTTGCAAGACATGTGTGACAAATGGTTTTGTCCTTAGTGTATTAAACAAACCTAGGTTTTTATTCTTGTAGTTAGATGGTAGGAAATGCCTTAAAGTATTTCTCCAATGGGACACACAATTGGTTGAAGATTTGGGGGATTGGAGTTAGGTCACTAATGATGGGCTTCCCATTCACACCTAACCTGTTGTTTCACCTTTGAACCAATGTGTTTTCCTTTGAAAAATAGTTATAGGCTTTTCATGTTGTTAAATGGTTTCATGGGGCTTTGACAAGAAATAGGGAGGCAGTTGGGATGGATGGATTAGGTTTATGGGGTGTTAAGTTATTTTGTTTATGGATGTTGACAATGATGGTTATATTAACTAACATTGGAACACAACAATTGTCAAAAGTTTTGTGGTAGTTATGTGTTTTTATCTTAATTTCCATAGTTATCATAAGTAACTTAAGGTAATTGGGTTTGGAATTAATTCTAGTGGGAACTAAATTCCAAACATTTTGTGTTTGGGATATAATCCCTTCATGAGTGGTTTCAAATCACTTTTGGTGATTTGAGATTCTAAAGTATACTATGTTTGGTAAGTTTAATGGTGTTGTAAGTTTTTCCTATGTTTATTTAGGTTTTTATGATACATGGTGATTATTTAAAATGATGATGACAATAACTCCTTGCCAATTATTAAAACAAAAAAAGTAGGGAGAAAGGAGGCAAAAATACCAAGAAAAAATACTCAAAAAAGGTAGAAAACCACAAAACAAATTCTATTTAACAAAAAAAAACTACCAACTAAATGTTTTGGTCTTTTTCTTCCTTAATATTTTTATTTTCTTCTTTTTTAAAATCTTTTTCTCCCCCTCATTTCCTCCTCTTCTTCTTCCTTGATTTTTTTCTTTTCCTCCTTGTCCCTGGTTTTTTTCTTGGTCATGCCCAAAATAAATAGGAAGAAAAAGAGACTTACTTGCAATCCATTGTCACTTACTTGATGATGACACTCCCGCCCCCTCAAATATGTCGCCTCTTCATGTATATGGTGCGCGCCTCCTCACCTCTCCTATAAACAAAGCAAACCACATAAAAGAATTGTTAAAAAAAACACACTAGGAAAAAAAATTGATGACGAGCTGAGGGTTGCAGCTTGTTATTGTCATCTAGCTTCTTTAAACAAATACAATAAAACTCGTTGTTGTCAACTCGTTGTTGTCATCAAGCATCACTTGCAAAACAAAACACAAAGAGGAGAGGCAACACACCTGGGGACAGGTTGGAGTAGAGCGGGATGTTGCAACAAAACGCAAGGATAGAGGCACATTGGGAGGGAAGTGTGTGGTAGGAGGGAGATGAGCAGGTGCATTGGAAAGGAAGGAGTTGCTACAGTGGCGATTGAGCTGCTACCACCATTGTTAGTTTAGGTTAGGTTGATTGTTAGGGCAGGTTAGTATGAAGGTAGGAGGAGTTAGTAAGTGAGGGGAAAAAAAAAGGAAGGGGAAATTTTTGAAAGCTGGGGGAGGATGGGCCAGCCAAAGAAAATAAAATGAAACCCATGGTCAAATGGGTTAAGTGGTTTGGGTTCATCTCAATAAGAACTTGTGATGTGACTCAATGTGGGAAACACTAGTTACATTCTGGGACAGGTCCGGTAGAACGTGTTAGCACATGACAGGACCAGGCCACAGTGAACCAGCACCCACCAGTGCACCATCAAGGATGAATGCTATGTGATCAGGAAACAGTTTTCTGTTGGGTTCCAGTTCCCTAGCTAGCCATGCTGGTTAGCTCAGTTGCTTTATTTAATACCTACCAACTAGGTGGGTAGTAAAAACAGCCCCTACTTACTATGTATAAACTATCTACTTACCTAGTTGTCCCCTATTTTTGTTACTTAGCTGTCTACATGTTAGACTTACTTCTAATAGAATGGGATACTAAGATGAAACCAGGTAATAACTCAGTTGAGGATCATCCACAACTGAGTCATAAGGGGCGAGCATCCAGTGGATGGAGAATTGGTGGGTGCTGGTTCACTGTGGCCGACAGGACCGCTCTACTGGACTTGAGGCGTTAGTAAGTGGGACCGGCCCAATCCACCATTTTTACATTGAAATAGGTTTAGGGTTTAGGGATGAAAAAAAATTCAAGAAAAAAACATAGGAATTCCAGCCTGGGTAGAGAGAGAGAGAGAGAGAGAGAAAAACAGAAACAGCCTTAAATGCAACTGCAAGGGTGATGGTGGTCGACACACAAACTCCTAAACATGCACCCCAACAAATAATAATACCACTCAATGGCCAGGGAGCAACTTTCTGTCAACTGGTTATGAGCTTGGAAAACCATTCAGTCAGTCAGAGGGGTAAAGGTCTCAGTTGTCAAGTATTGGAGGTAACTTGGAGTTACAATTGTGTCCAACAACTCAATTTCTCTTTCTCTGCAATGAATTGAATCAACTTTGTGGGCAAACGACTCAGCTAGCATGTAACTAACTGTCAATTCTCCCCCTGCATTGACACACCACTACTAACACCTAATGCGTGGCTAACTGGCAAGTAGGATGTCCATAGGTGTCACCAATTCCGTTGGCTGGTGTTTTGCAGTACTAGGTTAACATTATGTTCTTTCTCTCCATGTTCAGTCACTCCAGAGGCCATCATAGCTACTAAATGGTGTGCAAATGGCCACCAAACATACAAAATATAATCTTCATGAGTAACTTGCCCAATATGTTGATTGGACAATGAAGACAGATTCAAGTGCTCATGCACCAGAGTTTTTATGTACTGAAACTGGTGGGATATATATATTTATTTTTTAAAAATTCCTGTTTTGGGTTTGTTATTCATAACTCTGGCGACAACAAGCTTCACCCCTAACCACCTACCAGGGTAGCTTATTGTCCTCACAGAGCATGAGGAGAAAGGGTGGGGAAGGGGGTGTCCAGTTGGGATTTGAACTCACCCCTAACCACCTACAAAGGTAGCTTATTGTCCTCACAGAGCATGAAGAGAAGGGGCGGGTCCAGCTGGGATTTGAACTCCCAACTGCCATCTTTACTGCATCACCCATAGCCATTAGGGTAGCTGAATGTCCTCCTCTAGTGGGGGTACTTCTTTTATGTACCTAATTCAACATGTTGGCCAAAGTCCAGTTATAAATGTCCACAGAACTACATGGTCCCAGGTGACAGTTTATTGTACAAGAAAAGCAAGAAAAACTAAACTTCCTACAAACTTAGTCTCAGTTTTGGTCCAAAAGACCAAAGTTCTTGATAGGGTACGTCTAAAAGGGTTTCAATTACCCAAATAAACTCACAATGACAACCCTCCACGTTTTACAACTTGATATGTATCACCATAAAATGTAACCCTGGTCAAGGATGTTTTATGATAAGCTTTACCTTTGGTTTGAAAGGTTGTGAAACTACATACGAATGAATGAATGAATGAACGGCCGGCCATAGACAGTGAACCAGCAGTGCCCACCAGCACACCATCCACCGGATGCCTGTTATTACTCAGTTGCGGATGAACCCCAACTGAGTTAATATTTGGTTTCACCTTGATAACCACTTGTGTAGGAAATAGTTCTCATGTATAGGTAGATAGGAACTGGAACCCAACAGAAAACTGTTTTATGATCACTTACCATTCATCCTTCATGGTGCACTGGTGGGTGCTGGTTCACTTTGGCCTTAAAACCTTTTTTGGTTTAAATAGGTATATACTATATACCTTCAAACCTAACAATTGGCAGTTCCAGTCCTTTTTATCAAAATTCATCATATCCAAGCTTCAGTCTTAATTACCCATTCCCCTCTCACCACCATTGGAGTGAAAAACTGAACACTATAAACTGAGACACCATTTACGTCTCACCACCTGGCCATTTGTTATCATTGGCCAATGAAGTGCAGTCATTTTTTCTTTTAGTGCAGCTGTTGCAGGTGTCACTAGCCTGAAAAATTGAGTGAAAATGGCAATCTCAAAATGTTTCAAAATTTTGAAATTTTGCCAAAATGAAAAATTGTGTCAAAACGGCAATTCCATACAATTTGACAGCACCACTTCATCTGATGTTTGTGTGGGTACAGGAGTTCTCACTGCTATGGGTGGAGAGAGTCTGGAATGGTCCAATGGAGTTCTTTAGCAGAAAAAACTATTGGAGGGTTATGGAAACACTTTTATTTTGGAAGTGAAGTTTGTAATGTTACATAATCTGCTTTAATTTTTGTGTCGGAAGGTCTTCCTATGATCAGATTACACTTTTGTTATTTAAACCCACATCACAATAACAGACAATCTATGTTCAAACCTTTAAATCATTGTTAAGCACAAATGATGTGTTGCCACGTGGTTGTGGGTTCATCAGATGTCATGACAAGCAGATTTTTTAAAAATTATTCATGGAAACCCTTTGAATGCACATCAACTTATGCATTTAAAATTTTGAAAAAGAGCTCAATACCATGTCAATGGAACCCAAAATAGGCTCTTTAAAAATGGTATAAAAAGTATTGTATGCTTGACAGAGAGCTAGTGGATTTCACAAATGAAAACTTGGCAAATTTGTGCAGCATGGAAAATTGTGAATTTTCAATAGCCCACCTAAACCATCCAACCAAATGGCACATCTCAAATGTGCTATACCTTAACTCGGTTGGCAAATTAGGAGGTAACTCGTCATCCTCTTCATTGATGTCCCTTTTAAATTTTAGACTGACCACACTTTACTCTTCTTTGGATAGCATTATAAAATTGGGAATGGCCATTAGATAAGTAAATAGCAGATTTCAGATAATGCTGTGGCGTTTGGAACCCAAACAAACCTTAAACCCTCTTCCTTTCCCCCTTTGCTGGGTGGTTTGTTTAATGGTGCTTGCCAGGGTTTCATCATCAATTTAGGTCTTATTACGACGTTCTCAGAGTTATATCCGTAAAGTCTCACGATTAGGGGACGAGAGTGGCCAGTTTCGACATAATAGGGCATCAAATGTGTAGTTTGGAATGAAAATGTTACAAAGGGAAATAACTGGAACCCAAACTAGTTTTTCCACCAAAATAGTGGTAAACTGAGTTTCATCCTCTCTTTCCCTCTTCCTAAGCGCCTCCGCTGGTGCTACATATATTTTCACTGCTCTGACGTGTACAACTACTATAGTTAGTTTCGAACCTTGACCATTAAATACTGAGATTTAATAAAATTGCATTACTTTGCAGATACCCCTGGAAGAGGGGATAAGGGGGTGAAAGGAGGCCCAAAGACAGGGTGACTTTATGCATAAGTCCCATGCCTTCAAAGATTTTCTCACTTTAGAGTATAACGGAGGCAGTTGTCACAAATAAGTGAAAAGTATATATGTTATCTCATAAAGAGTTCATGAGAATGTAATTTGTGATCACGTCTGAGTACAAAACTTTGGGCCGTAGTGAAGCACATCCCTACTACACCATTCATTGATTTCAAGTGAAGGCATACCCTTGAATTAGGTGGAAGACAATAAATGACGTATCTTGATCTTCTTACAATTAATGGAAGATAAATAGGCTGCCTGCATGCCAACTCAGGTCCCAACAGACAGTATTAAATGAGATGACCTTTCTTGTTAAACAAGAGGCCTGTTCCAACTTCCCATTAGTGTTAGACCGTACTCACACCTCAATTTCCATAAAATAATACCTCCCCCCCCCCCCCCCCCACCCCTCAAGAAGTGAAGATTCAGAGTTTTTATTTTAAAAATTCAAAATTGAGCAATAATTTCCATAAAATAATGCAAAACAAGTGAAAAGAGTTAGAGTAAAAAAAGCTCCAAAAAATCATTCAGACAATGAATTCTGGTTATTGAGATGAACACGTACCCACTAGACCACAATACATTATTATGTCATGGTCTGCATGGATATAGGTACAACACTTGTCTAATATTCTTTTTCTGATTATTGGGGGAAGACATGCACCTACTATTAAACCACATTACATAGGTATATCATCTCTGCATGTATATATTCTAGTGACAATGCTTCATCAGGCTTATGTAGGATGGGATTTTCGTGATTGTCACTGTGACAATTTCAAAGTCATTTCAGATTATAATTCATTGTATAGATCAAATTCCATTTGAGAATAACTTTTTTTGTTTGTTTGTTTGTATTTTATTGTGAACTTTTCTAATGAATCAGGGTTTTTGTTGACATTTTGCTTAACAAATCAAGAATGTAAAAAATATTAATTAAAAAAAATGGCATCAACGAAATTTATAAAAAAATATTTTTTGAAAAAAATTTAATTACAATAAAATTACTATGTCAATAAATATATCTCTACAAGGATTCTATTTGTTTGTTTCCTTTTAAGGAGACTTCCCAAGGTACCAACCAATAACAAGCATGTGCTGACAATAGGTACCACAGCAGCAATAGATTTTTTGTCTTTAGTTTTAGTTTTTTTGGGGGGGAGAATTTATTTTACCTTTTGGTGATTTCAAAAATGCGAAAAAATTGAGGTTTTTTGGGGGTTTTCTACTTGCCAATCTCAAAATATGGAAGAACGCTTGAATCTTTTTTACTTTGATATTTTGTTGATAGCCAAATTTGATTAAATTATCTTATGCATGGTCACCACTTTGGCTATGTCAAAAACAAATTAGGGGGAAAAAAAACACACGCACACAAACATGCACAGACACTGGTACACAGTCTTATGTTTCCTTGGAATGAAATCAAAGCCTGCCAGACTCTTTTTTTTCTTTTGTCTTTTCCAAATTCCTCAAGAAGGTCCACTGGCGAGGATCCTCAGAATTAATTAGCATTAAATGGCGACTGTCCAAGCTGGGCTGTAGCATTTTTGCAAAAGTGTTGCTACAAGTGGCGAGCTAGGAAGTGCCTAGGTCTAGAAGTGGCTATTTTTTTTTTATTTCAAAAAATGGGGAAAAAAATCCCTTTAAGTCACAAAATCTTTCTTTTCGTTCCATTTCCTGGAAATAAAAAAAATTCGCCAGAAAAAATAAAAACAAAAACAATGCTGCTAAACTCCAATAAGATCATGTGAATATTGTCTAAGGAAGAAATCTTATGAGGCTACAAAATAAATACAGGTACTAATTTACATTAAGTACATTTGCAGCCCAGAACTTATTCCATTAAGTACCACATTTGTGATTCACATTGTTGTTCCAAACATCCTCTCTGCTGGCTGGGCCTCTGGCCAAGCCATTGTAAATTTTGTCACCAACTGTTCCAACAACAATTGCTTCCAACAACCCCTAATTGGGTGAACCAACACCCACGGTTGGTGGGTACCATGGTATTTTTTTAAATCCCAAATCCCAATTAAATTATTTATAAATAAATATTATAAATATCCCACTCCTAGACTAGACCAAATTATAGGGTCTCTGAGTTCAAATCTAATTTTTTGGGGCTTTATATGTGGCCACTTTAGAAAAGGCCTCACTCGAAAAGGTGAAGGTACCAACATGGGTGCTGCTTCACTCTGGCCTCCAATGCACCGCCCCCCCCTCGTGCCAGATACCGTGCATGCCACCATGGTAATGATAAACCCCAGTGCCCGCTACCGTATGCACCAACTTGGTAGGCTGGTAGGTGGTGAATCCAGGGGAATTGGATGAGCCTAGCAGAACACAGCTCAAAAGTGAGCCACGTGGATGATTCTCCACAAGATGTCAGCACTCTGATGATTCTAGTTGAACTAAAGATTCACCTGGTATCATTCTGTTGATGGATGAATTTCATCTGATTTTATGAGTGCAAGAGAAGAATCTTGCACCTGGTGAGAGAGAAAAAAATGAAGTCAAAACGCTTTAACCAGTTATGAGCAGGTCACTCGTCTTCGTGTACGAATGTTGCAGAACTGGTTCACCTGGCAACCAGTGGTACCAGAACAACTTGCAGAAGTCATTCGCCTGATGGCACCGGGGTGTCCCAGCACCTTGCTGCCACAAAGGCTCAGGATTACGTGACGAATTCAGAACAAAACCAGCTTATCGCCAAATGGCTTTGCCCTATATGGCGAGTTCAAATAGAAATCATGAGGAATGATGGAGGTGTATAACATACTTTTTTGGAATGGCAAAAAGGCTGTGCTTTTGCTAAGCCATTGTCCATTCATGTTCATCGAATAAGAGTCTAGTGTCTAAGTCGATGAACATGAATGGGCAATGGCTTAGCACAAGCATGACACCGAGGAAGGAAAATGCGAGCTGAGCTCAAATTTCCTTGTATTTACATCATGTTGTCCACACACGGGAGGAGGTTTATCAATTGCTTGAAAAGATAGGTCTAATTGTCCATGCATGCATATCTAGCTGGGGGTTAGTCATCAATGAAATTTTGTGAGGCCCAAAAATACCAATATAACATAATTAAATGTTTGGACCCATGTCAAAAGCACGGGCTCAATGTTAAAATCTCGAGCACTCTGCCAAAAACTTGGGCCCAAGTCCAAGAGGCCTGGCATCTCGTTTACCACCTTTACAAGGTAAGTTTTTGTGAAGAGATGTCTGAAGAAACAAGGATGAAATCTTGGTATTTGCAATTGTTGTGGAGACAAGTCCGAGAGGACTTGAGCCCAACCACTTGAGCCCAACCTTTAGATATTGAGCTTGGAATTTTGACATGGGGCTAGACTTTTCACATATGCCGTACTGGTATGTGTAGGTCTTGCAAAATGTCAATAATTGAGGGCTAGATATGCATGGACAATAAAACCTAAGGTCCATTGGGCAATTTGTAATCCCTGTGTGTGTGTATATATGTGTGTGGACAACTCAATGCAAATAGAAGTAAATTTGAGCTCCCATTTCCTTGGTCTAGAAGTTGCTTCCTTGGAATAATAATTTCTTATTAGACAAACATGAATGGGCCATGGCTTACCCACAAGCATGACCTTGTTGCTGTTCCATACAATGTACCACATTCAACTAATTGACTTATGGTGGCAAATTAGCCAATGTTTTTGAAAGTTTGGTGAACAAAGTAAGAGAATAGTGGCCGTATGTACAGCCAAGGGGACTCAGGGCAAGTACTTTTCCATACAACCCGTCTCCTCTTGTTGTTGGGATCTAGTCTAACATATGGGTTGATGTGTTTCAATGCGGAAGTTGGTTGGGCAGATAGTATATCATGCAACAGTTGTCATCTTGGCATTAAGGGTCAGTTAGTTGGGTGGATAGTTTATCATGCAACAGTTTCATCTTGACATTAAGGTTCAAGTGGATCTCTTGGGTCCCAATTCACGATCTAGTTAGCGTGGATTGTCGTGGGAAATTCCAGATCTGTCATTTTGTTAAAACTTAGGTTGGTTGGACTGCCACATGTCATGGAGGATTCCACCCATGCAGAATTTCACCCATGTGGTAAGTTTGTGTGGGAAGTGTAATGTAATGTAGCATTATAAAAGGGCGTCAGATTATGAGATATGAAAGTAAGCATTCGTATATGCATTTGCTTGTGACTGCAGAAAGTGACCGTAATACATAATCTAGTAATGAAGTGGCTAACAATTGGGAGACCCTCCTCGAATCTATTATGCTGAAAACCTGCACAACTTCATTATCCTGGGGGGGCAAATGATTGTGGAAAACAATTTAGTAATGTGAAGTGGCTAAGGATTGATAGACAGTCAGTAACAGATCACTTACTACAGTGAAATGCTGCATAATATACTGTGCATAATATTAATGAAATGCTGCAGGAAGTGATTGTGGAATATAATTTACAAGCTTGACATGATTCAGGATTAGGTGGTTTTTTATTAAAAAAAAGTGATGAAACCCTTTTCTATATATTAAAAAAAGAAAAATCCTAGAGCGGAGCAAAATCAAGCAGCTCATCACATAATGGCTCTGCACTTTATGACAGGTTCTTTTTTTCTAAACCATGAGAAATGATGGAAAATGAACTTGATAAAAAAAAACAAATTCAGCCTAGAGAGTACAACTAGGTCACACATTGGTTTTAAGTTAAAGCCAAATTTTCAACCCATGTCCCTCCACTGATCATGTGAAGTTTCTACTTTCTACCCTTTGGGCAGAGCCAGTCAAAGATCACAGCCAGGGTGAACCAGCACCCACAAACCCAAATGGGTGCAAAAATAAAGAATCTGATCCCCAATAATATGAGAAAGAACATAGTACTAAAGGTCAGTTCACACCTGCTGGTAACCCAAGTGTTAACTTAGCAATTTGCAAACTTTGTTCAAATTCAACATTGCTTTTTGGTATGTAGCATATGCATCATTGTGGTATGGCACACTATCAATAGTGTTGTCACTATATGATAGTGTAAACATTAAACTATTAGTGTGTCAATTAATATCCAAAAAAATGTACATTCGGTTGCCTATGACAAATGCTAACTTATTAATCTTGCACCTAGGCTCAAAAAATATTAATCTATCGCCAAGCTTCTTTCTTGCACATCTATCCTTTTGAACTATTTAAACAACTCCCCTGTGTGCTTTTCTAAGTTTTTTACAACATCTTTGCAAGGCATATATTAATAGATAATCTTTGCAACAACCATGTGCAACAAAATTGTAACGGTTTCTGGGGATGGATAGTTCAAATTTTCAATCATAACAATAAAATTGCATAGGAAGAGGGAGAAGGAGAGGCAAGGGGAAACTAAAGATTCACTTGGATGCCACCGTGTCAAGCATGAACAAAAGTAGGTGTAGTGCCATGTGGAGCAATCACAATGTGAAAGAAACTATACCACTAAGAGCAACGATCACAAATGTTACACCTTTGTGTTGAAGACAAGGTAACTAGCTAGGAACACTCAAAAGGCTTTGACATTGATCCAATGCAACAAATTGGAACATGTAGCTTTAAAGGAACAAATTGATCCATGCTCTCACATGTTACCTACCACACATATATGGGATTAGATTCTTAAAGAACTGCAAAAGGTCACAAAATCAAAAGTCCCTTGCAATGGAAAAATATGCAAAGATAATGGAATGGGCTCAATTCCAACTATAATAAAATATGATATTATCACACATGAACTGGACATTACATTATAGGTGTTGACAATTGAAGAGTGCAACCAACATAATCTTCCAAGGCAATTTGACAAGGAATTCTATAACACTACTCAAGCATTTCACACAAAAAGGATGATCAACACATTTAAAGATGTGAAAGATGGTCAATTTGTGGGAAATGCAATTTGCATGTAACCAAATTGATAATGTTTTAAAAGTCACACTTCAAACATTTATGATACAAGACCTTCTAGGAGTTGATGACATTCATGAAAAACATGTAAATGAAGGATCACAAGCTACAAATGTAGGAATGCAAGGAAGTCAAGTAAATTTCATAAACCTAGATGATTACTTGTAATCCAATCAAGGCAATTAACATTGTAGTTTCATGAATATAGTGAAAATTTCATCAACTATAACACTTACAAGTCATCTAGTAATGCCAAGAACACATAAGAACATGAGATCTAATGTTTTCTCCTTAATCATTGAAAATTTAGATTAAAATAACAAAGTCATTGTTGACACTATGGAACACATGAATTTCACACAATTGGAGATCAAAAAACATATAAACAAAGTTTAAAAGTAGATAGCCAAGTAGCAACTATAATATTTAAAGGACAAAGACATGACAATTCATCACACAAACAAAAATTTGGTTAGCGTGGTGGCAAATTTAAATTCAACGATGTGTCATGATGTCATTTAACATAAATCTGAAATACTTTCCACCTATGGAACATTCTTAAGATTTTTCCAAAGATGCCAATATAAAAGCCAACATACGGGTGGTTAACAATGATGATAATGAAGGCAATTGAAATTGTTTTTATATGGTTTAGTGAGGCAAATGTAACAAATTATGAATGTCCATTTAAACTTCAATTTTCAAGTCAAATTTTTAATATGATAATGTCTTAAGATTTATTTGTGTGTGCATTCTTAAAAAAACAAAGTCACAAGCTATTTAGGGTGAAAACACATTACATGTGCGTCACTTTCACCCAAAAAAGTGATGTATAACAAGTATGATAGGTATGTAGTAAGCTACAATCTTGATGGCATTTATTGGAAACCCTATACATAAGAAGAAGAAAAAAGTTCAGAATGTACGTGACAACATTTTGGAATTCAAAAGTTCATTTTGAATCAAAGTTAAGTTTGATCCAATGGTTAGGTGAAGCAGATTGGATAAAATCAATGTGCATAAAACATATAACATACATGTTTTCAATGGCCATAAAGCCTCATGTTTGTGATTCATTACACATTACCAAACCAAAGAAAAATGAAAAAAAAACATTGTTCACTTATAAAATCTCTCCTTTTTCTTAAAGTAATGGTTTTTTTTTTCAAAAATCAAAATTTATTATGCATTTATTGTTCAAGAAAAGTTTAAATCACATTTTTTATGGATTTTCGACCAACAAATTTAAAACTTCCAAATGGTCATAAATTTAGTTGATATATATTCACCACCAAAAAAAAATCATTACGAAACTCCACCCATAACCTTAGTTTGAAATATATTTGTAGTTTTCATACCATGTGATGTATTTATTTTGACACGAATATACTTCATATGTTTACTTCAAATGAAAAAATAAAATCCAATATATGATGTCTACATGTACCAACAAAAAGCCAAATGCAAATTTTTTTTTGGTTGTAACTACAATTTTGGGGGGGCATAGTCTGTTTTCACCCTTGAATGCCTTTGAATTTGTGACATATGATTTCCAAGATATTGTTTCAATTATCTCCATTGTATTGTTCCAATAATCCCATCACTTTATAAAAGAACCTATTCAAATTCAACATCAATGCTTACATTTTGTTGTCCATCTCGCCCCCTTGCACCTAGTTTTACTTAATTTTCAACTTCCAATTGGGCCATCTATGACTATATATCCTCATCATTTCCATTCATAATCAAATTATGTAACATATAATAACACATTACAACATTAGGTAGAAAAAAAAATGTACGTTATCTTTTATTGTAGCTCTTGAATCCTTGAAACACCTTCAAGATTGCAAAAAAGTTCATTCCTACAATGACACAATTTTTTATTATATAACAATTCAAGAATAGTATGCCATATGCCAATTTGCTTATAAGATATTGTCAACCAAAGCAAGAGGTGATACCCATTATCATTGAGAATATATGGCCCAATTCCTTCTTGTCCACAATTTTGGGGAGGTTACTTACATTTAGTTACAAATGACATCATTTCAAAATATTTTTTTATTGATAATTTGGAGATAAATCTAATAAGCATTTACAAAATAAACCATGCCCATAAAAAATCTTGAAAATATTTATTGAAAAAAAGAAAATAACAAATATTCAAAGTTTACCCCCATAAAACATGTAAGTAATGTCTACTTGTCATTATATGTTACATCATATGTATGCATGCACACATGTTCCATAGTTGCAATTCTACTTCTATTCCTTCCAAAAAAAATCTTCTTTTTGCTTTCAAATACCTTTCCAACCAAAGGTATAGTAATCTCAAGAATTTTTTTAAAAAGTGCAATGCATTCATACTACATAACAAAAGATGCATTTGAACGTTGCAACATAAAGTAGTATGTGGACCGTGGGTGTATGACCAAAATGATTATGCTTGTAATGCCCATAAATGTTCTTCCTAGTCCATCCTATTTGTGCATAAAGTCTCTCCTTTTTCCTTTGTTCCAATTTTCATTTTCTAGTTTGTGTAGTCCCAACTGAGAATTATCATGACAAAGTGAATGTCAATACTTACTTCTCAATTCTCATGCTATAATTCAAGGAACATTCATGGTATGGATCAAATGATATTGTTATATTCAAGGGTAGTAAGACATTTTGGGGTTGGCCTTTAAAACATGAAGAATGATATTTGATTTTTATTAAATTTGAATTTGAATTCATGCACAATTGGAAAAAGGTTGGCTTAAAGGAAAGTTTGAAATATAAAAGGGGCTAAATTAAAAGGGTTTATTGCATTTATTTAGATATTTTTCAATTACCAAAACTTACCACATTTATTGATAAATCAAGGAATATATAAGCATTCACTTAATTTATAAATGCATAGCAAAATATAGCCCTTGGTATCCAACAAATACAATGAATAACCTCCATGAATCCATGGTGAATAACAAAAAAATTCTATCAATGACTTGATAATATAATGAAAAAAGCCACAAGACTTGGGCATCATTAATAAAGTTGGGAATATCAACAAAGTCAATGTCCCAAAACTACCTTCAAGATCATGATCCACTATAGTTTGCATTTTGATTTGTACCCTTTTGACTTGAATAAATGGTAATCAACTACAAATATTTCATCCATTGCCTTCTACAAATATATTTGTGTTACATCTATGGTGCCACGAATTAATATCAAGCTTGAAAAATCTTTGAATCTAACCATGATGTTGACCATTTCACTCCCCTCATGCCATTTGAGTTGATTATTCAACATTGTATTCATACTAGCACATGCAAAGTCATGTAACACAAATGCATAGTAGTTTTTTTAACAATGAAAAACTCATAACAATATAAGTATTAAGATTTGTGAACCAACTTATACAAGTTGCAAACCACAATGGATACTCATAGGCATTACAAACCAAAATTAAACTTGGTATTATTCTTTTTCTCCAAAATAGGGTTCAACTTTTGTGTTGAATGTCACACCATTTGTCTATTGACACAAAAATGTTTAAGACAACAATGATCAACCATAATATTGCATCATCATAAAGTGGGAATACTAGGCAATGGATCTCCATTAACCTAATTATCAAGCTTCTTGCTCCCTAAGAGTTCATATACTTAGAAAGTCTAAAACCAATGAGGAATCAAATCATTCTTCACTATCTCAAAGAAAAATCATACATCATTTTATGGAAAAGAACCATGTAGAAATGAATTGTCTCATGGCCATGCATGATCAAATTTTGCATTTGCAAAACCAACTACAAGAATTACACCCAAAAAAAACTTCAACCAATGCATTGCAACTATAAGAATGGTGATGAGTAGAAAAAACTAAAGAGTTGACAACAACAAACAACTCAAATAAATTGAATACTCAACACAAACAACTTAAAGCAATTTAGGACTCAAAATATCCAAGTAATTAAAGATGAAAAAACAAGATCCAATGTTAAGGATACGAAGGACCACAATGAAAAGTTATAAGCACATAAAAGATCCAAAGCCTTTAAAGTGATGAAATAGTCATGCTTCTAGAATGATCACACAACTTTTAGAATGACAACACTTATGTGCTTCTAGAACAATGGCACAACAACACATATGTGGTGATGACAAAGCTTTGGCCATGAAGATTCGTCATGAAATTTGAACAATGATGCATAATATAAATAAGTTATAAATAGGGACAATAGGTAGGGCTTAAATCATTTTGAGGTCATTTTGAATGGCACTAACCCTTTTGGTTTAAATTTCTTAGTTACTTGGTATATCATCTGTGTGATTAAGGGTAATAAATGAGGTTAATTAAAGTTAATAAATTAATAAATTGCCTCATTTATTATCTAACTATCATTTTTGTCTTTTTTGGTCAATTAAACTAACAAGTGTGAATCAACCTTGAGGTAGGTAAGGTTGGTGGCTCCATAGCTAGGATTGAATCAAAACCCATTTTTTGTAAGTCAATGATAGTAAACATGGTGTTGTTGAAATTAAACTAGTCATACCACCCTTATGCAAATGATAATTAACCAATATTGCATTATGACCAATGAATTTGTTATAATGCATTATACCCAAATGAATGTTCAAATTTGTAAATATGCAATTAATAAGAGGTGTTTAAGAACACTTTCTACACAAGGCTTTTAAGCAAGTGTTTTAAGTTTTCATACTTCTACACAAAAACTAAGCCTTGAATGAATGATTGATCTTGGTTCATGACTTTAAAATACATCATCAATGTGGTGTGGGTATTTTTCTTCCTAAATATATCTATTCATCCACTAAAATGGTCTTATTTGAGAAATAACTATAGGCTCAAAACCCATCTTGAACTAAACAATTGTTTTTTTTTTTTTTTTGAAATCTCAAATTTCATCGGCAAAAAAATGCAAAAGGCAATTAATTTATGTATGCAATCGATCAAACATTCACACTACTAATGGAACAAATACCATACTTGAAGGTGACAATATCAATCATTATTTGGGCTACATTTGAATTAAAATGACATGAGTTGAAATTGTGTGATGAAGAAGATTAAGCTTTTTGGAGACCCTAACCTAACAATACAAGCCAATGTTCATGCCATCATTGAACAAAAGAATATTAAACCAACAATAACATTGAAAAGATGATGACACGAAGATGCATGAAATCAACTTTTTGACAAAAGGAATGAAAGCCATCATGAATTGTGGCATTATTCATCTTTATATTCATCTCCGTTCTAAATATAAAGTTGGATCCGAGACATGAAAATAAAATAAAATTATTAACCTTTAATTGGAATTTGACCAAAAATATAATGCCAAGTGGGAAGAAGTTACAACCACCAATTCACTTGAGATTCATGTAAAATGTTGGAGTTTTGAAAATCATGTTATTGAAGTTCTACATGACTTCAACTTAACTCTATTGAAACATTTGATTTGGTCAATGAATGGAAAATCCCCATTCTTCAAAATGTAAGACTACTAGTTACATGGAACTTTCAAATTTTCATGTTTTTGGAGAATTTGATTAAGTTTTCATTATTCATTGACTGTAAAAATGATAGGGCTGGTAAAAGGCATCCATATGAAGTTGATGAATTTTTTTTTAGTCCATTTGGACTTTGGATATTGAAGGATAAACAAATTGTCAAATACACACACCCGATGGGCATACACATAATAAAAGAAAAGAAAAAATTGTGATACTTTTTAGGCACCTTGATGTGTTCCCAACCTCTCCCACATTCCCCAATCAAAAAGTGGTCCATTTGACCTTCAATTCTCATGTCCTAATCTTGAACACCCCTTGCCACCCCACCCCCTCCAATTGGGAACACTAAACACGTCTAGCACAAGCATATAACATATCTTTGTCTACTCAAACCTTTTTTCAAATTGGTGAGGTTGTTTCCTTACTAGAAAGGTCAAAACATGTTGGTGAGAATTTTTTTTGTTTGAAAGCTAAAAAAATCTTTAAAAAGAAGGTTGAAAAACATGGGAAGGACATCACAAGGATAGGAGAAAATGAACCAAGTGTTTCCTACAACATATGCATTGACATGTTCAAAAGAGCTTAGGGTTTTAGGGAATCTTTATGGCAAGGTTTTTAAAATGATTGGGCTTTAAAACCCTTGAATAAAAATATTCCCATGACTAGGGTTCAAGAAACACATGTAACATGGAAATATTCTATACAATGGATTATGGTTAGTGATAATAATATTTTTGCTATTCATGTATGCATGTCATCAAGGTGGTCATTTTCCAAAAGCTTCCAAAATGCACTTTCAAACTAGGACAAATTGTGTTTCAAATATTTAATATTTGGAGCATTCTAAATCTTTCATAGAACATTTTTTAGAAAAATGCAACCCCACTTTCCTAAAAAAATTCAAAGATATCTTTCCAACAAGTCAAAATTAATCATGTTGAGTGTTTAAAACACGATTTGAAGATGATATGAATTTTTTGTCATTTTGGGAAAGCCACTTCCTTGCTCATATTGAAAAGTTGATCACATATTCACGAGAGGGTTGACAAGCAAGGGTTGAAACCAACATGGAGAAGATTTTTATGTCCATACCACCTATAAGAAAGGTTTATTGATAATTGGAAGAACAAAATAAAGGAAAGGGATCTCAAAATAATAGATCAAATTTTTAGTGACCATGGGATGGGTTGTAAACAATAAAAACATGGCACCACAAACCCAGAAAAAAGGTAGCATAAAATCTTCATGGGGACTTAATTGAATAGCATGTTCCATAATAAATGACACAACTACAAAAAGGAAACCCTTTAATGTCACAATTAGAAATAAGGATTTAATGATGGAAATGTGTAATAAATTTTGAAAAGGTTCAAAAGTGACCTCATGTTTGAATAAAAGATTACTTAGACCCTTGCCTTGACAAATATCCATGGCAAATGAAATAAAGGAAAAATTCCATCAAGGTTTTGAAAATCATGAACCAATGGAATCGATAGTGTCAACTATCCATTGCTTGCTTGTATATCTTGAATCATAACAATTTGATGACTAAGTTAAATGAATTGCAATCCATTGCAAACTATCCAATCCATAAAATGGTAATAAAATTGAAAGCATCACATGAATAATTGATTCACCCCTTTTAAATGGGTGGATCATATTAATGACATGAGGAAGTGAAATTGTTAAAAAATGAAGGATATAAGCTTTCTAACAAAATAGTTCAAAACTTACAATTTATAAGGTGCATATGACCATTGAATAATTTAACCATGAAAATAAGGTCTTCCAAATATGTATATAATTTATGGATAAAGGTGACATGACAGATATTGTGAAAACATAATTCAAATATTTGTCATGGTAAAACCAATTGTAAAATCAATTCAATGAAAACAACCAAACATATGTTTTATCATTGTGCCTCAATGGGGAACTTGTGATGTGATAAAAAGAGGTTTTAAATATTTGAAAAAAAATTGAATTCAAAAATTATGTTGAAATTTCCCATAAATAGTGGAAGAAAACCATTTGTTGGGTCAAGGACTTAAAGAATATGTCACAAATGGCATCCTATAAGTTACCCCAACATAGGACATCAAAATAAATATTAGGATTTTTTCATTCACCATCACCTAGCTCATTGATCATGAGTGAAATTCATCCACATCGAAAGAAATTCATCAAGCAGTGTACACCTTTCATCCACAAATGGATAAGGTTCATTGACCACTGTCACCAAATCTTCACAAATAAAATATTAATTGTGCACTCAAACATTAGTTTTCACACCAAAACATAAAGTTCATAATTCTTACAAAGAACTAGTATTATGTTATATTACTCGAATTGGTATGTAATCCTTGATTAATTTCACCATCCAACACTAATATACACCCATCTAAATATATCATATAATTTTTGATCAATTTATTATAGAGTGATCATTACTAAATGATTTTTCACATATTGTGATTGATTTGTTAATATATATATTTTGTTTGTTCATGTGCAAATAATTGACTCTAGCTCAAAATGCAATCATTACATGATATTATTAATCTTAAATGACATTACATGTGTACTTTATAAGTTTTCATATATTGATTAAAATAAAGGTGCACAAACTTATTCATGAAAAATGGAATTAATATTATTATGGTTATTGACATAAGACTCTTGAAATGTAATGAAACTATTAACTAAATTTGAATGATTAAGTTTTAATTGACATCTTGATTGTCACATCATTACTACAAAAGCGGGGTGCAATTTATTAATTTAAATCACTATGGGACTTTAAAAGTGAAAGAATCTCATTGCATTTTACTAATTTCACCCTTGTGAAAGTTATTTCACTATAATATCAATATGTAAACATTATGTTTCAATACTAATTAACATAATTCACTATTATGATTTACTATAGTAAATATGTTTATTTTTATGTTTTCAAAAATATTTTATTTATGCTACTTTATGATATACCCCATATTATTTTAAGCTACTTTAATTAATCTAACTTATATTTTATGTTATTATAGGCTATTATAAATTATTGTACCATAAATTATTATTTGTTATTTTACCTTAAGGTATCATAACTAGTTTATTATAAGCTTTTAAGTTATTATAAATTAAATTATTCAACTAACTATAGGTTATACCTTAGGTTAATTTATTTTAAATTAAATATGTTATTTCAAGTTATATTTTAAATTATTCAAGGTCATTCTACTTGACGTTATTATAAACTATTTTATCATAAGTATGATAACTTAAAATAATCTAAAACAAAATATAATGACATGAGGTAAAAATAACTTAAAATAAAAAATAATATCCTATGAAAAAAAAAATTAAATACCCTACAATATAATAACTACCAATAACCTATGATATTATAACATATAATATCAAACAACAATTTATAATACAATAATCACTAATAGTTGTAATATAACATATAATAACCAACAATAACTTATAATATAATAATTATTAATAAAATAGTCATTAATAACCACCAATAAAATAACCACCGATGACTTACAACAAAATAATCACTAATAGCCATTAATAAAATAGCCATAAATAACCATTAATATATTACTAATTAATAATCACCAATATCCACCAATAGAATAACCACCAATAGCCATTAATATAATAACCATTAATAAACACCAATATCCACCAATAGGATATCCATCAATAACCATTAATAGAGTAGTCATTAATAGTCATTAATAGAATAACTGTCAATAATGATTTATAAAATAACAACAAGTAGCCATCAATAGAATAACTACTAATGGCCATTAATAAAATACCCACTAAAAAACATTAACAATCACAAATATATTAGGCATTAATAACCATTAATAAACACCAATAACATTAATAAAAGAATAATTAATAGCCATATATTAGAATTGTTTAGGATTGCCAAAACTAATTTAAGGTGAAATAATTTATAATAAAAAAAATAACGTAAGGTGAAATAACCTATAATAACATAGACTTGCCAATAATAACATAGGGGGAAATAATCTTCAATAACCAAAAATAACTTCTAATAGCTGCAAATAGTTTAAACTGAAATAATTTACAATAGCCAAAAATAACATAGAATAACCCAAAAAAATTACAATAGCTGAAATTAGCCTAAAATGAAATAAGCTAAAATAGCAAAAAATAACTTAAAATAACCAAAAGTAATATAGGGTGTAATTGTGTACATTATTTTTTAAAATTAAAAGTAAACACAAATCATGTCATTTGAACAAAATTTCAATAAAATATGATTTTTCAAATATTATGGTTTTGTTATGTTTAAAATGAAGTATTTTATAAATAGAATTTAATGTAACATATTATCACAACAAGTGGGGTGGTTTAATGGTAAGGGTGTTTGCCTACATTGCAAATGTCAAAGGTCAAACCTCATGAGTAGTGTTGTGTGTGGTCAACAATGGTATGTTGATTAAATATTTCCCTATCAAATTCCTAGAATGGATGCCTAGGTTGATTATGTGGCCTACCTTCTTATTTAGGCTAGGTTTTTAACCTAACAGAATTAGTGACACGTGTCAATAAATAATAGGCTTTAAAAATCATGAATTTATCAATAATATTATATATATTAAACAATTAAAATTTAATTGATTTCCATATTAATTATTAACTAACAAGTGAATGGTTTGGTAAATTTGTATTTCACTTGAAAATAACCTTGTTTTAGTAGGTACTAATGAAATAAGTCATTATACGTAACAATTGGTCCTTGTTCATTAAAAGGTTAAACAATTTCACTAGGTAAAACTGTGCAAATTCACTCAAAATTTAGTGAAACCCATAATGAACTAGGATGCATTTCCTAGTAGTGTATTTATTACCTACAAAGTTGTCCCAAATATTTGAAACTCCAAGAACTCCAACTCTCCAAGTGGGAAAACCACTTAAGAGTGTTGGTAGTATTTCTTCATTTGAATTCCATGACACTTTCCCAACCCACATTCACTTTTATGCCTTAATCTTGATGGGGAGCCCAAAACCAAGGTTGCAACAATCCACCTTTTTTTTCCCCTTAGCCTTGATCACAAGCCTAAGTTTAAGGTTACATACAAAGGTTTGTCATGGATGATAAATTTACAAAAAACATGGTGTAGAAAAAAAAACCTTGGGTCATAAGTTAGTAAAAGCACACTACAATGAACTTTTTTGGATGCCATAGTGGTAGTTCTTTTTAAGTGGGTCAAGTATTGTTGCATTGTATTCAAATATATTTGAGGAATTTCACAAAAGTGAAATGAAAAATGAAAACTTATATTCTAATATTTCAAACCCAATTTTTTTTTACCAAAAGGATAAATGTTCCATCCAAGGTGAACTTTACAAAGGATGGTACATCCAATATCATTGTCCAAATAACCCCAAAAAAACTATCATTATGGATTATTTTTCTTCTAATGGAGTTGGAAACTAAGCCTACAACTTTTTACTACCCCACATTGAAGTACCATAACATGTAAGATGAAAAAATCAAACAAGAAAAATTCTATCAAAATTTTTGAGATTTAATATGAAAATTTCAAATTTGTAAAGTTCATTTCAATATCTACATTGATTTTTCAAGGCCAATATTTGTAGAGGTTTTTAAAAAGGTTAAATTACGGTGGTATGAACTTGGAATGGAAAAAAATGTGAACTTTAACACCATTTAAATGTTTTTAAAAATGTATAAAAATGTATAGTTTATAAAACTAAATAATTTAAATTTATTCATTAAAAAAAAGTAGATTTGGATTTGAAAAATGGACTTTGAACTACCAATTTTGGTCCAATGTAAAGTGTTTTTACCCAAGTGTTTCAATTAAAATTAGCATGGGGGTAAATAAAAACATAGGACTTGAAATGGTTTGCAAGTCCAAGCAATGTAAAAAATAAGGAGGCATACCCATTAAAGAAACAAATAACCAAGATAAAAACACTTGGGGAAATAGTTTGTTCAAAACATAACATTGCTTAAACAAGGGGGGGAAGTTTGGAGGAAATGTGTTAGGTGTCCTTGCATAAAATAAAAAACAAATTAAATGGACAAGTAGAAATTACACAAAATGATGGGGTTGGGGAAAGTTATATTGAAAAAAGTGTACAAAAGGACTCGAGTTGATTTGTATATGACAACTTGAAAGTGGATAGGCACATGCCAAAGAAAGAAATGGAAATGAAGTGGTTGTTGGAACAACGTAGATATTGATGAACAAATCAAGGAAGGGTTGTGAAATCAAAACTATATCATGTAAGGTAACATGGATGGTCAAATAGAAATCACAAAAATACAAAAAACATTAATAATGAAAATGCATGATTTGAACTAGGAAAAGTTATAGAAGCACTGTCAATATTGAAGATGATAAACAAAGCTAGCAAGATTTAAGCATGTTCCATAAAAATTTGCAAGCATAAAATCTTTGTCATTGGTCAAGGTAATCTTCAAGTTGTTGAGTTAAGGTGCCTACTTAACAATACTAGAATTTTAAGTTGATGTTGTCATTGAAATCATTAGTGGTTGATTAAATATGTTTCATGTTATGTGGAGTTAAAACAATGGGATTATACTTGAAATAGATGAATAAAACCATGGATGCCATTGAAAATTTGCAAAACATTTGGTTAAATGGCTTGCATTGCATTTGAAATGATTGGATGTGATGCAATTAAATAAAGAACGACAAGATGTGGAACTAGTAGTTGAAGAAGAAAGAGGAAAAATAAAAACAAAAGTGTAATTAACACTAATAATAAGGGATGAAAACATCATCTTTTTAGTTGGAGCTATGAAATGTTTTTGTTTTCATTTTTATTTTCATGCAAACATGAAGCAAATAGCTAGAGTGGTTGGGGCCCATGCCTACTTGCAAATGGTTATCAATAAATAACCACTAGACCATTCTAGATGTTACTTATTAAAACAATGACCTAGATGTTTTGTCATTGAAAACCATGTGAATATATTGGGTTGAACCTTGCATGGGCATGTTTGGCAACTACATTGCCCCCATTATTACAATTAGGAGTGAGGATGTCCAAAACGGACATAATAGTGATCTTCGAAGAAAGCCACATCAATCATGTTCAATTGCTGAACTATAAATTTATGTTCTTTCTAGTACATGATAATTGTACATGTAACTCAACATTATCAAGTGGTATATGAATTTTTTTAAAATAAATAAACTATGCTTGTGGAATGGGCCCATCATACTAAGGAAAATGGATAATGTTTGATGTAAAGTATACTCAACAAGTTGGTGAGAGTAAACATGGATGGATAAAAATTTCATGAACATTCATATGTGCATGAAGTACTATTATATATATTTTGCCAATGAAAAGTTAATCCCATTTAATGGTTTGCATTAGGTATATGCCTTAATCCCCATCCAACTAACAACATGTCTAGATTGTTGCAAGAGCATTTAAGCTATTTACATTCTGAAGATAAAACATATAATGGTAGAGATTTATTGGGATGATTTTACATTTTGAAACAATTATTATGTTTTTTAAAAAATAATTAAAAGGGTTTTCTTTTCTTCACATATATTTTTATTTAAAGGATTTTCTTTGCCATATTTTCATTAGGTAACACGTAAGGATGAAAACATGGTACATTACCATAAATAGGTCCTCACTTAGTTATCTTCATTAATGCCTTTTGTTTTTGAAAATTACCCTGCACTTATGAAACCCATAACAAATACTACATGTGAAAAATGTTGTGTGCCCTTGATTGATTCGACCACTACTTGCCAACAAAATGTTTCGTGAATAACAGTCTTCAAATTATATCACCTTTATTGTTTTGCACACACTTTGGGTATTGGTTCATCTCCCATGTATAGAATCTTGTTTTTTTCCTTGAAATGTGTCAACATGGTAAGGAAACCTTGGAAAGTTTTTTAGTCCTCCTCCTTTGTATAATGGTAACCTTTTTTCAACAATTGGCCATTCTTCCCTTCAAAGTTTACTAGCATTATAAAACCACAGAGTAAACAATAATAGTGGGTGCATTCACTCTAGTAGTAATCACAAAATGCCCTCAAATAAAGTTTTTATAAGGAGTGAACTATCTACTCAAATTGACGTGGCATAACATCATTGATCATTTGGGACAAATATTTGTATAATGAGGATTTATAAACTTTGTTAAAAAAAAGAAGGTTATGACCCACAAAAAAACTGCATTATAATATTATGTGAAGTTGTGTTTAAAACAATTCTTATAAATATGTCATAAATACGTATGCATGGAGACTTTTTAGGAATCCCTTAAGAACAAAAAATTGGTTATAGGTACATTATTGTGCTTTTGCATCCTATATTTTTGTTGTCATCATCTTTTATTTTGGATTCTAACAATATAATAGATAATAAAAAAGCTCCATGCAAAATAAAATACAAGATTATATCAATGCATTGATTTTGAATCATAAAACCTACAAATTTAAACTATGGTTATTGCCAAGGTGACTCCTAAAAGAAATAATGCACCCAAATATCCTTTCTCTTGCTTTGTTATCAAATTAGGTTTACTTCTAAATTTATCAAGTATTTAGGTATTATAACATATGTAGAAAATATTTCTCTTAAATGCAATAGGATACATAGGTAAATGAATAAACATTTAAGTATTCAAAGAAATTGGTTTTAGTAACCATGCAATTTATGAGCATTGAGTTCAAAAACTTTTGGTAGAGCTTATGCATTTGCATGATTAGCCATTTACACCTTTCCATTCAAGTAGGGAATGCAAAATATGGCTCCCCATAATGCCATGATTTTTTCATGTTGAAGTTGCATGTTTTGAACACATTCAACTTCATCCGTGATTTGCAATACATACCTTATAAGTAGACACTTTAAGTCCTACACATTGACCTCAACCCCCGCCCCCCCCCCCACGCCCCCAACCTTCATCATTAGCATAATCATATTTGGAATACAAAAATGTTGATTTGTATTACCGTTCATATTTGTCTAATAATTGAAAATTTGTTCATAAACCTACAATAAGCACATAGTCATGGGCACATTAGTCTTTTAAAAATGGCCGACTTTTTAATTTGATCGATACAAATCTCCTCTTAAATTTGCTACTTTAAAATCATGTGAATTTGGTGTCACATGGGGCCAACCATGTGGACATTAAACATTTACAAGGTGGATTCTTGTTTGCACAATTTCCTTCTTAAGGTTTCGTTAAGAGAAAAAAGGCCATTTTTAACCAACCAAATTTTGATTTCATGTCGGGTTCAACTTGCCTTCAATTGCATAATTATATTTATTTCAACAAATTCCATGTGGCCTACTTCACACCTCAACTTAGTTGACTTTTTTATTAGGTTGGTAAATGTACAATGCTAACCATCACTACCAATTAACCATTGATTTTTATTTTTAATTAGTAATCTCATAGTTGAACTATAGTGGAGAGATCCACTTTCAAATTTTGTCAGGCTCTATCATGTCGACTATTTCATTGTCTTGGTTAATCTTTGTTTATGGATGGATAAATGTTGGAAAATTTGATGGATGAAATAATGTTTGTGTTTTCCACTATAGTTCAACTTTGATTTGATTTTAGGTTCAACTTAATTGTGACTTTTTTACAACTTTGTTGTGACTAGTTTCCAACGTTGGTAATTTCAAAACCCCTTAATCTTGAAGTCAATAATTTTCATTACATTGCACCTTGCCACTAAAAACCTATGTTTGTTGGATTTTTTTTGTTTCATGGCGTCTAGATGCGATAGAACGTTAGAAGTGGCAAAACACAAATATTTTCATCTAAAGTCATTGGGCGTGGTATTGAAGTGGTTAAAAAATGTGGAACATTAAGTTAACATGTCCTTGCTTATTGAAACAAATGTTTATTTCCTATAATTTCTTCCTTGGGATTGTCTTTCAAGGCTAAATTGCCTTGATTTATTGAGTAATAATGACTCCTCTTTAGAAAGGAGTATTGCACCAACATGACTTGGAGTGGTTGGTGCATTTAGCATTGCCCCTCATGCATCCAACACACTTCCATATTCATTTGTGTTAATGTATTCCCCATAAGTGTTTAGGAACACACATTTGTTCCATGGGTTGGAAGAATCATCCAAATAGAAAACTTATTGGACTTGTGATGGGAAGACAAATGGTTAATTGCCATTCACCAACATATGCAAAATGTTGGCCATTAAAAATCTAACCTCATTTCATTTATAAGTTGGATTACCCCAACTATATAATTATGGTTAATAACCAATAAATATAATAATTATTATAGTTAAATATCAAAATAATTAATTATTCATGAGTTAAATTATTTAGTCAATATTAATGATTAATTAAAATTAATTTAGTACCTATAAATTTAATAATTTGTTTTGTTAGATAGTCAATTTAAAACTTAATTATTTTCCCATTTAATTAGTTGATCGCTAAAATCTTAAATTTTAGAAAGTAAAACTAATATATATAAACAAAATATATATATTGTGTAAGTAATTTCTTGATAATTAAATGCATTAATTTTTTAACTGATTAATTTGATTTGTGAATAAATAAATAAATGAGTTATTAAAATATTAAGTATTTGTACATAAAGCCCTAAAATATGTGGAATTTTAAATTTTTAAAAATTTAGAAAACTTTCCAAATTGACCTAAAATTTTAGAATTTCAAAAGTCCTCTGCCACACATAAATAGGTTTAGATGTATAAGGTGTGTTAAGATTAGTTGTAGTTATTATACAAGAAAAAAGTGTAAAAATAAAAATAAAAATGGCTATAATTTGAAATTATTATCATTTAAAAAAATGACACTAAATTTACAAAGAATCAAAACACTTTCAAAACTTCATATTCAAAATTGATGAAGAAAAAAAAATGGTCATGTATTTGGATAATTATAAGCATTTATTATAACAAGTTGTCAAAACATTGTTCCAAAATTCATTCAAATGAAAAAAAAAGTTTTTGGGAAAAATGACATGTAGTTTTTTTTTTTTCAATAATCATGTTGGTTCATTGTATCTCGTTTGCACCCTATTGTACTACTAATATTATTTTAATATTATTAATTGATATTATCTCTGGTTAATAGGATACATTAATTTATTTATAAATATTTTAACCTAGGTTACTTACCTGGGCGTTAACTAAGTAATAATAATAATATTATTATTATTTTTATAAGTCATTATAAAATATTTGTTGTATTTTTACTGTAATTATATTTATAATTAATAATATTTTCAATATATATTCTCAATAAGTATTGTATATTGAAGTTGAATTATTTATGTTAAAATAGGTTACACTAATTAATTTACAATCACCCAAACATCCTAAGCTAGTTACTAATTTAAGCTAGGTAATAATATTTTAAGATATTAATTATTGAATATTATAAATAATCATATTTATTTTTAAATCATGTAATTATAATTATAATAACTACTATGACTAATTAAAATAAATTATTTTTTTATTATTACTATATTTTATTATTAACAACATAATAATGTTATATTATTACCTTTTTATATATTTCATATATATTGATATATAGGTTGTAAGTAAATTAGACTAGTATATAGCATACAATAGTTATGTTTAATGTGTAACTAAGTTGGTGATGTTTGCAATGTAATTTTTTATCCCATACCTTTTGACTTCCAATCCAATTTTGCACATTATATAAGTAGGTATAATAACCATATTTACAAACTGAGAACCAAGTGCCATTGGGGATGAATTAATGAAATAAACTTGACCTTAAATGGTTAAACCCAAAAGAAAAATCAGATTATCTAAAACCTACCTATCTAGCCTAAACCTACCTTTCAACCTACTTAGATATCTAGGCCTATCGACTTACTTAGTAAGGAGTAATAATTACCTACCTACATGGGCACCATTTGTCAACATCTTATTAATTTCTAATTGGATGATCTAAATTTAAATAATTAATATTTAAAATTAAAAGATAAAGGGGCTTTAATTGCCACATGTCACCATATAATTGGTGTTTCAAATGGTCAATGAATGTTCCATGGTGTGTTGCATGTTGTCATCCTAGTGGGAGAAGCTTTAACAATTAAAAGTAATCTAATGAATTTTTGATTTTGAAAACACAAAAATAATTTAAAATGGCATGTGTTTGCAAACAATTTCTCCAATTTTTAAACATGTGTCATACATTGATTGGTTACATTGTAATTGCAAATAGAAATACATATAAGGTACAACTACATTGAATTGGTATGTATTGACGAATGTAATGTCACATGCAACTGAACATCGTGTGCAACTTGTCTTAGGCAACTACATGAATTTGTGGTTGCATGGGTCACATGCAATTGAATTTTAGTTACAAATGGTAGTTACAAAATCCATAATTTCTACTAGTGATGGGTCACCTCAAAATGGGAGCTAATGAAAGTCAAGCCTTCAAGTCATGAAAAACATGTTCTTGTGTTTCATCCCAAATGAAGTCCTAATCGATTTGCGTCAATTGGGTCAAAGGATTAATAATGTTACTAAATCCTTTGACAAATCTCCTATAATAATTGCACAAGCCTAAAAAAACTCATAATCGGCTAACATGTATTGGTTAGGAAACTTATGAAATGGCCTCAACCTTGATTTTTTGAACCCCTAATCCACATGGATAAATCATATGACCCAAGTATTCGACTCGAGTGTAAAATAACTAATATTTGCTTCAATGAAACTTAAGGTTATGATCTTTAAGTCTTCCAAACACCTCCCCTAGATGATTTTAATGATTCATTGACGTTGGGTTGAAAATAATGTTGTTATCAATGTAACATTTAGTAAAGTTGAAGCTTACCAATACCAATCCATCACCTTTAAAAATTCTATGGGGCATTTTTCAAACCAAATGGCAGAAACCTCTATTAGTAGAAACACTCTTTCCCATGAATGTCCATTCCCCAAAATGTCATCTTGATCTTGTCACCCTCTATCAATGGTAATTGATGGTAACTAGATTATAGGTCGAACGGCATCAAAAATATCTTTCAATAAGGGCACAAAATATTTATTTAAACATTTTCATTTATTTATTGAATAATAATCCCCACACATGTGACGTTCCATCTAATTATTAAATATATATATTTTAATTTGCATCATTGTTGTTAAAACATATCATGAGAAGAAATATTGTCTTTTTTTATTTTCACACATTGTGATTATTGTTTGATTTGACTACATTTTAACTACATTTAACCACCTTAAACTTGTAAGTGATTTGTTGCATTAATTAGTTGTCAATATTATTCATAGTTGTTGCCTTCATTATGTTGTTCACATATGAGTATAATTTGGACCTTATTTCATTATTTAATAATTTTAAATTGTTGACATGAAAATTGAAATAGCTTTTAACTTTGTTTACACAATTGTAACTAAATAACAACTATAAGATTTAACCCATATGCTTTGTTTTTGAATCCTATGTTACAAACTATATAAAAAAGGCATATTCTCTTATGTTTTCACATTAAAATACATGTGCCATTGTTGAGATGAACTCAAAAAAGTTTAACTCTAAAAGCAAAACATAAAATAAAGTAAAATAAATTTCACAACTATTATTTTGTTCATTTAGTCTTGTGTTTTCCTACTTACTTACCTACCTAAGTAAGTAAACAGGTCTTATTTTTCTACCTACTTATGTAAGTAAGTACATAAGTATGTAGGTTTTAGGACCTACTAACCTACCAACCTATGGTTACATACAACCTATCTAGCTACTAAAATAAATATTTTAGAAAAAAATCCAAAATACAATTAATATGCCATGTGGTAATTTTTTATTGTGCCATGTGTCATAATCTCAAACCATCGTTAATAATCATAATGGATAATAGAGATCAATATTTGAAAAAATAATAATTTTGTGTCCAAATTTTTTCATAATGTCACGTTTCATATTTTCATGGATGGATGACACTTAATGACATCATGGGTGTAGTTATAATGGAATCACATAATAGTTGAAAATGAGTTGTTTTGATAGAGTTGCAATTGGGTTATAATGAGTTACATTGCATATACAGTGAATTGTAACTTTGCAACTCATGCAACTTGTCTATTAACACTAATTGCATATAAATACAATGAGTTGCAAGTGTTTGATGCAATTCAAAAATTGAGCTACAAGGCTAGTTGTAAAACACTTCTTTTTTTCATAGTGTTTCCTTGCTTTAGTGTGAAGGTTTTGATTAATGCCTTCAATTTCAAAATCTTCAAAGGTCCGTCAACCTTGGTTATGATGTAACCAAATCGAGGAACATAATGATTTTTCTCCTTTCCCATGAAATAAATGGTTATAAAAGTATTATAACCTTTTTTTCCCCTAATACTACACCACTGTGAAGAAGTTTGAACACAATAGCAATAACATTTGTGGGTGTGAATGAATACAATGAGCCAATGGGATTATTGGAAAAAAAGATTGCATGTTTTTTTTGCCAATTTTTTTCTTTCATATAAATGAATTTTGGAACAATTATTTTTGCAACTTGTTATAATAGATGCCTATAGTTGTCCAAGTACATGACACATTTTTTTCTTCGTCATTTTTGAATAAATATGAATTTTTGAAAGTGTCTTGATTCCTTGTAAATTTAATGTTTTGTCTTTTAAAATGATAATAATTTCAAATCATAACCATTTTTAATTTTTTTACATTTTTATGTTTTCTTGTATGATGAACAAATTTTTTTAACACATCATGTACACTTTACCCCATTCATGTGTGTGGCAAAAGACTTTTGAAGTTTTAAAATTTTGGATCAATTTTGGAAAGTCCATTGAATTTTTAAAGTTTTATAATTCCACATATCCTAGGGTATGAATTTTTTTTTAATGTGGTTAATAGGACTTTATCTTCCTAATTTTTTCCCCATCAAATGTGATTTATTATATGAGTCCTTTTGGTAGTCCTTTGCAAAATTGACTCATGTCTTACACATTCTTGTACACACTTTTCAAGGTCCTAAAACAAAACTTAAAACTTAAAATTTCATCAAATGGATTGTTTAATTCTTTAACATTCAAATGAATGGAAAATCAATAATTTGCCATGATTGCCATGGCTTTAAATGGCAAAACATAAATATATATCAAAATTTTAGTAAATGTTTTTGCAATTTAACGCCCTTTTTTGCTCATTGGATTGTGACTGCACCCTTGTGCCCAAATTGATTTGCCTACCTTGTAATTTAATGTACTAGTCAACAACATGGAAGTTACAAATCAATTCCTTGGTCAACTCCAAATCGACTTACATCAAGTCGAACTTCCAAATGTGCACTAATCATGCCTTTTCCACCAAGTGAACTTCCCGTTTTTGCACAATCCACCTCATGATGTGCATGCATCCGACAAAGTGGATGGTATTCAAATCTTCCAACGTAATTGGATTGTCCAATTCCTTCATTTTTTTGCAATTTGGGGCATCGGTAGTGCTACCACTTTTAAAGTGTGCTTCATCTCCACATTATGTTCCTTGTGAAATGGAATTTTTGATTCCACATAACTACTACAAAATGTTGGTAAGGAGGTTGAGAATGACTCTGATACAAATCTACAAATAGGTAATCCAACTTGAATTGCAACCAACTTTTGTTGCTTTGCCTCTACAAATGGAATCGATTTCTTGGTCTTCTTTTTTTCCATGAAAATTTGCACCTTTAATTCTAGTTCTTTTCTAATTCATGGTCGCACTATGCTCATTATTCTTTTTAAAACATTATATAAGTCTCTTCAGGTACGACTATACACTAAAACATAGAACAATAAAAACTCATTTTGATTTTTGTCCTTGAATTGAAGCCCCACAATAAAGTTAATAAATGAAAATATATTCCCACCAAATGCCAAAATGCTAGATGTAACACCTTACATAAGTTATAATAATCATGCATATATTTTACAATCAAATACATGCGCTCCCATTTATATGATACCAACCAACTAATTATTTGCGATCTTTCCACCAATTCATGAACTTTGAAGAAAAAATCAAAATTTAAATTATAACCACTACAATGAAAACCTTATATAACACTATCTTCAATGGTGGAAGGCAAACTTGGGAAAAATCCCCAAATATGGGAAATATTCATTCATGCTTCCAAATAGAGGTTGGAAAATGGCCTAACATATTCATAGTATTTTCCTAATAATCATCATTTTTAGCTTTTGAATCAAAACATGTAATGTGGCCAAAAGCCACTACCATTAATATTTTCTATGTTCTTGTTTTTTAAAGTTAACTTGCAAAGTATAAAGATCATAAAACAAGCAACCATGCATGCCCAAGTATAAATAACAAGGTAGCCTTTTGACTATGAAAAGAAATTGCATTGTCCATTATAGACTCCTTGATAATTTGATCCTCACGGTAGGGCCATGAAAGTCTGATTCACTCCCACATCACAAAATGTTTTTGCTTCTAACTAACTTGACATGTGTCTATTAATGTATTGGTCCCACAACGAGGCACTCCCAAATTTATTGAACTGTATTATTGTTAAATAACCTCCTTGATCCCAATTTAACCAAGTTATCCCAATAAAGAAGCTTGTCAATCCTAGTTGCCAAGTTAATTGTTCTCCCCAAGGTTCAAGAGTTCATAACTTTCTTAAATGGTATCTAAGTTTGTGAACCTAAGGCTTTATCATGTACAACCATTAAAAGTTTTCCAATGTTGTAGTAAACTCTTCAATTGGACTTGATTTGATATGCTCAAATTGGACCACTCAAATGATCAAAAGGCATATTGGTAATTTCATTTTGAAGCTTTCAAATTCACATAACTTTTAACTCCCATGCTTATTTTGAGGATGTGCCTCCAATTTATTTGATTATTCTTTGAAATATTTCCAATGATATAAAAAAATGTTCAACATGGACAAGGTTTGGTCCCCCAAAACTTTGGGACACCTTGGGACTTCCAATTTCCAAAGTGAGAGTGCACTTGATAGTCAATAGGGCTCCTCTTCTTCATGCACCCTCCACACTTCCATTTCACCTAGGGATTGTCTTTGGATTCTTTGCATGCCTCGGGAAATTTTTTGGCCCATTTCCCTTGTCTTGTCCCAACCTTGGTTGTGAACCCAATTTGCTAGTGTTATGACATGCAAAACATCTTATTGATTCCATAATTTAGGATTATTTATAAACCTTAAACCCTTAAGCCACTTCAAAACAATGTGCACATCATATGTACAACATCTATTAAAAATTCGATGCCAATCAAAATCACAAGATGAATAGTCTAATTTGAATGACATATTGGCTTAACACTAAAAAAACATACACTAGACTTGAAGCATTATATTATAGTCCAATCCTTGTTTAACACACACAAGGGAAACAAGACTATTGTTGTAACTTTGAAACTTCATCATTTCTTCATAGTTTCCCAATTTGTTTTATGAAAAGGTCTACCTAATTGTTTCCATTCAATAGTCCATCAATGTTTGGTGCAAATAATGATGAAACTAGAGGTGAAATCCAAAATATTCTATGAACATCACTTTTACAAGGTAACATAAAACTTAAATATCACATAAGAAGACATCTCCAAGTGTTTATCACTTTTCATTTTCATGCATTATAGTAGTCTTCATTTGTAGCATTACAATGTTGTAAGAGCTTGTCACCTTGGTGGAACATTTAATCCAAGTTCATACATGGGAACTAAAAAATGTGTGAATAGTTTGCAAGTATGAAGTTCCTTGCAATTCATACAACTGAAAATAACCACATGCACACATGTACTCCATGGAAATGTAAATGACATTTTTGAAACTCAAATTGCGAACCATAATTTGTCAAAGACCTAGAATGTGAAGCATGACAAATCATACCTAATTTGTTAACCTAATTAGTGTTATGTTTCATGTAGGAAAAGTAGTCCATCATGAAAATCCTAAAAGAGTAAATTTCTTTGCGGTCATTTTGTAACCTAGACATGTTAAAATGGTACAAAAACATACTTTTGCACATATCAACACATAAAGAAAATTGTCAACATTGTTCACCTCAAATTATAACATTAGTTCCATAAAGCACAATATTCACATCTATGACTCACACAAGATATCAAGTTAGTTTTTGTTTCATCAATGACAAATGTTTATTTGATAATACTTCACAAGCATAATTTTGTTGAACATCAAAACACACAAAAAAACTTAGATGCTTTCAACAACATTTCAATATTTTTCTAGTTTCTAACAACACAATTGAAACAAATATTAATTTGGATACACAAGTTTGAAAATTAATGTGAACATTAATTTTTACAAAATACAACACTTTTCTCACAAAGATCCATGTGATAAACCAAAGGAATGAAATTTTTTTTTGATATATAATTCCAAATGAATGGAACATTATTCAACATTGAAAAAAAGTTGTGACGCAAACAAAATTGATTGGCTTGGCATTCAAAACAAATATAATTCAATGGAGTGTAGTGTGCACTAGGAAGTAGTTAACTAATGATGAAAGTTAATTAATTATGTTTTTAAATATATATTATATAAAGATTTGAACCAATTTCCGAAATTGGCAACATCCACATTTGACTAATATCTTTTTCTAGCACACTTCAAATGACCATGCCCACATAATAAAGGCTAATTTGTACATTGCACAACTTCCAAATTTGAAATATTATTTTTGCCATAGGTTCATGAACATACCTTAATCTTGAATTGAAATTTGACAAACAATCCCAATCCAATAAAAGGACCAACCCTTAAATGTGTTTAAAGGTCATGCAAAACATCATAATTTTTGAAAATATGTCTTGTGGGGTTGTGGGAAATTTCAAGTTGAATGTTTCAAAATAAATAAAAATAAAAAATTGGATGAGAATTGGGAAATTGCCACTATTGAAAGTTTAAACTTTTTGATTTGAGGCAATTTTTTAAATTGCAAGTTTTTGGAGACTAGGACCAAGATGTTTTGTTCCATTTACTGTAACATAATTGGTGGTGGATGGAAGACATGCATATGATTCATATGAAAAAAATATATTAAAAAAAGAGTTGAAATGAATGAATAATGGATGGTCAAAGTTGATAATCTAAGAGAAGTTTTTAAAAAAACATTGATTTTCGTCCATTTGAAGGTAAACAAAAAGTCTTGGAAAGTTTGGGACTGAGACGAGGAATGGCGCTCCAACACATGATTCAACTCTTATTTTAAAATGTTGAAAACATTGGGCAACAAAACTTTTCGTTAACTTTCACATCAATATTGCATAGGGTTGTCAGGAATATCCTATCATGTTAGGTAGCTCACAAAAATTCTTATAATGGGCAACCAAAGCCAAGAAACTAACATTAGAAGAATGGGCCTACTCAATGGCATGGCAACTCCAACACATGTGTGTCATATTTTGAAGCTATGCTCTCAACTAAGAGAATTGGGAGGGGGTTGGACCAAATTGGTCCTCCTTGATGTTGTAGGGTTAAACAAGTAACGTTGGGGATGTAGCCATTAGCAACAATCTTAGGGAAGCTTATACAAGGCATTTAGCAAAATTGTTAAAAACTATCTACAACAATTTTAAAAATAAAATAAAAAATAAAATAAAATAAAATATAGAAATGGTAACGATATGTGCATTTGAAAATTCAACATACATATGTGAATTTATTAATTTACATTTCAAAAACATCATTTTGGAATATCATATTTAGAATCACAGTCTATTACCACCAATAATTCCAAATCAAACAAACCTTCTGAAAATGTATTAACACGTTTCTAATTATGAAACAACCACAACAGATTAATTTCTCACCTCTTCATCAAGAATGGAGTTCTACCTAGAAGGCCATGCTTATAGAACTCAATTTCCATCCACTACATGTTTTTTTTCATTGTTATATGCTTTTAACAGTAGATTTGAAAGCCATTTAAGATGAAAATGTCGGTTCATTTATGAAAAACTGTTGGGAAACTGCATACAAATTACACTTTTTCTGAGTTGAAAGAACACAAGTTGAAAAAGGAACAATGTTTAATCTGCAGCATTTGCAGAATCATTTCTTCATAATTCACTTTGTAAAACATTGGGGTTGCTTTAATTCAAAAATCATTAAGTACAACTGGAGTAGTGTTTTCTGGCAAGCGTGAACAAGCAACCACTTGCACACTATGATGTATGGATGGTGGGTGGTGAGGAAACAATTTTCTGTTGGGTTCTAGTTCCCAAGCTAATCATGGTGGTTAAGCTCAGGTGCTTTTTTCACTACCTACCTACTTGTATAATTGTGGTTTGTTAGTAGGTATGGTTGTTAGTCGGTATGTAGAAAGCAAAACCCTAATGTATAGATCATCTACTTACCTAGTAGTCACCTATTTTCCTACCTCTCTACCTATATATAGGACCCACATTTTACAGAATGGGTTACCAAGGTGAAATCAGATATTAACTAAGTTGAAGTTCATCCACAACTGAGTCATAAATGGCATCTAATGAATGGTGCATGGGGTGGGGTTGCTGGTTCACTCTGGCCATGCTTTTGTTGCACATACTTCTCCACTTTGCATGCCAAGTTTTGCAAACATAGGGGCTTCAACAACTTACCCTCTTGTCAGTCTCATTGGCATTGCACTCCATCAGATCCTTGGTATCATTGATTTTGTTTTCAATGGCAAGCTTGTGCAGTCTTTCTTCACGATTCTCCATTTTACAATTGCTTTCACCTCCTGTATTGTCACATTTGCCTTACCGTATCAACATTGCAACACACATAAATAGAAGATAAGTGAAACTCACTGAAGTTATCTGTAAAGTCACCCTCTCTTTCACCCCTGTCCCCTCTTTCAGTGGTATACGCAAAGATAGGAAATTTTATTAAATCTCAGTATCAAAATGCACAAGGTTTGAGACTAATTATAGTAGTTGTACAGGTAGGAGCATTGAAAGCATACGTAGTAGCAGTGGAGGCGCTCAGGAAAAAGGAAAGAGGGGATGAAACTTAGTTTTACCACCAAAAATTGGTGAAAAAACTAGTTTGTGTCCCAGTCCCACACATTTGATGGCCTATTATGCCAAAACTGGCCGTGCTTGCCCCCTAATTGCATGACTTTATGGATAACTTTACTATATGGAAAGTGTCTGCAACGAGTGTTGTATAGGTATGTGGAGCACTAGGATAAGGTATTGTCCATCAGTAAGAATGGTTGGAGGCTTGAAGTGCCCCCAACCCTAAACCTTGGAATCAGTCATAAGAAATGAATGTAAATGCTTACTAGATGAATGACATAGTTTGAACTAAATGAGGATGAACTATCTCACCTTATGCTTGGCACTTAAAAAAGTGAGATGATAATTAGGACAGCCTTGTTTTTCAGGAGTCAAATTCTCTGGAAGCTACTGAACTAGACAAAGATTCTTAACACAATATCCCTCCCTTGGCAGGCAGAGCCAACAAACCACCCGTACCCCAATCCTGACCAGAGTGAACCAGCAACCACTAGTGCACCGTCCACTGAATGCTGGTTATGACTCCGTTGTGGATGAGCATGTCTGGTTTCATCTTGGTAACCAATTATGTAAGAAGTAGGTTCTATATATTATGGAAATTGTGGATTACTTGGTAAGTAGATGGTTTATAAACCAGGTTTACTACCATATTTTTACTACGTACCTACTATCGTAAGTAGCAGTTAGGTAGGTAGTAAAAAAAGCAACTGATCTAACCTACAAATTAAACATTCATATTCCCTGCCCACTCACATCTGATACTTACCCATTTACATAGGTTGTTACCTAGTTAGTGTGAGGTGGAAGCATGAGGGTTCACTCAATAGGTGACCGAGGTTCCACCTTGGTAACTCCAAAACCAAGTCATGTCATTTTCCAGTAGGTGGGTCACATGAGATCCAAAGAGAGCTTATTCTTGTTTTTAAAAGTTTCACTTCAAGATAAATAAGCATCATTGACATGAGCAATGCATTAGGCATTATGGAACATGCCAACTACAACACCTCACCAAAAATTGAAGAGTGAAACTCTCAATCAAGAGGTTTTCGTTTCCATTTTATAGGAAAGTAGCAATGAAGGGGGAGAAAATCGGATGCCCCTCAAACTCAATTGGCAGATTCCTGATGCAAACATGAGTTCAAAACTTGCCTGTTGCAATTTACTCAAAGTGAGTCCCTCATGGATCTTTCCATGCCTGCCCACATGCAAGTAATACCCACCCTTTACATGAAACAAGCTCAGCACTTGGTTATTTTAAAAAGTATTGCAGTTCACTTATCACCAAGTTAGAAATTCTCTCTGCTATCTCCAAGTACTATACAAAAGCAACAATTGAGAGACATACAATAAATTTGTAACCAACCAAGCCAAGAGCTTCCACTATGGTGATACAAGATTTGAGCAGCTTGTTCTTGCCATAGGTGTGTACAAATGTTTTTCAGTAGCATTCTTTACAAAGCCTTTCATACCTGTTCTGCAAGTTCAAAATTCAACTGCAATAATATTTGTGGTGAAAAGCTCAAGCAAAAGAAGCCCTGAGGTATGCCAGCTTTTTGTCACCTTTCAGTCTAGACATGTGGAAAGATGCAATAGTAAGCTTGGTCTCTAAGAAACAGTTCACTGGCGTTGATCATGAGTTCCCTGCTGGTGATCTTTGTCTATGAAATTCAGAATCTGCTCTTGTCAGACTTGAAGAAACATGTCAGTTTATGTCAAGAATGACCAATTCATGAATAGAAATGCAATACATTGTATGCTGTCATCCTCGGCCATAACTTTCCATGCAAGTGCCCGATCATACTTTGCTAGCCGCCCCATACTTGAAATACGGACACCAGCTGGGAGATATGTGTAGCCCTGTAGAAATAGCAGACCACTTTCTCACAAAAATACAGTGATTTGAATATATTGGCTATCTCTTTTGGCTGGTGGCCATGGTATGAAGGAGAGTAAGATATTACATAGTGTTGATTGTATAGAAAAACACTGGTTCCAGTACACTGCTGTGTCCTATGGTCATGCATGGTTGGTGTACATTACAGTCATAGATATTACCCACTTAGTTCAGGGACACTGCTAGAACACAATGAAAATGAAAAGAGTTTGCAAAACCTACCTGTTGTAAGACCAGGGTAAAGTCAGTGTATGCAGTCTTTTGACCTTCTTCATCCAGGGTCTTCTCCCACACCAAATTTTGTAAATCCCCAGATGTTGTTTCCAACATATCCAGACCTGCTCGATTTGCAAACATGAACTCTGGTAACCCCTGTGCTCCACACTCCATCCATTAACCTCGTATTTTACATCTCCCTAAGTACTTGGACCTCACAACACTCATACCAGATAGTATTTTTCATTGGTGCACCAGATGGTCACTAGAACAAAAATAGGGATGCTTAATCAAACTTAAAACAGATATAAGAATGAATTCTCCAATTCAACATACTGTGAATGACATTGTATGAGATATGGGGCTTCTAATTTAGGGTTCATACACAAAAGTTTGCAAAAGACGTCACAAAATTTAAAATTCTTTGTAGGATTTTAAGGCTACCTTCCAGGCACAGCACACGATGGCATCGGTGTGTTGCCAAAATACTTCGAATAGGGAATTGTCATCTGTGGCATCTATTCTTGCTAGGTCCATGCCCAAGTTGAGTCTGTAAAATCAAACACAGTATCAGCACACAGATCTTGTGGTCTACCATAGCAATTGCTCCCATGTTCAATGGTCTCATCCTTTCAGAACCTAAGATCTTTTGCAAAAGGGTCTCAAAACCATTCCAAAATACTCTGTTACATGGTGGCAAGTCTCAATTTAGAAGCATGCTATTCTGTGTTCACAAGACCAAGAAAAACTAGAAATTGGATTCTTTGGAGGTCAGTTATCAGAAGTCACAAATTATACCTGTAGCTTTGAAGGATGTGCCGGGCAAGAACAGCAGCATTGGCAGAGCCAGGACTCTGTCGAGGGGTTGAATGTGAAGGTGCCAATGCTATTGCAACACGCTGCCACATAAAGAAGGTGGGAGGCTTAGATTGCACAATGATCCAACATCCTGGAGTGATGGCCTTGCCTCATAATCTCATTACTTTTCACATTAGTAAAAATTAGTGGCCCTGGTTTATCAGCCTATTATGGGTCACACAGGTGCTATGCCTGATAGTAAGAGCGAGAAGAAGGGTTCTCTTGATGGGTATAACAGTACCTGCACTGAGGCCACCACAGAGCGCACATACTGCCTGGCCACAGCTGCACAGTTTTCTCGGGTGTGTGCCTCATAAGCAAACTGAAAAGCTATGGTTAGCACTGACCGCAGGTGGTTGGAAGAGCCTGTTCCAGTTTCAGTTCTAAGCCCAGTAACCTCTGGTCCTCCTTCAAGTGCTGAAGCCAGATCACGGGTGCGCGAAAACCCAGAGCCACCCTGCAACACATACAACATACAAAGCCTTTAACGTTCCTGATGAGATTGAAGCACTCATTCACTGATATTGCTAACCAAAATGTCTTTTTAATCTCCCACAGTAACTTGGGTTATGAACATTGAGCGGAAGCTAATAAGAAGAAATGAGCCTAGTTCAATAAGGTGCTTACAATAAGATGACAGTCAAGGGGGATGACACGGAAGCCAGATGGCAGAAGAGGAGCATCATCTGACAATGTAACGTCAACTGGTGCAAATACAAGCTGGGAACACACCCCAACTGCATTTTCATCGATTCCACTGCATAGCTGTTCCCAACAGACACAATTTTTCAGAAACATACCAAGGAAATCAGAAAGAGTAGCATAAGTATGTTCTGGTTGGCATGGAAGCAGATTAGAACAATACATCTTATATCATGCACACAGCAACAAAGTCAATGCCAAGGATTTTTACAAAATTCAGTAAGGACAGATCATACCTGGAGTAAAAAATTGTCTCGCATATGGATACCATCTGGAGCACCTGTATGTTGTTCCAGTTTCACCACCTCCAGAAGCTACACACCCAAATCATTTTTCCCTTCTGTTTTACTTGAGTCACAGTCTTTTCATGTCCAATGAGATATAGCAATTTCAAGACAGGCAGGGAAGGAGCATTCTATATCAGGAAATGTGAACCCAGTGCAGTGCACAGGAGGCAAGACCTCTTCTTGCTCACTGGAGTTGACCAAAGGCAGGGACAATTGAGAGTGACCAGCAGTTCCATTACAGGTGGTACTGCGGAAAGCAGCAGCAGCACTAGCATCAATGTCACAATCAGCCCACTCTGAGCGATGCTCCCGCAAAAACCGTATCAAAAGGGCCGCAGGCACATTCTGGATTCCATTTTCATCCAAATGTAAGTAAATGGAAAAGTTTAACATGATAGATAAAATTGAAAGCACCCAGAAACATTGAAAAGTGAAAGTGCAAAAACCTTCAGAGAACTGGTCAAACCTGCAGGAGCATTGATGCTTTGGCACACAAGATCCCACCACCAAGAGTGCAGAGGAACCTTTCTGAAGCTATCTGGCTGGATTTAGTGGTGGGAGACTCATTGATCATCACACTGACATCATCCATCCCATCGCTCACTGTGGCAGCCCAGCCATCCTCCACAAATCCATTTACTGCTTGGTTGAATCCCCTGATAGCCCAGTCAAGATGGCCCACAGCTATGTTAAAGCTCTGTGATAGCCCATGGTCACAGTGGCCCATATAGTATATGTCTGCTGATAGCCGATAGTGACAGTGGCACACAGATGTAAAATAGTGCATGTATGTATTTCTCTCACTGTTTCACATCTCCTTTCCATTACTTTATTCCTTCACATCAGACACACTAGCTTGGTTCAAAAATTCATGTCTTTTCAACTCCTTGGGTTTTCCAATTACATACCTAGCAAGCCGCTGGCTAAGAGCACGAAGAGCAGCAGGTTTTTGGCCATTTCGTGGGGCACTATCCCCACTAGCTTCTTGTGATAGCTGCCACAGATGTCTCAGTGCCTGCCATATAAAGAAAGAGAGAAGCGACCAATTGATCAGACCATCAAATTGTACCTCTGCTGTTATGTACCAGAAGGACTTTGAGAGGATTAAACTCACCGCAATTGTTGTCTTCTGGGCAAGGACAGCTGAGGACTCATAGAGGGGTCGCAGTACCTCTGGCACACTCCATGGCTGCAAAAAAAGACAGCTTAAATATAAAGCCAGCTACTGAGAGAACAATGCTAAACATTGACTGCACATTTTGCAACGGGAAATCTCCATTTTTTTATAAGAAATATATAGTCTAAACTGAGCTCAAAATAATGGGGATAGAGTTTGTAGCTGTGTGCCATGTACCAACTATCAGAGAAAGACAAAGTATGTAGTTGTGATTTAGGGTTTAGGGTTTAAGGTTAAGCAATAAAACATGCCTCTAAGTCCATGTGGTCAACAATATGAATGATGCATCCTCCGCCTTCACATGGACGGATCAAGTAACCACTGGGTAAAATCTCTGCCCTCACAAAGGACTGGACAGGAGGAATCATTGGCCCTCCTTGTGCTCTACTTAAAGACCGTTCACAAATCTGGCAAAAACAATCCACTGTTATATGTCATGAAATAATGTGCCGAAATAGTATGTCTGTGGGAATAATGTTACAGTTAGAACCTTTATTATGTGGGACAACTGAACATCACAGGAAAAGAGACCACAATCAATCCACTCACCACCACATTTCTGTTTTCCAAAATAGTAGTGTATCTGAGGGTACAGAAGTCCCGGGGAGGGGCAAGTGTTGTTGGTGCATACATCTGCACACATGCACAAGGAGAAATACTAAGAAAGAACATTTGGCAGTTGTTCCAAAAATACTAGTATCCTGGAGTTCGGGATCAAGCCAGCATGCCACCACATGGTTAGGGGACTCAAGTGGTCACAATCAAACGCAAGCAGGGCACACAGGCTGAATTTCAGCTTAACAAGTAACAGTGGATTGGCAATTAAGGGACAATTAGTAGCATAAACCATCAAGAGAAAGTTGTTGGGAATTTTGGAGTTAACATCAAGTTATCAGAGTGCACAAACAAAACAAAGTCCTCAATACTACCTTCTTGTAACTAGGAATTCAGAAGGCCAATGCAGTGACAATTATCCACACCTTTTATATCTATAAGAACTGTCCACAATTGAAACTACAAATCATAGAGTTTCTCATGAGGTCTTCAGTGAGAAATCACAGCACATTCAAGTAAAAAGTTGTTGGATTTTAGCTGACCTGTGTATAAAGGAGCTCCACAGTTCCTCCATTTGCTGTTGGGAAAGAACCTAATATGCTTAAACGACGGCAGTCCGGGAGCCATGACGGCCTATCTTTCAAAACCTCTACAACCTGCCCAAAGAACAATAACATTGCACATCAGGCATCTGAATTAAAGAGAAGAGTTTGTGACAGGCTGCAAGTTACAGATCCTGAGTATACATTTCCTCACTTCTTGAATGACTTTATGGCATCTGTTTCAAGAAGACAAGATAGCCACAAGGTACCTTACTGGGCTCCAGCCCCACCAAGCTGCAAGCTCTCGCCGCAACTCCTGGACAACCATGAGAAATGGCAACAATGCCAATGGCATCCGGACCAGGCTGCACTAGCCAAAAATACATCTTGATGTCATTTCAGTGCATTAATGTATGAACATTCAGTTTCTCTGATTCTAGCAAAGTCACCCTCACCACCATATTCCTAAACAATCATTATTCATGCAATGGCATACTTGCAAACAGTCAGCAGGAAAAATGCAGCTGACACACCTTCATACCCGGTAACTGAATCCAGTCAATTGCAGTTCCTGTGGCCTTTGAAACAAACTCGGTGACAGTCTCCTCTGCAATCGACAACAATCTGCCAACCCACTGCTATCAATAGGATGCCAACAATGTGAATGTCCATTAAAGATGTTATCTGATCTTCAAACATGCTACATCTGATGCATACTGACTGGACCACAGAAGTTGGTCTGCATCAGATTCCTGCAAAATATTCCTTGCAAAACTTTCAAGCACATGGAATGCTGATTCCCTACAAAGTTCAACAAAAAAGGAGCTCTTGCAGGCAATGAACTAGCAACAAAAAACCTGCAACAAGCTCCAGAAGAAGCTTGCAGCTTGAAAAGAGAAAAAACAAATCATTCTTGACTAATGGACATCAGAAAATTGACATTGCAAAGGGGAAGAGCTGACAGCACTGATAACCAACTGCAAAAAGAGGACTCTAGAAGTCCCAAGTCTAAGAGCAGATAGCTATGTCCTCTGAGGATTACAGAAGAGCTGAGCAAGAGAGACTAACTCGGCAGGGCTAGAGGCACGTGGAGAATGCTGAGGAGTGGGCTGCGGAGGCAGGCCACCTGTGACCACTGAATCACAGCTAGTATCGGTGGAGGCCAAAGCTGCCTGCACACTCACAATCAAATACATTGCAAATCAATGCTTTTCTTAATCCCAGCTTAAGTGGATGCCCATGATTCAAAGTCTGCTTTCACTGACCTGATCAGGAAGTTTTCGCTTGCCAGGAGTGGCAGGCATTTGCTGGAGTTCTTGGCGTAATAGGTGGTTATCAAGGGTGAGCTGTGAAGAATGCTTTGACAGTCGCTCATTCTCTTCCATCAGCAGTTTATTTAGAGCTGTCAACTTTGCATTCACAGTGACAAGCCGTGATGATTCCTTTCGCTGCTTTTCACGACACCTACACGCCAACATATTTCCAGGAGAACAAAAGTGAGATCTCCAAAACTGGGCATAATCTCATGTACGCAATTTAGATCATGACTAGATATGCAACACAGACCTTCGATTTTGAAACCAGACTTTGATCTGCTTCGGCTCAATGTTGGCAAGGATAGGACAATCCTTGATGAGCTGCTGGCGGCGTATAGAGCTTGGTTTGGGACATTCATGGTATACCCGCTCCAGAGCCTCCACTTGCTCATTTGTATATCGCACATATTTTCCAGACACATCCATGCCAGAATCTTCTTGCATTGCCTTTAAATTTCTGTAGCCAGTGGAACATGGTTCAAGGCCCATTTCAGTTCAGTTCAGCTGCATAAAAGGGCAATCAACAATTTCAAGAGATCCATGTAAATGCCATCATTTTCTCAAACCAATAGCACATGGTACATATGACGACCATACAGGAAAGTAGATTTGTGGAAGTCAATTCGATCCCCCACAAGAAACATGGACAAGACACTTTTTCTCTTCATGATGGATTTACACACGCACAGATTTGTGAAAAAAAGTATGCTATTACTCTCAGTGAGACAAAGCTCTATGCTTTTGTGAAGGAAGACAAAATCCTCTTCACAACATATCTCACAAGAGATTTGTTTGCAACACAAGACTGATGCATTCTCATGTTGAAGGCAGGTTCAAAGATAGTAGCTAAGTTTTTCTACTCTGCTATCGTTGATGAGGGTTTCTTGGAGACTGATCTCCACAATTCAAAGCACCGTCCAACAAATGCTGTAGTCCATCACGAGCACGATGCATCGGGAATATCACAGTGTGAGCTTTGGCTGTGACATTATTCCCGACATCGGAGAGACCCGTCTTCTTCAATCTTGTCCTTCTTGCGGCCATACATCGAACGCCATACTCGGCGTTGACGGACTATACGCGAATTACAACTTGCTTCTTCGTTCGTTGAAGAAACAGCGTACGAAGAAGTCCGACCATTGCAGATCTTTGTGTGATTATGATGTCCTAAACGTGGAGCTATTTCTTCGTAACAAGAACCATCAAATCTTGCGGATTTCTGATCCGAGAACGTAAGTCGACGCAGGCCTCGTCATTCGGAGAGGGAGAGAAGGGGGCCGTGCCGAGAACGAGTGAAGAAGTGAGCTGACAGCTACAAGCTTCATGGCATTCAAGATTGTACTTGTTTCCCGCGACAGGAGGAAAGACAGGAAAAAAGGCGTCTACTGCAAATCTACTCAGTTCGGAAATACAAGATGAGCTCGCTCGCTGTCTCCGGCAGCGAGTCTTTGCAAATCGAACCTGGTTATTCCAAGCTTTGTAGCGATACAGAGTTGCGAAAGGGGCATAAAAAAGCAAGCAAGCAAGCTCACAGACCTCGGAAATCAGATCACCAGGTTGTTGAAGCGGCCACAGTGACTGATGCTGCTCACAACATTTTGCTTCAGCTTCATCACGTGGTACCTAGTCCTGCGAACCACAAGCAGCAGCAACAATGATCACCAAAAAACCCCTCTTCTAAACGAATAAAACACTTGCAAATTGTACATCGACGCCTCGCTTCAATACTCCAAAGCAAAACCAGCTATGAGAGGAGGAGGAACCGTTAATCCACACAGAGTACAACAATACCGAACGACACTTGAAACTACCATCTCCAGGAGAGCTGCCGCAACGCTAACAACGAAGAGGAGATGAGAGGATGACACAGCTGAAGGACACCACGAGCATCAAACAGGGAAGAAAGCTTAAAATCACCACTGACTAAAAGCCACACCAAAAAAAAATGGAAATCGCTGCGGAACAAAGAGGAAATAATGAATCTGCTTACAATCACCTTCAAGGTCCCAGAAGCAGGGGTGGAATAATGGAGACTAAGGAACAAGGTTGAGTCTGGACGGAACAACAAACAACCAGAGATAGATAGAAGCCACCAAAAAACACAGAAAACATGCTCCAAGTCGTAACAGGAGCAGAACCTGAACAGATCCAGAATGCAGACATGAGACCTGCGTAACACGTAGTCGGTGCTGATGGCGTTGAAGGTCACGTAGTTGGCGTAGGTGCGAACACAGGAAGCTCCAGAGAGACAGAGTCCGGGCGGCAGCAGTGTAGTGGCCATAGCCATCGCGCCTCCCGTTCCGACCAACCGTGCGAGACGACCGCGGGGCCTCGTATTTCGCACCGCGCGGTTCGTCAAAACACTGCGCGGTAGGTCCCTATAATAATCCGTGTCGTTTTTGGCTGTGTACTCTTTTACCCGCCAGTCAGTCTCTCGAACTTCAGCAATCATTACTTTATCCCGCGGTCTCTGTCAGCTACGATGATCCGTACGTCTGTATTATCAAGAGCTCTAGATTATCCAGCGCTGTACTGATCTCGACCAGGGGTTATTAGCATTGTCCAACGGTCCGGCCGTTCTCTCCCTGTGTGTTTCTTAGGGCACCCAGTGCACTGCAGTGCCGAATTCCACAAATTAAACAAAATTTGGCTAATCAATTCAGATACCATTTTTTAAACATTTGGGAATTGCAGATATCATAGTACCTTGGCGGCTTCTTTGGCACAAATTACATTACTTTTAGAAATGATGAAATTTGAAAAAACTACTTTTCTCTCAAAGAAAAGGGAAATTTTGTGAATCAAAATGAAGAATCTTTTGAAATATTCAGGAATAATCTACTTTTAAAAAATAGAATCTTCAAATTTAACTAATTAATTAATTAATTATTCGATGGACATGTGCTGAAGTGGCCTCATAATTAGGGTACCATTGTTCCTTTGGAATTAATTCTGTTTTAACAGGTTGGTAACTTCATTCTTTGGGGAATTCATTCACAGAAAATTTGTATGTAGTTAATTTTTCCTCTTATTTTGTTGTATTGTGAAAAATAGTCTAGTACTTTGGCAACTTTGACACATAATCTGTTAAATATAATTAATTAATTTTTTTTGAAATGTTCATTTCAAAAAAGAGAATTTTTGAATATGCAATATTTTCCTACACCAAAGTTTTTTTTTTTTTTTTATTGGGAAAATTTAAACATTTCTGAAAATAGTATGATTAGGTAGTGTCCAAGCTGCCAAGGTACTATGGGAGATATTCACCAGACATTTTTTGGATCCACCATTGCATGTAGTCCTTTGAGTTGTGTTTAGTACCTTTCTTCTTGTGGCTACCGGAGAGTTGGGGGGAGGGGGGGAGGACTCAGGTACCTACTACCAAGTCGTCCACTGATTGTTTTTCTCCTGTGCTCTGTGTACTTTTTCTTTGTTGGGTACTGCCTCTCTGGCTTGGGCCTTTGATGAATAGCACTACTCCCCCCCACACCCCCCCAATTTGTGATGAAGTTGCCATAATGGCAATCCTCAGAAGAGGAATTAGCCAAAATTTGGCTACAGGTCAGAAGTAGATTTTTTAAAGTATTCTGTTGTATGTTGGCGACCTACTGGAACCTTCAGTTTTTTCCCTTCAAGTTCTGTCAACTTTGGTTGATTTTCTTCAAAAAAATCGTTTGTGCAAGTTGCACTGGGTTTAATTTTTTTGTTTCCCAGTGCCAATCTCAAGAAGCAAATGTGAAAGGATCTATAAAAGAGTGTTAAGGGATGGATGGAGATGTATGAGAGAGAGATATATATACATATGCATATATATATGTATATATATAACCAAAGAGAGCAACATGGGGTGGTTGAAGATATGGCATAAGAGAGAGCCCTGAACAGATCCATAAAAGGGAATGAAATCTGATTTTGGATCAATCATGAATACCAGCAGTATAGAAAGATCCAAGCAGGAATTGCTTGGGATCAAGTTCTTCTTTTTGTGCCTGGGTTCGGGGTGGGATTTGATCAATTACAGCCATAATTACCTGAAAGTGATGGATTTCCCACTCACAAGGAAAAAGGAAAACCCTGAGAACCACCAACAGCAATCCATGTAGCAAGGCCTTTTTGAGAGGAAGGGTTTGTCATCGTTCACATACTTTAGAGCAAAAGAAAAGGGGAAAACCCAACGTTATCCAGCAAAACAAACAGAGATGATTGAAATCAAGAGCTTAGTGCATAGAAAAGTCGAAACATGATGAGTTCTAGAAGAAAATACACAAAACGGTGTGTACTAAATTTTTAGTTGACCATTCATATGGAATGTAAAATTAAACCTTCTCAATCAAGTACATTGACAAACCTACTTTCACAGGCGGGGGGAATTGGGACGCCCCCCGTGTCATTCCATTTGGACCAAACAATAGTGCATGCGGTCTGTCACACACAAATTGTGGCAACTTCATCTCTGAATCTCTCACATGACTTCACTACCTAACCTAAAGAGGTTTCAGGTGATCTCAGGTGTGCCCCAATTCTCATGCCACCCCCCAACACTGGACTTAAGTCCCACATCCAATGGAACATCAAAATGGGATTTTCTCTTTTAGAAAACTTTGGAAATTTCAGAAAATAACTTTACCCTTAAGTACCTAGTTGCATGGAACGTCAAAATGGAATTTTCTCCTTTTGGGAAACTTAGAAAATAACCTTTTTGTGTGGGTGGCATGGAAAAACTTAACCTAGGGAGAAATTTTGTGGAGTTCTAGGGTTTCCTAAGGCAAAAAAATAATAAAGCCTTTCACACTTTTCCTTGCTTTATTCTTTTCTACATTTCTACTAGAAGGCTAGGGTGCAGCAGCACCTACACCCACCATACCTCCCACTTCTTTAGTGAGGCCTCTTGGTAGGTGTAATTAATTCTGGGAATGTTAAATTTGGAGAGTCGGAGACCCTGCTGATTTAGCCTGAAGACCGCGCACTCATAAAGTTTAAAGTTCAAAAAGCAACCCCAAAAAGTTTGGAGTTTTTACCATGGTACCAATGTAGGTGTTTGGCATGATAGGCTAAACTTGCCTTAATTGTCTCTTGTTTCTTGCAGAGATGTCTAGTGAAAGTTTATTCTTTAAAACCAAATAGATACAAGACTTGATAGCAAGGCCCCCTGACAACAGCAGTTTGGCTACTGGGTAGTAGCATCATGAGGGGAATAATGCAAGTCATGAGGTCGACTATGTTGAAATCTATCATTGTCCAGTGTGCATTTAGATTCACTGCCCCCTCCCCCTCCCCATCTTCTTGAAACCCATCCTAGTGAATGTTTAGAGGGTATTGATTGAAAGTTTGCAAGTTCTAGGGTTTTTGGTCTTTTCTCTTTTCCTTCATATGCTGGTTAGGTAGACATCGCACATCTGAGTAAGTACCACGTGACTGAATTTGGAATGAGGAAACTAATATTCTAGGATTGAACCAGCCTTGTTGGTTCAATTGTTCAATTCACCTTTAGATTCTCGTTTCCATCTTTGACACTTTGTCAAAGGCTTTGCTCTTTCTAAGGCCTGCTTCAGTATCTAGTAAATTGTAGGTTGTAGCTTGTGTTGAGTCTTCACAATATTACAAACTTCCTTACAAACATCTTAGAAGTTCATCTCAGAAGTTTGGTATGGTGCTAAGATTGCGACTGCCAATTTGAACTCCAAAGCTCAGTGTTACAAGGTTGAAAATACTCTTAGTTGGGCACCATCCCAATATAGCAGCAATTCAAAGACCCATGAAGCACACTTCCAATAGCACAGGCGTAACTCTTTCCAGTGGAAACGGGTTCTGAGGGTTCTGAGTTGTGATTGCTCTAGGGAGCTAGGGTAATGCTCAAAGAAGCAGGGTGTTTTCCCCAATTAAGCGCCCCTCTGCTCTGCCTTGGCCAGCAGGCATTTCCAAAAGACCCTGCTGTGAGGGTGATACCCATCATAATAAAGCACTTTCAGAAATTTATTGTCTTATTTTCTTCTCATGATACCCAGCAGGTACCCACCTGGTATCATGAGAAAAGAAAAATGCTGACCAGAGCAGCCATTGCCCTTTTCAAAAATGCCCAGGCCTTACCTGAGGAGAAATTCTGGTGGATAAGGTGGCCTGCGTATATACACTAAAAATTCTCTGCTGGTGCTTTAGGTGTCAAAGGTCCATTGTTAAAGAGTGCCAGACATGTGACAATGTGTGATGCACAATTTCATAATGTAAAAAATGCCTGTCTGTGACTCTAGAAATCCCCCTGAGACAAATGCCCCACCCTGCCCCCTACTAAACATTCCATCCTCCTCTACTTTCCTTTGGTGAAGGAAGGAAGGAAGGAACAAAAAACCTCCTTCAAAACAAATACCCTAATGAAAAGAGTGGAAGTATACCAGAGGGTTCCTAGCCCTCTCTGCAAAGGAGGTAGGTGATGGGCTCTAGCTACCACAACCATGGGGACCCACCCACTCACTCACTCACTCACTCTTCCTGCCCACCTCTCCTCCCCTCCCCTCCCCTTTGCGTGTTTCCTGTGCAGAATGTCCAACATGATGCCGACACAATATTGGTCTGCACGGTGAGGTGAGAGGCCCACGCTCTCATCATCACAACACAACCCCATCATGCAGCCTTGTCCCATTCTGCTGCCATGGGGCTATCGATTGCTGTTGTTGTTGTTGTCGTCGTCGTCCCTGGCTGTTTGTAGCAATATTTTGCATTGCACAGGCTCATGATGATGATGGCCATGAATTCCCGGCACCTAGTGGTTGTCAAATAACTTGTGCATGGTGGCTTTGCACCACCTAATTGGCGTCCAATGCTTGTGCCCTCCCCTTTCCACTACTAAAAACTACATATATGCATATAAAGGTAATGGATAGATAATGTATACCTTATATATATATATGGATGGATAGGTAATGGATAGATAATGTATACTTTATATATATATATATGAATGGATAGGTAATGGATAGGTAATGTATACCTTGTTCCCTAATAGTTGTGGTTTGTTGATGGTGCACTTTAGTTTAAGTGCACATATCAAATCCCATCTGAACTTAGAAAGCTGCGTAAATTGGTTATTAGACATTCTTTAGATGGGTGGGTGTTGTTCAATATATCATGGGCTGGCCATATTAAGGTCTAGGGTGGCATATTATATCATTTTCTTTATTGTATTAAAGTTATCTTAAAGTCAACCTCAATTTCACCCCCTCTTTGCAGTTTCATACTTAATTTTTCTGGTATTTTAAAATTCAACCATATTTGTGGATGAAACCTCAAAACTAAGGATGAACATAGAAAATCAGGCATTCTTTCTATCTTGTCATAGTTTAAGTGAATGAAAGTGTTACTTCACAATAATTATTGTTAAAAAATTATTTTCAAGGTAAAATCATTATGAATTAATTAGAAAAATAAAATTTCAACGAAATAATGCATTAATGGGAAATTTTTTAGTCTAGCTAGATTATTGGGTATTTCAGTAATTTTTAAATTATTATTGATGGGTATTCTTCTTCTTTTTTCCTATGTACTAGGAGATGAAGTAATTTAAATAGTTAGTTTTTGAGGATAAAGTGATTGAAATGAATTTGTGAATCGACTAGAGATTTGTGAAAAATATTAAAACACAAGCCTATTTTTGTAAGCAAGGATGAGGTGCTTTTTGTGGCTTATGAATGATATGAAGATTTTCTCATATCATTCTTATTTTTTCATTGCATTTTTGAAATTTGTAAAAGGTTGGAGATGTGTTGCTAAAAGGAAACATAGACATTCATGTTGTTTATCATTTAACGTTGTGACAATTTCTTTTTGTACTTTCATTTTTGCCTCAACTTCTTGGATGTGAAATGATTTTTCAGTATTATCTTGGTATATAGTATTGTAACTCTCAAATATGAACAAATTTTCTTAAAAACATAAAATTGACTTCATTAGATTCACTTGGACTCAATCAAATTGTAGACTCTAGCATTGAGTTTTCATGATTTTACAATTAATTTTAGTATGTGTATAATCTTTTAGTGGTGAACATACATTCATAGTAATGATCAAAAGATGCAAAAACAAAACAATAAATGTATTAAAAAATGGTTTAAGGTTTTTAAAGGGCTTATGTTATATTGCATAAAGGCAATTCTTGTGTTTGCAACCCTTCGATGCTTCTATTGGTTCCACAATTTGATAGTTGCAATAAATGAAAAGATTTGCATAATATATAAACTTTGTGCATACATCCACACTATTAAATTAAATGAAATACTAGTCAATTTTTCAATTTGTTATTCATGAAAGAAAACATAGAAAAACAATTTCATCTTCCACTCTCTTTAAAACCATAGCCATTGAAAGTTTTATCAACTTTGATCACTTTAATAACTTATGAAAAATGATCATTAGTAGTTATCAACATTCACATGTTGGAACATAAATTGCAATCAAAGGGAAGCTTCGTTGCTATTATAGAGTTGGCCATCATTGTCATTTTAAATATATTCCTTTAACTTCAATGCATCAAGCAAGAGCAAGACATAAACTTGGTTAATCCCAATGTCTTTCATGGTAACAATAATGTGCTTTCCAAATTTTGAATTGTGTTAAGAAAATGTGTTCAACTTTGGTTGAGCCCCAAAATGTGAAGGTAAATAATGCCAATGGCATTCATAATCTCTTGTGAAGGGAGCCTTTGTTGTAAGTTTTTAATCAGGCCCTAAACAACACATGTGCATTACTTTTGCACTTCTTGCATTACCATGAGCTAATCAATCTTGGAAACCCCATTCAAGGCACATGTTACACAATCTCTTTTGTATTACATATAGGTATGTTCATATAAACCAAAAAGCTATGTATTCAAACCTAGTGGATGGCTTAGCAAGCTAAGTATAATGCACATTGCAAAATATCATTGGAGTGTTCGATGATGTCTAGAAACTACTCAAGGTCTTTCAGGCCATACATGTATTATTCATCATTAGATACATATGATACAATTTTCCCTCACATTCCTACATGGTAACAACAAAATCACATAGGAAAATGTTTTAGTTTTGAACAAACTTTGACAAATGTTGAACAATTTCCATTCAAATTAAACCCAAAAAAACTTCAACATCAAACAATAACTATGGATTTGCATTAGTCTTGTCATGCATGACATGTTCATCGATTATTTGAATCACAAGTGATTTGTATTCCATCAAAATCAAATGAAAACATTAAGATCCATCATGTTCTCATATTGTGAAATTTTAAAAAAACCTTTTGCTCCAAAAACTTTGCAAACCTAATCTATCCTGCCACTTAAAGGATAGATAATAGTAAGTGTACATGGACTACAATAATATCTCAATTTTAAACACTAAATGCAAACTTGAAAGAATATGCAATGTCAAATTTGTCTTGGGTGTAACATACTGTGCGTTTAGATTGTTGTGAGCATGTTTTCCCTTTATTGTGTTATGACACTTATGTTTGCCCCCTAGAAAATTGAAACTTCGTTTGTGCCAAAATTTATGAATTTTGAAGCAATGTTAGATTTTAAAAGGCCCCCAAATTGAGGCACACTACCCCATTACCACCTTTGTGAGGTTATTTGTTGTACCACCATTCACCATTTGCTCCAAAGTTAATGAAATTGTCATGCATTTCCAACCTTCAGCAACATGAGCTTTGAACCAAGATTGGTAATACCATAGTGTTACCCCATTAATAGAAATTGAAATAAACCTTTTTTTTAATCAAATTCCAAACATGCGTTTGTGAGCAAAAGATGGTGCATAAATTTTGACGCGCTCCCAAGTCACGGGGTGAAACCCACTTGGGGGTCTCACAAAGTCAAGTTGCGGAATTGAGACTTGGTAGCACGCTCCCGGCTTCCAACTCTAAAAAGGGGTAGAGGGTCGAGTTGGGAGCCCCGGGATTAGACTAGGAAGAGATCAAGCTTTTAGATCGCACGAACCTGCATCACAAACCAACACGAATTGGTTAGAATCCATTTGCACTCTTTTGGTGTTGAGACAAGCCACGGGGACCCGGACTCACTTGGACTCACCACATCCTTGGCTCGGGAGTATGCCACCACCATACTCCCTATAGTATACTCTGCGCCACGTTGTGGGGGCTACACCCAAATGGCACAAATTCCCGGGACTCCCGAAATGGAGTCTCGGAGTTGTCCCGAAATCGTCCCGGCGGGACTCCCGGAACTTTGAACGGCCATAACTCCCGACTGCGGAGTTGGATCGCGACGAGGTCTGAACCAAAGTTGTAGCCCTCGTCGAGATCTTTCCAACGACGTATCGCACTCCCAATTCGGACTTCGGGAAGGGGTCGATTCCCGACTTTTAGTGGTCGGGAGTCAAACTGCCAGTTTGACTCCCGGCACTTCTTTTGCCCATAGCTTGGGCGACAGATGTCCAAATGGACAATGCGAGGCCATTTTCGATATCTACGCTTCAAGACCTTTCCAATGACACCAAGAACACCCCGATGCGAGGTGTTTTGGGTCCTGCTGTCGAGCTCTAAACATTCGGGAGTCCCGGAGGACTCCAAATCCCAACTTTTCCAAGTGTTGGGCTTCACCCCCACACTTGGCCAAAGTAGGGTTGCGACAAATTTAGCCATGTTTTAAGCACTTGAATCGTTCCAATATTATCAAGGGTTTTTGGGGACTTGGACAAGAATAAACAATTGTCACATGTTTTCATAATCTATAATCAAGTGTCCTTATTCTAAGACCTTTAGAAATGTATCACAATTTGCACAATATTTTTTCCTTTTTCAATACATGTAACCATGGACATCTTTTTAGTGGGCCCATCATCACCTCAACCCAAGGTAGTTATGTAGCCCAAATGTTTGGAAACACATAATTCAATTCCCATTCCACCTTCCTAGGTTTAATCTTTGGCTTTGGACAAGCATGGTCAAAAGTAAATTGGACATGTTAAAAACCACCTCTTACACTAGACAAGGATCTACCACAATCTTATGTTGTGCTTGTATATTGCATGGAGGGGTATAGATTTGATGCCTTTGCCATAGCAGATCCAACAATAGAATAAGGTTTGATAAGAATATAAAAGAAAAATCCTTGAATGAAAAACTTGCATGCAATTTTAGTAGAGCCATAAAATGGTGCAACGAGACAAAACATGAAACAATAAAACAAAACCTCCTCTACACAATTGTTAAAACTTTTACAGTTAGCAAATAATGGATAAAGTTTAAAGATGTTATAAAATGATGTGAAAAGGTTTGAAGAGTTTGAAAACTTAAAATAAACCTTAAAACAATTCTAGAAAAATGCAATGAACACATTTTCCATCAGAAAAGATTTAGTTTAATACCTTAATGTGTGCATCATCCATGTTGTAGTCAAACATCTTTGATCATTGTTGGTGACACAAAATTTAAGCAATAAATCAAACTTGACACCAAATCACAAAATGCACTTTTGTAACAACTAACAAATCATGCAAATCTTCAAGCTCACACTTATTGATTACAAAGAAAAATCAACAACTTAGTGCATCATATGGAAGAAACAATTGAATGTAACATTCAACAGTAGAAAATAACTAACAAAAAATTGAATATTTATCTTTAACTTAAAGTTCCTTGTTGTTTTTGTGCTCCAATGGTGGCTACAAACCATTGAAACAATGCAAACTAGTGATTACACCCTATTGAATCATCACAAAATTGGAATGGCAAGAAGGTAACAATGTTGTGCAAACAACTTGAGAACAAGAAATAACTTACAACAAGATAATGAAAACATATGATGCGACTCCTTTGAAATCAAGCATTCTATGGCCTTCATGTGTCAAGCAAAGTAACTTGCATACTCATCCATTATGAAAACTCTTGTTTCAAACATGATGTCCGATGGTGGCATTTTCAGCAAAATTAACAACCTTAAATGAAAGTAAGGAGGTAGAATTGGTTTTTGTTAGGTTGAATTTATGCAACATTTTACCATTTAGAAAAAGATTGACATCAAATAGTGATTTTTTCATTGGCAAATATGAATTCAACTAATACACAAGATTTTTCATGGAAAAAAGGCCCAAAATTCAAGAAAAGAAATTTAAAAATCATTAAGGTTTTATGAAAAGTTTGATTAGGCAGTCACGAATAATACAAGGATCATTTTATTTTTAAAAATGAAACATCTGAGTATATAGCAAATTTTGGTTTTTTCTTCTTCTTTTTCTTTTGCATCATCATCACTTTGGCTACATCACCAAAAAAAAAAACGCTGGCCTGGAGTACTTATCCATAAGGGGTGTATTCCAAATCTGTTCACAATCTTACACTCTGTGATGTCCAATTGAAAAATGCCTTCTCATTTGAAGGTACAACAATAATCCTGTTGCCAATTGACGGCACCATGATGCATTTGCCATGTGTGTTGTAGACTCCACTAGTAGCCTAGATCAACTTCTTACTTACACTGTAGGGATGAATCATGAGAGTGAGCTCAGCTCCACCAGCTCTTCTTCTTCAGCCACACCTAGCTAGGTAAAGTTATAGAGAGAGCCATGGCATGCTGCTGCTGCTGTGTTTACTACTTTAGCATCTGACACGCTTTTTACCAACAGTACTTACACAAAAGAAAGAAAGAAATAAAGGCTGACAGATAGATGCCCGCTTCACAGTGGAATGGGGTACATTTTGTGCAACAAGCCAAGCAAAACAGTACACAAAGTACTACAAACTCTCAACTCACCTGAAATTTGAGATCTGAGAGAGCAGATGAGCTTTGTGTTGGATGGCTGGTACCTTCTTCACCTACTGCTCATGCTGGACACTAATTATTTCTGAAGAGGGTCAGCTTGAGTTTATTTTATATCTATTTTAATTTAATTTTAATTTTATTTAAAAAAAATTTAACAAAAAAATCAAACTAATAAGAGTATTTTTTTGAAATTCTAAAAATTCCAGCCCAATTCAAAACACAATATAACTTTGAAACTTACTTACTAGTGGAGTTAACTTACTTTTATAACAGGCACATTCACACCTGGTGTTAGGGACTCTTAAGATTAAGTCCCCTAACACCCCCTTAAGAGTCGCTAACACCATGCTACCCATTTAGGACTTCAACCTAGTTACGACGTAAATTTTGTGTCAAGCTAAACATTCACTTAACAGTAAGCAAGGGCCCATTTAACATTTGTTTGAGTGCCATCTACGATGCCACCTAGATTTTCATTTTAACACTGACTTAACATCAAGTGTGAATGCACCATTATAAATAATTAGAGATTATCGTTGAAATTCTGAAACATTCAGATTGGGGCTGCTTTGGAGCCCTTCCTTCTTTTTTGTCAAAGAATTAATTATTTCTGATTTGCCAAACATGAGTTGTTTGTATGTTACATACAATAATCAAATCACATTACCACATCAGCAAAGGTGCTTATAAAGCAACCCCAAAGTCTGGGACTGGTAAGGGTTGTGCTAAAAGGTCGTAAGGTAGGTGGTGAAGTGAACCACCACCATAGTAGTAGTGGTAGTAGTAGTGGTAGTAGGCCAGGAGCATTGCCATCCCACCTGACTTCTTAGCAACAATTACTACTTTGCACCGGTGCCAGAGAGACACACCATGCAGATGAGTACCACTGCAGCCGCCCAATTCTGTTGGGAGGCGGGGCAGAGAGAGAGACTCCAGCCAGCAGTATTCTAGTGCCAGTGCACTGATGATACATACCACTTTTGAACATTTCTTCTTTTCTCATCATCTGCTCTGCTGGGCTTTTCCGATGGGGATCTAGGATTTTTTAATAGGCCAAAATTATTTTGACAAGGAAACTACGATTTCAACCTACACAAAATAGTTTTCATGGAAATTATGATTTCAATGTATGTATGTATGTATATATATATATATATATATGAAGGATTTTTCATGAAGGAAATAGCCAGAATTTGTCAAATTTGAAAAAACCAAATAGGTCAGAATCCCTATTAATTTAATAAGAAGTTCCAGTAGGTAATTTTAGCCAAGAAAGTAGAATCTTTTTTTAAACCTATAAATCATATCTGGTATATAGCCAAATTTGCCTCTTTCCCCCCCCCCCCTCCTGGATTCTGGTCACTTTGGCTACATCACACAATTGGCAAAACAAAACACTGTGGCCCTTAATCAGGATTCAGTGAACCAGCATCAACCAGTGCACCATGAAGGATGAACGGTAAGTGGTCAGGAAACAGTTTTCCGTTGGGTTTCAGTTTCCTAGCTAACCATGGTGGTTAGCTCAGTTGCTCTTTATTTTGTCTACCTACCTACTAACAACCCACAAGTAGGTTGGTAATGGGTAGGTATTAAGAACAGCCATTACCTAGTAGTTACCTATTTTCCTACCTATCTACCTATATAAGAGACCTGTTTCCCTACACAATTGGTTACCAAGGTGAAACCACATATTAACTTCAGTTGACGTTCATCCACAACTGAGTAATGATGGGCATCCAGTCGATGGTGCGCTGGTTCACTGTGGCCCTGATGAAGTACTTGCAAGGGCTGTTGAGTGTAATCTTAAATGAGAGGTGAACCTTCTGGCAGTCAATTAGCACTAACTCCCTGTGAAGGTCACCCAAACTAGCTTGGGTTATAGGATGTTGTCCAAGCTCATTGACAGCCCAACTCTAAATCTTCATATGTAGGTACTAGAAAGTCATAAGTTTTGCTCCAATTGGATATATATATATATATATATATATTCACACACACACAAATTTGGTCTTTGAATATGATTCCTATAAACTTTTGATGGCCCTGCACTGGTTCAATTGGGTTAGGGAAGGCTCCCCCACTTGAACTAAATGCAAGTGCTTTAACCCTTAAACATCAAGGAGGACTGAAAAGATCTCATTTTAGAAAATATGAGATGTGGTGATGTTTGATGAAGGTGTTAAGCACGAATGTACCTTTTTGTTGGCACAAAATCAATCTTCATGGAAGAACAATGGAAGTGCTGAGAAGGGGAAGGGGGAAAATGGACATTTGGAATCCATGCCATTGAATGATCATTGTCCAAACCAAAATATCCTATGAAATGGTGAATTTCGGTGAATGAATACCGAAAACAATTAATTTTAGCTTACAAGGTCATTGCTGCACTTGAAGTTAGAGGTCCTAAGGTCCAGCACATCGGGCGAGTTTTCAAATAGGGTTCTCAAATATTTACACTCTTGATTTCTATTTATGTCTCTTGTCCATCACTTTTTTTCAATTATTATGATAGTTGTTCCATGAGATAGCTTAAGATTATTCAAAAGCGGAGCTATAACTTCAAATTTGGACTAAATTTCATTTGTTGTTCTTTAGTCCTAAAGTCTTTACTCCTAAAGATTTCATTTTCTTCCTATGAAATGTGCACGATAGCATAGCAACATTGCTCTATGGATGTGCAGGGCAGGAGGTGAAACCACTACTTGTAAAGTTGTTGAACATCTTAAAACTCTTTTTTTGGGTAAAATGTAATAGGGCAATATGGACCAATTTTCACATTTTCATTGCTCCAATTTGAAACTTTAAAACTATTCATCTATACGGATTACAAATTTTTATACAATTCATCCAAATTCCCATGAAAGTTCTGAGAATTCTCTGCTTTCAAATTTTCAATTAATATATCTATCTGTCTATAACCTGACAAGAAGGTCTGAAGGAAGGGATGTCTTTGTCTACCATTTTTTCAGACTGTGTATGGGATGTACTTGGGAGGGTCCTGTTTTAACTTCCAGTATGTGTGAAATGGACAGAACAGCAGGTTCACTCTGCCTGACAAATTCTTTGAATTACAAATACCTCATTATTCAGCAGTTGGGACAAACCCCGCCCAAAAGATAGATTTTAATAACATAACTTTAAACTACATTCAAGTCAAATTGTAAGACATGTCTGTGGCCAGGGTGAACCAGCAGCACCTACAACTGGTACCTTCACCTTATTCAGCAAGGCCTCTCTGAGGTTGTTGTATTTAACCCCCACCCAAATGTTAAATTGGACTCAGAGAACCTGCTTTATAGTATGGTATATTTTTTATGTTTGGAGGCAACCCTAATAAATCAGGGTTTTATCATGATACCAGTGTAATTTTGCTACTTCACCCAAAGGTCATGTCTCCTTGCTAGTAGCTTCTGCCAGGGTCTTTTCCTCTTATACCAGTGCTCAAATAGATTGAAAGGGCTTCACAGAGGGTGCAAGCAACATGGGGGCAACAGACTTTGGGCCACCCTCTTGTGCAAGCAACATGGGGGCAACATGGGGCCTTTGGTCAACTAGCACCTACATTGGTACCATGGAAAAAACCCTTACAAAATATGTGTTGCTTCTAAACATTCATTATAGATCCCAGCCCTCAACTGAATGGGAGTCTCCGAGTCCAAATTGAACATTGCCAGGGTTAAGTATTAGCTCTAAGAGGCCTTTTACTCCATCCAGAACGTGAAGGGAAGCAGTGTAGTTGGTGGTTAACCCTGGTGGTTGCCACATGGTAATTGCTTCCATTTGGCTTCTGCACTGGTGTGTCATCACATTTATGTCTGTTAGCTATAAGAGTTCCTTATATAATGTTGCCAGTTAAGTCAAAATCTGCCTAAGGATGCCCACAACCACCATGGCTCCATTAGGAGATTGAAATAAATAAATCAATCAATCTACCAGATTAGTACTGGTATAAGGTTGATATTGCCTCAGATCATATCACACTGGTATGTTGTTTAATACCAGTACTCATACCAATACTATATACCCAGGTTGCACCCTATATACCAGTACAACACTTGTAGCAACATGGGTGCTGGCTCACCCAACAAGGTTTGCCGCCTGTGTGGCTGGAAGTTTAACCAGCATTACTTTCCTAGACACAGCCAATGCAGCTTTGTCTATTTACAGAAACTTAAATAGGTAGGTCATAGATGCTTGCATTGATGGTACAGTGGCTACTTGCTAAAATGTAACCATATCTATTTCTATCAAAGCCATCATAAAGAGTTTTATGAGAGAACAAAATCTCAATCTTGGCCTTCTTATCACATCCCAAGAAGGGCGGAACTATTAGGGCACCAAGTCTGCTTCATGACTCAATGGATATGCTAGGGCTGGGTCGTTGCTGAGTAGGGTAGGGGGGCACCTGGGCTACTGTAGTTGATGGATTGGTTTACTTTGTAGGGAATATGCTTTTCCTTTGTTAAAAAAGGCTGAAAGAGATGAAGTTCATGAGCCTAAAACAAAAAGGAGAAAATAAAGACAGCACGTACAGACCTAACCCCAGCAGCAGCAGGTCACCGACTCTCCAGGGTCCAGCCAGACCTTCTGCATACAGGAGAGGAGAACACAAGGTTGCAGAAGAGCCACAGAATTTTACATTAAATGCATTGCTGCAAGACAATTCAAATGCACCTACACATTCTGTAAAGCAGGTATGTAAAATGTTTAACACAAAGGCATGAGCCACAACCCACCCCCTACTTCTTAAGCATGACCTACTACAACAGCCTGACATCCCAGGAGCATCAGCCCAGCTGCTTGCCACATGCTATTGCTCCCATTTGGCTGCTGCAGGGTTTGTTCATAGACATACAAAACCTTTGACAAGAGTTTTAGTGTAGTTGGAGGAACACTTACCACGCACAGCAACCCATCTGAGGCACATCAGAAAATGAAATATGCACGCACCTGCAAGCATTCCATTTTTCAAATTGCATTTGTATTTATTTTTTCCTGTGGTACCCATGAGGCATCACAAGATTCTTTTTTTTTATTGTTTATTTTTTTACATTGTGTAACACCCTTTGTCACAGGCATTATTGAAATCAGGCTCACCTTAGTTCGATAGTATCAAAAGTTGGGATGTTGAGAGCAAATTAACATGACCTTTAGCTATTCTCTTACCCAAGCCTTAATTCACGAATTCATTGAACCCACATGTCTTCCTGATTTGATTTGTTATTGGCTGTTATATTATGGCCTTGCATCAAATTGACTTAGCATGACTCATGTCAAATTCCTTCTCAACCTTGATGTGCTCTCTTCAAGTAGTGTGGCACAAGTTTGCATTTAAAGGGTTAGTTCACTTAAATCTTGTGCCGAAACCTCCTTCAATGGGGGCATGGCATTCATCTTCACTTCACACAGGCCCTTTATCCAATAATGCTCACAACCTTGGCTCGTATTATATATTTAGTTCAACTTGTTCAAACATCTTCTATTTTTGTCTATTTTTAATTCATAAAGGTTACATTATTTTTTTATCTAAGTTTTTGTTAATCTTGTCCTTGTGATTAATTTTCTCAATCTTTAATTGGATGTTAAAGAATTTTTCCAATCTTTAACTCGTTTAAAGAACAAGGTTTGACTATTCTCCTTTTTTAAAAACTTGTATCTATATAGTTAGAAAATTTAACATGTTTAAAAAGGAATAGGAAGTTGATTCATGTTCAAGTTTTAATAGTTTTAGCAAGAGGTGAATTGCATTATTTTAACCCAATTTTAGTTCTAGTAAGTTTATGAACCTTTTCTCCAGGTATCTCGTAACTTGATTACAAATTGGCCATACAATTGATCTAATGTTGTAGTACCCAAACAGATTCAGCAAAAAATTTGAAGAATAATTAATTCAATTTCAAATCTTAACTTCAACAGTTGATTTTTTAATTAAATTTTTTTCAACATGTAACATTTATATAAAATAATAAATATGAATTTGTTGTGTTTGTGATATGTCTTGACTGTCACATTCTCTGCTTCTAGAAGTGGTAGGTGTGAAGCTCAAACCCAATAGTCAAAAAACTTCAGAATTTGATTTTATAAAGAAAATTATAATTTCAACAAAATAATAATAATAATAATTTATGCCAAAATTGTTCGCCTTATACAATACCTTATATTGGCCAACATTCCTTAACACTTGCAAATTGCATCATTTATAATTATTTTTAACATGTTTGTTTCAACTTATTGGTTTTTTGTTTTCATGCACTATTTTTCCTATGTTATGTAGACATTGGAAAATTTGGCTTAAGTATTGTATTCACAAAACGTTGATAGTGAGATGGTGGTAGATTTTATGTGGGGAATTTTATTTTTTTTTATCAACACATTGGTTGATCATGCAAACAAAATATTTTTATAAATAATTTATGAAAAGTGTTGTTGGTAAAAACATGGGTTGCTGAGGTGGATGGTAGAATTTTTTTAAAGAAAAATATTTTAATTCCTAAACACAAATTAGGTTAGATTTAACATACTTTGGAAATATAAATGGGTGTGTGAAATGGGCATTTAAACTGAAAATTAACACGGAACTAAATGAACTAACTCATGAATTGGAAAAATGGCATAACCTAACTTCTTCTTAAAAATTAAATTTGTTGTTTTCAAAGCCTAGCTAAACCTTAAGTTGTTATGTAGAGTGTTCCAAATCCTAATACATTTTAAAGCATGCCTAATTGCAACAATATAATTCTCTTATACATTGTTATATGGATAAAACATTGTAGAAAGATATTACGAGATTATTTGGGGCTTGAAAAAATGCATATATTATTAGGCCTTCCTAGAACAATAGTAGTAGGAAATGATCTTTTTCACTAATAAACCCTTGTTTTTCATTGGCCAACTACAATTATTGGCCCCAAGTGTTAGGGGTTAAATAGTTTATCACTTTCTATAGTTCACCTTTTCATGTTCATGGGTGGAGATGGGTGAAAAACTAAATAATGCAGATGTGTTAAATATTAATAAAATGTTGTTACTGGGTATGTTCTTACATGTCATATGTGGCATCATCCTCTTATGTGTGTCAATTTGACTAAAATGAAACAGATGCCCCTTATAATGCCCTTTTTTTGTCCCTTGCATTCCCATTTCCTCAAGTGCCTTCCACCACCTAACTCCTACCTATCTATGCATCCCACGACACATAGGGTTAGGACAACGTCTTTTGGACCCATCTAGATTTGACTCAATAACTAAATCAAGAGATGTTAAAACAAGGCTAAAACTTAGTCTAAATGTGGGTTTCCCAAAGTCTAAGGCCTTGACACCCGTGGCCCCCACAATGGTTCACAACCCAACTATAAATAATCATTCCCATGACAATTCTAAATTGTTTTGAGACTAATTCCCAAGGGACAACACTAAGTTATCCCAAAGGGAAATGTGAAATGACATCAAATGTTGCCTTTAAACAACCTCAAGCTACCCAAAAGGGTTTTGTGAACCAATACCATGTGCCACCCTTAGGACAACATTAAAGTTGCCCCAAAGAACAAACCCATGTTTGCCCTCATCGCCCAATCCATGAGATGAACTAGGGAGTTGAATCTCAATTTGCAAACTTCAGCTCCCCATTGCTATGGTTGTCTTGGCACAAATCCCACCTCGTGTGAATTTCAAAAGGATTTGAAGGAAAGGGCATGTCATTCACTCCCACTTTTAAAAAATCAATGTCCTTGTTGACATTGTGAACATTTTCCTTTTAGAACAAGGCCATGTTTGTCCCCACTCCAATCACAAGTCATTTTGCCAATACTTCTTGACTTTGGTTTAATTTGTGTTGTGTCATTTTGCTTTTAACACTAGGAATTTTAGGTATCAGTTTTACCCATTTGCATCATCATTCATGATGATTGTCCCGCACACCTTAATGTCATTGCTTATATTTAGCCTCTTCCACCTTAAGAGATTTCTCTGGAATCCATGTCTACTTCCGTTTCAACGGCCTTGACCATCAAACCAATAATAAGTTGTTAAATGAACCAATAGAATGTTGAATTGGGCTTTTATAATTCAAATCAAACCCTTTTACCTTCAAGGACATTGTTGGCAACTCCATGCATTGGAAACTTCACTCCCATAAGCTTGTTTATTAGTTTTAAAACATGCCATTTAATTTGTAGACATCACTGCCTTGATTTTGCCCTATCGAACCCGTTAGGTGTTTTTCCTTATAGTTAATTCCTAAAGTTCATTTTCATTGGTTATTATCATCTCATTTCAACTATCCATTTCGTCCTTTCATAGATGAACGTCTCACACAACTCATTTTTCTTCAAGTGAATTTATGCACCCTTATTTCAAACATTAAATTTGATGATTTTCAAGCCCACACCTTCACTTTTGAAGATTCATGTCCCTATCAACACTTAGTTAAATTGGGGATCTTTCACAAGTTTTTTCTCTTTGTGTGTTTTCTTTTGCCCCAACTTATGCCTTTTCTTCAACTGGAAATTCCTTCACCATTTCCAGTAGATGGTCTTAATGTGACGGTTTCACCCATGTTACCTCTTTCAAATGGCATCCCTTCCGCTTTACTAAAATTATTTGCCCAAACACCCAAATTTTTTTCACCCAACCTTGTTTGCAAATCTATGTTCAATGAAATCAAAACTTGAATGATAGGTTTGCTTCCTATCCAACCTCCTTCTATATTTGCTAAATGGCTTTAATTTAGACACATGGAAAGCTAAATGCACCACAAAAATTGTTGGAAACAACAATGTATAAACATATGGGTGAGGTTTACAAAACACCTTACGAAGTCCCACATACTTTAGTATGAATTAACTTGCAAAAGCTTCAAATATCTTGATGTTGCAAATGTTCAACCACACAAAATCACCAATCTTGAATTCAATGTGTCTTCAAATCTTATTAACTTGTTTTCATAACTTGTATTTCTCTAAGAGTTTTTTTATGTGTTTTTCTTATCGTCTTTTTTTTTTTGCCTTCGTCATGACAAACTCTTTTAAACCTTGGGATGGCTAAGTCCATGGGTTGTCCTTCTTCAACTTTCAATGTCAACTTGAAAAGACTTGCCCCAATTGTTGAACACTTGGTTGAATTGTAACAAAATTCCATTAAACCTTAGTGCTTGGCCCAATCCCTATGATTGGGCTTCAAATAATTTTCGGGATACTAATAAATAATATCCCATTGATCTTTCCAATTTGGCCATTAATTTGCAAATGGAAAATCATGTTAAACTTCAACTTAATTCTTTTTTTTCTCATAAGAAATGTCTAAAATTTCAACACAAATTTTCATTGTGGTCACTTATTACAACCTCCAACATGCCATTATACCTAACCCACATATTGAAAAACAACATTGTTATCTCCACTATTATTTTTATGGCCTTAATTAGTCCAAATTTGGCCAACCTAGAGAATTTGTTTACCACCACTAAGATGGCATCTTTCCTTTGTCAATCTAAAATAGGTAAAAGATTATACAACCCAAATTTATTTTTACACATTGACTTGGTGTTTTGGCACTTCACACAACTACATTTGTAATCTTATATGTCTTTTTTTCATTTTAAGCCAATAGATGTTTTTACTCAAAGTCATCATTGTGGTCTTTTCCCCATAGAATCCTACCATTGGCACATCATGCACTTCTCGCATGACTTTCATGCACAACTTTCCTTAAGGCACACAAACACACAATTACCTTCATTTAATCAACCCATCCAAGATGGTGATACCTTTTTTTTCTTTTTGTTACACAATCCCATAAAATAACATTGTGTGAAATGTTCTTTCACATACACTTCTTTAATCTTTTACTCAATATTGCTTTCACCCACAAATATGGCGTGAAAGATTTGGGTGGTCCCCTAAGGCATCTCCCATTGGTATTCCTCCTTTTGACTTAATGCATCAAACATTACCTTGTTTTTTTATGGATCAACTCTATGTTTAATATTAATGCCAAATGTCATATCAATGCAATTGTTGTGTTATGGTTTTTGGTTACATCTCATAGTACCTCAAGGACATAGTGCCCATGAAGACCAAGTGGTCCTTTGCGATCCCAAGTGATGTCAACTACCAAATATTAAGGTGAACATAAGCATGCTAAAGTAAGCCAAAAACATATCTCAAAAATGCAAAAGAAGATAATTGTCAACTTTGGAGGTTAAAAAATAGTACACATTCTTTAAAATTTAATGTTTCAACTACGTGAACATATGTAGTATGACATGATTTTTTTTAAAAAAAACTTAAGATGTGTTTACTTTTTTCCAACCTACTTTCACTCATTTTTCTTCTTTTGGTGTTGTTATCCCATTTTGCACAAAGTAAACATAAAGTATAATCATGACCTTTCATTTTTTTAATTCATTCATATAGCTATTTCAAAAAAAACTTAAAGCATGTTCTAGCATGTTACAAACACAAAATGAAATTTCAATTCATAGTAAAAAAGTAGAATTTTAACACTTCAAACCTATGTACGGAAAAACTTACTTTTAAAGGGCTTCATATATTGTCATAATTGAAATATTCAAGTTCCAAAAAAAATGTGCATCAATGTGCATGACGGCTCAAACATTAATAACACATCGTTTGAATAGTTTGAATTAGAAAAATATAGGATATAAACTTGTAATAAATAAATAAAATATCTCAAATAATTTACATTGGGGATGACATATATGGTTTATTTAATTTGGCAAATACATTCCAAAATTTATAACATTGGTAAAAGGCGTAAAATTCAAAATTGCAAAATCTAATTTCCACCTATTTTTACTTTTTGAACAAGGTTCACCAATTGGCCTACTTTAACATGCTTGTGCCCAAGTAATTAATTACTATGAATATTTTTTTCACGAATGGCCCATCTTAGATGGGCCCTTGTCAACTTCTTGCTTTCAAAGGTGATAGGATGCTTATATTGCATCAACACACTTCCAATTAGAAACCCACTTGCATCAATGTGAACTTTAATAGTTTAGAGAAGTTTGGAAACCTTAACATTTGTGTCATTTTATTTTTTCCTTTAATTCTTCAAGAAATTATGTTGTTCATCCTACCATTCAAATGACAACAATATTTTAAAGAGGTTTGTGAATAGTTTGGCCGACATTGAAAAGTCCTTTAACTTCCTTTAAAAGTTTACCAACCCCGAGGAAAAACTTACCCCCTTGGTTATGTTCAAACTTTGTCATTTTTGATGGCTTAGACTTTTTTTAGATCAAACCTCACACCTTCTTGAAACCATAGATGTCCTAGAAAGTCCATTTAGAACCTCACAATTATTTTGTTTTGTTAGTTAGCATCAAGGTTTTTTTTTTTTCCAAAACATATCCAAGTGTTAGGCATGTTCCTATGCCAACTTAGAATAAACTAAAATGTCATCAATGTAAATGATGATGAATTCATCCAACTTGTCATGGAAAATCAAATTCATACGAATTGTAAAAGTTGACGATACATTGCACAACCCAAACAACACGACCATGAATTCACAAAAAACATACTTAGTCCTCATGGTCATTTTTTCCACATTTGCATCCATGATACAAATTTGGTAATAACTCAACTTCAAGTTCACTCAATTAAAGTAACAAGTTCCATTTAAATGATCAAATATATTCTCAATTTGAAACAAGGGGTAATTGTTCTTTATGGTAATTTTATTTAAATCACAATAGTTGATGCATATGTGCAACTTGTTATCCTTTTTATACACAAACAACATTGGGGCTTCATAAAGTGTCATGATGATGAATGCCTTTGAAGTCAAAAAATTTCAACTTAGAGTTGATCCTTCTAGAATATTATTCACATTTATGGCTTATAGGGCTTTGGAATGAATTTTTGGAAATTTTCCATTGATACTTTCAATTCTTTGAAATAACTCATATTGAAATTATTAGCAAGTTTCATTGAATCTCTAAGGAATAAAGTCATGTATTAACATGTATATTTATGTTTCAATATTGGCCTTTGGTATTGTCATACAAACATATATGTTTCCATCCATATACCCCAAAATAAAAAGTCCTTAATGCCAATTTGCATGTTATACACATGGTGAAATTTTCAACATGGAACTATTGTATATTTCAAATATGAGCCATGTAATGGAATCATTTATTTTGAAAATCCTTTCAAAACAATGCCTAAAACCTTCTTGGCTTGTTGTATTGGTGATGCAAAACATTCCATGTTGTTCACAAGGCAAAAGCACATATTGCAATCCTTGGGTGAAGACACAATAAAATGAATTAATGGAACCCAAAATAGTCCATTTCCAAGAACTCATGTGAGATGTGGCATTCATGTGTTGGTCTACTATCTTAAATTTTCTAATTTTCATAGCTAGTTTACTAATATGTGTTGGATATATATATATCCTATTATCATGTATATTATACATTCATATTTTTTTATCACATAAAAATGAATTTTTTTTGTTAAAACCACATCCTCATATTTCATAATTTTCAAGGCCAAAAACACATTTGAACCAAATTTGCTCAAATATGTTATAAAAATGAATTTCAACAACTTTAATTTTTTATTTTAAATTTATCAATGTTAAAATCTTTTCTAATTTTGAAAAGAAATTGTGCACATTTGATAGTGAAAAATGATGTTGAAACAAAAATTTTAAATCTACATTAAGGTTTTGAGTGCTTTAAACATGCAAAAGAACCTTTGAAACATTCTCAATTTGCATCAAATTTTGATCATTGCAAATTTACAAATAATGGAACCCATTCTAAATAGAAGACAATCCAAATTATTATATTTATGTGATGATTTTTTAAAAATATAGTGTATAATTTTAAACACCATCTACATGTCATTGTGATACATATTTGTGTGACCACACCCCCTTTAATCCATCCATGGAACTTGATCTTTAAAAGTTAATGGTAATATTTAGTAAAATTTAGAGAGGATATTTTTTTAATTATGTCTTGGTTTCCTAACCCTTGTGTGCTTAGATAGAAAATCTATGGTTTTTCACAATTTTTTTTAATGTTTGCTTTCATTTGAAATATATATTTTAAAGTGTAACAACGGAAAAAAAAACACCATTTCATGTAACAAATCAAAACATAACACATAAAACAAAACACAAGCTAGAACAAAAAAACAAATATGTAAAACAAAACATGTCACAAAATTAAAAAACATAATGCATAATGTAAAGTAGAATGAATAAAACAAGATAAAACAATATAGAATGTGGAACAAAACAAAAAAGACAACATACACTTGACAACATAAAATATAATGTCTTTTAGTCTATGTGTTTGTTTTTTGTGTGTTTGGTAGTTTGTTTTGTTTTATGTTATGTTCAAATTCATTTATATATTGACTTTATATATACATTTTTGCCACTTTCACATCAAGTTGATACTTCTCACAAAATCACATATTTATTAAGATTGCAAAGACATTCTAATAAAAAACTTTGAAAACAATACAATAGAAAAACAATCGTGATTTTAAATTTTTAGCTATGCCAATTTGATATAGAAGACCAATTCATGAGTGAACTAAGAAAAAACACTTTTACAAGAGGGTTTTGATTCTTGAAAGTCAAAGTTGCATGTTTTATGATTTGAAAAGAAACAAAAAAAAACCATGAAATAATATGCAAGTTATTGTGGAGCATTGACATTTGAAACTTTAAATAATGAAACAATCAATTATCTTGCTAATATGTTTGAACTGGCTTTAACCAAATACAAAAATGGTTTTGCAATCGTTATTCATAATAACAAGACTAAAAGAGGTTTAGAAATTGGGAATGACAATAATATGTAGCTTTCCAACAAATTAACACCAATTTCAGATCCAACACAATAGAAAAGAAGATAAACATGTCATTATTCTTATTTTCTTCTTTTTCTACTACAAGTTCATAAATAAAAGAAAGAAAGAATGTATGTTTTATAAAAGTGGCACAATTACTATTAAGTTGAATCTTGCGCAAGGGTAGGCTAGTGCAATTTCAAATTTAATATCAACTAGTGGATGACACTTGTAATTACTCGATTTTGATCAAATGACAATAGTGCTTATACATGCATCCAATACCTAGATGCAAGACTTGCATCTTAATCCCTTAATCTTGAAAATAGTACAACTTGTTGAGCCATTTAATTATGCTGAATAAATGTGCATGTTAAATATTGTCCCTTTTTGGGTATTTTGAATACATGTAGTAATGCAATGGGACTTGGAGATGAAAAATGATCATAAAACATCAAAATGGAATTACATGTAATTAATCAATTCATTAAGTGAGTTCATCTAAAGTTGAATTAAGCAAGGAAATGGCAAGTGATGGAGACTTGTCTTAACTTGTAAGTGACAATGACAAGGTTAGTAAATCTATAATTTGTCCTATTTTCAAGGATTGACTAGCTCCATTCATATTCCTATTCTTTATAGCTTTAAATGTATTATTATGTATGTACACCACTTCATCACAAAATGAGTTTTGAATATTATCATATCATTTATCCTTTTCTCAACTCCATGTCTCCAAATATATGGCAAATGGTGGTATTGATAAATTTACATGGTTAAAAATGGTAACTAATGAACCCTATCCCCAATCATGGATTCCTAAATATGAATAGATGAGTTTGAACTTGCATTACAACTTGGCATATTGATGCACTTGTGTCATTGCACGCACTTTTGTGAACCACACATCACCACCCCAATTATTATCACCATGGCCAATAGCATAGTGCCATATGAATGTTTCCACATAACAAGCGATCAAAACTTGGTAGGAACCCATATGTCTAAGACTAATCAATTATCTATTTTTTATTATGTTTATTGATTTACTATCTTGTGTCAAGTTTCAAATTTTTAATTTATAATCACACAAATATTTGATATTTGTAGTTCTTTCAAGAGTTAAGACCATGAGATGATGTGAAAATAACGATGTTAGGTACTTGATTATCAATAAGCCGTACATAGATGTGTAAGAAGAATATGCCACTCTAAGTCCTTTTCGAGTTTTTTCTTTCAATTTTTTGATATAAAAAATTGGCAGAATTTATGAATTCATTTGTTGGAAAAATGACAATTTTTGCCCCAACTTGTCATTTATTTAGTTATTATTTATTAGGCATGAATATTAACTAAAGTTGTTTTTGTAAATGAAATGTCATAAGTGGTTAGTTATGTTGAACTTTAAAATAAGATCATTGTGTCATTAAGAAAATTAAGGATTAGTACACAACAACTTGTTTGACATGTTATGTGCATGTGCTTAATTAAGTTTCATGGAGATTGAACTTTTTGATACAATTCCCATTGAAACAAGTTCATGAATGTATGGAAAATCCATGTAACTTCAATTCATACTTTATTATTAATCCTCTTTTAATAATGGATATATTTTTACTATTTAAGTGTGGTACTTCATAGGAAGTGCCATGGAAGTATTTATAAACAACATGAGTTAAATTACAAAACATAGTTTATGGAACGAGGTGCAAATTTGTCATGAATGTTGTGTGCAAACTCAAACAAGGTGTCACAAACACCCTAGCCATGCCAATAGGTAAGATGTTGAACATGTGCATTTATGTATGTATATAAATACATATATTATTTTGTGATTTATTTGTATGTGTTTGTGTGTATGTGCATTTATGTGTTACCAAATCATTTTGTGGTATTGTGTGGTAATAAAAATTGGGGAACATAATCAAATAATTTGAAAGTAAAATAAATGGGTTTATGATTTGTCCAATATGCTTGTGTCATTCCATAATGACACAACTATATTGGTGCATTTGTCCATATGTGATCTATTTTTGTATCATTAATAGTGGTGTTTTCTATAAAAATGATTTTAAAATTATATTTATTCATAAATGCTTGTAATGTTGATGACTGAATCTTTTTTGTTAAAAAGTATATATTGAAATCTCCAATTATTACAATTGGACAATGTGAAGGCATTTTTTGTATAATGGTTTCTAGGATAAAATTAAAATGTGACACTTGCATTTTGGGAGGTTTATAAATCAGGATTATGTATAATGCTTCTCATATGTTGTCATTAAAAAATGTGGTGATAAATTCAACACCAAAATTTGTGATTGTTGTGTTTTTTTGTCAATGACTCGTTGTCATCATAAAGTACCATAGTGTTATGTTCATCATAAGATGATAATATATGGAACTTTTGTGATAAAACATTGTAAAATTTTGAATTTAAATGAATATTTCTTATTATTCTTTCATTTAAACAAAGAATATGTGATGTTAATAGATTTGCATATGCAAGGACATCTTCAAAATGTAATGTTAAAGAATAAGTATTAAAAAAAATTACAATTAATTTTTTTGAATGGTAGGACTTTAAAGAAACAATAGCAAGTTTGTATTGTGCATTTGTTATTAATAAAAACATTTCTTCTTGAACAAGATGATCCACTTGAAAAATTTATTCAATAACGAAAAAGGTAGCTACAATTCTATTTTCTATTGAACCTTCAATAATGCAATATATGTTAGACCATGTTTTGTCACACTAGTTGGATCAAATGCTAAATGGTTAAGAGTCAACCCTTGTGAACGATGTATAGTTTGTGTAGTAATTAATTGAAATGAAAATTGGATTCTTGTGATAGTGTGAGAAGAATTACCACCTATTTGTTTTTCAACAATTTTATGTTCAATTAATGTCCATTGTTTGTCAAGCCTTGGGAATTCATCATAGATTTGTAGATTTTTATTTCATGTATTTTGTCCAATCAGAGGATTATAAAAATGTATCCAAAGAAAAGATTTTGAAATAAAATTTGTAAAATATTCAAAAATCCCATCAACACCATATGATTGTTTCATAATTCCCTACACATAATTCCATTAACATTCTTTTATTAACCAAAATTTTGTAATGTAAACCAGTTGTTTGATAATTTGATAATTTGAAATGAGAAGGGCATGTTTCAGTATGACCATCACATGGTAAAAATGTGAATGTTTCACACAATGTGTTTTGAAATACATTTTTATTATGCATAGTTGTTTTAAATTTGTGTAAAATAAACATGGTAAAGTGTTGTCCATCTATGAGGTCTCCAGACATTTATTGTTCATAAATTTTATGTCCTACATTGTTTGTGATGTAGTTCTAAACCTATTCAACATGTTAATAAAATTCATATCATCTTGTCGCATCACTTCTTGTAGTTCATAATCTTGTACATATTCTAACCATTAATTTAATGCAATAGTATTAAAAGTGTTGGTTATTGGATTGAAAATCCATGAATCTCAAATAAGGGGTGCTTGATAGAAGTCACTAGTTATTATTACATCTGATCCACCCATAAATTCATTATGGACTCATTTTATAATATGTAGTCTATGATCAATGAAAGATAACATTTTATTGTTGACTAAAGATACTTTGTTTATAATAAGTAAACAAAATTGATCACATGTTTTTATAAAAGTGCCATGTCTTTCATCACTTAATGCATTAAGTTATGTTAATTTTATAGTTAAAGGAATTACAAGTGCAAAATGTATCATTATGCCATTAATATTAAATGTTACTTTTCCTATGTATATTGATTTCATGATTTTTGGTTTTAAAGGATTAACATTTGTAATTTGTTTAGTATAATATCATAACATGTTTTATATAATACACACAAGGGTGAACATTTTCCCTATCTTTACATCACCTATTAGAAAAATATGAAATGGTTTTATAGGGTTTTCAATTTTTTGGTATTAAATATCATCAACAATAGTTATTTGTTCATTATCCAATTGTTTCATATGCGACGAAAACTCTTTATATGTCATGAACTTGTATATTCATCGATAAACATTATTTATTAACAATTTATTTTTAACATTTTAATTTTTTGATTGTGCAAAATTTTCATATGATACATCATATGGTTTGATTTCTTTGGTATTAGTGAATAATATATTTTTATGTGGATTACTTGCATTATCAATTATTTCATCAAAAATCAATTTTCCCATCCATTTGTTTGATGAATTTTTGTGTATTATTTAACTTGCAAATATAAATTGTTCGATTCAATATTATAATTATTAGATGGGTTAAAATTATATACAATTTTTTTCACATTTTTTATATATTTTTAATTTCCATATAAGCATCTTTCCATGAATCATAATTATTTCCAAATTGAGTTTTGATTTATGAAACGGTTTAAATATAATTAATATCTTTTATGATTTTTTGGATTTTTATGTTGATTAAATGAAACCCAACCCAACGAATAATTTTACTTTTACTATGTCTTTTATTTACTCTGTATCATAATACAATTTTTCTTAAACATAAATTATTTAATCTTTCATTTTGATTGATATATTTATCAACTAATGATTTCAATGGATTTATGTATAATTTGGATATAATCCTTGTATTTCTTTGTGATAATAATACAAATGTTATATCTTGTTGTTGGCATGTGTTTATAAATTGAAATGATATTGTGGAATGGTATAATGGCATGGATAATGTTATATGTACAACTTGTTGTATAAACATTTGTTGGGCATTTAAAAATGCATTTCCTAGCTTTTTAATGCATTTAGACACTTTTGTTTGCTTATGCTTACAATTATCTAATATGATTTTCATTTTTTGAATTACATATTTATCAAATAAAAAATACAATATGATGCTACTACATGTGGATTTAAGATATATTATGCATACGTTTTTACTCCCCACAAGAGTCCTACATGTATGCCGAATACAATTGTACATATATCATTTATTTATTTTTAAAAAACAAAGTTGGTTTTTGTATTGTGTAATGTAATCCAAAAGGATTTTTCATCTATTTTTAAATCTAATAAAAAAAATTCAAAAAAATATCTTCACCTAATCCCATGTTGATAAGTTTTTTAAAATTTTGAATATTAATTTCACCATGGTTTGGCATACACTCTCGTTCATCTAAAAACAATAATATTTTTGTATGTTTCATTGGTGGTTTTGGATATTGAAATTGACAAATTAATTGACTTCTTTTTTTACATGTTCTTTTATGTTGATGTAATTTCATATAACAAATTTCAATTGAAAGCATTGTTTGATCAATTGTTAAATATTTATGTACAAGACATTCAATTTTTTCATTTTTTGAAACACCAAATGTAGGAGCATTTGTACCCATAATAATCCATGATCATGAGCAAACATCCTGATCAAAATTCAATTATGAAAAAATAATCTTTCACCATACCAAATATCAAATTAGTATTTCAAATACGTTCACAAAAATATTCATTTTATGTTCATAGTAATGTGCACAAGTGGTAGGATCAATTCTAACAAGTTCCTTAATAATTAATCAGTCATCTTTTTTTTATTCCTAAAATTTACCAATGTATTGATCATATAATTTTTTTAATGTTTTTATAAGAATTAGCCAATTGTTTACACCTATTGTGAATGTCACGAAAAATGTTGGTGGGCCAAGTTGCCTAATCATTGCAAACACATTTATACAAAAATAATCCAAATAATTTGGAGATGTTCTTATGCGAGTTAATTTTTTATATCCTAAATTTGATTTCAATATTTGATTTAAATTAGTTGAAACATCACTAGCTTTTAAAACACAGTCTAACAATTTTGCTTTACGAATATGAATCCATGCACTAGATAACATAAAATGAATGAGAACTTTGATTGTTTTAAAATATATATTATTTATATGATATTCAAACTTTCTATTTATACTAATTAGTTCTGCTTACACAATCTTTTGATAAGAACATGCAAGTGATGGTCTTGGATGCCCATAAAATAATGTTAGAAAATTATATTCTTCAAAATGTGCATTACAAAATAATCCAAGAGGTTGAAAAACTTTTCCAAGAGCTATTGTTAGCGATTTGTCATTGTAGTCAATAACATATTCAAGACTTAAAATATTTTGCACTAATGTGTCTTTGTAATCTTCATCAACTACTTTTTCAAACGTGTTTGATTTTTTAAATTTCTAAATTTGCATCAATTATGTATTCTTCTAACTTTGTAGTTTCATTTGTATTTGTTAATTCCATTAAATCTTGCCAATTTGGTCTAATTGATCTTTTTGCACTTTTATATAATGGGGTTTGACAAAGTTATTATAAATTTTTATCACTATGTTAGGATGAACATAACCTAACATGTATATGGATTTGTATAATAATTTTCCTTTCAAAAATACTGCAATTGAAATATCGTCATACGATAATTGAGGCAATATACTTTGTACCAAATCTAAATTTGTTAGAACATTAACAATGTTTTCATGCATTTCATATTGTCCATACCTTTTAGTTGGAATATTTGTGTGAATGCAAAACATGGTGCAATCAAACGTTCTTCAACTTTATTTTAAATTGGAACAAATTTAAAGTTTGATTAATTATTTTTAATATGTTCATGTAAAGTCATGTTCAATTGTTTGTCACAATCAATTTTCTTTTGACAATAATTACATATAAATATAAGGTCTTCTATTTTTTCATTTAAGAAATCATTGGGATTTTTTTAAAAATAAGATGAATTTGAAATGCAAAACACAATGTTTTACAGCAATAATATGCATGTTTGGCAATGTTTTTAATGTCTTTTTAATATATAATAATTTTTTTGTCATCATTTTTTTGGTCAAGGTTTTTTTTAATTTTATTTTTTAAGTTGGATTTTCTTTCATTAATTGGACAAAATGATTAAGATGTTCTTCATTTCTACTAGTCCCATTGAATGGTTTTAAAACATCTTTGTTAAAAAAATCACAACTCATATTTGTTTCTTTATTGAAAACATGATGGGGAATATTTTTACTCAAAGGACTAATGAAATTATGTTTAATATTATTATCATTTTGTATGTTTTCAATTTGAGTTATTTTTTCTTTAATTAAAATAGGATTTGAAGAATTCTTATTTGTTAAATCAATAAGATTGTCTTTAACAAGATTATCACATTTGACATCACATTTGATTGGCATCATTTGATTGACGTCACTTTTAATTTGTTTTGACATTTTTCATAATTTCACATGTTGAATAGTATTGGAACAACTAGTGAATTAAATGAAACATTTTGGAGAAAATCCATAATATTTTCAAGGATTTTTGGGGTTTTTGGTTGAAAAAAATGAATTTCATGATCATTATTTTCATGGGATGTGAATTTTAGTTGTTTAAAGTGACGTTTAATTTGTGATGTGTTTAAACCTAAATATGGATTTTTAAAATGAAAGCTAATGTAATATCTTGTGGCAACCATTTAAGCTGAATTTTAATTATTTATAACAATTTTATTCAATTACAATTTCTAATTATATATTTTTCATTTATGTTGAACTTCATTGATTTCATTATTGATATTATGAATTTTAAGTTTTGTGTCATATGCATCACAAGTGTGAATATTTGAATAATTTATCATGAGATCACATGTTATAGCAGGTTCAAAATGGTTGTTTGCATATAATATGTTTAACACATGGCTTGCATTTTCATTTCCTACTTTCATCATAATTTACAATTATTTTTGTTCTAAATGTGAATTGGAAGTTGTAAATATTCTAATATCCAATATATTGCAATGAAATCACCCCACAATCCTCCATTCATACTAGGTAATGACATTTTTTGTATATAAGTAATTTCATATGTTGCTTTTCCATGATGTAAATCATGCAAAAAAAATTGGACTCAATTCACATTAATGAGACCCCAATGTTTGAAGTGTACCAATTGTTAAACATTTTTGTAAATAACACATGCTATTTTTTCCAATTAATTCTAAACTTGTTGAATAATTTAATAAATATGTTGTTAAATCAAATAAATAATCTCATACTTTGTATTCAAAATTTTGAACTTGTTGGAAACCATATTTGGTTAATTCAATATCTACATTCATTATGTGTTATTTTAAAATTTCAATTTGATTATCTTTAACTTTGAGTTTTGAAAATTATGTGAGATTTATCTTTGCAAATTGATATAAAACCAAATGAGAATTGAAATCAATTTAAATTGTCCAAAAACATTAGTTAAGAGTTATCCTAATTTTGCTTTAATTTTTATAGTCTGCCTAATGTTTTCAATTAAAGTTAATTTTTGAAATCAATTTTAAAAATCTAGTTCAGAATATCAAAATCTTCATTTGAATTTTAGATATTTTTATTTTTATTTTATGTATGTCAAATCAATCTATAATTTTTATTTTTGTTTTATAATATATTTTATTTTATTTTATTTTCGGTTATTTTTACTTACTTATTTATTATCTATGGAAAATATTTTTTCCAATTTTTTAAATATTTTTCTTTTAATGTTACTTAAATAGTTCAAATATTATCTTTAGAAGTTTCATTCTATAGATTATTTGTTTGTCAACATTTTCGAATTTTTATGATATTTTGATATTTTAAAATATTAATACTTTGAAATTTAACTATCAATGATAAGGTTTTCCTTTCAAATGAAATTCCATATTCAATCAAAATTTCCACTAAAAGTTATAGATTCAAACAAAATTCCAACTTCAAAATGTTATAACTTTCAATATTTTAAAATATTAATACTTAAATATGAATTGTTTGAATTTTCTTTGTTAATGAAAGGGTTTTATTTACATTTGATTAAGTCACACAAACAAATCCCAACAAACCCCCAATTACTCTTGGCCAAGAAGAATGCCCATTATGCAAGTGCAAGAGAGAGTTCAAATCAAATTCAAATCAAATTGCGAGTTCTCAAATAAGTTCTTGAATCCAAGCTTTGATTCAGACAAAGTTCCAACTTCAAAACAAGTTATAAGATATATGTATGCAAGTTTCAGTTGCAAGTTCAAGTCGTAAGTTTAAAAAAATACATACAAAATATGTATAATAAGTTTTTGTCCACAAAAAGAACAATATGTCAAACTATACAAGTGAAGTTTCAAAATGCAATCCTTTGACTAGTTGTCAGTTGTATATACTAATTTGAACTACAAATTTTTTTTTCTTCTTCTGCATTTTTTCCTTTGGAATTTCTTTTTCACTCCTCTATTGCTTTTGCACTTTTCCATGTTGTATCTTTTTTTAGGCTAAAGTAACCCATAACCTCTATTGTGGGAATTAAGAAAAAAATCACCTTTAGGTTTTTTTTAAAAAAAAGGTGAAGGAAAAAACCTTGTTTTGATTTGAAATCTTCGAGACTAATGAGCTTGTGTCCAAGCAATGGTTCAATCCATGGGTCACACAACATGAAGTCAAACTTTTCACTATTGACCTACTTGATTTTATAAGCAGTGCAAGGTTGAGATTGAACAAAAACCATACACTTATAGACCTGGCAATAATAACCAGTGTCTCTATTTGTGAGAGATGGGAAATGAGATTTATCATAAATGTTTTCAAAGCAAGCTACACCAATTGGGATTATTAATGTCCCCATAACCTACAATCACAACATTAAAATCCATGGATCAACATCCTTAATTCACTTCATTGTTTTTATCTCCTAATAAGAAAGTTTTCAACACATGAGTATTTCAAATTTGAACATACCTCGAGGTTGGTTGTGAAATCTTGACCTTCTCTCCTCTTGTTATGGATTTTAGTCAACCTTTTAACAATTGTAGCATAAAGAGCAGGAATCACAAAGATGGTAACATAGTTAATTACTAATTGTTGTTCACCAAAGCAAGAGCTTTCGATTTTTTAACCAACTACTAGTACTATACATCTTAATCAATTGCATCCATTGTGCAAAAAACTATGGATAAAATGACACTGCGTGTGCATCATTATTACCCAACCCATTTGCAATTACTAGGATAAAAACCTTGGCAAATAGCCCATATATCCTAATGACCACTAACTCCATGGTTCTTAGTTCCTTCAAATTTTCCCTTTGCATAAAATCTAGTATTGAATGTGTGGGGACAAATTGTAGGTAGACAAGAAAATGATCAATTTGTTCAATAATAGTAGTAGCCCCAATACAAATTCCCAATTTGCTCTCTCAAACTTGTTTCTAAAAGTGACTTCAAAATTGAACACCCATATGAAAGACCCCACATTTAGATGAGGGAAAAAGGTATAAACTAAGCTAGACCCTATAGTTAAAGTTATTGTCAAATATCCAAGTGGATATATTTGAACCCACTTCTAGGGATGTTTGCAGACCCATACATGCTGACAATGTAACTTTCAAAACAAGCACCAAACATTTTATGCTGCAAGTTAGTGATGCCAACAACATTCACAGGTGTAATTCTTTTCCTGCTTAGGTTCGAGACCAACTAAGCCATACAACACAATTCACAAAGTTCCCAAAAACAACTTGAATACAATCAAAACAAATTACTTGTACACTCCTCACTATAATATGCACAATAGATAAAAAGTTTGCTCATATCCTACATTGTAATGTACACACAAAACTGAAAACTAAAAGCTTTATGAAACCAAAACCCAATGTAGTTATGAAACACTTAGATATCTATGGTAGATAGAAAATGTGATTGTCTTCTGCATTATAATAGACATAAGAGACAAAAAACTGAAAACTTTATGAAACAAAAAACCAATGTAATCATGGAACATTTACAGATCTATGGTGTGTTGAAGCACAAACAAAAACCTTTGAAAGGACTTCAACAATTCATAAAATAAACTTCCCACAAGTGAGCAAATAATAAGAAAACTACAAACATAGCTCAAATGATGTGCTTAAAATGTCATAAAATTTGCAAATTATAAATAAGACAAGATGCTAGAAGAAACTGCTTTAGGCACATAACCAAATAAGATTATATAATAGCCATGATTACTCATCACCTTTAGAATAATTGTGCTAAGGTTTACAAAATTAGGGTTTAAATTTAGGTTAGGTTTGTATTAAATATAGGATTATAATGGGTTAGGGTTATAAAGGTTCACAATTACATCTAGGTTTGTAACGGAATAGGGTTTAGATCTAGGTTTGTAGTAGATTAGGGTTTAGAATACACTTTCCAAGGTTCCTTGCCATTTGTCCCTCTACTAAACCTTGAAATAATCTAGATTATCAATAACCTAAGTTTAAACCTAATAACAAATTACAGCTAATTAAATACATGTTAAATAATTACATGGATATAAAGAAATAGGGGGCAAGGGCTACATTTGACACATAATAAAATATTTTTAAAATTCAAATTAAAGATTAACCTAATAAAAAGAAAGTGCGTACAAATGTTCAATTTTCCTAATGTATAGAGAATGCATAGTGGGATTATATGGGAATTCCAAGGTATGACATTATAGGGTATGTTTGATAAATTGAATGAAGGCAAATGACATACCTTGTAATGTCATACCTACATTCTGATAGTTACAATCAACCATACTTGGGCAATGACATATGTAGGGTATGAAAATGAGGTTGTACCACCAGAATCTGCCATGAAGGTGAGTCAATTGAAAAACTCTAATTCATGGTTCAAGTGGGTCTTGTAAACAAAAAACTTGAATTCCATTTCAATTGGTTAACTTATCACAAATAAGGTAAACAAGGTTATAATAAAGTAAAACTTGCAAAATTTGGATCCAATGCGACAATCCTTATCCTTGTGGCAACATGGTTTACCAAAAGCACTCATGAGAGACAACAAGAGAGCACAAGTTGAATACAAAACATGTATGAAAAGCCACAATAATATATAAGTTGAATTGCTTATGCTAAATTCCCATTGTACAAATCCTAAACATCCTCTATAGTAAAAATGTCATGGAACAATGAACACACACATCAACCAAGAACTATGAGATTTTGGGTTAAAGCACGAACTGTTTCATCTTTGATGAAGGGACTAGGTTTCAAATGCTTGTTGTCGTACCCCTGCATGAGCATCATCCATATTTGGTGCCATTGTTCGCTATGCTTTCTTTTTAGTTGGCATTCTCGAGCACGTGCTCGTCACTTGCTTTCTAGACGCTTTTGGAGGTTTACATCACATCCAAACTCATCAAGCTTTGGGGCGCTATTGGTTCCATCTTGGACCACAACTATAGTTGTAGTTGTTGTAATAGCAACATTTGCCCCCTTAGCCAACACCACTTTGGTAGCAATTATAGTAGCTTATACTTCAATCGGTTCCTCAACATTATTAGCAACACGTCTTTCCAACAGAACATTGGTGTGCTCCTCATGAAGCCTTTGTATTGCCTCCTTTAATTCTTCAATAATGGGTCCTTTATCCTATCAGTCACAAACAATTTAATTAAATGATCTTCATTCTTTGTGATTATTTTATTAACATTGGCGCCCATCCATAATAATATCCTTCATGGGATATTTGATTTCCTACAAGCTTGAGTCCATCTAGTCCTCTTGATTTAAATGGAAAGAGAAAATTCAAATGTTTCCATCCTTCACTCTCCCTGAAATTGAATATATTCCTTTGATGGATTGTGAATAGAATGTGCCAAACACTTCCATCACACTCCCAATTAGAAAAACTTGGAGGATGTCGAAGAGGGCAATATGTTTCACATGCAGGAATTCACATAAAATGACGCGCCCCCAAGTTCTTTGTTAGACTCAAAAGAGTCCAACTATGTTAAAGAGCGGAAGTAGTTGGAACTTGGTGATGTTCCCAGCTTCCAGCACTAAAGGGGGTGAGAAGGGCGTGCTGAAAGCTTCGGGATTAAACTAAGAAGACGAACAACTATTTAGTTATTCGATCATGCATCAAAACCAACCACAAGTGGGTTAGTTCACCTTCGGAAACACTCTTGGTGTTGGGACAAGCTACAGGCAACACGGACTCACTTGACTCACCACGGCCTGGACTCAGGGGAAGCCACCACCTTCCCCCATATAGTATTCTCTACGTCACTCTGCCGCACCTGCATCTAAATGGCTTTTATTCCTGGGACTCCCAAGAAGGAGTCCCGCAACTGTCCCGATTTGGACTACTAGAACTTTGGGAGCTCATAACTCTTGGCTCAGACCTCGGATTTGGATGAGGTCTAAAGAAAACTTGTAGATCTCCTCAAGATCTTTCCAATAGTGTGTCGCATCCCATCTACACGCACCAGGATCGGGTCGATTCTTGACTTTTTGTGGTCGGGAGTCAAACAGCCAGTTTGACTCCCGGCCCTTCTTTTGACCATAACTTGTGCTGTAGATGTCCGAATGGCTCATGCAAGGCCATTTTCGACATCTAAATTTCAAGGCCTTTCCAAGAGTTTAAAGAACACATCAAGGTGAGGTGTTTTGACCTCTGAAATTGAGCTCTGAAGTTGCGGGAGTCCCAGAGAACTCCAAGTTCCCACTTTTGGGAATGTGAGTCTCATCCTCACATTTGCCTCAAAGTGGAAAGAGAAAATTCAAATTTTTCCATCCTTCACTCTCCCTGAAATTGAATATATTCCTTTGATGGATTGTGAATGGAATGTGCCAAACACTTCCACCACACCCCCAATTAGAGAAACTTGGAGGATGTCGAAAAGGGCAATATGTTTCACATGTAGGAATTCACATAAAACATAAACATAATCATGAAGTTCTTGCATGTGAAAATACTCCTCATTTGTACTTGCCAATGATCTTTTAAAAGACACCATTATTATGAGCGATGAAGACATTGATTCATTAGTCTTGATGAGATTATTCTTCGTTTTCTCATGACCTTCTTGACAATTCTCCTAGCCCAAACCTCATTAGCTATGAACAAATTAATGGAGCCACACATTATGCTTGGAGTCCTATGAAATTTCCAAATGGTTATTGCACAAAAAATAGATCAATGTGTTCCCAAGTTATGTACAAAAATGCCAAAAGACTGATGAAACACCCATATAGAATGATAAAGACAGAAAGTTTGTGTGGTGTGTGTGTGTGTTTATGGGTATTCAAATTTACCCTTAATCTATGTGCATTCTTTTGCAAAATTCTCATTGTTACTAAAGCCTACTATGTAACTGAAATAGCCTCCATGCTACTCATGCCAAAGCCCCAACTTGCATTGCCAATAAGCATGGATGGCAACGCACCACCAATAAACCCATCAAAAAGATGGAACGACATATAGACTTGTGAGTTTTTGGGTATTCAAATATACCCTTAACCGACGTGCATTCTTTTGCAATATTCTCATTGTTGCTGGAGTGTGTCATGCAATTGAAAGAGCCTCCATGCTACTCATACCAAAGCCACAACCTATACTACCAAGAGGCATGGATGTAACGCACCACCAATAAACCCATCAAGGAGATGGAATGGCATATATACTTGTGAGTAAGCATAGCACCAACAAACTGGGGAGCATTTTACACAAGAAATGGTGGATCTATTCAAAAGTTCATGGCATATCATAGCATCCATTCAAAGCATAGCATCTATGATACATAGTTTAGGGCTTCACTAGGACATTAAAATGTCATAATACTTTTAGTCATTTAATGGTTATGTTGAATGACCAAGCTAGGTTGAATTTATACACAATGGGGTATGCAGACTTTTCAAACAAATAAAAAAATATTTAGTCACATATCTTCAATGTTTTTCAAGGAGACCACCAAATCCACATAATTGTTTTAGCACCAATACATTTCTTGAGCTTCACAACTATTTTTATAACATCTTGGTAGGAGGACAAGAAGACAACACCAATTTTTCAAGGAGCATGATCACATCACTATCATTTTCAAACAATGTTTGAAAGGCATAAATAAAGTGAAAAGAACCTTTAAAGGTGCACCAACAAGTGGTGATCAAATGGTGGAAACATGCAAGACAACATGTAACGTAGTTCTAAAACCATCTCCAAAAGACAAAGGGAGGAACAAATAAATGGAAAATTCACCAATGGTAGGGATTATAACCACAATATCTCCCAGCTTTAACTTGTAAGGATCATCATTTTACTAATGGCATCAAGACCAACCATGAAGATGCACATCTCTTTCTTGGCAAACAAGTGAGAAAAAAACTTCTTAGAAGTGGGCCCATCTTGGTAACCCCCTTAAAATCCTCTTTTGTACGTGAGCTCCCATGTCCAAAATTCAAAAGAGACCACACAAAAGCACTAAAACACAAACATCATCTCAATTTCCATTGCCTTAGTCATTTTTGGAGCTTTGTGATCACCACCAACAATGTTCAAGTGGTTCCATAACAAACAAAATGTTCATCATACTTCAACAGCTAATCTCAAAACCCAAAAACCTACCACCACCACTATTTCACGCTTTTAAAAAAAACAATTAAATTTTCTTGCTTAGTCCACCTACTGTGTCCAAACTTTGAACACAAAAAAACCCCGCTTTCTTGCCTTGTCCACCTATGGTGTTCACATTTTAAACACAAAAAAATTTGTTTCAATTTAATTAGTTTAAACATTTTGACCAAATAAATTGGTTAACTCAATGTGAAATCAGTTTTAATAAGGTAAAAGTTGCAAACCTTAGATCTAATGTGATAGTCCCTATCCCTGCAGGGGTAGGGCCCAACAAGTGTACAATTTGATTAAGAATGATTAGTATAGGTTGAAGGTTTTCAAAGGGGTAGAATTGAAGTATTTGAAACTTTTGAGGACATTTTACAAATTTAGTTGAAATTTCTATCTATTTGCATTTGTATGTTCTAAAACTAATCATAACATGTATTATCACGTCAAGTATAAAATGTCATTAAATTCTTAAACTCTTTTTATGCAAGGACTACATTTGGTCATAGATGGTAGTTCCATGTCTTGACTTCTTTTGTGTTAATAATGCCAGTAAAAAAGAAAGTTTATTAAAGGGAAATTTTATCAAACTGTTGTTTGGATTTGGATATATTTACCTTGGATGAAAATACTAAGATATTATTAAATGAACATTATTTCAAAGCTATGAAGAGGTAATTACAAATGGATTCATCAAACCTTGATATGCATAAGTGTTTCATAACAACATTTGTTCACTATTTTGGTTACAAGGTTTATTTTTCTTTTGGTTGTTATTACTGACATTTGAATTTTGTGGCATTTGTATATAGGCTTACATTTTTTTGTTTAGTATTTTGAACACTTTTTGAAGTCCACTTGAAATATTTTTGATAATGTGATGTCAAATTCATTTCAAGTGTCAACTCTCAAGTACACAATACACCCTATTTATCCATTTTTTCACATCTTAGATAATTCATGATTTATTATGGAAAATAATGTTGATAGGCACACCAACATTGTTATCATTTCAGTAATATTGTGTGAACTTAATTAATGTCAAATATGTATGATGAGTTTTTGGTTCTTGAATTTTATTTGAAGTTGATTAATTGTTTAAATTTGGAAAATTACCTAAGACTATCCAAACTTACATCTTGATCTAGATAATTCAACCATATTCTATACCATGCAACATGGGAACACTTATAATATATGGGTCTAGTCACTTATCTTAAATCATTTGCCTAAATATTATGCTAAAATCTAACCCATTATTCCATGGCCCAAACATCTTGCACACCTAATGTGATATGCAATGTACATGTGTATAACATCAATTTTGCAAACATAATGCCAACTTGACCATTCTGCAAGCTCCATATTACCCATCACAATCCCATGTTACCATCATGGTTATTATTGGGCATTTTTTATAAATGTGAATTATCGTTGTAATCCAAATAGTGTTTCCATCTAGTTTGATGCTAAAGATTGGGGACTCATGGGGAAGCTCATGTTGGAATTTGTTGCTAATATGCCTTTATTATTATCACCCTAATAATGGGCTCCTCTACCCTTAAGGACAAGTCAAGCCAAAGGGACCAAATAAAAGACATACAAGAGATTTGGTGAAAGGGATGACAAACTTACCTTGAAAGGAGCAAAACTTCATGGGAATGGAGGGGATGACAAGCAAGACTCCCCACCCCCCCCCCCCCCCCCCCCACACACACACACATTCCTTACTTTGAAAGTTTGAATTATGAAACTTCCAAGGAATTTGGATGATTTAAATGTCATTTTGAAAAATAGTTTTAATTCAACATGGCATCCAACACATTTTTTCTTTTTTGTTGGAATATTTAGGTTATTGCTCAAAATTTTCAGCTTGTTGATTTGTTTTTTCTTTATTTTAAAGGAAGTTCAAATACCATCATGACCATGACCAACAGTTGTTTTGGGCAAATTTTTGCACTATAGTGACAAAAAATTTTGGAAATGTTTGGGGGGGAAAAATATTGTAAATTTGGGGGGGGGGGAAATTAGAATTTTGGATTTTTTTCCAAATTTGCAAACCAAAAAAAAAGAAAGACAAAAACAAAAAGACCTATGATATGAGAGATTAGGAATGTCGAATAGATAATTGGGCTATTTAGTAAGTTGTGAATCATTATTTTGGCAATCTCATGTGTTCCAAGCACCATAAAAACCAAATAAATCCCTTTTAATGTTTTCCCTTCTACTATATAGTTGTTACAAATGACAAAAAATTTAGACATGGTTTTATAATGTTCACCACAAGTAGAATCACAATATAGTGTAGAGGCTTCCACAACAAAATTTGACACATTTATGCTAATAAAAGATTCAAACATATAGAAAAGTTCCTATCTAAACTCCCACCTTTTACAACATCAAAACCCATAATAATGTAAATATTACATGACTACAAATGACTTGGTATAGACTCCATAAGCATTGACATATTGTTACATATTGAACATGCCATAAAGCCTTTTCCTATATTCTCATATTGTAAATTTTACAAGGTAAGGCCCAAGTTGGTACAACAAGTCTTTAAATAGTTATTACAAGAATTGGTTTTTATCACAAATTAAAAATGAGCATGCTTAATATGGGGTTTTTTTTTAAAAAAATTCCTCGAGTAGCTCTATTGGTGAAGATCCATGCCAACGTTAATTAACATCAAATGGCAATTGTCCCAAGTGGGTTGTAGCATTTTTCTAAAATGCTCTTAGAAGTGGCACCCAACTTTTTGCAAAAAGAGGTTTAGTTGTATGTCAAGTAAAAAATATATAATACAAGTTGGCAAGTCTCTCAGTGTGGTTAATTAATATTTAGCTATCAAGCTTCAAAGTTTATGTTATTACCAAAATTCAAGATGTATTGAAAGCGGTATAACATAAATGATCAAGGCAAAAGCGGTGACAAGGTCTTAAGCACCTAGACAAGTTTGATAATGAAGTGTTTGAGTTTAGATAAGTGTTGTGAGTGTAAATTGTTTGGGACTTACACTTTGTGTAAATGTAAATGTAGAATACAAAACATGTAAGTGTAAATCTATGTAAATATATTTTATGCCATGTAAAACAATGTAAGTGTAAAAATAAAAATATTTATATAGTTTTTTGTGGTTTGATAGAACAATGTAAAAAATATGATTTTTACTTGAGGAGGGGAGATTTCATAATGCTTTTGAAGATAAGCCAACTAAATGGCCCATTACAAAAAAAAAACCATCAAAATATACACTCACAACTAATTCATATGACTTTACAAGAACGTTTGGTCACTAAAAATATATAATAAAATTATCTATAAAAATAAGGAAAACAACACTAGAATCCTTAGTTTGATCGTAAATACAGTGAGATTCAAAAAAATAAAAAAAATTAACATTCATGCGTGGGGAGACCTCAATTTTTGTGGTGAACTAAATTTCACCTTGTCTTTCCTTTTTTTTAACACCTCCACTCTTGTTACATATATTTTCACTACTCCTACTTGTAAAGCTATTGTGACTTGGAATTGTGTTAATATAAAATTTTCATGACTAAGCCCTAACCATAGGAAATGATGAGATAACCCTAATCAATGAACAACTGAGTTGATGGATGTATTGGCAAAAAATGCCAAGAGAGAGGATGGTTTGCAATTAGTCATTTTAAAGGAGCCACATTTTGCTAATCGATGTTTTTGCTATTTTTTGTGTTTTTGTTGTTTGCAGGTTATGGAAATTGGGGTGTTAATTTTCATGGAATGTCGACACCCAAATAAAATGTTAGTGATGGAACACTATTTCCTAGATTTTTTTTGTTTGGTGGTGCATGATTTGCTGAGGGGAGAGAAAAAGGCATTTGGTGAGAGGAAGAAATAAATACCTAACAAGGAAGAAAACTAAGCACTCTGGTCTTTTCATTGAATTTGGTTTTCAATTAAGGATGTTTGTGTTAGAAGCTTTTAGGAAGAACACCTAAAAAGCTTGGATTTGGAATAGGTTGCTCATTGTTGTTTCATTATTTTTCGTTATGCTAAAGTTGGTGAGTAGAACTTTAAGAGTCAATGTGTCAGTAAGGTTTTAGGATGGAAGCAATGAGAAGCTCAAGGGGGTTGTTTGGACTAGCCTTAGTGGTATTCCTACTCAAATTGAATGTGCTTGAGATAATTGGGAAGGATGCATGGGAAAGATTGAATGCTTAAATGCTTGGGAGCCTTGAGCAATTATTTATATTGGGAGATTTATGGGAAGATTTGAAGAAGATGTTGTAGATATTACTTGTCCATTTCTTTGCCATCTCCATGCCTAAATTTTTGTTGGGATTCTGAAATGTTGTGTGTAGAATTTAATTTTTGTTAAAATACTTAGTGGAAGGCCATGATAGTCCATAAAAAGAGGAATTCGGAGCATGGTAATCCATCAATCAAAGTCCTAGAGTCCTTCTATTATCAAGTTGTAAGAAATTGTATTGCTCCCATGCACACTGGTTGTGTGTTTATAGGGCTTTCTATATTGACATATACACTCATTATTATGTTGTGACAAATTAACATACATATTTGTATGCTACCTTCCTTTTTGGTGACAATATTATAATAAGTCTTGAACCTTGTGCTTTAAATGCTAAATTTCAGCATTTCATTCCCAAATTTAATAAAATTTATGTACTTTATGGATGCCCTTTCAAAAAAGGTTTGAGGTGAAAGGAGGCCCAAAGACAAGGTGACTTCACAAACAATTTTAATATTTACACTTACACTTACATGCCCCAAAACATTTGCATAGGCTATGTAAGTGTATATATATATATACATTGCAACAAGATAAGTGTCAATACAAAAAATTTGGACATGTAAATGTAAATCATTTACACTTACATTGGATTTACACACCATATATATGGCTAGTGACATTTACATTCACAACATTGGTTTAGATGCGGTTAATTAAAATATATATATTTCAAAAAATGATAAATTGTTTTGTAAAATCATAACATTTTCATGGTTTTCCAATTTCTTAAAAAAGAAATCGCCAAGTTGTGAAAATTCCCCCCCAAAAAATATTAATATTTAAGCACCAATAATTTTTGTATACGAACATTGTGCAATTTTTTAAAAGGATGTTTTGAAAAAAAAACCATTAAAATTTTAAAATTTGGGTCAATTTCATGATATGTCTATTTTTCATTATTGTAAGTAGTTAGAGTATAAATGGATTTTTTTGACATGTTCTAATAACATCTCACCATTCATTGTTAAATCCCTCTTTGGATGTTCACTCCTAACATTCCAACAAAAAAATTGAAAAAATAAATAAAATTCTTAACACCCATTTGAAATTTACGTATGCATTTAACAATTCAATAAAATAAGAGGTGTATGAGATTGTCTACATGTAGAAACAAGAAATTCAATAATCTATTTTTCAACCATTTTAAAGGATATGAACTAGGTAACTAGCAAGAGGGCATTACTAGTTATTGGAAATATGTCATTATATAACTCCTAAGTTCTTGTCCAATGGTGTGTTTGCCACATAATTGAGACACTCCTTATGGTCTGACTATGTTTTTGTGAATATTTTTGTCATCTTCGAACATGTTATATTACAACACACATTCAAAATGCCCATGAAAATTACAAGGTCTAGTAGCAACTTTCCATTATGTTATTTATAGTGATGATTTTTCTTGCCCACATCAAATACATGTTCAAAACAAAATCTCATTCCAAATGACTTCATGCATTATGAACTCATCGTGTTAAATATTTATACATGTTATATACACAACTAAGTTTCAATGTTGAACATTGAACAATGTTTATGGTTAATCCTAGATGAGGATTGATGGATCATATGTGGAATACTTTACACACCTTTTAAAAAGTGTTTAACTTAATTAAAGTGGACTGAACAACAAAAGTGCAATAAAATGTACACCTGAAAAAATTATGTGCAAAACATTAAGATTACAATCAATAATATAAGTGGTTTGGGTCAATGTTTTATTTTGGTTGCAAAATTTTGCCAAATTTTGAAAATATTTTCTTTTTTGGAAAAACTTTCATTGCATTTAGACTAATTTTAGTTTGGTAGCATTTAAAATTTAATTTAAAATATATATTTAGACACATGTTCTAAAAGCTTGTTGCCATATAATGTTGAATCTCTCTTAGGATGCTAACCAATGATGTAACATCACAAATTAAAAAAAAAAAGTCATTGGTTTGGTGTGGATTTGCATTCATGAAAAATGCACAAAATGAAATAATAATTATACAAACACCAATCATTTATGAAAACATATGTTTGGATTTTTTTTCAAAAAATGGTCATTTTGTAACTCTTGTGATCATTTTTTTGGTGCTAAAATATAATAAAACAAAATCTTGATTTTTTTTTGTATGGGTATGTTTTGGTGATGGGTTGTTGATTGTCATTTATAGTGCAAACATTTTAGGGATGGTGCTTTTAACATTTGAACATGGGACCCATTTGGACCATATTTAAGAGGGGTTTGGGAACATAAAAAGCTATTGATGTCATTTGGGGGAATTTTTAGAATAATACCAATGGGTGAAAGTATGGTAAAATATGTTAAAAGAAATCCATCATGTAGTCAAAATCATATTTATGACATAAACATGAAAAATATATATTCAAAACTTCTTTTAATCTTCATTATGAAGCAACGGTGCACTCCATGAAGTTTATAGTAAGCTAAACATAAAGTGTGAGGAAATTTGGTATGAGAAAAATGCATGAAATTTATGTTTTAAATTGGTTAGGTTTTCAAATTTTCAAAGATATTTTTATATGAAATTTTTATTAGATTATGACTATAATGTGAAAAAATCTAAAACACGTTGATACATATTAGTGCTCTATCCATTTGAAAATAAAATCCAGTTATAATTTTACTTTCGTCATACTTTCATACTTTCATATACTCATTCAAAAGTGGAACACATACTTTCATGTGCTTGTGTTTCTAAAAATGTATTTAAATGTGTATTAAAACATGCAATTTTTAAATATTATGCAATGAAATCAAATAACTTCCTCTTATTGATCATTAAAATTAATAAAAATCATGAGTTCAATGTATTAAAGCTTAATTTATGAATATTTTTCACAAAGTGGGAGGACTTTGAGGACTTCCATATTCTTTTATCTATAGATGGCCATCTACACTAACATGCACACTAACATTATTTTCACCTAATGGAATTTCTATTTTCTTGGTTTGACTTTCAGAAAAATAGTCCCACTATACTCAATTTAGATAGTTTGCAGTCAAGCACTTAGAACAAACCACAATAGTTCCTGAAGGCAAATGTGTACATTTGTAAAACAATGTGTGTAGACATAGTCACGACAAACAATAAAATAATAGCGTGACAAAAATGGTTGTAGTATCATCTAAGAAAACTAAACAAAAGAAAACCTTGGCTTCTTGGAGGCTTTTTGAAAGATTTCATAAAAAGCTCGACACATCACACACTTGTGCCGTGCATGCTTGGACCACTGCACCTCCAACAAGTTGCATCATTGCACTTGACACACTTTTCACCTTCATCCTTCTTTGTTGATTTGATAAACTTTGTTTTGACAAATAAATAAATATACAGTGTTGTTGCCATTATGCAACTTACCAAATTTGAGATGTTGCATTTCAATGAAAACCTTATGATGTGAAACCAAAATAAATGAAGAACAACTAACAAATGAGCAAACAAGTAGAGAGACAACTACATCTTTTTTCAATTTAAGGTTCGAGATTAGTATCCACGCCACCATGTGCATATGCATATCTTCCAACCCTAAAAAAACCTAAAAATCCGGTTGTGCATAGTGTAGGATACATATCCAAATACATGTGATGGATATGACATATGCATAAAGTTATTAGTGAATAGAAGCTCGATAGATATGGATATACATTAGGTTATCAATGAATAGAAGTCCATTGAATATGTACGACATTTATTTTGTAATTTGACACAAATATAGGATATGTATACATATGTGTATCCATCAATTATGCAAATTGGTAACCAGACAACATTGGTAATAACCCCCTTATCTCAATTATTTAGTTTTGGTTCTCAAAATTAAAGAACTGGTTTGGATACATAACCTTGGTTCTCAACAAATCAAAGAACCAATTAAAGAACTTTCTATAAAACTACCCGTTCTTTCATGAAAACTATTGGTTCTATGACTAAATGTTTAAAAAACCAGAAATAGACATTCTCCTATTTTCAAAAATTTCGACAAAAAAGGAACAAACACTTATTGACAAATAAAAGAACAACCCAAAACTTGTTGGAACTCATAACATGCATATGGCAAGGGATTGTGTGGATAGAGTGGTTGGTGATACTAGTGTGGTGGCAAACGTATATGGAATAGCAAAAAGGCTATTTATTACCACCAACATTTTATACCATGGTATGGAATATTCTAAAAGAGTCTTGGATTTGTTGACCTTGATAATGGGAGAGTATTCAGTTATCAACAGTCATATGTCTAGTAGACTTTCAGGAATATACTCTGCATAATCAGGCATGCAAAGAATATTCCCATTGACGAGGTCAAGAGAGCCAAGGGATTTTTTTTGTGAATATTCTTATGGCAAGGGATAATAAAAAGCCAAACTTTTTGTGGATATTCCTCTTACCTTTTTGGTTACAACACAAAACTTAGGAGGTTAGGAGGAGTATTCACAAAAAAGCGTGGGCTTCTTAACCCTTCTCGTAAGAATATTCTCATAACCAGGGCTTCCTGAACCTGGGTTATGGGAATATTCCATACTGTGCATGGGTGGTGGCCTTAGCATTCGGTTTGTATAATTGGATATTTTCCCATTTTTTGAAACACCCCCAAAACAACAGAGGAAAAAATAAGCTAGGGTTAATGGTTAGTGTCCTCACTACCAAAGGGTCCAAAGCAAGGTCTTAATTAGGAGAGTGCAAACTGCAAACCTGCAAAGGCAGGAGGACAGAAAGAAAGCATGGAGAAAGAAGCATTGTGTGAGCTCATTTAGGAGGAGGAGGAGGAGGAGCCTGGTGAAGAAGTGTCCACATACAGTCCCCCAATGTGAGGTGTAAGAAGCACCTTTTGTGCATTATTATTATTATTATTGTTGTTGTTGTTGTTGTTATTATTTGGTCATGTTGCAAGAGATGGAATGAGGGAGGTACTGTACAAAAGTTGTGAAAACAAACCAATGCATGCAAGAACTACTGCTGCACTATTCAGCGAACAATGAGGACACCAATGTAGTGCCAAATTCCTTTGTTGGTTCTGCCAAACATGCTCCAGGTTGGAACATGTTATTCAGACTCTTTCCCCACTCTCTCTCTCTCCATTCCGCCCACACACACACACACACCCTCTCTCTCTCTCTCTCTGTGTCTCTATATATATATATTCGCACTCTCTCTGTCTGGAGAGAGAGAGAGTGCGCGCCAACTACTGTAAAGCACTGCCAGAAATTTCACAGTGTATTTGGAGTGCACATTAAAAAGGTAAGATTCTCTCAAATACACCCAAGGGAGGGATCTTACTTCGTCTTTAAGAAGGAACATTTTGCTCAGAAACAAAATGTTCATCCGTACAAGTTGATTGGGGGAGACAGTTGCCTTATGCTCGGTAAAGCCCTCGGATGAGAATGTAACGAGAATGCAGGCACCGCTTCAGCTGCCGCCTTGGACATACCTTTATCTTCGTTAACGCCCTCAACCTCAAAGCCTTACCTATCGCATAAAGCAATGCCACAAATTTCACAGGGTATTTGGAGTGCACCTTACAAAGGTAAGATCCACTTGGTGACGCTGGAGCGATGAACTTATATTGTCAAGGAGGAACATTTTTTTTGTTCTGAAACATGCATCCGTACACTTCAATCATGGGAGAGGCAGTTGCCTTATGCTCAGTAAAGCCCTTGGATGAAGCCGTAACCAGAATGCAGGTACCTGCATATTTGGTGACGCCCTTGACCTCCTTGGGGGCAATGTCCCTTACATAGGACTACTTACCCCAACCCTCGTCAGCCTTGGCAGTCATTATTATCATTCCCCAATACCAGGTGCAGGATGAATCAATCCACCAGACAAGAAGGCCCACTTAAGCAGAATCCACTGGCATACCACCAAAAACAGTGCACACTCCATTATCATCACCAAAACATCACTCACTCACTACACCTCATGACAGTGGGTGTTTTAGAGGAAAGGCTGCTACCTACATGGAGCTATGGTACAAAATTGTGCTCCACACCAAACAACAAAAATGTGTGCACAGTTGCAGAACAAATCAGCTCCATGGCGCACTGGAGGCCCTCCTCTCTCAATTTTATGCACATTTTATAGGCAGAGGGTGTCAGTGGCGTTACAGGGTGCATAAGCAATCTCTATTTGAGACATGCTGTTGCAGTAGTAGGTGAAGGTTCTTTTAGACTAGGCATCCTTTCAGGTGGTCCTCCCCTTTCTTTATTTGATATGCTTCTTGCGACAGCAAGGGGTTCAGCAACTTGATGTTCCCCTTGTGTTTCACCCTCTTGGGTGGTTCTTTTGTCTTCTTGGATGTGGGTCCTTCCATTTTGTTCCTTTTATTTCCCCTTTTTTTGGGTGCTTTGGTTTATTTATGATTGCAGCGTTTCATCAATCAGCTCCAAAGCAGCCATTAAGCCACAAAGCCTGTCAAAGGAAAAAACAAGACCCTAAAGCCTTCAAGAGCCCTCCTCACCTGCAACAAAAAATTGTGTATAGTTGCAAAATCCTTGTGAGATATGTCTACAACAAGTTCCATCAAATCAGGTAGCCAAAATACTATTGTTTATGTGGTGCCAATTGATGTTGTTTTTGTCAATCCAAGGTGAGAGTTAGTCATCAAGCTAGGGGAATATTTATGTTTGAAAGTGCCATGTTTTGGTCATTCTCATGGGCGAGGTTAATGTGCCAAACGCAATTTTGCTGATGGTTTCGGTTTGCTTGTTTATATGCAAGGAGGATCTTCATTTGATGTGGCTTGAAAGTGTAGAAACAAAGGCCAAGGTGTGAAGTTCATTTGGAAAAAAATTATAACTAGGCCAAAGGGAGGCCTAGGGGGTGCGTGCAAGGTGCACAACCAAGAATCACTGAGCACAACAAGATTGAAACAATTTAATCGTGTTTTTCTCTCATACTTTTCATGTAAAACAAAATGGTCAAGTGGCTAAAAGCCATTTCCATAATTGCAAGGACACTATCTTCACGGCTTTTTCTTGTGCACATGCAATCTCTAAAGGTTAACCCCTTTCATAAAAATTGTATGGAGAAGAAATATGTTTATGTGGGATCAATGGCATATTTCGCAAACCACATGAAAGCCAAGTTGATGGCAAAAGGAACAAAGGCATCACAAAGAACATGTTTTCACCTACATTATTTTTGGGCAGAATTTCATACAAATGTGGAAATAAAAATGAAAATGGAATATTTTGTGACATATTCCTCTATTTGGGGGCAAATTTGCCCAAAAAAATTCTTTTGAATTTTTTTCATCACATTCCCCTTGGATTGGGGGTTGGGGTTGGAGGCTCATTTCTACTAGATTTCTACTTTTTGGGACAAGTTCTAGAAACATGTTGCCATTTCATGCTAAATCATTTTTGGGATGTTCACATATAATAGAGCATGAGAAATTTGAAAATAAAATTGGTTTCCACATGTTTGCTCATTGTTGTGGATATAATAAGTCTATTGAAAATATTTTGAAATGGATATTCTGAAGCCAATTCAATTATTACCTATTATTCTTCATGGGAGATGTTTATTACAATTTTGATCTAATTTAGTTTCAATAAACAATCAACTATGGGTTCTTGTATCAAATTTGTGCATTCAATACCATGTACTCAATAGAATATGACATTTCAACCCCTAGTCATCATACCTCATTTAAGTGTATGAATGAAAACACCTAGTTTTCATCAATTTCAATAGTTTTAGTAATTTTATAGACATCTCACCTATATGAATATTCTCCACTCCATATTTGCAACAACTGTTTTCATGCATAATCTCTCTCATATATATGTTCTTCAGTAGTTCTAACCATTTTAATTATATTTTTGGCCTACCTATTTAACAAAGTTCTACCTTCAACAAATAAGTAAATCCAACTTGGTTCAACACCAAATGGTTATAAGTACCTAGCATGGTTATGCATTGTTGAACTAGGTTAAGGACTTTAGTGTTCTCCTTAGATCAACTATTTTCATCTAGTTTTGCTTAGTCACAAGTTAGCCAAATTCTTGAAAAAAAAGATGAAAAGTGTTAGAAGTCTTTATAGAAATACAAGGTTCTATTGGGTCTTTACAAGCTAGAACATCCATTTTTGGAGTTTAGAATATCAAAAATTTCCCCTCTTGTGGATTAAAATGTGTTTTATGTCAAATGTTTTTTAAAATGAAAGTGAACTTACTCATATGATATTTATATAATCTAGTGTGAGACATAAGGGGAATAATTTGAAATCAAAAGTTTTATATCAAACGGGGGACTTCTAACTACAAACAAGTTATAATATTATAATCCTTTAAAAAACTGAAAATGGACTCGCTATCGTCATGGTTTGTAATTAAATTATATCATGTTTTCTCCAAAATTCATAGATGTGGTTTGCAATTCAAAATGAATTCCTTTAAGCTATTTCAACATCGTATGAAAGTTTTTCATAACTTTTAATGACACCAAAAATCAACAAGTATGGCAAAGTCCCTCACACCACCCCAAGAAAAATCTAAATATGATCTAAAAAGTTTGTACCAGTATACAAGTCTACTTAAAGATGGAATCCTCTTGAGAATGTTGACATTGAAACAATGTCCATGCAATTTTGTAGTATTGTCACTTGGTTTTCAAAATCATTCCACTAGCTAAGTATTTTTCAACCATTTGAGAACAAATTTCATTTCATCATACATACTAGTGTGGCCTGTGCCGTTAACCCAAGTGCTCATTAAAATGTAAGGTGGACACAACATATGTCATTATTTTGCAAGGTATACTTAGATCCCTTGGCAAGATCTTTCCAACAACACCAAAGGCCCATCACAATTCCTTCTACTTGAATTGAATGGTAGACATTCGAGTGTTACAACATCCTCAACTGATTTTTCCTTCCAAAACCTGGTTTTTTGGAATTTATTTGAATTTTCAGTGGCAGACATCAATTAAAAATCAATATCTCCCACATCTGAATCCAAATCTTATCAAATAAATTCCATTAAATCCTGCTCATCAAGGTCTTTTCAACAACACCAAAGGCACATTCCAATTCCTCCAAAATTTTCAGCTGTGATTTAATTTAATTTTCAGTGAAAAAATCATTCAATATTCAAGTACTTTTGCACTGCAAGTCCAAAAACGTCATGGAACCGAGCCCATGCACACCTCCTTGTTGAGGACTTTCCAAAGACATCAAGAACCCAATCTGAAGCATCCTGGTTCGGTGGATCTCATAACTACAAAACAAAACAAACTAGCTTCCTTCATAGATAGACTTTGCAATGTGCTAGGCATATGTTAACCATACATATTCCCCTACAATAGAGAGTTTCTTATGACAGGTATTAGGGATCTCACATAAAAACTATCTCCATATGTAGATACCATAGGGGACATAATATCTACAGTTGAAAAGAAAAAGAAAATCAGAGTCGAAGAACAACTGGTTTCAGTGGTGGGTGAGTGAGACTACACTGGGGAGACTACTCTGCTTAGTTGTAAGCCTTAAGTGGAGGGTAAAGCCCCAGGGTGGGGGCATTACCAGGGCCTAGGCCAAGGCACTAAACTCTCAATCGGTATGTGACCCTGGAAATTGAAATTGGATGAAGGAAAGTCACAGCATGTTAGTTTTGGTTCAGCAAAATGGTTTTGGGCCAACATGTTTTCACTGAGGCTGGTGAAAGGCACAGCAAAGCCTAACACTTGTTGTTGATTAGTGTAGGTAGCTGGTATTAGTAGTCTCCCATCTATTTGCAATTAAAACTGTGGGTGAGGTTGGAAAAAAGTTAATAACTACACTTGGATGTGAGCAATATTTTTGCAGCTCACATCCTGAGGTCTCCTAGAGATGTTCTAAGAGGATAAGGTGGTACATGTCCTCCACCCTTGGGCTTTATCCATTGTGAAGCACAAGACAAAGGTTATCATGAACCTAACATATGTTGATCACAAGGTTAAAGGGGATGATGATACTTATGCATTCTCCATAAGAGTGTGAGAGCTCATATGCCTCTGTAAGGGATCATGAGGTGTAAGTTAAAGCGAAGGTTGAGGGTATCACCAAGTGTAAAGACCTGCTCTGATTTTTTTTTCCTGCTTGGTATGATGGGGAAAATCAAAGAAAATTAAGGGCATTCTAAAAAACTGAACGCCCATGTTGAAAACTCCCCCAAACAAAGGAGCAAAAAATACGTCTGGAATATGCCCTCTGATTACACTAAAACACTTGGAGCAAGTCTTTACAAGTAGATATAATATGCATGCTCTTTTCTAGGAGGGATATCTATGGATATAAGGTGCCAGTGGATTACACTTGGAAACTTCTCAGAGAGCTTTACAGAGGAAGATGGAGGCCACAGGTTGTGGGAGGAGGGTGGGTTTGCCAGGTACAAGTTTTTCCTTCCTTGCCCTAAAAGCCTTTGTAGCTGCTGTATCTTTCTCCCAGTTGCCATTCTCTTTTCTGTTGCAGGAACCAGACTGAAGGCTTCTTTTTTTCTCTGCAGCAGCGTTTGTTTTTAATTTAGAGCATTCATCATTTGCAGGAAGTTGTATATGTGAAGTTTAAGGTTGAACTAGTCTAGAAACAGCAAGTTTGTATTAAGTTTCATCTTGTTTGAAGGTTGCATGCACAGTTCAACTTAGAATATACATATGCTATATTGATTGAATGATTCTATATATGCTGGAGAACACCCACAATGAGCAATTAGATAATTTCCAAGATTCTATGGGGACTTCCAATGGAGTTTCTACAGACTTAAGACATTATTTGAAATTACACTTAACATACATTAACTTTTGGGGGGTTTCTTTTGTGAATTTATTATACAGCGGGCATGAATTTGGAAAGTCACTAAACTTTTCCAGCACTTACTTTGGGACTAGTTAAGTGCCTAAAGGTGCATTCACACTTGTTGTTAGGGACTCTAGTGTTGTGTTCCCTAACACCATGCTAATCATTTAGGACTTACACCTACTTACCATGAACATTTTACATTCACATAACATTAAGCTATCACCCATTTAACATTGGGTGCTACCTAGGATGCCGCCTAGGTTTTTATTTAACAATGACTTAGCATCAAGTGTGAATGCACTAAGATGGTGTTTGGGTTGGTGTGAGGACCCTAAACCCCTTGTTATCTTTTGGTGGATTTTCATTTTTGATTGCAAGAACCTTATTAGGCCTAACTGCTGACTTCATGGGCTCTGCCTTTCAGAGTAGAGACAGTGGGATGCACTCAACATTGGGCCAAAGTTTGCTGTCCTTACATTCTACGGTCATGTGGAGTCCACTATTTCTGTCGTAACTGAAGGATCCAGTTCGGCTTCACCATGCTAAACCATCACATGTTTCCAATTTAGTATATTGGATATTTATCATCCTTATGGATGTCATTTAAAGAGCACATCCATTATTCGACAATCCACTTATTCTGTATCATCAAGAATCGGAGGATGTCAGCTATCCAAAAGACCTTTGCATATGTTACGTACTATATTAGTATTGGAAATTTCATCTGGATGCAAGGTCCAAGAAGGGGGTAGGTTCAAGTTGTACTTCAAGAGTCTTAAGTTCTAGACTTTGTAAGAATGCATATAATACATGATAATACTTGAGAATTATACAAGATAAATTTGTTACCACAATAATGAGCTGTCATTTTTTATGTATGATGGAATATAGTCTACATCATATCCTATTACATAAATACTTGATTAAAACTTACATTGGACACCAACATTACACTTAAAAAAGGAAGGAAAAAAACATGTGGCCTTAACCCAAATACACACAAACAAAACTGAGAAACCTGAAGAAAAGTAATTTAAAGAATCTTCTAAACATCCGACCAACACCCACAATAAACCTAATTAAAACAAAGAAACCTTGAAGCAAAATTCTTTCAAGCATGTGAACAACACCCAATACACATGTGAATATCAATATTGAAAAATCCAATAATAATAATAATAATAATACATGCAACTAAGAGCCACAATACATGTGACCAAAACTAAAAAAAAGGTGAAACAAAACCATATACACACAAAGTTGACCATATCCAAAATACATGCAACCATGAATATAATGAATTAATTTCATTATAATGTGACTATGAAAAATGAATCACAAATTTATTTCTTGCATTGGTTTTTGCAACTTTTATGTGTGATTGTAAATAAATTATATAAAAATCTATAATGCAACTATAAGATGTTTAAATGGAATTAGAATTTTATTTCTTGGATGTGATTGCAAAACTTTACATGTGCCATAAGTTCAAATAATAATAAATGATTATGAGTAAAATAAGAATATAGATTTTTTCATTTTTTCATTTGAGTTACTATATAGATTACCCTCTAAGTAAGGCTTAGTAGTAGCACAGATAAAAGTGAGATTGAACAAATAAGCAAGAATAACAAATGTTGAAATGGATTGAACTTTAGACCAATTGTTGAAAATGAACAAGGCAATCATCACTTTGTTGAATAGGTTTTTGGTTGATATGATATTGAGAATTGTGACATCATGATCATTGTGAAAATAGGAAATGGCAATACGAAGAAGATCCATGTTTTACAAACAAGGAAATCCCATGTTGAATGTGATGATGGTTTATAAAATGAAGTTTTTGATAATGAACTTCCTAAGTATGAATAATGATTAGATTGTTATTCATGGTTGTCAACCATTTGAAGTTGTTAATATCAAACATTGTCATCTTTTTTCATTTCTTGTAGTTTGCAAAATTGTTCAATAAAAATCATCTTTGTTGTTGATCTCAATAGTGTTCCTAGTTTCACAACATAACTAGTGGAGAAAGTAGTGTGATTAATTGGTGATAAGCTTTGGATTTTCAAGATTATGTTAGATTGTATTGTGAGTTACAAATTTTGTTAAAAACTTAATTTGAACTTTGAGTCAATTGCACCTATTAGTTTATAAATATATTGTTTAGAATTTCATTGAACTCAATTGCTACCATGGAATTGAAGTTGAATTCAATTGTTGGCATGCCATTGGTGGTTTGCAAATAAATTCATTTTCAAATTTTATTTTGATTTATTAAAAAAAAATTGATAATAAAATTGCAATGTGTTTTGAATTTGTACTTCACATTTTCTATCATGTAGAATTAGATTAGAAAAAATTCAGTTGTTTAAAGAGGTTTCTATAAATAAAGAAAAGAAAAAAAAGGCATAAAAAAGAAATTGAAAAATAAGGATATTTAATGTTCAGAAATTACTTTTGTAGTGTAGCTAGGATCTTACACAAGTTGTAAGTTCCCATGCAAATTTTCCAAGTAAATCATATTGAAAATACATTATTAAAAAAATCAGTTTTTAATGAATATTGAAGGTTCCATCCATTGATGTGCTAATGGGTGATGGTTGGTTTTTTTGGAGGCCATTTGAAAGTTTCATTTGTTGTTGTAAAAATGGATGTTAATTCATTCAAAATCTTGTTGAAGGTTTTGTCCATTGATGTTCTGTGAATGTTGGCTTTTCACTTGAACATGGTCAAAGGTTTCATCCATTTATATATATAAATATATCTTGGTGGGTGCTAGCTTTCCAGTTCAAGCATGGTTGAAGGTTTCTTTCCATTGATATAATATATCAATGAATGTTGGTTCATCGTTCAATGTTGTTGAAGATTCAATCCATTTTTATACTAGTGGATGTTGGTTTTTCATTCTAGCCTCAGGAAGGTTTCATTCATTAATGCATGCACATTGGTGGGTGTTTGTTTGTTGTTTTTCCTTCATTCAAGATTTTGTTTATAAGAATGTCATTTGTTTGATAAAAAATCCTGGATTGGGTGATGATGATATTTGTAGTTCCCCCAAGTGTTTATACACTATAAGAATGCACAACTTATTTAATTGCAAAAATTGGTCCAAAACAACAAAAAAGTTTTTTTTTCATCTTGATTGAGCAATTACTTTGAACAAGTCAATTTTGATACTTCCATATTCAATGTTTTTTTTACTAATAAAGTGGTGGCTCTTTTGATTGGTTGAATGAGACAACAAAATATGGGTAGCAATTTGTTTTAAATGAAAAATGTGATTCCTTTTTTTAATTAATTTACGAAATAATAATAATAAATTTATTCACCTACTTATTGTACATAGTTACCTCCCTACCTTATTATGCGCATATATATACATATATATATACATAGAATGTGTATCTACTTCAATATATATATAACATGGTATATGTTGGTAACAAAAAATGAACCTTGGTCTAAATACCAAAATGTCTACCCTTTCCCAACCAGCCATAACATGACTTTGTAACATAATGTGTCAAATAACAAATATAACATGTTTTCGCCAAATCATTTTACAAATTAAAATTTTGACACACATTTTCTCTCTCATTTTTTGCTCAAATGAAGCAAATGAAAATTAATTCTTGAATGATTTTCAAGGATCTACATATATAATAAATAAACATAGAAGAATTCAATTCATTTGAAGGAATGTGCTTTTGTATTTTGTATTTAAACAACTCAAAAAGTATTTCTTCAAGAAAAATATCTTTTCATTACTTGATTTATACTTACCTACCCACCTATCAACTACATACATACTAACTTCCTCTTTACCTAACTAGAACCTACCTACAACTTAGATACGTACTTACCTTCCTGCATTTTAACCAATTAACTAAATAATAAATAATATTTTAATGAAATAATATTTGGTTTCGCATAATGAATATTCAATTTCATATTTATAAGGTTTTTATATTTTTATTAAATGAAACCTACAATTAAATTTAACATTTTCCCAAAATTTTATGATAAGATATTATATATATATAACGTAGTTTAAACAATCATACAATTTGTCACATTGTAACCAACTAACAATGTACATTAAAGTGTTATTAAAAATATATGATTAATAATTATATATAAAAAGGTAATGTAATGAAAACTATGCCTTAAGAATTGTGCACACATCCCATTTGATTTCATGTTTCAGTTTATTACAATTTTGTCCTTTTTAAATTCTAGAGATGTCCATTTTTTTTGGGGTCATATTTCAAATGTGACATTGATGAAGTAGTTAAAAAGTTCATTTTAATTAATTAAATTGGTCAAAAGATGCATTTTGCTTTAGCAAACATGAGTCTCCTGTGAAATTGAGCAATTTTTTAGTCAAGATAGACAAGACAATCAAGTTGGACAACTTGAGAAGTTGTGAATAGTGGACAAGTTTATGAGATATGGGTGTGATAAACAACATAATTTTGAGTCTCTCAAAACAATCATGAATCTAATTTATAGTGGGTTAAGAGATTTGGGAAAAAAATAAAGAAACTTGAAGAACATGATTTTGTTTGGTGGGTTGTGATTTCATCTTTTGAAACACATCATATCTTATCTACATAATTCTTAAATTCACATAAAGGATCTTTTCAAAAAAGCCTATTCATCAAAGATTAAACTCAAAGTTAGTTTTGGACCTCCAACTTGCAATGAACCTCAAGTCCAAAAATCATTAGTTTAATTTATTTTTTCATTCTTCCATTAAGATCAATTTTAATTAATTATCATATGTTGTGCTTTGAATCTCATCACATTCTCTTTTGGACTGAAAATCTTGTATCAATGAATTAATTTGGTCAAGTAGCATTATGTCATTCATCTATTTTCACACCTCAATAAAAGTATATTATGTTTACATCCCACTAAACTTGCTTTCCAATTTTGCCAATTGTGTCAATTTAATAGAGTGTGCAATTACACTCCCTTTAATGGTTCACAACATCTTATCCATGTTTGAAAAAATACATGTACATTAGCCATGGGACCTTGTTTGACCTATATTAAGCCTTGTTCAACATCAACAACAAAATTATTTTTTATAAAAAAATGAAATGCCAATAACACATCATAACTATCCATATCCACCACCACAAATGTCATGTTGCAATGTTCTTCACAATCCACCTTAATTAACAATTTCATTGAAGCAACCCAATGCCTGATTGATGACACCAAAGTAGTTTTGTATGAATATATTTTTGTCATTCTATTCATCAAACTTAGCTTTCTAACCATGCTTGTTAACACGATCAACATTGATGTTCCCATGTTAACTAACCCATTAATAATGTTATTAAAGATCTTCACCAACAAATATCATTAAGGACATGAATTATGCTAACACCAAACAAATACATGAATTTCAAAAGTTTAAAATTGATAACAAAATGGTAACATGACAATATATGTGTTAGGCATGACAATTAGAATACTGGTTATGTGGTTATCAACTATGGAATTAAGATTAAATTTATTTTGGGTATATCATTATGAAGGATGATGAAGCAATAGGAACCTTTGTTGGTTTCAATTTTGGAGTTTTGTGGGTCTATATTAGTGCACAAATCTAACAATGTTCATTGTAGCAATTAAGGGGGCAATAGGGTGAATGATAATAAGTTAATAATTAGAATTATAACATAGGAAATGTACTAATTTGAAACAATGGATTATAATTAATATAGGGTGATAAAAAATAGGTTGGACAATTATCTAATACCCTCCTAAAAATGGTTGTTTGGTGCACATAGATCTCAAACTTTACAATAAGTGTCCCCTCTTTACAATAAGGCACTTTTAGAAGAAGATGGAGCGAAATAAAGAAGGCCTTCCAATTGTTTATGGGGTTGGGAAATGTAATGTGGAGTGCTTTTTGAAACAATGACAAGTAAAAAAGGTAGAGACATAGGAGGCAAGATAGAGGATATGAAGGGCCCAAAGATATGAATAAAGATGTTTTATGTTTTTTGGTTTTGTTTCAAAACTTTGGACTTTTGTAATGTTAATTTCTAAAACATCATATATTAAAATATTGGGGAGGGAGGTTGTGGGCAGGTTTTGCAAGTGCATTAGTTATGTATGTTTGTTGCATTTAGTTTCTTTCTTTGGGTTGCAAACTTGCCCACGGGCGGGGGGGTATGAACATGAACAAGGAAGGTATGTGTGAAATATAACACGAGAGAAAGTCATTTGAAAAAAATGGTATCTAGGATGATTGTTGTAGTTTCAAAATACCTAAAGAAAGTGAAAGGTAGAATTGATCTAAGAGGTAAATGTTGTCAAACCAATTCAACCTCGGCAATAGTCCAAATAAGATCCTTACCAAAGATCCTTGAAAAAGGTGAAGGAAAGAACTTGAAGGATTTAAAGGTGATGAATAGATTGGTGGATATGTTTGAATGGAAGCTAATAGTGAAAAGGTTTGACTAGTAAACCTAATATATGAGGCTCCTTTGAGATAATACCATTGTTTGATTAAGATTTGAGGTGGTTAAAATAGTGTACATATTTGTATTGGTAGGTTTTAGTGAACTCATTGCAAGAAAATCTCAAATTACACATATATATATATAATTTGAGATTGTTCTTAGGTTTCTGAAGGGACAACTTAGTTGAGCCTTAGGACAATGAGTAAATCCTATAAGAACTAATTCAAAGTTTAGAAGAGGAAAAAATATCAAGAACCCCATGTCTTTAAGTAAATATCTCCATATTTATTGGGTGTTCAAAATCTACTTCACAACATAAGGTTCAAATACATTTTTAAGATTGTTGACATTAGTGATTAAAAAAAGGTTTAAAGGCCATTTATTATACTACCTCATAAGAAGCTGTGTTGAAGTCTTCTTATGGGTCCAAGGGGTCCAACATAAAGCTTTTAAAATTTAGCTTTTTTGCAAAAGTTAATAATGAAACCTAAGTGCTTCTTCTGATTTATGGACAATGTCAAGAGGTCATAAATATCTTATAAATGTCCCCTACGACCTTTAGGTTTTTATTGAAAACTACATATGTTGCCTTTAATGTTTCTCAAAAGTCATGAAAGATTCCAAGAATTTTTTATTCACATTTAATATATATTTATGAAGACTAGATAATGGGGTATGTCCTTAACATCTATAGAAAACAATTTTATACTCAACAAGGGAAAAAATATAATGAAATGATCTATTAAAATTTGTGAAGCATGTATCCAAGAATCCCCTATCCTTGGTGCAACAATTTTTTGGTAATAAATTTTCATTGTTACATGCATAAAAGGCAAAGGAAAATCCAAGATAATATCTTGCCCAATAGGTTGCAATGGTAGCTCATTTAGTGACGATTTTGTAAAATTTCACCCAAATTCGAACACATTTGTGGAATCCCATATTCATAACCTTGATGGCTAGGTCCTTGCTGCATGCCTCCTCTAGGTCCAACCCAATTATGGTGATAGAGTAAATCCAATTATCGAAAAAAAGGCCACCAATCCTTGGTACGCCCTCTCATTCCAAAAAATCAAATTGTTTATTTGTCATCTTATGACAAACACATGCACAAAATACAAACAGTTTTCCTTCAAAATTTCAAGACCTCACTAGATTTCACTTTCACAAAACCATGATTGTCCAAAAGGTTGTCATCACCATGTCACTTTCCAATTTAGTTCTACATGCATTTAGAGACAAGCAATGGAACTAGCACAATGGAGTAGTCAAATTCTGAGTGCCTTACAATCGTTCTGATGCATGCTACTTTGTTGAGCACTGAAAACACAAAGACAATTCAAAAGAAGTGCGTGTGATCTTCTTATTTGTAGACCACTAACACACGAAGCCACACACATTCCTTGATTTTGGGATCACATTATCAACACAACAACTTGCTCCTATGCATTCCATTCCTAAAAACAGCTGCTCCTTGATCTACATCAAACAAAACAAACAACCATACATATGATAGCAATGCACTCTACAATCACAATCCCAAAGAACCAATGCCAACTGATCTTCCTTTCTCCTCCATTAGAAAACAACATTCCCTTTAGTTGTCACTTCTCCTTTGCTGGAAGCAGATGCACCCTCTTGGTGAAGCCCAATCCCTAACCCTAATTTCCAATTTCACACCACCAAAAAGCCATGTCACCCACCACTTTGTAAAACCAATTTAAATTCTTATTTTCCAATGTACACTGTAACTGATACCAATGGAATAGACAATAGACCACAAATGTTGCAATCAACCACATGGATGAAAGATTATTGCGTGGATGGAACTAAGATCATTGATGAAGCTAATAACATAAAAAAATGTTACTGGAAATTGCGGATCAAATTCAAGGATAAGGATGATGGGTGACATTCACCCATGAATGTAATTTCATCCATATTGCCAATTGCATCCATGTGGTTACAGTCCATCCATGTTAAATTGAAATTTCATATAGGTGATATTTTTCATCATCCACACATCTATTTCCATTCACAGATTTTCACTCTTCACTAATGCAATTTCATCATGTTTTCCAAATCCATGTGTTCCTATTAATCTTTGTTATCAATTCAGTTCATATAGCCTGATCTTCCATGTCATTAATTTCATCCCTACATGTTTCATTCTTGTGATCAAAATTTCATATTAAGGGTAATTTCACTCATCCATTTCAAATTTCATCCATATGCCCTCTTGCATCCATGTGGAGAAAGATAATCCATGAATACAATATAATCTCTCATCTAGCTTTCTCCAGTAGTTATTTTGGTTCATATGGCCAATTTCATGTTTAATAATTTCATCCAAGAACATAGTTTCATTCGTGCAAGGTACCAGTCATCAAACAAACTGTACACACATTCATCCAAGAGATGAGATTCATCAACACAATCAATTTTCATTCACATGTATGACCACTGCATTTGTGTCATCAATTTCATCCATGTTGGATCCAGGGAATGAATTCAATCAGGTTTCTGTTGAGTTAGGAGACGGTATCACTGTGGGGAACTCCAACATAATGCCCCTTCTCAGAACCAAACGACCTCTGTTCACAAATCTAGCTCTAGAGAATGTATGGACTGTCTGATTTCAGATCAGAAGGTTGATCTGGATTCAGGAGAACAGTCTGGATTTTTCCAGTTCAAACAATAAGAAGATCTGATGGATGGATCTCCTCGTAAAGGGCATCATCAGTAAGGAGTTGTTAAGGATGTGCCAGGTGAATTCTGTCCTAGTCATCTGGTTTAGAAGAACTAGAACTATAGTTACAAGTTTGTCACAGTGAACATGGTCCATAATGAATGTGTAAAGTGTCTGCTCAGCTCACTGTATCCTTACAGATGCATGATACCCATGTGGGTTGGCACACACTCACCTGATGTCTTTTGTTGGGTATGTACTTGCTTGAACTTGGTGTCTAATATCAGTGAGAGAAAATTGCACACAAAACGCTTGATGATGTTTACCTCCTCATAGAAAGAATATTCGGGCTCCGGTGAGGTTGTAGTCAGTAAGCTCAAGCTCCATCAAGTAGCTTGCCACTCGCTTCACCGCCTGTAGTTTCCCACCCAACAAGATGTCACAGCTTCTCATCCCAGAGAAACTCCCAAGCACACACAACCCATGCTGCAATTTTTCTTGCTTGCTTGCACCTTGCAGTGATTCCAAAGATCTCAATACACACTTACAAATCCATGTGGAGGTAGGAAATGGATACAGACCAGCTGCATGTTTTGGACATCTGCATCAGAAATGGATGCCAGCTTTTGGCTCCATATCTGAAGGCCAGCGAGTCCACTGGTGTTACTGTCAGTGTCCAAGCCTTCTTCCAAGCGTGCCTTCTCAGCCCTATAGTGTTTCCTTGCACTCTCAAACCAATGCAGTGAATCGAACTGCTTGTCTTGTCCTAGCACCTGTTGTCATGCAGGATAAAGCATTGGCAAATGGGTAAAACACAGTTGTGACAATCTTCACCTGCAGACTCTGTTGAACAAATTGTTACTATAAAAAACACCACATTGATGGAGCTTCAAAGAGTGTGGTCCTAGTGATGGATTGCAGCTCTTCATTTGAAACCAAAATTTAGTGGATGGGCAGCAATGAATATCCCACCTTAAGAAGATAGGCAATTCCAAGGACAAAGCCATCATCTGTGAAGAGGGAATCTGCAGAGGTGCGGCTGCGTTTGAAGAGCTTGTCTTTAGCTTGCAGCATTGCTTCAATTGCACTTATCATGAGTGCTGGCACTACAAGGAAAAAATCCTTTAAGTGCACATTACCATCACTCTGCAGCTCCTGTATTTCCAAGAGACAAAAAAGTCATGTCACTGCTCTAAAGATTTTTCCAAAGCAACTGACCCTGTCACTTTTCTCCATAGACTCAAACAAAAAAAGGTCCAGAAAAAACATCAGTGACTCTGAATTGAAGATCCAGTAATTAACATTCCTTTAACACTTCCACAATGTACCAACCTTGCAGGACAAAAAATTTCACTCTGTACCTACATTTTAATCCAGGATTTGGTGACCAACCTGAGAAAAAACATTGACAAGTATGTTGAAGTAATTTGTGCCATCCAATGACATATTTTGAGTCTCCAAAGCAGTGTCCAGTAATTTCCCTGCTTGTATGGTTTCTGGTGACATGCCAAGGTCCTTAGAAGCTAGCTCAAAGCTGATATTCTTGCCTTCTTGCACAAAACTGCCAGACCCAAAACTACGTTCAGTATTATACTTAAGAGCGTATACAAATCTGTAGAAAGTTGCAATTTCCAGAAGTGAACTTTGTTTGAACTGTACATACCCAGAAGTGGCACTACAGTAACTGAGACCTCCCAAGCGTACCATCCGCACAAAGCCAAGGGCATTTCCCATCTCAGCAATCAACTGCCGGAACTGGTCCAAATAGCTTTGGCCACTCTCGGTGATTCCCAGTTTTCTGATCTCCAAATTGAGTTTTTGAGCCCTTGCAACAGGATACTCCTGTCTTTCGTTCCCTTTGGTTTCCTGCCATCAGTGGTACCCATCTATGAGAATTGGACCTTTCAAATACACGGGCAAAGACCTGCAGCAATATTTCTTTCAAGCCTGTAAAAACAATTGATAAGTCACATTGTCACTGGACTGCAACTACGCTGTAACTGCAGGGATTGGAGAGGGACATCAGCAGGACAGTTGGGAACTTACACCCAACACAGCTATTTGTAATACACCCAACCCTTAGTTATGCATCTGTTTTAACCACCAAGACAAACAGGGGTCAAGTGAGGGTTACCTTGAAAAACCGACGCTCCTTGACAAGGCGTGACTTGATGTGATCATCAAACAGAAATTGAGAGAAAGCAATAAACTTGTGTGAAAGGTACTGGTAGGTGAAATTGACAGTTGTGCTGATGATGCCAGTGCCATGTGTGCGTATGGAGTTGGCCACATGATTCACGCTGATGGTGTTGATATGTTTACGGTAGGATGCATTTGTCATCCTTTCTATAAACACCTGCATTCTCAAGATCATCACCTGTGAGAGAGTTGTCACTGCTTTCTTTCTACTGTTTACACAAACATATAACATGTGCTTATCAAGTAAATTCATATATCAACGAAAACATTTTGGAGACTTCATACAGAAAATGCCACTGGGGGAGTTTTCACATGAAAAACACCAAGTGACAACCATAACCACAAGATGGTACTGGTCACACAAATGAACATATAATACAGTTGACAATGCAGAAAAACATTCTTTCAGAGATGATCCATGTGAATAATTTTCAACATGTGGGGCTCAATTGAAGGAAAAGCAGACTAGCCACAAACAACAAGGTGGTGTGTGGGTATGAACCCAAGTTGTGACCTGAGTGTTGAGATTGTATGTATAGGAGGCAACAAAGATATGAATGTTGCGCATGATTTCCAAGACATCAACACCCTGCTCCAGTGTCTGGCAAGGTAAATGTAAATTGTCCAGCTCCAATCCATATTTCAGTTCAGCAAGTTGTCGCATCTCCCCATATGTCTGCAGTCATTCAATCAATCACCTCTTGCCCACCCAATGAATTATCAAGAAGAGACTAGCTTGCACTTGGCAGAGGATCCCCGACACAGGTTAAAACAAAAATTCCTGATAATGTGTGACTACTGCCCAATCCCTCTCTCATCAGTCTAGTGCAAGCTCCCACAAGCCCATAACAACCTCACCTCTCACCTTCCAGTTATGGAGAGAGACAGCAGCATGGTTGTAAAATGCAGCATTCAGATAATTTTCCACATGGCTCTTGATGTGAATGTACTTGGATGCCAGCCTCAGTGGCTGAACTTGAAGAAACCACGACAAATCCCGAACACCAGTCTGCCAAGAATTACACAGCATTACCAAAAATTGGAAATTTAACAAAAGGGCAGGCTTGATTCAGATGAAGATCCTGCATTCAAATTGCCTTGATTTAACAAATTCTCATACAGAACCAAGAGCTGAGATTTTCAATACAAAGAAAAACAAGGTTCCCACATATGAGAACAACAAAGATGGTGGTGCACCCTTAGATTTACCTTGGTGGGATTGATGTTTACCGTACCCTTGAGATGGGCAGAGTGAACATGTAGGCGTAGATCAGTCTCAATATCCCGACACAGTGGTGTTACCACTTCCTGCTCTTCACAAAAGCCACAAATCATTTTCATCTGTCTTGGATCCACAGTGATGATGGAGGAGTAGATCCATTTTGCACTGTTTTGTTATTCTGTGAGATATACAACCAACCACCTTACAGGTTCTTTTGGCAGAGAATCTATTTTGTGATGCAAAGAGAGATGTACACACTAAGGTGAACCTTACATTGCTGATGGCATTTTCCATCTCTTCTTCGTATGAATTGATCACGTCATTCTCTGCATGACCCAATTCTAGCAGCTTTATGCCATCTTGAAACGCCATTACCAAATACTGAAGGCTGTGGGCCTCATTCGTCTGAGAATAAAGCAGGGAAAAGCATGTGGGCATCATCCCTCTACACCAATACAAAAAGCTGCAATCTGTTGCTGTTTCTACAAGCTCCTGGATTTCAGCTGCTGTGTCCACCAGCATACACATCTCCAATATCCCTCCAACTGCCTCCTCTGGTAGCCTCTTCTGCTGCAATTTACACAAGACTATCAACAGTCTCTTCTCTCTCTCTCTCTCTCTGTGTGCATAGAAATCCCATTCTTACTGGAAGAATGGAAGGCAGACTTGGACATCAATAACAAAAAGGCAATATGAGAGAAGTGGATTGAAAACAAGGTGCAACAAAAATGATGGAACCCACAAGCCCAAAGAGTGCCTCAAGACAAAGACGCAAGACAATGCGGTGTTGCAAGCTTGGCGGGCCTTGGAGTGTCTCCAGAGCCAGAGTAACCTGGCAAAAACACCCAACCATCCATTGCCCACTCCTGATCAGTTTACAGCACAAGGCTCCATCAGCTTTTGAGAATGTTACAAAACACCAGGTTCATCAAGATCCAAGATCATCAAGGATACGTCACAGATCATCATCCATCACAGAGAACTGACACTTCGTCACTTTGTCACTTCAGCTACCCTGAAACATCAAGCTCCATACATAAACATTTGGGAAAAACCCATCAGAGGTACAAGGAATCTATAGGTAATAAGTATCAAAGAGAATGACAATCACTTACTGCAGACAATGCATCCTGGATTTTTGTGTCGAGATCCTTCCCACCTTTCAGAAATTACAGCAACCAAAACGAGGACCAAATCAACATCAGTAGTCCTATATGTGAGTACAGGTTGAAATTCTCCCCACATAACCAAATTATGACCAAGCCATTGTCCGAAGGAAATGTCAGGAATGTGCATTCTGAAGCTGGTCAGATATTGAGTTGCCATTTATTCACACCAAGAGTGAGAGGGAAAGAAAAACCCACGAGTGAGAGAGCGTGCAAGAAGCTGTAGACCACTAGCTTTGGAGTTTGCAACCAAGTCAGCTTCCAGTTGGGCCTGCATGGATGGATGCATCATGGATTGTAATGACATCCATTCTCCTTCATTTTGCTGTTACCCACTATTATCGTACAGAAAGAGAAGTTGTCCATTCATGGTGTTTAGCAGATCAACAGAGCACCAAACAAGCATTGGGTAATTGTGTTAAGCAACATTGCGGGCTGGATTATAGGACTAGATTTTGCAAAAGACTTTGGTTGACAAGTATACGAGTTTCAAAAAGCCAGCCTTGGGTGCCCACCCACACAACCCACCACATTGGACTTCAAAAGATCAGAATTTTGCATACTCAGGGATATGAAAGTTTTTATTTTTGTTTGAGCATGGGAGCAGTGAGCCTGCAGGATGGAGAGGTGTCTGACTTTTTTACCTTAAGAGGAAGGAGCCGCTTTCGAATCTGAGCCTGACCCCATTGAATCATGTGGGGCATGCCTTGTGTAGTCTCCTTACTCCGTCTGTAATATGCTGTCCTCACTGCCTTTTGAGACCCACCCCAAGAGATCCAAACAATGCAAGAAGTCTCTTGATAATATATTATTCTGCAATCTTTGGGTGTGGGAATTCAAGCTCTTGTAGTAATAAGTAATATAAGTACTTTCACCACATTTTGCTGATAAAAGAACAACAGTAGACTTTTCTTCTATCCATTGAATTTTTTTCCAGATTGGAAGGTGGATGATAATACCTTCAGAAATTCAGCAGCATGCTGCAGTCTCCGTACTTGTTCCTTACTTAAAGGTTCCTGTGAAGCATCCCCCAAGCATTTTGACAATGAGATCTCATGAACAAATCACTTGTGACTCCACAATACACGCCTAATCGCAATGATGCCAAAAATTCAAAGGATATAAGAGGTCTCAAAGAAAATAAATGCAGCATACAATTTTGGAATAATCTCAGGGGAACTGCCACAAATGGAAGTGCAATATCTACTTTAAACACCCCCTTACCTCCAGAGACAAATGCCATTGAATAGTGGTTCGCACAATGTGGCAAAGTCTGTTTCCTAAGAACACACCCTTTTCACACACCAAGCAGTGCAGTTCAGCATCTTCATAACTGAATATGCGTGAACCAGCATGACCCAACAACCTTGGCAGATGGAAATGGATAAGTGAACTGTAAGGTAGGAGAGGACTAGCTGGGAAGCTACTACCTGAGCAAGCTGCTTCAGTCTTAGTCCCAGCATTGCGTGGATTGCTAGTTGCTGTACCTGCATTATGATCAGTGAGTGAGCCAATTGTGGAACAGCACAAAACCCAATCCAAAAAGCAAGGGGCAGAGAAATGACAGAACCATAAAGTGAGCAAATAAACACACACAATCCATCCGCAAAGGCATGAAGAGAAGAAATGCTACCATTGGTGACACTGTTGAGTCGAATGACACAAGCCAGTTCACCAACCCATTTTGCAGAATTGGTGCACTCCTGACACAAACAAAGAGTAACATCTCCATTCAATCCCAAATCAGCTGCAAACATCTTGTTACAAGAACAGAGCTCCCATATGAACCATGGGCACCTGCCTGCCCCTGGAAACCTAACAAAGGTGGGTGTACTACTGCCTTAGAGTTCTGACACAATAGCAAAACCTACTTCCTCATGTGATGGATAGAACCTTAAAAGCTGCTTTTAGTGAAGGTTCTATAAGCAATTCATACCTGGTAAGATCTTCATCAAGGCTTGCTAAGTAAGCAGTCTTGACAGTACTGGCATCCTTTTGAGCTTCCTTAATAAAGGTTGAAGCAAGAGCTGATGAGGGGAGCTGGGTCGCTAGAAAATCCACAGGGAGCAGATGTATATTGCCAAAGAGATGTAGTACAGGTGCACGCTTCAAGACTTCAGAGATGAGTTTGGTGAGCTTCTTTTCAGGCCCAGAATCCACTGTGATGAAATTCCATCCAACCCAGTTAGTGAATTTTCTGCTTCTCATCCACAACTGACCAACATGGACAAAATCAGTTCCCAAACATGTGTACAGCCACCACTTCCAATTAACACAATTGCAGACTTGCTCTATCCATCAGGATAATAACACAACTGGTAGAGTGTAATACCAGTCATCCAGGAGTAGAAAACAAACAAAGCAAGTAGGCTTGCAAGCTTCTCCCGTTCATAAGTTGGCTCCCGGATTGTATCTGTTTTGCACATGACATCACCTGAAACTTGTCCATATCTTCCAGAGAAAATATCAAATTTTGTTGGCTGAAATCAGACATTATCCTCTCCCTATATCATCACATCTTGTATACCAGATGTGCTCCATGTGAGCGATGTATATAGATGTGGGGAGATGGGCCTTTCATGCTCACCAAGTCGAGAGAGGACTTGACCAATGCTGTCACGTAGGCATACTGCAACCTCATCAAGAAAAACTTGGTTTGCCTTCAAGTTTACCATCTCTGGATGCAAAGCAAAATCCTCTTGCAAGCACCTCTACAACAGAAAAACACTCCCATATTTTTCAGTTCGCCCATGACAAGCATTTCCAACATGCAACAACCTGTGGGGACTTGCAGCAGTGGCAGCCTTGAACCACCATTGACTTTATGTTCATAGCAAGCTGCATGGATGAGAAGAATAGGGCACCTGGAAAAGCCCAGTTATCAACACATTGTCCATATCATTTACAGCTCGGTCCAATTCCTCCACATGCTCTGCTGCCATCCCAAACCTTGATGGCTCACTTCTTACTGAGTGGAGCATTCTGCACTCCCACAATGAGTCCACACTTGAGCATTGCATTGCAACAACATTACATGTCTATTGACTTCCATCATCATCTCCTGAGGGATAGAGGAAATGTTGTTACTGCAACTGATCACTGAAGTACCAGAATGCAGAGAGAGGGAGTAGAGAAGCAGGCAGGCAGGCAAACAGGTAACCTTGTGAAAAGGGACATGGTGTGGCCAATGGTCAAATTTTGGGCAATGATTTCATCGATGGTGACAAGCACGGCAAATCCATCAGCCAGGGATGAAAACGCTGTTTGCAAATGCACGGAGGTGAAAGAGGAATACAGGCTGGGAGGACTATCATTTGTGTAGATGGCTCCCAACTGCTGCACCAGGTTCATAATGACTGCTTGCATATCAGACACAAAGTTGAGAAGCTCATCAAAAAACACTAATGACCTCGCAAAAGTCTTTTGTAGCTCTCCTTCTAGCGGAACTTCTTCTCCACCGGGTCGCAGTCCAAAAACAAGCAGTTGTGGGTAAAACTTCCTGAGTGCCTGCACTTGGGGGCAAGACACCCAAAAAAAAACCATAGTTAGTCAATTCAACAAACTGTAATCACTCCCACAATGCTTTTCTTCCCAGGGGGGTTGTTTCCAGTTTGAAAAGAAATCTTCACAATCTTTTGGGGGGATTAGAATCCCAGGAAAGCTCCAGCTTTTAGGTTTGTATCCTGTGAAACATGGAAAGGTAGCTGCAAATTCTCCCACACATCCCATGATGAAACCAAGGGAGCAAAAAAAAAAAACTCTCTGCCAAATTGCATGTGTGGTGGATTTGCCTACATCTGATCTCATGAGCTCGAAATCCTTTTGTCCTCCTTGATATGAAAACTCTAATCCTTATACCCAGGTTCTCAAAATGGCAGCATTCTCTCTCAAAGACAACAACGTTACCACCCTGTAGTGATGAGATGTGTGAGCATCTGATGGAGCTCCCTTTAGGGTTTGGAAGAGATCCATATATAACCTAAGTTTTCCATAAAAGGGAGATTGAATTCATGGGAGTTGAACAAAGGAAGGAAGCATAACAAAAGGGTGGAATGGATTGGATTGGATTTCAGACCAGTTGTCGCAGACGAGCGATCTGGAGGCAGTCAAAAGACAACACAGTCATCACTTTGCTGAACAGATTCTTGGTTGGAATGATATCGAGAACTGTGACATCATGATGATGCTCATCAGAACAGGCAGTGGTGATATGAAGAGGATCATGGTTGATGTCTCCAACATTGGTAGAAGCAACAGCACCCATCAATCCATTGTCTGCTAATCTCTCCACTGTCTCTGACACTTGGCCTCGCCATTCATCCACAAACCTGCGCAGCTTCTCTTGCTGCTCCTCCACTATCAATCCACCTCCTCCTCCTCCTGATGCTGCAGCAGCATCACTCCGCTCCACAATTACCATCGTTGCTAAAAGTCCGTCTCTTTTCTCCGCCAACTAAAACTCTAAGAATCTCCAGCTTCCTCAATTCTTTCGAAGCAAATTGCAGGACTGATGTGATTAGGGTTTGTTGCACTGAATTTTTCTCAAGGGGGTTGGATTTTTTGGACTTTTTTTTGGGGTTCCCATCAAGTTCCCACTTTGTACAGCAAATTTTTTAAATCAAATCTAGATAAAACAATTATGAATTTGGTATTGGAATAAAGTTATCCATAAAGTCAGGCGATTAGGGGGACGAGAACAGCCAGTTTCGGCATAGTAATGCATCAAATGCGTAACTGGGAATGAAATTTTACAAAACAAAATAACTGGGACCCAATTTACTTTTTCCACCAATTTTGGTGGTAAACTGAGTTTCATCAGCTGGAGTGAACCAGCAGCCACCTGTGCACCAGTTTGGGATGAACCCAGACCCCATCCGAATAGGCAATTTTTATTTTCCCCCTCCCTCACCAGCATCTGTAAGCCCCCCTCACTCCAACAATTTTTTTCATACATACCTACTCCCTCCTACCTACCTACTACCTCTACCTAAACCTTATCAGCCACCGTAAACCCTAACTTCATTTTCTAAATCCATATTTAGTATGGAGCTTTGGAATTTAGGAGACCTTTGGAACTCAAAAGACCTTTGCAGTTGTGTAGGAGATGTGGAGAGCATTGGAGTTTTGGAGCTCTGTAGAGAGTGTTGGACCAGCTACAGACAACAACATTAAGAGGTGAGTCCCTAATTTTTTTTTGTGTTTTTGAAGCTGACGTCTTCCTGGTCTAGTTCTTCTTCATCTTGTTGTCCTCACAACTCCTCTCAACCAAGAAAAAGATAATGATGTGGGCATCGTCATCTTCCTACTATTTTTTTTTGTTTAGATGTTGTTTTCATAGCTCTTTTTAGCTAAGAAGTTGACGACAACTTGCACATCGTTGTTTTCTTGGTCTTCTTCTTGCTGAGCTGCTATCCTCACAATTACTTTCAGCCACGAAAACAACGACGCACTTATCATCGTCTTCTTGGTCTTTTTGCTTTGTTGTTGCCCTCACAACTCCTCCCAGCTTAACAACACGACAATGCATGTGTTGTCTTCTTAGTCTTCTTCTTGCTAAGTTGTTTTCACAACTCTTTTCAACTAGGAAGACAACAATGCGTGCATTGTTATCTTCTTGGTCTTTTTATTTTGCTATTGTCTTCACAACTCCTTTAAGCCAAGAAAACAATGACATGTGTGTCATTGTTTTCTTGGTCTTCTTGTTTTGTTGTTGCCTTCACATGTGTTTTGGGGCCTAGTTGCAATACTCGCACTCATACTAGTTTACCAATTGAAATTTTGGGGTTTAATTACAATACTTGCACTTGTAATTATCTTTATTAATTGGAAACAATAATAACCTTTATTTATGGCATAATAGATTTGACGTGTGTGTTGAACGCATGATGTTTAATGCATTTGGGCTATGGTTTCCTCCATACAAAATTGATCTTAACATAAATTTTTTGATACCAATGGCAACAATTTTTAATAATAATTGACATTGTTTAATATATAGATTTGTGTGACATTATTTTTTCATGACATCATTTAGTACATAAATTTGTGTGATTGAACATTGTTTCATGCCAATCTTTGAGCCATTTGACATTATTTCCCAATCAATTTTTTATGCGGTGTAACACCAATTTTGGGTGTAAAATTACATTTGCTTTAATGAGGCATATGTTACGAATATTGCATATTCTCATGTGTGAGGTGGCATGTTCACAAAGTCTCACATCGCCTTTTGTATATTCAGTTGTGATATCTTGCATTGTAATGACCAATTGTGCAAAAAATTTCCATTGGGGTTGATGAATTTATTATTTCATTCGACCTTACAATGCCAGCCATAGGGTGATCATTTCCATGGTCATGAGCCCATTGAACTCCATGACATTCGAAATGTTCACCTTTGCCATCATCACTAAACTCCATATCATCCAAAATATGTCGTGGGTTCACAATCATGTGACCCAATGTTCCATGATGTGATCCATACCATGTTTTACAATAATGAATGATATCCTCTTGAATAATGTATGTGCATGCAAGAATCATCATAATTTGGTGTTTACACATGTTCCCTCGCAATGCCCATTCACATGTGCCATAAGATATTTTGGTGAATTGGAATTTCACCTCATAAATGATGTTGGGAAGGTGTTGGTTCCGTACACCCCGTGTTCCATTGTTTTCAAAGGTTGGTTGGTACACATGGGTGAGTGGAATAAAGGCTACCTATTCTACACTTTGTGTAACAATGGCCTCCATGACTTTGTTTTTTATGAAACCTTTTTTTTCATTTTCAATTTGTGCATGTAGTGATGTGTAATGGTTGTTGTTAATCGTCATGCCAACCAATCAATGTTATGGCATTTAAGGCCTTTTATGTCGAGAGTAAACCAACGTTTCAACACACCATGATATGATTCAATGTTTTCTTGGATGTTTTGGTTGGATTGGGGCACTCGTCGAACACCCACCATCCATAATTTTACAAACATAAACACAATGCACAAGGGTGAACAACATGATTATAAAAGAATTTTGAACACTAAACCATGATAAACATTATTACTTACCAAATTGATAATAATAACTACAAAAGTAATTTGTCCACACATCATTAGGTTTATGTTTGTGAAGATTTTTTTTCAAAACAACCTTTCCACGCTTTTTGAAATCATCAATTGTTTTTCCATGATTAATGGACATGTACATCACATCATGAAGGTTTTAGAGGATTACCTTTCACACCTCCATACCTTCGATTTTTTCAATACCATGTAAGTGCCATGCTTTGAAAACATGCCAACAATAAAAGAAGATGGGAACCTTGTCCATACCCCATACAACCTTAATAGGGATACATATGCAATAAAATCATCATCAATGGATGCGATTAATACAACATAAAATGCAAATGAAATAATCAAGATTTTGGTATAAATGATCAAAATTTTTATGAAAGATATTTAAGAACATCCAAGGAAATAAACACAAAGTAAGTACTAGACATATAACTAACTATAATATTGTCAATTCTTGTGGTGCATCATCAATGAAAAAATATGATGGTTTCCAATGTGGCATGCGTGATAGCATCTTACCTTTTAATGACTTCAACCATTTGATCAAATCTTTAATTATTTGCTTACTTGTAATGATCCATGTTAAAAGGACACCCGTGCGATGATCATCAAACCCCATCAAGGTGAATAAATGGAATTTCATATCATTTCTGCCAACCATGGCATCCGTAAAAATAGCACCATTGTGGTCATATGATAGCATGGACTCACATTGAGTTGGTGTTTAAATATGTAGAATGAATGGGACTTATATCTTATTGATTTCACCACCATTTTGGAAAAAAAAAATCCTTCGAATGTTGGAGAGCCTAAGATTAAGTTGAAATTGCAAGGTTGGTGCATAAATGCCAACTCCCTTTCTTATGTTTCTGATCCAAATATGCAATGTTTTAAAACCAAATGAAATCATTTCATGTCATGTTTTGGCCCGCATTCACATGTTCCCACCAAATTGTTTTATGCTTGTCATATATTTGTTTAGTTGTGTAACCTATGCTTAGTTGGGCCCATATGTGGTCTTTCAATAATTGTGACATGCGTGGAGCATAACAAGACATGAAAAATGGATTCAAGGTCATGTTCACCATGTGTAAATGACCCATTAGCTTGTGTATGGGCCTTATGATAGATCGTGATCTCAGCCACATTGGGATGTGTGTATAAACGTTTGATTGAAAATGACATTAAACATCCTCATTAAATAGATCGAATGTGGGTTGAGTTTTCCCGATAGTCTTTTGGTCCATACCCACATTAATATCTAGACCAAAAAACACTCAATACGTAAATGATTACATCTTTGGTATACGAGTTAACGAAATTAAAAAGGTTAATGCCGTAAATGTTTACCACATATGCCCAAGGTAGTTTTTGACAATTGGTTGCTTGACATTCATTTGGATTGGAAAGTTTTCGTAAACATTCCATTCCACAATGGTGCCCATATCCCCTCATTCACCTTCTAATTTTTTTGGGATGCAAGCATATGGAACATAAGCAAATTGAATGTTCATTTTATTTTGCCATCCATGGCATATCCCAAACGTCCAAACCAAGTCTTTGTTTGAGAAAGGGGACTTGGTGGGGTTTTGGACATGAATGGAATGGGACTTTGGAACCTTTCCCATGATTGACAAGAAGTAGAACAAATTTCTCCACCAAGAGAATTCATAATTCTAAAAACATTCATCATTGAACAAAACCCAAAATGTAATACCTACATGGCTCCTTTAAAATCGACATTGTGCTTTGGAATTCCCATTGCATTACTAACATCATGATATAAAATACTTATTGTTCTAATGTGCGTCACATAAAATACTTACATTATAAACCCATATACTAAAACAAACTTTGGCAATACTTGCATTAAGTTACTAAACCCTCCATCATTGAAGATGTTCACATACGTAATACCAGAATTGTACTTTAAACCCACAATGTTTGAAAGCCCCATGTAGTAATACCCACATAATGATCATTAATGCACATTGTTTGAAGGATGCAAAATGCAATATTTGCTTTAGGCTATAAAACCCATGTTGTTGTGGGGAGTAAATGCATTATTCGAATTTGGGTATGAAAAAATCGAATTATAAAAAAATATTGAATATGAAATATCCAATTAAAGGTGTACAACTTTTATTTATGGTTGTATATTTAATGAAATTTGATGCCCATTCTATATCTAATAGCTAGGAAATGAAAAGATCTTGAATTGTGAAAATATAAACTTAAAACAAAATAAGTAGTAAGAGATAAATGCATACCTTCAGGAATAAAATATGATAATGCTCCACCAAAGTTTATAGCCCTAGTTGAAAACAAAACATTAAAAAATAAAACTCATACAAAAGTGGGTTAGATAATATTAAACTTTAACAACTATGGAACATATGGAAGAAAAGGTATTCATGATAAAGTTATATAATTAAATAATTAATAAAATAAAAAAACAATACAATGAATAAAGTTTAAAGTATATACCTAGCCCTGAAATATATGAACCAAATTCCTAAACCTTAAATCATAAGGTGTAACCTTAAAAATCCAAATGACATATGCCTTAAACCCAACTATATAAGTTATACAAATTATATAATGCAAAACAAATATATATATATATGATAAATTTGAAACTAAATTTCAAAAAATTTAGACTACTAATATTTATTAACCAAAAAAATTAATTTAAAGGTATGTCTCTTACCTTTGTGTGATTTCTCCAAGTTTATTTTTTCTATTATTGTTGAAAAAAATATAGAATGAAATTGTATTGTTTTCCAGATGTTTAAATCTTAAAAAAATTCCCCCAAATTTAACCTAGTTTAAGTTAATTACTATAAATTTTTGAAATAAATGATAATTAATTTATGTTTTATAAACCCTAAACTTAAACCATAATCCAATAATAAATATTTATATTAATTACATGAAAATATGTATTCTCAATTTTAATAAAATATGGATCAAAAAATATTTAGGTAGGATTTTGTTTTATGAAACCTTTCACCTCCACATATATGGATCAAGATCATTTCATTTTTTTGTCTTTTCAAGGAGGGCCAAGCCCATTCACAACTTAAAAGAGGTATGAATAATATCTTTTCCTTGGCCTTTGATGATTTTTAAATTATTTCTAATATTTTTATATTAAAAAAATCCCAATGAATTAATTATGTGCTTATTGTATATTTATTTACACATTTGTTATAGTATAATGTATTTGTATATTGGTGTTTATTTATTTATGTTTTTCCCCCTCTTTACCATTAACTGTCCACCCCCATTGCATACAATGAGTTTAGGGCATAGGGTATGGAGATTCACATCAACATAATATTAATCATGTGTTGGGTTAAAATACTGAAGGCATTTGTGATGGGTGCTTACATCATAGGTGCATTTTTAAGAAGGTTAAAAACATGGGTCGAGTTCTTAAGGCCCAAAATATACAAGTTCAAAACCCAACCAAGTTGCCATTTTCCAATGTGGATTTGGTGTGAGTTACATGCAAACACCACATGGGGTTCAAATAATAAATCCATTGATGTGGCATATATCCCATATGCATGTGTCCAAGACTTTTTAAAGGGTGAACAAATTGACCTACATACCCCAATGGAGTGGAACATTCACAAGAACATGCTTGCACTAAAAGATGGCAAAAACCCCACAATCCGACACCACCTCGAGCATACTTGGTATGTATCACATGGAGGTATTGCTTTCTATTAAGGGGGTAGGCTGATTACATTCTTTTGGATGAACAATGCATTATGAATAAGGATAAGTCATTGGACATTTGAGGTTTAAATTTTGAATTCTTGTTTAGTTTTGAATCATGTTGATAGTGATTTGGAGACTGCCCAAAGATGGGAGTTTTGGAAAAAGGAGAGAGATGTAGGTACTTTGTAGCAGAAACTAAATACTTTGTTTTTGATACCACATATTTAATCCTGCTATTTGATTTGATTTCAACAAAACATGGAATTTTTTTGATGTATTTTTTATTGAAATTTTTAGCAAATAAGAGAAGTAGAAAATCTGTAATGGTCATATTCAAATTGTTGTGTGAATTTTTTGAAATATAAAAAATATAAAAGAATAAATTGTAATTATGTTTCTAAATTTTCTACATTGTATTTTGAAATACAAATTCTGGTTATATGAAATAACCATGAATTTGGTGTTTTAATGAGCTATAAACACACATGTGTTTAAAATCAAGGTAGGAATTGTGAATGTGTGCGTATTGTAGTGCAAATATGTTGTTATAGTAAATGTATAATAGTTATGTAAGGATTTAATCTGCATCTACCACTTTCATTTGCTTGTTATTTACTAGAATTGTAATACAAAAATTGGAATGTAACCTTTCTTCAACTAATTAAATGCGATGTAGGTATGAATGTGGGTATGGTCTAGAAGATCATCATGGTGACCTAGATTATACTAGTTCCATCAAATGTGGTTGTTTGGTAGCATTCTTGATCAAATGATTATATGTATAACTAGAGGTGGTTGAGAATTTTTTTTTATCATCGTGCCCATATTCGCACTAAAGGTGAGCTTGTACATGGCCAAGACAATCTTGAATCTATGGTTTGGATGTCACTATATGTTCTTCAAATGTTTCAAGTTCTTAACAACCACATTTGGACCCAATTAAGCTCAAGTCACATGGTGAAGCAAATATACAATAAACACAAGGCGATTTGACAGGCATGGATCAATAGGGGGGAGCCCATGACAAAAGAAGATTTCATTTTATAAAGTGACATCACTTATTTCAATTAAAAACACAAGGAAGGAAAGTTGGTGGTTACATGCCAACCTCACCATCTCGATTCAAACTTGGGCATATAGTCATTAGGATGATATTTTTTTCTCCAAGAAGTGATGGATATTGGTGGGACTCAAGTGTCATTCACCATTGGGATACAAACACCCCCCCAATTGGAATCAATGTTCACATGGGGCACAACAACGCAATTTTAATGGATGTAACTTTTGGCACTAATGACATTACTAAAAAACCCCCTTTTTCAATGACGATATTTTCAACTGTGTCCAAGTCATTTTCAATTGCAAGTTTTTGATTATTTAATTAAATGATTCAGTGGTACTAAACAACTTGAAACATCAACTCTTTTGGTAGATAATTGAACCCAAATGTCAAATAAAAGGATAGTCATAAAATATTCTTGGTATCTACATGTGATACAGTTGAATTATAGTTGAAGTTTCCATTGGGAGAATGATGATATCCCAAGTTGTGCCTCTAAGGCTGGCCTCATAAGAAGTGGCAAATTAAGTTTTAGACGCCACTTATGCCACTTGCTCCGTAGGCCTCCGCGCCACATTATAAGTTTTTTTTATAACTCTGTAGACCACATTATATAATGTGGTGCGTAAGTGTGGTCACTCCGCGCCACATTATAATTCTGTAGACCACACTTTTCTGATAATTAGGGTGAAAATTGCATTTTGGGGTAGCAAGTGGCGCCAATCTTTGGCGCCGCGCCACTTTATATTAAAAAGGATAAAAAGTGGCAGATGCCACTTATTATGAGGCCAGCTCTAAGGGCATTATGTCAACTTCATGAATCCCACGTCCAACTATTTTGGTCAGTCACAAACATAGGCATGGACGATAAATGCTAATTAGATGAATGAAATGCAATTTTAGATTAATGTTTTAGTTTCAACTTTGTTGCTAATATGTTTCAACTACAAGGTACTTAGTTAGTGTGTACTTAAAACATTAAACAACTAAGTTTTTAATAAACAGTTAATAGGTAGTTATTAATTATGTAGGTTTAACTTTTAGTTAGTCAATAGGTACCTACTTATTAGCTACCAACTTATATATATATGCATATGATTATTATATCTCACTTAAATTAATATAACATAGGTATATAACATTATTATGCACAATTTTAATTATCATATTTATGAATAATGTTTGGCAAAATATAATTAAAATGAATATTTATCTATAAACATCAAATTTATGTATTATTTTATATTATTATTATTGTCAGTTATATATAGTTAACCATAAATAATGGGTTAAGTTATAATTAATGAATACAATTATAGTTAATATCCAGCAAGATAAAATATAATAATATCAATATTAGTAGTTATTATTAATAATATTATATTATTTAATAATGATGATAATAACTTTTTTTATTTGCCAGATATTTTTGTTTTTAATATTTAATAAATTAGTAGGTGGATTAAGTTAGTATAACATAACTAATGGGTAGAATAGATATGCATGTCACCAAACTCTTACCATTATTTTTGAAGTTTTTTATCTTTTTGAAAAACATTTCATTACCATGGGTGAACCAAAAGAAAATTTACAATATTGTTTGGAATTCCAAAAACAAAGAAGCAAGAAGATGATGAGCTTGTTCAAAAACAAAACAAAACATTTAAACCCCCTTACTTCCAAATTTCATATTTTCTTACTTGTTTTGAACAATTAAAAAAGTTATGGACATGCCATTTGAAGCTTTACAAAATCTTTTTGAAGTGCAAAGACAATAAAATGACATCTAAAGATCTTAAGCTTCAAAATACAAATTGGTCATATGTGCCAAACCACATGCCCATGACCCCTTTCATTTGGAGAATGCATATTTTGTTCATTCCTTCATCGATCTGAATGATTTTTGTTTCATTGGATGCGCCATATAAAGCTTTACAAAACCTTTTGAATTACAAAGACAATAAAGAGACATCCAAAGACCTTAAAAGCTCTAGAATACAAATTGGTCATATGTGCCAACCCATATGCCCTAACCCCTTTCATTTGGAGAAGGCATATATCTTGTTCATTCCTTCATCAATTTGAATGATTTTTGTAGCATTGGATGCACCATGTGAAGGGTTACAAAATGTTTTTGAGCTCCAAAAGCAACATAACAATGTACAAAGATTTATAAGTCTTTGTCCTTAAGTTATCAACATGTTTATCCTAGTAGTTGCAACTAAGATGTAATTTAAACATTTGTCCCATATTATTTGTCATATGTTTCAAGTTTTCAAACTATATAACTAGATGCACCAACCATTTTTGTAAGACGAATGGTACTTAGGATGAGTCAATTAAAATGTTTTGACCCTAAAAACTAGAAAATAAAAATAAAATAAGATTATCCTAAACTAGCCTATTTAGTAAATACGTTTTGATGGGTAGGTAGTTTAGTTAACTACTTAGCTAAGCTTAAGCATGTAGATAAATATTTTACCTACCTACTTACATAGGTATCTAAATGTAATCAAGGAGGTAGGTAGGTAGGTAAGTATTTTACCTACCTACCTACATAGGTACTTAAATTTAATCAAGTAAATAATTAGGTACCTAGGTTTAATTAACTATAAAGTTTATATTTGCATGTCAAAATCTTATTGGATGAAAGATGGATGATATAAATTAATGTAATTTATCAACAATATTTAATTTTAAAATAATTGATCATTGCCATGTGTCACCTTCTCCTTAATCCATGTGTCAAAAATATCTTCTCTTTTGAAATTGAACGATTCATATTATGTTTATTTTTATTTTTTTATTGAAATAAAAAAATTGATGATGTCATGAAATGTCATCGGATGAACTTCGTCCACCTTATTGCTCAAGTTGAAAATGATTTTCAACAATAACATTCAATGTCATTCATAACTAAAATGGTTTGAAGTGGTGATTGATGTGGTGTTGACATGTGGTTGACATTTTCAATTGGAATCTTGATTTCAACTAGTATTTGTCAAATGCCATGATTTTCAATGGCAAATAAAATTTTCCAATGAAGTTTGTTGTTCTAAACTAAAAATTATAGTTGAAAAGGAGTTAGAAAAATGGTGTTTTCTATTGTGTAATTTTCTTGGTTTCAATTTGTAGTTACAAAGAAATTACTAAGGGGTGAAGAATAAAAAACTCAATTGTATAGAGATACCTTACGTGTAACACACCAAGGGGGATCAACTATGGATGAATAGCAGGCATGAAAGGGCAACTATCATTAACAAGGTCCATTAGGTGAAAAGGGAAAGGGCCGGGGAAATGATAAATAAAAAGGCGATATTTTCCTTTTAACTTAAATTTGCTCCCAAACATTATCAAAATGAATATTTGGTTGATTGCATAACATAAAGTTTAAAATAATGGTAGTTGAAATTTTTATCAACAACATTTTAAAAGTTTATTTAATTGCTTAGTAGTATCATGTTAAGGTCATAGGAATTAGAAAAATTGTGCAAAACAAATAATAATTGAAAAGTTATAAGTTTTGTCAATCTTTGAATAGACAATAAAAGTATGTTGTAAAGTCATAGATAACAAACACCAAAACCACCAATTTGGTCAAAATAGGGATTGATATAAAAAATTGAAGCAAAAACAAATAAACATGCATAAAATTGGGCCTAAAATTCATTTAATCACCAATTATGGTGTTACAAATATTTTCATGTTTAGTTTTTAATTTGTTGCTTATCCCAATGTATTATGTTTACACTACACCTTCCTTATTATATTAATGATTATGACCTTTTCTGTTTTCTTTTTCCCCCAATTTTCACAAAATTTGAGCTTCATTCTAATATTGATTTTTTTTCAAATTTGCCCAATTTATGGATAACCTTCATTTTGGAAACGAACTAAAGATAAAAAATGAAATGAAAGTTCAAAGATTAGGTGACTTTTACAAATACCTTTCATTTGGGAATGAACAAGAAATAGAAAGTGAAATTAAAGTTCAAAGACTAGGTAATTTTGTAGATAATCCTAAACATATATCTCTATTTCATCAAGGCCATGATGTTACTCTAGGGTAGAAGACAAAACATTTTTCCTACCAAACCCATTAGTCAAGGTTATTAGTGTGAACCGTGTCATATCAATCACATTAATTTTGACATCAATGTAACTTAACATCATGTCATTTAAGAATCAACCTAGGGTCGACATAATTAAATTTTTTTTTTTAAGAGGCAAAATTAATAAACCCTATAACAATTAAAATTCAATCATCACAAAATGTTGGTTATGATTAGCTAGATCAATTAAATTAGGTCTTGGTTCTCTATGGTCACTGAAATTAAATATTAAAAAAAAGTTTAAATCATCCAAATTTAGCGACAAAATTTCAATCACAATCTTGAAATTTTGATTGTTTGGGGGTGGGGGAATGAAGTGGAGAGGATGGATTTGGGTTTGGGTCCTAATCTTTATGGTGACTAAAATTCAGTCCTGCCCCACCCTCCCCAAGAAAATCTAAACAATCATCAAATTGTGGTGATTAAATTTTGATTGCCATCTTGATGGTTATTTTTTAAAAAAAAAATTTATGGACAAGGTGGACAAGGTAGACCATGGATTTGGCCCTATGACATCCAAATTCCAACCCATTTTTTAAAAAAACTAAGATTGTCAAGATGTGGTTATTAAATTTCATGGATGGTAAAGAATTTTCTTTTTGGGATTGAAATTTAGAATAGGGTGGACCAAGTTTGATACCTATGGCAAGTGAATACATTTAGTTCCAAATCCCTATGGTGAATAAAATTCAATTTAATGATTTTATTTAAAATTTTATGGAGGTGTGTCAATTAATTAATTTAGTTGCCCCATTTAGATTTTGTTTTCTGAGTAGGGTTGATTAGGTTTTAGTCCTTATGGTGACTAAGTGGACCCAAATCTTGGCTCCAATGATGACTAGAATTCAATAATGCATTTGTAGGTTTCTCAAGTGGTATTGGGGGTAAAAAATCATTTCAATTTTTGGTTTTATAATGGAATGCAAGCCCAAGGCATGCTCCCTAACTCCCACATAGAAAGAGAGGATGGGAACTTTGGAATGGAACTAAAACAAATTCAATAAGGTGAGTTCAAGGTGAAGTCAATATGCACAAATTGAGAAAGAAGGTGGTTGTAAATCAAAATCAAAATGGTGCACAAATTAAATCATCATGATAAATAGATTCACATGATTCACCACAACACAAAACTTGGAAATTGTCATCACCTTTTTTTATTATGTATAAATAACGACAATGATTATATTAAAATAACATCAATTTTCAAAAACCATGAAGTTAAAAGTCTTGTGATTAATTTGTGGGTTCATAATTCGCATATATCAACTTTGATTCAAAAGCTATTAAGGACAAAGTTGGAATGTTTGAAAAGATGTTTTCAACATTGTATCACACAATCATAATTAAAACCTTATTTGGATGTTTTAATGACCTTGGGAAATGAATTTTTGGATGTTAATTTTATTCCCAATCATTCAATTTGGTCATACCTTGTGTTTCATATTTCAAAATTAGGAATGGGAGCCCATTTTGGATATGTATTTTTCAAAACCTTTTTCAACAATCTAAATGAGGCTAGATTGGAAAGATTTGATCCTTTAAACATGGTTTTAAAGTTTTAAAATAATGCAAGACTTTAACTCCCAAAGTGGGAATGCATGTCGGAATGTTGGGACACATTTTTTAATACTTTCCCACATTAAAATGTGGGAGTATGATTGAGTCTCGAGACATTTTCCCAAAATCTAAATTTCCCTTGTTATGCCTTAGCCTTGGTCATGGGCCCAAGGCAAAGGTCATTGGGGGGTCATTCATTTTTGTAATTAAAAACTACAAAAGGAAAATGGGAGCTTTAGTCCCCAAGAAAAAGAAACATGATGAAAGCTTTAGGATGGGACTGGGACACATTCACAAATGTGAGTTTAAAGTGAAATCAACCTTCACAAACCCATAAAGATAATGATTAATGCAAGTTGAAACCAAAATGATGTGCATGGACAAGCCATGAGTATTGAACTTTCACAAGATTCACCACAACTTAGATTTGAAAGGAGTCATCATTTGCCTTCCTATAGCTTATGATCGGCAACATGGACTACATCAAAGTGGCACACATTATTGAGATTCCATAGTGGAAGTTCTAAAAATTCTTGATTTTGTTTTGAGGGTATTTGCAATCTAGAGTGGATCACTTTTGACTAATTTTTTGAGTTCTTAAAAGTACGTTTTCTATTGTATTTTTTATAGGCTAAAAATTGTAAAGTCATAAACTTATATTTTTTTCATATTTTTCAAAAAAATGACACCTAACCATGTAATACCTTATAGGTTATAATGTTTGTGAATTTATTTTTTAGTAATTCATAAATTTGTAATAATAAGGGACTTTACCATTTCCGTCAATTTTTGGCCTATGTAAAAGTCCATAAAACTTTAACGTGACATTCAAATGATTTGCAAACACCCATTTTAAATTACTAACCACATTTTTGAGTTTTGGAAAAAAAAAGAATTTTGTTCATTATAAATTCAAAATATGGTGAGTCCATTTACACATCCTTTATGTATTATAGCACTGCAACTAGTATGCGATGAAAAGTCCCCCATTTGGTGTAGAAAACTCAAATTAAAATAATTTCAAGATTTTATTACATTAGGTTATATAACAATCACATACATGAGTCCTTTTTCGTAAAATTTAATAGCAATTTGATTTGGGACAAATTATAATCCAAAAGGGTGTTAAAAAAATGGACTTGCAACACCAAAAATGATCCACTTCAACTTGCAAATACCCTTGAGGAGTTTTGTAACTTTGTGGTCTCATAATTACCACGTACAAGTTTGAATTGAAGTTTTTCTAAGGAAAAGTTGTACCCTTGAAAAAACCTTTCCAAATCTATAGATCACACATTCCAATCAAACATCATTTAACCTTTGTTTCCCAAATTTTAGTTTGGTTCTTCATTAACATTTTGACCATGGTTTGAACTTAAGATCTTTAAATGGAAAATTAGAACCCACTTTTGATATATATGTAAGTTTCAACACCTTTTCAATGGTATAAAGAAAATCCAATTTGGAAAAGGTTTGTTATTTGCATTTTTGACCCAAAGTGGGAATCCATTTGAATCCTAGATCACTATCTTGGCTCACATAGTCATATTTTCACATTTGAAACTATGAAAATTATGTTGCTTTATAATGAAATAATGAATTTTTTTTAATTTTTAAGAATTTTAAAAAAACATTGGAATATATCTCCATATAATAATGAAAATACACTAGATCATTAAAAACATGTATACATGTGTTCACCTTGAGTATGGTAAGTTCAATGATAAGAGGTTGCCAATCACAAACTTGTCCCTTCCATGTATGTGTGTTTTTACAACACTTTAACAATGTGTTCAAGGTTAAATGTTAATGAAGTGTTGATACAATCATTGATATGATGTTGTAATGACATTGTAATAAAATGATCAATCATCACAATGCATTATAATGCTATCACAATATCATATTTATCGCAAACCTTAGCCTTGGGCTTGCAACCAAAGTAAGGGCTTGCAAGGTTGCGGGCCAAGAGGGAAGCCCGGGAGTCACACCGCATGCTCCGGGAAGTGTAAGAAAATGTGAAGGAATGAACTCTCACACTTCCAAAGGAGCTTCCACTTTGGGAGTTGGAGTCCTCATGGACTTCTGAATATTCAGAGAGTAATTGTAGGGGTCAAAACTCAATGGATTGAAAAGTTATTTATATCATTAGAAAGCTCTTAAAATTTAGATGTCTAAAATGGGCTTGCATGACCCATTTGGGCATTTAAAACACAAGTTATGGCCAAAGGAAAAACCGAGAATCAAACTGCCAATTTGACTATTGACCACTAAAAATCGAGAATCACTTCGATTTTCTCATGTGCAGGTGACGTGTGACATACAGTTGAAAAGCTCTTGACAAGGCTACAACTTTGTTTCAAACCTCATCTTAATCGGAGGTCTTCACGCAAAGTTATGGGCTTGCAAAGTCGTGGGAGTCCCAATTGTGAGAATTTCGGGACTCCCATTTGCAAGTCTTGAGACAAAATGCCATTTGGATGTGGGCCTTGTGGAGAGGCACAAAATATACTATAAGGGGGAAGGTGGTGGCTTCCCCCAAGTCCGGGCCATGGTGAGTCTTGTGAGTCCGATTTTGCCCATGGTTTGTTTTAACACCAAAAGTGTTCCAACTATGCATTAACTTGCTTGTTGTTTGGTATTGTGTAGGTCTGTGTGAGTGATTAAGTGCTTGTCATTCTTCCTAGTCCCATCCCGGAGCTCCAGCATGCTCTTCTACCCCCCAAAGTGTTGCTAGCCAATGAGCATGCCCCTAACTCCTTGTTATTCCACTATTTTCACCTCAAACTCACAAGTGAATCTATCAAGGAGCTTGGGAGTGCGTCAATATCTATGATTGATATACATGTTGTTAACACTTAACCTTGAACACATTGTTAAAATGTTGTAAAAACACACATACATGGAAGGGGTTTGTGATGCAACTTTTTGTCATTGAACATTAAACATGCCATGCTCATGTATACATGTTTTTAATTATGTAATGTATTTTTAATATTATATGAAGATCTATTTTAAAGGTTTAAAAAAAGTCTTAAAAATAAAAAAATGATTAATTATCTCATTATAAAGCAACACAAATGTAATAATTTCAAATGTGAAAAGATCACTTTTAATAATACATTTTTACAAGGATTGTGTTTACTATAAGACAAAATTTTCATAATGTTTAAAAATCATTACTATCCAATTCATCAATTAATATGTCATATGAAGCATGAACTCAATGTAAAAATTAATTGGAAAAAAAATAAAATTGAGTTGTTAGCAACAATATTTCATTTGTTCACATGATTGTCAAAACATTGAAAACATGGTTTCAAGTGTTACAAGATAAAGTTTTGAATTATTTGAACTATACACATTGTGAGGAACTTATGACCTCCCAATGGTGTGGGGGTTGGAAATCAAAATATTAGGATTGTTTTGTCTATGTAATTGATGTAATTGAAAGGTGAACGCAAAATGTTTTGTTGTAATTTAGTCCTAGGGTTCTTGTGTGATCCTCTTAACTTGATACAAAAACTTAGGGAACACATTCAAGGCTAAAAAGTTTTTAAAAAATGCATTGAATCAAGGAATTATGTTTAATACCACTTAGGTTCCACATTGCTTCAGATTACTAAACACATCCAATGACGAAAATATTAATATGTGTTGTTTTTTTGGATATTTAATTCCATTCAAATGAAAATCTTGAGTGTTATTATGTTTGACATGCCATGTATTTTGGTAATTATGTATTGGTTAGATTCAATGTATGATGAAATCCCAATGGTCATAACATGATACATAATTTGAACATGTAGATATCCTTTCATGGAGAAACTTAACATCTAACAAATAACCTAACAAATTGAGTTATAAATATTGAGTTAGCCACATGTTAGTCCTCGTCAAATATCTATCACCTTCTATATTACATCTTTTTGTTTTTTTCAATTTGAATTGGTTTAAAAAAAAAATGAATCCACGCCTCTTTTGTTAATTCTTAACATCAATCAAATAAATATTTATGTTGAACAACACAATAATTGGATGAAAAACACATTGATTGTATAAAAAAATTATTCAATAATCAACAAACTTGTATTGCCAAAAAAAATGTCATATAATTAGACTTGATCAGCTAGAAAATTGCTCGTTTGTAGTTGGTGTATTTTGATGTAGTTGATTCCATTATCTATTATTTAAATATTTCATCAATAACATCTCACAATCATCTTAAACATCAAAGCTTGTGTGAAATCCTTATCCCCAGTTGCAACCAAATTGAAAAATGTTTAACAAGTAATTAAGAGGTGGAAAAATGATTGCTAACAATTAACAACAATGAAATGAACACTTTCATGATGTACTAAAGTACCATATTTATCTATGATACTACCTGAAATAATTTAATCCACACAATCAAGAAACCATGTTACTTCATGTAAAATATACAAGAAAAGAGGATGAAAACCCCCATATTTGCCTTACCTAGAACATTGTAATTATGGTTGTTGAAAGCAACTCCTTTGAAATTCTAGAAACTAGCACTAACTAAGTAATGTCAAAACAAATGGGAGTAAATTTCATATATTTCTTGCATACTAACCATTAAATTATCTGAAAACCTCAAAATACTTCACTTACAAAAACAAGAAACACACATGATAATACAAATTTTCTTGCTACTTTGACCTAATACTTCCCATATGTGACCATTGATTTGATTTGAACAAACTGTACACATATCTTTGAGATCCATTACGAGCTCCATATATGAATTGAATAAGAGAAATCTATCATTATGTTAGATTTCAATTACCTTGAATGTTAAGATATTTTACTTGGTTTCATAATTCAAAGTAAAATAATTTTGTAAAATTTATGACAAGTAAACTATACACTAAATTAAGTTAAAAGTTGCATTATCTCGAGAATTAATTGTGTGGTTTACTAAGACCACTTTAAAATCACATACATCAACCAATGTCAAAGGCTCCAAGTTTTTGCATTTAAAATTGAAGTCCCAAATGTATAAAAAATTGTGAACTTCAATTCAAAAACCCAAATTATAGCATTAGGATCCAATTCTCAATTGAAAAATCTTGCCTCACTCCTGGACATCTTTCTATCTTCTATCTTCCATCTTTCCATCTGCTTTCCATCTTCATATCTCCATATTTCTAATAGAAATTTTAATTATACTAGAAATCAAATTGCAAAGTCCAATCCCAAGACATAATAAACCTAGGCCATAATATAATTTATGCTCAATCTATTGCTATTGGAAGCAATGTGAAACGTGTACAAATGTAGAGGATCTAAAATAAAAGTCCATCTATGAAATCAAAACAAATGTGGATGTCATGAAGCTATGAATAGGTGAAGATTTGTATAGTAGATATGTCTATTGATTTTATGTTCCAAGGATTGTTAAAGCTCTTATAAGTTCCAATCAATTAACAAGTTTTTGATCTATTGGTTGTTTACAATCAATTGTGCTTTTGCTTTCCATCTTTTTGTTTTTGTCTTCCACAAGAATTTCTTTAATCATAACCATTTTGAATTCTTTATTCATGAACATTCTTGCAATTTTAAATTGGTTTTAGTAAACCAACATATATGTTAATCACCACTTGTTAAATTTGGCCATAAATTAACCAATGATTCAATTAGATTAATTATCATATGGAAGAATTTATGGGGCTTATAATGATTTTTATTGCAAATGTTTTGTGAACTATGATGAAGTCAATAAACATAACATGTGACATATGCAATCGGTTGTACAACCATTGAATGAAAAATGATGGAATTTAAATGTAATAACACAAAAATAACAATTAAACAATAATTCAATTGCAATAAAATATTGGTCACAATATTAATAGAATACTATCATGTGTTTGAGGCCATTATCAAGATAGTTTTTGATGGCTTTGGCACATAAGTGCCAAATAAGTATTATATTTTAAAATTAGAACTTCAACATATGACTTATTAATTTTGGTAAATAAATAATAAATTCTTTAAACACACATCAGTCACAAATTTCATGTTGTCTTTGTTCACAATTAACATGTTTGCTTAAATTAAACCAAGGATCAAATTTGCCTACCTTTAAATTTAGATTTTATTTTATTGAATTTCTAGAAATTTTGACATAAAAGGTTGATAAATTTTCAACAATTATACTAAATACAAAACAATTTGATTTATGCCAAAGCCACCCGTGTGTTATGTTATTGTTAAATTATGATCTTATTAGGTTCTTACATGTCAAAATGCATACAAATGAAAAAAAATCCCACCTTGGCCTAAAATAAATAAATAATAAGAAAACAATTTGTAAACAAGGGTGTTAGAAAATCAATTGCAATGTAAATAATCTTAAGCATTTCAAATACTAAAAGAAGAATGTTTGACAATATAATCAACATCCCTTCATGCATCAATTAAACCTCACATTTTCATTGTGAATCAAATGAAAACATTTAAAGTAAAGGGCTTAAGAAATTGATTTGGCTGTTTTTGGTTCCTTAACCATCCTTCAAGGTGTTTCCTAGTGGTTCCACCCAAGGATGAGTTCGCCCAAGTTACATTTCACATTCTTTGGGAAGAAATAATTTCAGATGGTTAATGTTAAAATCTGGTAGTTGAAATTGCATAACTTTTGTCAAGGTTAATTTCTTCCTCTTCTACTTCATTTTTTTTGCATAATACAAAATGTAAATCAAAGTAAGATTGGAGGAAACTACCAAGGAATCTTAATGCTTGGAATCTTTTTATGGTGTTATTGTTGCAAAGTTTAATGTGGCAAAAATGAATAAAAAGGGTCAACATTTGCAAGTAGTGAATAATTTGTAGTTGGTTTTTCAAATAAAGTGGTCATCTTCCCTCTAATAGTTCATTTTACCAACCTCTCCTTTTATAACAAACTTTTTTTAGTTAAGACAACAAGTTTGCCTTTTTTTCTAAGAAAACATGTATAAAAAAATGGATGTTTTTTAAATATTTTACAATGCATGGATGTTCATGGAGGCTCGTGAACTTCCATTTCATGAAAATATGGATGAAAGCATGCTTGCTCCAATCAATGTTGATTTATGAAATTATGGGACGAACTTGGAATTTTGGAATGTGTTTTTTTTCATATTAATTAAGTACTTGATGCTTCAAATTATGGTATTTGATGTTATATTATTGGAAAATATATATACACTATCACCAAAATAGTTGCAAACCACACTTTTAATCACCTTGGACAAGTTGCAAAATGGGTATTTCTACCAATGATATTTTGTTTATATGTTTGGGTTTGTGGTTATAATGGAAATAATTCTACCATGGCAATTTCACTATCAATAATGTGATAAATTTGTATGCTTTATCAACAAGGTAATTTTTAAAGGATTCTTTGGGACACAACACCACCATTATTGAAATTACATACTCATGTTTTTCATCAACTAATGGCATTGTCAAAACTTGGGACATGAGTGAAGGAGAAAATAAAGATATTTCCCATTAAATCGTAGTTGCAACTAAGGTGCAACTAAGGTGCAACTAAGGTGCAATCAAACAAATTATCCCATATTGTTTGTTTCACTTTTCAAATTTGTAATGTAATATAACTAGGTGCACTAAAAGTTTTTTAAAAATGGAATTTGGAAAAAATGGATTAAAAAGGTTATGCCCTATCAAACAAACCCAAAATAAAATAGGATCATATTAAACTTGAGCTCCACACCTTCTCCACATTCCTATACCATACTAATGACAATGAATGATGAAAAAGAGAACTTGATTTTGTAGAAATTAAGTTCCATTTGAATGATTTTGATGCACCCCAAGCTCCTTGATGGACTCAATTGCGAATCCAAAGGTGAAGACAATAAAAGGGGAGGGAGTTGGGGCACGCTCTCTAACTCGTAGTACTTCGGGGGTAGAAGGGCGTGCTGCAATTCTGGGATGGGGATTAGGAAGATTGATAAGTAACTCAATTACTCACACGGACCTACACAAACCAAACAACAAGTTGGTTAATGCGTAGTTGGAACATTTTGGTGCACGAACGAGCCATGACAAACACGAACTCACAAGACTCACCACGGCCTGGACTTGGGGGAAGCCACCACCTTCCCCCTTATAGTATATTTTGTGCTTAATCATGGGACCAACACCCGAATGTCATTTTGTCTTAGAACTCCCAAGTGAGAGTCCTGAAATTCCCAAACTTGGGATTCCTATGACTTTGGGGGCCCATAACTTTGTGTGCAGAACTTCGATTGAAATGAGGTGTAAATCAAAGTTCTAGCCTTTGTCAAGAACTTTTCAAAAGTATGCTGTACGCCACCTGCATGCAAGGAAATCGGGGCGATTCCCAACTTTTAGTGGTCAAAAGTCAAATTGCCAATTTGATTTCCAACCCTTCTTTTGGCCATAACTTTTGTTCTAAGTGTTTAAATGGTCATGCAAGCCCATTTTAAACATCTACGTTCCAAGAGTTTTTCAATGATAGAAGGAACTTTTTGATTCAATTGGTTTTGTCCCCTACAATCATTCTCTAAAGATTTGAGTGTCCATCGGGACTCTAACTCCCAAGGTGGGAGTTCACTTGGGAGTGTGGTGGTTCATTCCTTCACACTCTCCCACACTCCCACGAGCATGAAATGTGACTCTCGGGCTTCATTCTTGGCTTGCACCTTCGCAAGCCTTTGCCTTGGTCGTGAACCCAAGGTTAAGGTTACAATAAATTTAATATTGAATGAATTTGCATAATGCAAATTGAATTGAATGCAATTCAATAGAATTTAATTTTAATTCAGACCTTTAAATTGAATTCAAATACATTGAATGAAATTCATATTCAATTCAATTCAATTAAGTTTATATTAAATTTAATTGAATTCAAATTCCTAAATTGAAGTGAGTTGAATTAAACACAATATTCTTTTGTTTTTGGATTCAACATGGTTAATGTTTTTAATGAAATTTCAATTGAATTGAATTTGGTAAAAGGAAAATGTTCATTTACTTTTTCATATCCATGTAATTAGGTTGGTGAAAAGAGTGAAGTAGTTAGGTAGTTATGAAATGTTTCATAATTATCACATGGATTGATGAAAATAATGAGTTAGTTAAATAGTTATGAAATATTTTCATAATTATCAAATGGATGAGATTCTAAATCGTTATGGTGATGACCATTAATGGACCTTGTACCTATTTCACATAAACCAATTCCAATTATCATCATCATTAAAATTACCTACCTATCTAATTAACTAGGCCTACCTACCTAAGGTTACCTACCCACCTATGTTCATGAAGTCCGTGTTTTTTTGTACGTGAGCTATAAGTGTATTCACAAATATAAATGATTTTTTCTCATGTTTATCAATTGCATGCACTAATATATGGCTTGAAGTTTATTTTGGAACAAAAAATTGAAAATGATTAAAATTTCGTATTCCTAATTAAAATGGCCCCTTTAGAAATTGATAACCTTAAGTTTGGAAATTCATATCTAAATTATACTTATTCAATCAATTGTTTAATAAAAACCTAAAAATGGAATGATTTCCAAATTACCTTAGGAAAAAAATTTCCAAGAAAGTTTCGAAATCATGTTTCAAAATTGTGTTCTTGACCTCAAAAATTCAAGGAAAGGAACCAACGTTACATTCTTGAAACATTTTTAAAATGCAATGATTAAAAACATCAAAATACACAATATTTATGATATTATTAAAATTTCAAAATTTGTGGAACTTGATAAATGTGCTTATTAAAAGATTTTGAAAATGTTTATTCAAGTGTTTCCTATGATTTTTCAAAGTTTGATGGGTTTAGGAAAACCAAGGTGTGATGTTTTTAGTGGTACCACCCAAGGATGAACTTGCCTAATTCATGGGTGTGAAACAAAACACATAGGGGAAATGGGTAGAGGAAGGTCTTGACTTTGATATAGGAATTATGAAACTACAAAGGAATCAATTCTTGTTTATGACAAAATTGCTAGTCTTTTATAAATCTTGTACAATTTTCAACATAATACATGATGGCCTTCCATTTGCTCATGACGTTATAATTCATCCCTCCACTTCATTTGTAGTTCTAAATACACTTGGTATTGTTTACATAACAAGAAATGAATATGAACTTTTTTTTAAAAAATCTCTTGTTTAAATTGTGGCACAAATAGAATTGAGTTGATTGTATTAATTTTGTTCAAACTAGTAATTGGACTTGTTAATATTGGATTGAATTTTCATAGTTGCTATGTTATGTACATATTCATGTAAACGGAAAAATCAATCATGTTAATGGATGATGATGCTTATGACATGCATGGAAAATCATTATAATAAGATCAATAGTTTTTTGTTGTTGTGTTAGCTATGTTTAGAACGTGGAATGTGTTAAGAATGGTTGATGACTTTGAAATACATTTAAATACAACATCACATAGGTTTGTTACAACCATATTGTCTAAAAAAATTGTTTGTCATCAGTCTTTGTTAATTTGTAAAAATCCAAATTTGTTATTCTATGTTCCCTCCTCAACTAATGAAAGGCATTCCTTCTTTTTTGATCTAACGCCACAAACCTTTATTTTCCCCTTTTTCCAAAATTTTACACATTTCATCAATTAGCCCACAATTGAATATAATCAAACCAAAGTATCTCCTTTTTTCAAATATAAAATTTTTGTGTGATAAAAGAATATTGCTAATTCCTTCCTTCCTCAATATCAATCAATCAATGTTCCACCTAATTATTTAGTTTGTAAAGGACCAAGTTGCAAAACATTACTTGGAAATGAAAGGTTATATACAAAGAAAATCCAACATGAACGGAAGACAAAGATTTACATTTGTTAGCGAACTTCTAACAAGTATAAAAACTCACCTAATACTTTGCACCCATGCAACCTAACATTTTTTTGTTAGGCTATTTAGCCTTTTTTTTGGCACAATGAAACTTGTTTCATTGCAAAGAAAATATCATTTTCATTGACAACCTTTTTCATTGGTAATCTAAGCTTTTGCAATCTTGGGACATGTTATATAGGTTTTTACAAAGCATGGTTGATTTTTTATTTTGTGGTTAGGACATTGAAGAAGGTTTGCAACATGTCCAAAGAACTAGCCCAAGCAAATCTTTTAGGAGCCTATGCTTTGGGCTTGACCTATAATTCCGAATTTTACTCTACCTTGGTTGATGATGGCAATTGGCATTAAGGGAAGCTCATCTTGCACAAAGGCCCCTTGATGGCTAGAAAATGGTTTAAATAGACCAACAAAAGTGGTTCATTTGGGCCACCAAAAGGTATTTCAAAGTTAAATTAAGCCAACAAAATATCCAATTCCACACACAACCCCCATGTCACACCAATGTTTTTCAGGGATTGTGGATCAAATAAAGTGCACAAGGATGTGGCCACATGTTGCCAAATTAAATATCTTGTTCATTATTCTTTAAATGTTAAGTATTTCATAAAATATAAAAAAATCATAAAGCTAGATTCAAACCAAGGGTTGATAGGGATTTTTTTCTTCCATTTAACCATATGATTTGGGGGTGAAAATCATTGAAATACAAGGAATAAATTGATTCACACAAAAATGATAGCTAAAATAATATGATGGGGTTAATTTAACCCTATGTTAAACCCTTCATTATAGTTTCATTTCTATTAAAAAAATTGGGAAATTGAAAAATCTTAATGCTTGAAAAGAGTCAGAAGAATTTTTTTCTAGGACTCTCACAAAATTATGGACAATTTGGGAAATTTTAGGTTGCCCATGAAGATTAAAAAAGGTTGAGAAAGAAGTCATTGTTGCCAAAAGACTTTGGGCACTTTGAAAAATCTTTATGCTTGAAAATTTTGAGCATTTTTATGTTGTTCAATATTTTTTGGGCACGTGTGCATTACCATATTGGTGCCCACACTTATCATTGTCCACACACTAAACACAATAACATATATTTTTAAATTAACACATCACATTTGAACTTTTTGTGATTCAAAATATGATTCACTTACAACAACAAGTGGGAATCCAAATCCAAAACATAGAATGAAAAATCACAACACACAAAACAATGGGCAAAAGAAAACTTGCGTATTAAAGAAAAATTGTGAATAAAATAAGATTATGTTTTAAGATTTCAAATCATGAAAAATGATTTAAAAACTTGTAATTTGAAATTATATTCTAAACACAAAATAACTTGAACAATGTTCACACATGAACCAATTCCAAACTAAAACACAATTAACTACATTAACCCAACTTATCACTAACCTAATTATAACTTAACTAGGCAACTAAACTAACACTCTTGACACACCTACAAAGGTTGACAAAAGTTTTTCATATATTCCCAAACAATTTGGGCACTTTGAAAAAATGTTAACACTTAAAAAATTTCAAGCAATTTGGGAATTTGTTGCATGATAATTTCAGGTAGACTATAAAGGGTGATTTTTTTTTTGGGTTGCTACGCACCATTAGTCTTGGGTGCTCTCACATGAAAGAGAGTATGTTGGCAAGAACAAACATTAGGAGCTCTTCTGAACACAAGGCGGGTATTTTAATTATTTGAAATCAAGGGGTCAAGCTAACTTCCTTATTCCACCCTTACTTGATCCCAAATCTAGGAAAAATAAGGTATTGATTCCTAGGGTTAAGATATCCCAATACATTTATCTTGCTCTTAACCCCTGTGCCATGTCACTTGCCAAGTCAGGTTTTACATCTTTTGTGTTAATATGAGAGCATTGGGCAATTAGTTTTTTCTTTAAAATTTATTCATTTTACCACTTGGGTGTGAATCCAATGCAAATGTCACAAAAGTCATTACTCCCAACTTTCAAGGCGCATCATTTAAGGGTGGTCCCACATCCAATGTAAGTGGGGCTTCCCAGTTCCACTGTACTTGAATGAATAAGGGGAAGCTTTATGGTTGCACACAAAGTCAAAAAGGCAAGGCATCATTGCATTCAACTTGGAGAAGTATATATACCAAGGGAAAAATGGACCAAAAAGGTTAGAACTTAGAACACTCAATGGATTCTCAGCCATTCAAGCTCAAACCTTTCCCAGCCATTCATGCAATGGCCAATGCAAAGTAGTGTACGATGTCTTATTAAACTGCCAAATCAATGTAAACAAGCAACACCCTATTGAACTTGTAAAATCAATTTGTTTTCTCATCAACAAAATAACGTTCATGATAGTTACCACCATCATCACTTATCCTATTTACCTAGCAGGTTTCGCACTAAATAATTATGGGTAAAAATATTCAGGAATTTTGAGAAATGATTAACATGTGGGTACTTAATAAGAAAAAATAAAGAAAAAAATTCACCTTGATAGTTTCCTATTAAATAAAAAGTAGATAATTTTTCATTATGCCACAATCTTAGGAAAAAGATATTTTTATTAAATATTCAGCACCAAATCGGTAAACCTGCTAGGTTAGTAGTACCATATCCATGAAAAAAAAAAAGTGGTTTAAAAAAAAACACTCAAAACAAATGAAGAGATCCTCTCACAAATAATCTTTCATAGGAGGCAAAAAATATAAATAAAATGATGGTTGCTGAACTAAACAACAGTGCCACACTTAGCAGTAGCAGCTTTGAACTTGGGACTGAAGTCCTCCCTTTACAACCCTGAAAATCATGACTGCCTCACAAGGAAAGGAGGCCACCCATCATATCTTCTGCTCATATACATACATAAAAGAGGTGGTTTAAAAGTCATGAACTAATTTTTTATAAAAAAAGCAAGAAACACTTACCCCAGGGATTGGTATACTTGTGCAACTACTAAAATCAACCCTACAATGTGTCATGATGAATGATGGAGTAGTAAGTGGCAAGGGACTGTTGAAGGGGTTTAATACCTAGTGAGCTGGATGGATTAGTGTGGGAACTAATTCTATCTTTGCAGATCAGGCAATTCGAGTGAAATTAAGCTGGGGTTGTTGTGAACTTGTGTAGTAAAGTACTGTGTTATGGAGAATTCAGTTATGTATGAGCTGCTAGTTTGATCAGATTGCAGGTTTTTCTAGTTGGTACTTTTTTTTTGGGTGTTTAAATAGGAAGTTTGCTAATCAAATTGGATTAGCTTATATAAGTAGTTGTAAGTACAATTGGAAGTTGAATTGAATGAGGGGGTTTTTTTTTTCAGAGTCTAAGGTTGAGTAGTTGTAATACAGTTCGAAAGTTTAATGAGAATTTCTAGAGTCTAAGCATTGTCCTGGTTACTTTGGCACATGATATTTGAGATGATAGAATGGACAAGAACCTAGTATTGATAATTCTTCAGGAGGAAGAAAGAAACTATAAATTCAAGTATAGCTAAGATTCGGCAAGCTGCATGGGTTGACGAAGAAGAAAAAGAGCTTGGAAAATCAGGAGCTTGACATGAATTTCAACACCAGCACTGATCAGTCTCCCAGTTTCGTCCGCGCCAGGAACTAGAAATGTTTCTAGTGTCAACTGAGCTTGTGGCAGAGCCTGAACAAGAAGTGGAACAATGAGGAGGAGGAGTACTGGAACCATGACCCGAGTCCTGATGATCATGATCAGGTGCAACTGAGGAGCCTGGATAACTACTAGCCCTAGTTGATGATCCACCTGCTGCTGCTGCCGCAGCAGCAACCTGCTGGGAGTTGCCACCAGCTACAGCCCAGATATCCGGCTTCATGAACCCTGTGAACTGGTAAGAGTAGCTGTTGAAGCCGGCTGGAATCGTTACAGGGCCCCCCCGAGGACCTCGTATGAATCCGCGCGAAGAATCAGAAGCAAGCAGCTTGGCATCATAAAGAGATCTGCTGTGAGGGTCCGTGAGAATTGAATAAGCTTCATTGATCTCAGCGAAGATGTCATTAAACCTCTGCTGTTCACCCCGAGGTGCAGCCACATCCGGATGGTAATGAAGCGCCTTCTGGCGGTATGCCACTCGAATCTCCTTCGCCGTTGCGTTTTGTGCAACCCCAAGAAGCTCATAGTACGTCAAGCTGGTTTTCGAAACTGAAGGACTAGGTGGTGGCGACGATGGTGAGGACTCGGGGGATTCGGTCGAAGGAGATTCAGATGGACTAGATGATGATGATGCAGGAAAGTCTGAAGAACCAGCAGCAGGCTGCTCGGCGCTGTAAAATGCCTCGAACTTTGGACTTGTATTGCTGCAACCCGGCCAAGAGAACTGTTTACCGTAAAATGAGCTTGATCCCTGCAGAGATTGCTGATCCGCGATGCTGCTGGAGCTGTAATCCAAGCTTGGGGAGTAACAGAAGATAGAGGCGGAGCTGCTGGGGGAGTGGGCTGTATGGGGACTGCGAGGCGAGAGACAAGGCGGCGATGCCGGAGGCAACCGGGACTTGGTAGAGACAGGGCTAACTCTTGAGGAAACATATAAACCTCTGAAAGATGGGCTGCTTTCCATACTACCCTTCAGCAACAAGATCTTGAAGGAGGGGAAAAATAAATCCGAGACAGGAACTAAGATTTTCTTCGACACAGAAAAGCTCGCGATGGGTATGCTTTAATTGTACAGGATTCTGCCGGTTGAGACCTCACATACTTGAAGCATCTAGAGTGCACATACCTACTGCCTCTCAAACTAGAAAATCGTCAACTGTTGTGGATAATATGCTTCTGTTGAGACCTGTAAGAGCTGCAAGAGAAACTAGAAAGACAAATAGGAAGGAAAACCAACCCTACACCAGCTGGAGGAAGCTTGTGAGTCGACAGATCCAAGGCAGATATTAGGACTACCCACCTGCAAAAAATGTTCCAGACACAAGAAGATGATGATCCAGCCAACAATGAATAGACTGGGGCTTGGCTTTGAGCACAAGAATGATTACATCGACTCTGCAAAAACCTAAGTTGAAAGCACGAGATCGACTATTTCAATCCTGCAAAAACCTACATCGACAGATGTGAGACAACCAACAAACCCACAAAGCTCTTCGGGCTTGGATAATTACAGATTCAATTGATGAATCCTTGTGTTGACTAACTACCCCACTCCAGATCAAAGTGCTAGCTAGCTAGCTTGATGATGAAAACCACCACTAATTGCAACAAAAGACAAAGTTTGGAGCTCAACAAAATTGTAGCTAGAAGCTGAGCCACACACACAAGCGTCTTCAACAACCCCCAAAAAAGAAGAAAAAGAAGGGGAAAAAAAAAAACTGTTTTTTTCCTGACAACTTTACGACACAAAGAGACTTGGGAGTGAAAACAAAAGGAGGTCTGGGGTTTGAGGATCAATCAAAGCAAAGCAAAGCAAACGCAGCAACAAAATGATGAAAGTGATCAGGCTCCCTAGAAAAGAGAGAGAGACACACACAAGTGTAACTTACAAAGTACCAATTTCAAAACATTTGGCACAAAAACAGATTCACAATATTCTTCAGCTCAGCTTTACAACAAGACACTACTAAAACTTGGTGGCTTTTGTATATGTATATTACCTACTTAGCATAAGGTACTATACAAACCTTGGGCTGCCACAGACCCAACTCAACCATCTTGAATGGAAATTATGAACTGCCTTGAAGATCCCAACAAATGGGTATGGCCCAAAAGAAATTTGTGACTGTGACCCTTTTTTTATGGCAATGATCACATAGGAGAAGAGACTCACAATAAAATAGCTCTCCAGAAAAGCTTGAACCCTAATAAGGAAGCACCCATGACAATGCATTATTATTACAATAGAACAAAGAACATTTTGTGGTGGAGAAACCCCCACCCCCCCCAAAGTTTGTAGGTCACTATATAGGTGCTCCCCTAATGATATATGTGTGTGTGTCTCCAGTGGATTTGTATAGTGAATGATGGGCTGTAAGTGCCCAGAATCCCGGAACTCGTCAGATTACACCCAAGAGAGGACACACAGAGCATGCTGGCCAGCATCTCCTGTAGGCCTAGATTGGGGGAGCAGTGGTTTTGTTTAGGAATTTTTGTTTGTAGCCAAAGTGGCGATCATCCCTGGGAAGATTTAGCCAAATCTGGCTATAAACCAGAAACAAACTATCAATCTTTAATCATCTTTCTATATTTTTGGCTACAAGAGGAAATCCAAGTTATATGAATCTGACAATTTTTACCCTGTTCACTTTTCTCACTTCTGGCAACTGAAAACATTGACAATCACTTGTTTTTTTATTTTTTAATACTTTCTTTTCAGTGGGTGAAATTTTTGGCGAGTTAAGAAAACACAACTGTTCCGTACAGATGGGTAGGTGCTTCAGTTTTGGTGGTCAGCACGTTTCCAGAGGACAATGTTAACAGACGAATTTCCACCAGCTATTCAAGGAAGTAGGCAGTACGCACAAAAAGGTCCTAAATACACACACCACCCCCCAATCAAGCCCTAAACCATACCCCTACTGGCTTGCAACATGTTGATGTCAGGGAATGGGTCCCATGGTTTGAGAGGCATTACAAGAAGCTTCCAAATCCAGATGAATTTGTTACATGTCTCTTAGTAGCTGGCCCTATAGATCTGGAATAGTGGGAGATAAACCAGAATTTTTTGGGGTAACCTGAATAAAGTGTCTATTAAGGGCCCAAAGTCTGTAATAGGCAGCACCTGAAATGTGCCTCAGGGACATCATCCAATCCATCTTTTTGGGGTAAACCATGGATTGGGCCAAAGGGCAGTTAAGGAAAAAAAAAGAAAAAAAGTAGGCAATAAGGACCCTTTGCTCATTTAACATCTTCAGCTTCATCATAGGTAGACAAGCATTTATCCTCTAGGCTCCTTTGGTTTTTCTTCTCCATTATTTGCCTTTCATTTTCTTCAGTTTAGTCATCTTCATTTTTCTATTATTTTTATAGTTTGTGTAGGATTTTTTTTTCCCCGAAACTTAGTGTAGTGTGAGTGGGGTTTCAAGTTTTTCATGTTTGTGGTTATTCATAGAGGGTGAATGAAATTTTGTTATCAAATTTCAATGTATTGATATGTAATGATTTTTTTGTTTGTGATAAATTGGTGATAGGTACATGGGGGCATGTAGGCCCTTATGTACTTAGAGGCACATGTTGGTTTGGATATAACAGTGCGTTCACACTTGATGTTAGGGACTCTAGTGTTGAGTCCCCTAACACCATGCTAGCCATTCAGGACTTAAACATAGTTACCATGAAATTTTTATGTTAAGCTAACATTCGCTTAAGATTAAGCTATAACTCTTGTAACATTGGGTGCCACCTAGGATGCCACCTAGATTTTCATTTAACAACAACTTAACATCAAGTGTGAATGTACAATAAGTAGGGTGGTTAGTAAGCAGGTAGAAGCACATAGGTAGCATCTTATATTAACTTATTTATTATTATTGCACAATAGCCAAAATGTAAACCAAAAATCTTATCATATGGGATAGGAGTCCAATAGAAAAAATGTTCCATTTCCACCCTGCATCAACCCCATCTGGGTCACTTGGGCTAGTTCATTTTTGGCTCAACTTAGGATGAATGGTTGCATTTTTTTCCCATTGCAATAAGAAACCATGGAGTGAAAAATGCACTACACCCTAAACAGGTTTTTCATTAATTAATTTAATTTGGAAAATAATATTTTCATTTTTATTTTTGAGAATGTTGAGAAATCAGTACAAGTAAAACTTTGTCAGATTTGGGATTTGAACACGGGTTTATTGGGGTTACACACCCAAACACACACAACAATCTAAACAAATTGGGACTGATGTGAAATTACTATAATTTGGTGTCTCTTGCTCATAATATTGTTTAGGCTGAAAAAAAAATTTAATTAAAAAATTCAGTGCCAAGGCTCAAGATTCTAAATATATTTATTATTATTCATCAAACACTTGCCCAATCCATTCAAGGACTATAGTAACCACAATGACTAAAACATAGGCCCTTTCTTTTGGGGCCATTAGAATTCCAAACTTTTGTTTGGGTAATTACTAAACAAATTAATTATCAACATATATTTATTTAGTTAAAGCACCAAAAAATAAATTTCCACCATCATAATAAGCTCCTACTTATCTCTTTGGTGGAGGAGATTTTCATCTATAGGCTAGTTCCCTTTCCGTGGCGTGCACCTTTAAAATAGGCGTTCCATGGTAGAATGGGAGAGAGAATATCAAATCTTGCAAAGTCATCAATGACCACCACATCTATAAAAAAATTCACCCCATGAGTGAACGACAAGTCTGAAGATATAAAAGATTATACTAACAACAATGGCTAGAACATGGGCCTTTCCTTAACACTTTTTTTTTTTAATTTGAAAATTCATAATTAAATTATACTTACTCAATTAATTATCTAATAAAAATGAAAATAAAATGAGTTAAAAATTATGTTAAGAAAAACGTTATCATTTTCTCAGGTTTTTATCCTTTTCTGATATGCTTCTTACGACTGATGGGGGGCTCTCGAACGTAATTTCATGGTATAAGCAGTCCAAGGGGGACCTTCTGTACCCAAGTGGACCCTGAACCCTAGGGTTGAAAAATGATCTCTTATATATCCACATGTGGAGTGAATTTTGGGAACTCTTCAATGACTTCAAATTTGTCCTTGCAATGAATGACGACTTCTTGGGAGACTTTTGCCGTTATTTCAAATTTCCAACCACACATAATATTCAACCAATATTGAAGTTGAGATTCCGGTGGACTTTTCTTTTCTTTTTTCAATTTTGTAGTGTAACAAAATTGGCAAGCCTCCCCCACACAGATTTTGACTTAATTGGCGACAGCTTTGTACAGGACTATTCAAAAGCATAGCTGGTAGACAGACCTATCGGAAACAGGCACTGTAAAATAAATAAATAAATAAGTGGGTTGAGAATCAGTTTCACATTTCACCAAAAAAAAAAAAAAAAACTGTTGACATTTGATGAACTCCAATTCAAACCAGGAATTTAAATTGATTTGAAATGGGGAATGCATTTCTGGATCAAAGGCCCACCAACACTGTAGCTCCATTGTTTCAAGGAGACTAAGTTACCTTCTCACAGCGTTTTCAGAATGTTCAATGGTGTGCATAAGTCATTTCACCAACCCTTTTGTAATTTCAAGCCACCTTACCCTTTCACGGCAAGCTTTTTTTTTTCCTACAAAACATTCTCTTTTTTAAAAAAAACCTTGTTTATATAAAAGGCAGGAACCAGAACCCATCCACAAGAAAGCTCTTAGGATTCATAACACCAGTTGTCAAAGGAATGAAAACAACTAGTTCTGATATGTATCCATGGTTCTCAATTTTTATGGAAAAATCAAATAACTGCCCTTATAACTGTATGTTACTCACCAGTTCTTTCATGAAAATGGTCAGCTCTTTAAAGTTTTTGAAAATAAACCGCACCAGTGTTTTTGTTAATTCTGAGTTTTTTTCAAAGAACTGAAACTGATGGTTCTCTAATTCTGAAATATTAAAAAACCAGAACCAGCGGTTCTTTATAAATTCAAATCACACAACACTTGTCTTGTTAATACCTTGCATGTTCATTAATCTGTCTTTTGGGGCAATAATTTGAGGAGGGTGAGAAGGAGCAAGAATCCAGCAGCCCAAAGGAATTGGTGGTTTTGTTACTGGCACAAAACCCCCTCCCCTCAAGAACCTCACACCTTGAACTCCAGTTAGGGAGAGCCACAGCCCCCGGAATGCTAGCTCTATAGGTTAGGTTAAGTTAGGTTAGGTTTTAGGTGAGGTCTTAAGTTAGTGTAGATGGCCATTGGACATTGCTAGCATGGTAAACATGAACATCCCATTTGTCACATGCATGTGCTCAAGACGAGGAGAAAGTAAAGAATAAAAAAAAGGAGGACTCCAACATGTTATCTCACATTGTTTTCTTTTATTTTGTGTTGATTTATCATTGTTTGCATTGTGTTGCTTTGCATAGTCTGTTTTATGTTTGTGTTTTGCTTGTGATCTATTATTGTTCTTTTATTCTATTCTTCTTTCATTCAATTTGCTTGGTGTTGCTCAATTCATCAAAACCTTGTAAAACTTAATTTATAAAACATTCTGCATATTCGCAAAATGTACATAGATATTAAAAATAAAGGATAATTTAAAAGGTGTAAAGTTATTACAAACTAGATATCAAAAACTCTCCATCTCAACAACCAATAGCTTGTAGTAAATCAATTGTGTCAATGGGGGGTGTGTCTTGAAAGGGTGGAAGGTGGGAAGTAGTTAGGCCTATTGTTATTGCTTGACTTAAGAAGGAAGATGCTTGAATTTTTTGTAATGTAATTGAAATTCCTTGACAAAGAAATGTAACCAAGACCAAAAAAAAAAGGGAGGCTTACAATTGAAGGATGTGGTAGTTCGAGCTGTGTCCAAATCATTATGGAGAAAATTTGAGAAGATAATCAAAAGGTTGTGAAGATTTGATTGAACTATAAACCAAACGCCCACTTGAAAGCTAAAACATGATAAATTTTGAGCATGATTGACCTCAAGTGTGCCATTAAAAAGCATGTTAAAAAGGGTATGATGGTGCAAATGTTCTGAAATGGAATCTTAAATATGAACCATTTGTTGTCCAATGAATTGTTCAAAATGAGGGAGACACACCCATGCTAAAGGTGATAAAAGATCACATGTTATTTTGAGGTGTTGTTGGAAAGGGAAGGTGTTGTTGTTGATTTGCATTAAGGCTTCAAAAAGGAAGGGACATGGGTCAACCATGAACCTAGCCGCTATGATTGAAACTACAAAATCCCAATTCCCTAAATAGGTTATTGGGGTGATGGTGGATGTTGGTATGAAGCTAATGCCACCTAAAGTTATTGGAAGAAAGGTTTGTTTATAGGGCTAGAGGTCCTTGAAGGCTATCAAAAGAGCTTGGACCCAAGAGGTGTCCAAACATTTGAAGGAAGAACGAATCAAAGGAAACGAATGAATCTATGAAAGTGGGAAGGGGTGGTGTGCAATGAAATAGATACGATGGTCATTGCATTAACAATGGGTTAAAATTCCAAAGGTTACTTGAACATCGCCTAGTTTAGGGAGAAGGTGAACATGTTAAACATTCTCTAATAAAACATATTTGATGAAGGATGATTTGAATGATGAGGTGCTTAATGGAAACCCCAAGATTTTAATTCCTTATGATGGCGTGTTAAACTAAGATGGGGTATGGAAATCACGTGGCAAACCAAAGGAAGACCATGCTAAACATTTTTTAGGTTCAATAAAAATATCTATCGCACCAAGTTCAATTTGAAAATGTTCATATGTAGAGGATACAATGGAAAGAGGGCCAATGATGTGAGTGTCATCTACAATGGATGGAATCTTATATATTAAAGTTAGATGGTGTTTGTCCGTCTGTCCGTCCGTCTGTCCGTCCAGGTGCCGATCTTGGTTTCAGGACCTCGACGAACGGACAAGACCAGGTCTTGAAATCGAGGTCCCTAGATGGAAGAGGAGGACGACGACGACGAATGGCGGGCACAACAATCTTATCTAGATGTGATCAGCGGAGCTTGCTTGCAAGCCTATTGGTGGTGAATTGTTGGTGGTGAGGTATCTGCATTTTCTAGATAAGTGTTCTGATGTCTCTCCATACAAATCTCTCCACACTTGGTTTCCTCTCATATCAATTTGTGTAATTTTGTTTCCGGACATTGGAATGCAAGTTGGAGGAAGAGCAAGAGAGTCTCTAGAAACTGGTGACCCAGTAAGAGCAACAAAGATAGTCTGTTGTACAATTCGGATTTCTCTCAACTATAGAGGCCATGGTGACCCATTGAAAAATTATCAATACTCATGAAATACTTTGACATGCTCATGCTCATTAGCACTGTGCTTTTCCTAGCCTGTTTCTTTCACATGTTCAATCTTGTGAAGGATGTTGATTTAGTAGAGCTTCAATGGAGGTGTTCCTAAGAGCACAGATTGCATGTTTGAACAGGCCACTGTCGCAGCAACCTTCACAAAATCATCTTAGCAAGCACATGGAACGCCTTCCTTTTGCTTCTGCTTTTTGGTAAGTTTGTTTCTGGCGACATATTGTATTCCATGACAGTGCCTATACGATAGTCTTCTGATATCCATTGTCTGATTGCTCTTTGAGTATTCTACAGGGTATTGCAAGTTATTGTGAGCCTAATGTGCAAGTTTCAAGGAGTGTACACTCAGAAGCAGCTGATTGGATCAAAGAAGGTACTTGGCAACAACTTCACTTTTTTCTAATAAGCATTGTAGGCTCTTTGAGTATTCTACAGGGTATTGCAAGTTATTGTGAGCCTAATGTGCAAGTTTCAAGGAGTGTACACTCAGAAGCAGCTGATTGGATCAAAGAAGGTACTTGGCAACAACTTCACTTTTTTCTAATAAGCATTGTAGACTCTTTGAGTATTCTACAGGGTATTGCAAGTTATTGTGAGCCTAATGTGCAAGTTTCAAGGAGTGTACACTCAGAAGCAGCTGATTGGATCAAAGAAAGTACTTGGCAACAACTTCACTTTTTTCTAATAAGCATTGTAGGCTGCAGTAATTGTTATGCTTTGTCCTCTGCTTTTCTGTCCAAATTTTGTAATTATTTGTATGTTGAAAGGCTTTTATTCTAGCCAATCTTATGAGATCATGATCTATTATATCAATGCATTATTTATTGAGAGGAGGGGCCCTTTATTTTATTCCTCACTTCTCACATCTTTCTGTTTGCCTGTATACGCCAGTCTCTGTGTGTGCAATGTGAATTTGAATAGCAGAAGTAGATTCAGCAGTTCTGCTTGAAATAATCATGCTTTTAGAACATGCTATAAAGTGTCTGATTTCACTTCTGGTTTCATTGTGCAAGGATTCTTCAGGGTGCTGGCATAATACAGGCCTGTCTTCCCATCCTTCTGACCACACCTGTGACTCTGCACTGAGTAAGCACATTCTTTACTGGTGCTGTGATCTCATCTTTGTCCAGAAAACTCAGATGGGAAAGGAGGGAGGTCAAAAAGTGGAGGGATGAGAGGATAAATTAGCAGTCTCTAATTATTTTGAGTATTTTTTGGTGGCCTTTTGTCAAAAACTGGTAGAGAACCAGACCAACCATGGAAGTTTTCAGTGTGCACAGTTTTGATGTATGAGCTCAGGATGTGTTCAAGGAGTTTTTTTGGGCACAATCGTTTTGCCGCTTGGGAGAAGATCTTCCATCTAGACTATCAAAAAAGGTATTTTGTCTCATCTCCAGCAACTTTGTATGTTATGAATATTATTATTAAGTTGCTCAACACAATTCATGTGCTAGCTGTATTCTTGCAAGTGAGCAAGTCTGATATTTTCTATTGCGCCTGTTGCTGTTGCTACTCTAGTAGAAGAAGCGCTGATGGCTTCAGAAGAAAGAAGATCAACTTTGCATATGCCTTTATGAGTTCAAAGTGTTGGAGAGAAGATCATTCAGGAGACTTTGCTCCAACACTTTGAACTCATAAAGGAATATGCAAAGTTGCTAATGTGTTTTTGGGTTGGCTTGCAAAAGAGAGAAATTTTCACGAACTGGCGTGATGCATCTGATAAGATAGATATAGAGCGTCATCAAATCAGCTTTATCCACATATATTAAGTTCTTGCTAGTTTGGTAGTAAGTGGGCTGGTGGGTCTTCCCATTTACTGGCTCTGCCCGGTCGTGGAGACTCGGGAAAGTCGAGACTACGGAATGATGTAGAGTTCGCTTGGTCTCGCATTTCCAGAAATGGTCACCAGCTATCTCCAATTCTTTAACATCATGGAACATCTCCTTTTTTATTAGGCCATGCCTGATTAAATAATTTGAGATTAGCTGGAGCCCCCAGTTCTTTAAGAGCCCCAGCCAAAGTAAGCGAAAATGTAAGCGTTGCCATTAATAGCAACGTCAAATAGGAAATGTCCTATGAAGTTCCGAAACACGTACTCAATTACTCACACACTTTGCGCAGTCACACTTGGTGAACATTCCTCAAAATGTGGAAGCAAATGAAAACAACTTCAAATTGCACTCACTGACACCCCCAAACTTTATGCGGGGTGTTTATAGGTCCATCCTCAAACCTCATTATGCTCTCTCTTGAGAATAAAACCCTGCCAATCATAAATAAACCAAAGCACCCCCCCCTCCCCCCAAAAGGGAAGAAACCAATGAACAAAATGAAAGGGTTTAGGATTTGGTGTCTCTTCTTTACAAGGAAAACCAACAAAATATTGTTGGCAACCAAAGCAATAGACGTATATTAGCCATTGGCTACAAGGTAAAATAAGAAGTAAAAAAACAATTTTTTTTGGATTTAAGTATAATCAGTCATAATAATTGATAAGTGGAAAAGATCATTTGCACTCATGTTAATTTTCTACGCAATTGTTAACTTTGGATAAAGCTTGAAATATAGCTCATAGTCCCAAAATCGGGCCCCTCGGGGGGAGGGGCCTAATTATTCTCAAAGCCTTATTTATTCCACATTTGACCCTATAATGTGTTTTCAAAGAGTTGAATGGACAACGACCGAAAAGTAAGGACCCGAATATTACTTTTTCAAAACGCCTTTGTGTGTCCCTCTTGGTTTAAATAAACCACGGGACTTCACAGTGTCCGAAGGTCACGGGCACCCACTAAATATTTTTTTCTGCCCTTTTCTGGCGGGCTTCCCAGAGGTTTTTTTTTTTATTTTTTTATTTTTTTTATTTTCGCCCTTTTCTGGCGGGTTCGCTGTGTAGGCGCCAGACCTGCCCAGGGTTAATACCAGGGTTTTTTTTTCCCCGCCCTTTTCCGACGGGCTGCCCAGAGGTTTTTTTTTTTTTTTTTTTTTTTTTCGCCCTTTTCCGGCGGGTTCGCTGTGTAGGCGCCGGACCTGCCCAGGGTTAATACCAGGGGTTTTTTTTTCCCCGCCCTTTTCCGGCGGGCTGCCCAAGGTTGAACCCAGGGTTTTTTTTTTTTTTTTTTTTTCGCCCTTTTCCGGCGGGTTTGCTGTGTAGGCGCCGGACCTGCCCAGGGTAAATACCAGGGATTTTCTTTTTTTCCCAGCCCTTTTCCGGCGGGCTACCCAAGGTTAATACCAGGGTTTTTGTTTTGTTTTTTTCCGCCCTTTTCTGGCAGGCTGCCCAGGGTTAATACTAGGGTTTTTTCTTTTTTTTTTCTCCGCCCTTTTCAAAGAAACCGGGGGACTTCATAGTGTCCGAAAGTCACGGGCACCCAATTAAGGCACTGCACCCAATTGTCGTTCTGGCTGCGACCATTCACAAGAGACTGCCACAAGTATTATTATATCAGAATTTGTTTTTTGGTCAGAAACTTTTGGGACCCATTTCTTCTTCATTCATATGGTGAAGATACATTTGCATCATCTCTTGAGTGAGGCTGATCCTGTTGAGCTTGCTAAGCTTGATTTGGCTTCTGTAAGTTGATCTATGACTACAACTTTCATAACACATATTGCATTGTAATCTATCTGTAAGACTTGCTCAAGAATCAAAAAATCAAATCTGTTATAAGAAGTAGGTCAAGAATCAGACATCTGGTAATGGGTTGTTAAGAAGAATTGATGTTGTTGGTTGTGGCAATGCAGTAAGGAAAGAAGGAAGGAAGGAAGGAAAGAGCAAAAGAATTTATGTGGGTTGCAGCAATGCAGGAGGCAAGGAGGAGGAGGAGGAGGGGGTTGTCGGGTGGAGCTTCACACACATAATGGGTGTGGCTTAGGTGTGTCACGATTCCCGGACTTTGTGTACAATGCAGAGTGCTGAACAGCAGCAGGCAATCAGGGAACGAGATGCCTCTGCCAGGCGTGCTGCCAGGGCAGCCCATGCCTTTGCCAGGCGTGCTGCCAAGGCAGCCCAGTCTACTGAACAACAACAGGCAGTCAGGGAACGGGATGCCTCTGCCAGGCGTGCTGCTAAGGCAGCCCAGTCTGCTGAACAACAACAGGCAATCAGGGAACGGGATGCCTCTGCCAGGCGTGCTGCTAAGGCAGCATAGTCTGTTGAACAACAACATGCAATCAGGGAACGGGATGCCTCTACCAAGTGTGCTGCCAGGGCAGCCCAGTCTATTGAACAACAACAGGCTGTCAAAGAACGGGATGCCTCTGCCAGGCGTGCTGCTAAGGCAGCCCAGTCTGCTGAACAACAACATGCAGTCAAGGAACGGGATGCCTCTGCCAAGCGTGTTGCCAGGGCAACCCAGCCTGCTGAACACCAACAGGCAGTTAGGGAACGGGATGCTTCTGCCAAGCGTGCTGCCAGGGTAGTCGACCCTTCTAACCAGCGACAAGCAACTAGGCGAGGGGCTCGCGCCCGGCGAGCTGGGAAGCAAGCCCTACACACTGTGGATGAGGTGGAGGGGTTGGTGGTACACTCATTGGGTGCCATGTCACATAAGTGCACACACTGCAATGCACTCCGCTTTCAGCACGAGAAAAAGCGCACCACTTTGTGTTGTGGCGGTGGCAAGATGTTTGGGTTGAGTAATGCTTTCCCCGCCCCTGCACCTCAGCCACTTAGAGATTTGCTCACCAGTGTGCCCAGTGAGCACTAGCCTTTGTCACCTGCCACTAAGGTTTTCAGGTTGAACATTCGTGCATACAACTTTGCATTGCAGATGGCCTCAACGGGCCTACACATCCATTCCCCGGAACAAGGGATCAGCATTATTGCAATCAAAGGGGCTGTGCATCACTTGCTGGGGCCTTTGCAGCCTGCCGAGCATGATGTGCCACAATTCGCCCAGCTGTACATCATTGATTCCATGGATGCACAAGTCACAGCACGCCTTGCAGCTTTGGGTGCTATGGGCGCTGCTTTGGATCAGCCAACTTGGTGGGGCTACAACAAATGTTGCATGATCACAACACATTTGTGCAACGTTTCAAACAAGTCATGGACATGCCCGCACACAATTTGCCTCAATGGGAAGTTGTCATCAGGGTCGATGGCAACGTTGACAAGCGCCGCTACAATGCTCCTACCGCCCCCAAAGTGGCTAAGCTGCTGCCAGGTGAGGTTCTTCAGCAACGTGTGCTGATGTGCTGTTGGTTTGTTGCCATTGTTCATTTGATGCAATGTTCCTCATTTGTTGACATAAATGTTGGTGCTCCTCCACAGGTGGCGGTGATGAACAGGTTACAGGCAGGGATATCAAAGTGCGTGCACGCGGCGGCGGGCTATGGAGGATCAGTGACCTGCACCCTGCTTACGATCCATTGCACTTTGTGCTGTTCCATCCTCATGGTGAGCCCGGCTAGCAGCCAAACATGCCCCATGCTATTGTTACCCCTGTCCGCCGGCAAGTTGCTAGCGACCAGGAGGAAGGTGATGTTGGGCATGTTGTAGCAGATGCAGAGCCAACACAACTTGCACAGGATGATGGCAGCGAGGAGGAAGGTGATGCTGAACATGTTGTAGTAGATGTAGGGCCAGCACAACCTGCACAATGCAAAAAAATCACTGCACGAGAGTGGGCTTGCTATCACATGCACGATAGGAACCCTGCATCGCACGCCCTCTTTGTGTATGGCAAACGTTTGTATCAAGAATGGGGTGTTGACCAATACAGCAAAGTGGAATCACAACGGTTGTTTTACATACGCAACAACCAGGGCCCTTTGTGTGCTGCAATTTATGGTGGCGTGGCTGATGTTGTTGCCAATAACGACGCCAACATCGACAACCTGGGCAGGCTCATTGTATTGCCATCCTCATTCATTGGTGGCCACCGACACATGGCTTAGTTGTACCAAGATTCCATGGCCATTGTACGCCAATATGGCAAGCCTGATTTGTTCATCACCATGACCTGCAACCCCAAGTGGGAAGAGATTGTCAGTGCGCTGAAGCCCGGCGAGATTGCCAATGACCGCCCTGATTTGGTCACACGTGTTTTTGTTGGGAAATTACAGCATTTGCTGGACGAGCTTTTGAAGAAAAGCATTTTTGGCGAGGTGGTGGCTAACATTCATGTCATTGAGTGGCAGAAGAGAGGCCTGCCCCATGCACACATTCTGCTCATTCTGCACTCCGATCACAAACCACAAGGGCCCAATGAATACAACCGCATGGTGTCTGCAAAGTTGCCTGATAAGGATGCACACCCCACTCTTTTTGAGGTCGTTACAAGATGCATGGTGCATGGCCCATGTGGCACCATCAACCCACATTGCACTTGCATGGTTGACGGTGTTTGTTCAAAAGGCTACCCTAAGGCCTTCACAGAGCACACCACCGACACCACCGGCTCCTACCCAACATACCGCCGCCGGGATGATGGCCGCACATTTGAGCGGTAAGTGTGCCAGTAGTGGGACCATGCATTTGGACTGACAACATGCACGACTATGCTGCCATGTTTGCGTTTATTGACCTATGGCACCGCTCACGTAACAATTGATGTTTGGCTGCTGTTGCTACAGGGGTGGGTTTGCCTTTGACAATCGTTGGGTGGTGCCCTACAACCCGTACCTGTCCCTGTTCTTCAACTGCCACATCAACGTGGAGGTCTGCACTTCCATCGCGGCTGTCAAATACCTCTACAAGTACGTCTTCAAGGGCCACGACCGTGCATAGGTAGACGTTGGCCCGGTGGACGCTGTTGCACCTGATGGCGTTGTGCCCACTCAGCCACGCATGCGGGATGAGATCAAGATCTACCAAGACGGTCGGTATGTGTCGGCTTCTGAGGCCAGCCACCGTCTGTATGGCTTTGATCTGCACAAGGAGCACCCCAATGTCGTTCGGCTTGCTATGCACTTGAAAGGGCGTCAGACCATCCTGTTTCAAGAGGGCACTGATGTTGCGGCCGTACTTAACCGGAACCCTCACACAACTTTGACTGCATGGTTTGCATTTAATAAAACAGCACGGGAGCATTTCAATCCATCTGCACCATTGCGCTTGGCTTTCAACACACTTTACCATGACTTTCCATGCATTGCCACATGGAAAAAAAAGGAAAAGCAATAGGCACTCCGCACACGGACGCCAGGTCTGCTGCCTGTCGGCCGCATGTATTTTGTGCAACCCTCCGAGGGGGAGAGGTACTTCTTGCGTCTTTTACTACATCACGTGCCTAGGGCTACGTCTTTTGAGGACCTAGCGTGCACCAACAGGCACTTGCAACATCCCACGCAGCACGCATCTTTCAAAGAAGCATGTCAGCAGTGTGGTTTGCTACAGGATGATGCTGAATGGGCCCAATGCATGGAAGAGGCTGCAAACATGGCCAGTGCCTCATGTCTCAAGGCACTGTTTGCTGCCTTGCTGGTGTTCAATGATGTTGCAAACCCATTAGCTCTGTGGGAGCGCTTCAAGGAAGACATGGCAGAAGACTTTCTGTATCAAGCACGCCGGGTTGGTGCTCAGCTCTGCCTGTGTATGGCTCTGCATGTCAGCCTGCCTTGCGGTTTTGCATGGTCATGGTTTGCATGTTGTGCGGCGCTCAATGCTCACTATGTCGTGTGTGTGCTCCTATAACGTGCAAGGCGAACCAGCGCGGCAACTCGATGTTGCCATCCGAGACATGGTGCTGCGGGAGTTGGCATTACACTTGGCACACCTCAACAGCAGCCAGGGCTTGGCAGCATTTGGCTTGCCGATGCTTGCGGCCCAACCTGCCAGTGCTGTGGTGGCAGACGAAATTGCCAGGTATGATGTGGCAACGCAAGCAGCCATACGAGATGAGCGCGTGCCGCCACTTAACCCTGAGCAACAGGCTGTCTATGACAATGTCATGGTTGCTGTCGACCGTTGTGCATTTTTTGTCGATGGCCTTGGCGGCACTGGCAAAACCTTTCTCTATAGTTGCTTGCTGAGCACCGTGCGCGCACAGGGTCGGGCCGCTATTGCTATGGCATCGTCTAGCATTGCTGCATTGCTGCTAGACGGAGGACGCACTGCACACTCACGTTTCAAGATCCTTGTGCAAGGCCTCAACATCACGTCCACATGCTACATCAGTAGGGACTCTGAACTGGGAACACTTTTGCAAGCGGCTGCGCTCATTGTGTGGGATGAGGCTGTCATGATGCACAGGCATGTTTTTGAGGCTGTCAACAGGTCTTTGCAGGACATCATGGCTGTCATTAACCCAGCATTCAAGTTCCTGCCCTTTGGCGGCTTGGTTGTGGTGTTTGGCGGCGATTTTCGGCAAATTTTGCCTGTTGTGCCTCGCGGCACTAGGGAAGATGTCGTCGGTGCAACTTTGAACCATTCCAGCATATGGCAACATGTGCGTGTATTCAAGCTGCACACCAACATGCACGTGCAGAGGTTGCTGGCTCAAGGTGGCGCGCATGCACAGGCAAATGCCACACGGCTGTAGGCATTTGCTGATTACTTGCAGCGTGTGGGGGAGGGCGCAGAGCGCGTGTATCCCTCTGTTGGTGAAGACTCCATTCTTATTCCTCATGACATGTGCTGCAATGGCCCTACTGTGGCAGATTTGATTGAAGAAGTGTATGGTGCTCTGTCATTTATTGTTGAATATGCCGCAAGATCTGCATACATCATTGAGCGTGCAATTCTTACACCTTTGAACGAAGATGTGGATGCACTCAATAAACTCATCAATGACAAATATGCACTCACAAAGCACGATGGCTCGCCTGCACAGCACCGTGTGTATTACAGCGCGGATTTTGTGGTGCATGGGGAGCAACATGGCATTTACCCCATTGAGTTCTTGAACACACTCAGTTTTTCGGGCGTACCACCCCATGAACTGCACTTGCAGGAGGGTTGTCCCATCATATTATTACGCAACATGACCAACGGCCTGGCTAATGGTACCAGGCTCATTATCATTCAACTCATGCAGCATGTCATTGAAGCAGAGGTGGCAACAGGTCCTGCAAAGGGCCAACGAGTGTTCATTCCACGGTTAAGCATCACACCTTCATACACAGAACGAATGCCTTTCACTTTGCGTCGTCGCCAGTTCCCTGTGTGCCCTGCATTTGCCATGACCATCAATAAGGCGCAAGGGCAGACATTGAAGATGGTCGGCATTTTTCTGCCCAAGCCTGTATTTACACATGGCCAGTTGTATGTGGCCATGTCACGCATTGGGTGCCCCGAGGGGGTGAAATTGCTGGTTACAGATGGGTGGGAGGATACTCATGAAGATGCACCTGCCGGTGTGTACACTCGCAATGTTGTTTACACAGAGGTGTTGTAACATGATCGTGCAGACAATAAAGCTTAATAGAACGTTCGGGGTGGTTAGAGTGGCGTAGCCACGGGTTACCCACTAATAGATAATAAAGGAAATGGTTAGTTGTAAAATGTAGTGCCCTAAGGTGAGCTAAGGCAAATGTTGCAACCCTATTTTGGCCAAGTGTGGGGGTGAAGCCTAACACTTGGAAAAAGTGAAGATTTGGAGTCCTTCAAAACTCTCGAATGTTCAGAGCTCAATAACAAGGCTCAAAACACCTTGCATTGAAGTGTTCTTGGTGTCATTGAAAAGGTCTTGAAGTGTAGATATCGAAAATGGCCTCGCATTGGCCATTTGAACATCTGTCGCCCAAGTTATGGGCAAAAGAAGGACCGGGAGTCAAACTGGCAGTTTGACTCCCGACCACTAAAAGTTGGGAATCGACCTCTTCCCAACCTTCGAATTGAATATGCAAGATGTCGTTGAAAAGATCTTGACAAGGGCTACAAGTTTGGTTAAGATCTTGTTGTGATCAGACTTTGCAATCGAGAGTTATGAGCTCCCAAAGTCTCGGGACTCCAACCGAGACCATTTCCGGACAATTTCGGGACTCCAACTTGGGAGTCCCGGGAAAAAGAACCATTTGGATGTAGTCTCGACGAGGCGTCGCAGAGAATATTATATGAGGGAAGGTGGTGGCTTCCCCCGAGTCCGGGCCGTGGTGTGTCTTGTGGTCCAAAGTGCTCGTGGCTTGTCCCAACACCTAAGGGTGTCCCGGAAATGTGAACTAACCACTATGTGGTTTGTTTTGATGCAGATTCAAGCTTAATCTACTAAACCTTCTTCCTAGTCTAATCCCTGGGCTCCCAACTCGACCTTCTACCCCTTTCTAGAGTTGGAAGCCGGGAGCGCCTTCCGAGTCCCAACTTTCCGCAAATACACTTTGGTGAACCCTCGAGTGGGTTCACCCCGGGACTTGGGAGTGCGTCAGCAAATAATTTCCTTCCCAAAAGATCACCTTGATAAGTTTTCATGGCAAATGGGATGACTATTACATTGCCATCATGGTTGCGATGATTATAAAACAAACGACATTCAAATGCATAAAATGCACAAACAAAGGAAATAACTTGATGATGTCCTCATTTGTTGCACAAATTTCTTGAAACATGACCTTTTTTGACATTGAATTGAAAGCATGAGAACAATGTCTAATTAAAGAACAACCCAATTAGGGTGAAGGTCCAAGGTGCACTTAATGCCATGGATTATTGTTTCACATCCACCTTTGGTTGTTACTTTGAATTGGTGTTCGGAGAAATGTGTTGCAAAGGCATCACAAAATTGAAGACATAAAATACAACTTGTGAATCGATACAACTTTTCTCCTATAACAATAGGACGAACTCCATATGAGGGCTTGGTCATGGTTAAAAGGCGAATTACCCCAAGGATATGTGCAATTCAACATGGAATGTGACTTTATGTGATATGAAACCAAAGTTGAAACAATTGTGGAAATCCACTTGAGAAATTTTATGGGTGAATTTCGAAGATGTTCAAATACCATCCCAAAAGGACCACTTGCAAATAAATTCAGCATGCATTAGAATGTTAACTTAAAGGGGTCAAATGAAAGTTCAAGGTTTTAGTTTGGTTTGTAGTCTTCCAAAACAAACAGGAAAAAGTTGTTTGATTTACAATGTAAAGGGATGAAAACTAAGGTGGTGTCAAAGGACGTTGATGTAGGAAAAAATGGTGCCAAATCACGTGTTGTTTAAGAGTACATTTTTGCATTTCTGATAATTAAACTGCAAAAAAATTGTTTATGAATTAGAAGATCATGTTGGATTTGTTGCAAAAGCTTGGGCATGTAAAAAGAATTCCTCATGTAGGTTTTACCAATCACCTATTAGAAAACGTTTGTGTTGGATCATTGTTCCCCCATGCCTAGTGACCTCACCTCGAAAGGGTAAAACAAAACGATAAAACAAAACACTATTGGGGTAATAAGAAGAGCAAATGCAAGCTACCACATCATCAAAGTCTTGTGCCAACTTATTAAATGGATAACAAAATGCCACTTATGCATCACTTCATAAAGCAAAAAAGGTCCAATTGTATAGTTGAAGATAATGAAAACCAAAATGGAAAGACCCAAGGACATTTAATGTCGTAATCCAAGCCCAATTTTATGCAGGAGGGTTGGGAGTAAGGGAAGGTATTGGGTGGAAATGGTCGTGTAGGTTTAAATTATATGGATTGGATGCTTGACAAAAACATTGGTGATAGGTTAATCCTCGAAGGGTAAATTGATGCCCACAAGTGGGGCAAGAGGCTATAGGTGGAGGTTGTAAACATGTTGGGAAGATGGGGGTAGGTTGGGGGGTCGAATCACGATCAACTATAGGGCCTAATAGAATGGAAAGGGGGAAAGGTCCTACATGTGCATTATTTAAGGGGATTGGAAACATGTTGGTTTGGGGTTTCATATTTACATAAAAGGTTGGGGGTTGGTAAAGGGAACTAATGGGTGGTGCGTGGTTTGTTAAAATGGCATGGGGAGTTGTGGGTGGTGTGTGGTTTACATAGGAAACGGGGTGGAAAATGGGGCTATGGTGGTGTGTGAAAGGACAAATGGGCAATGTGACCTACCAGGTTCAATGAAACATGATGAACTAAGAGACATGGGACATTTTGTGCCCATGAAGATAAAGGTTTATTAGAAACATAATTGCGAATAAGCCCCACTTTCTAAAGATTACCTATTTCAACTTGACAATCTTAAACCTATATAACTAACCACACAAAACTAGGCAGATCAAAAGGAAATATATAAAAAAGCCATCACAAACAAACAAGCCTTATTTCAAAGGATAGTTGAACCTTAATTTTGCCATAATTTTGGACACCATCATCCTTACTTTACTATGTTCAACACAACGTATACATTTTTGAAACTATTGTGCAAATATTAGGGGCCCAAAAACTTATATACTTTTTTTTTTTGGACTACCCAACTAAAGTAACACCTAATTTCAATAATAACAAAACACCATTAACTCAATCCTTTGCTAAAAAAACTATAGAAAAATATGATTGGTTAATAACTAACCATTATGTATTTTTACATTCACACCTACAATGCATTCTTTGATTTCTATTTTTTCTTTTTCCTTTGTTATTCCTCTTAGACTATGACAAAAATTTAAGAAAACCAAAACCGTGACAAAATCTCTCAATGTGTGGCAGAAATTTTTTATTATGCTTAATTTGTAGGTAATAACCAAATTCTTGGGGCTTGATAGAATTGTAAAGGAAAAAAAGGGACCCACCACAAAACAATTTAATTACACATTTTTCCCAAAAATGATTATAAGATGAGATTTCTGGTGAAAAATATCCAAAATGAATAAATATGCAAAAGTTATAAGAGCAGAAGAAAGAAAAGACACAATGAGTCTTTGCACTTGAAAAGTTATAAGAACAAGTTATGAAATATGAAGAAACAATTTTAGTCAAGTAGGCACATGATGTTGCTGAGCATGTCACAAAAATCTTTAAAAGTTTGTACTCAATGAACACATATTTCTTTTAATTGAAATTCCCTCATGATTAGTGAGTTCCTATTTTCCCAAACAGAAAAATCTAAAATGGTGTCATCCTGTAGAATCTGAATTACTAGTTACCTAATGGAAAATGGCAGCTTCAAGTTCTAATCCTTTTGAATACATCTAGGAAAGGTCCTCTGCCTATAAAGAAACAACCCTATCAGTTTACAAATGTGTACAATGGAAGTCTGAAAAGGTGCAAGAGAAGTAGATTAAAAGACTTAAAACTTGAGCCCATGAAGAAACAACTTTTCACAAAATAAATAGACACACCGCCCTCTCAGCCAATAGTATAATGGATGGAATTAAGACTTGTAAAGGTCAAAGGTTGACAAGCATGTTGATGAAGAAAAGTGGTTAGCTCCACACAACAAACAAAAGAAGTTGGTGAAGATATTTATGGACAATTGCACATACGAAACAAAGAAAATGGCAGAGAAGAAACTTGAAGAATTAAAGAAGAAATAATTTCATTTGTGGGTCTGAAAAAATATATAATAAACTCCTCATTAACAAGATCCTTCAAGATGTGTAATGTGTACTTGGGGAAAAACTGCAAAAGATATTTGGTGAAGAATATAAAAAATGAATCAATGTAGCGTGCAAGAGGTGGAAGAGCAAAAGAAGAAAGAAAAAGTACAACGAATCTTTGCACTTGAAATAAAGTTGTAGGAGAAGAAGAATTGAAAAGTTTCTGAAAAGTTTCAAGACAAATAAATTGGAAGATTTATTTGAACCATATGAAAACATCTTTTCACAAAATAATTAAACACATTAACCTACCAGTCAATAGTATCATGGATAGGAAAGAATACCTTGGTCAATAGTTCAAAGGTGACAAGGCAGTTAATGAAGAGAAATGGACAGCTCCATGCAACAAACAAAACAAGTTGATGAAGATGAGTCGACAGCTCCACGAAGCAAAGAAAAAAAATGGTAGAGAAGAAACGTGAAAAGAACTTGGAAAAATCTGAAAGGGTGAGTGTAAAGAGGTAATACAAAATGAAAACCCTAAATGGTCATCCGAAGGAACCGGAACCGGACGAAAGAGAGCTACTTAGGTCAGTGTCAGTTTTATGGCAATCTGAAAATGTGGCCGGATACAAGGATCTTGGTTCAAAGGCAGTTCTTAACATAAAGTGGTTCTCTGGTTTAGTTCTACACCCGGATCTTATACTAAGCTC